>OY979767.1:118034739-119235989 GCA_963855975.1 Andrena chrysosceles
GTTCGTTGTTCCTTTACCGCGAATCCTGGCCGCCAAATTTGCCGGGAAAAAACTCGATCCCATCGGGCGTATAATTTCCAGCAGATCTACCGCGGGTCTCGTCGAACACTGCCGAAACTCGCCACGGCCGTGCACACGAAATAAAGCCAACGCTTCGCACGGAATTTGATCGCAAACGCACGACAATAAACGCGCCCACCGGTTTATGGTTCGTCAAACGGTGAACGTATTTGGGTCAACCGGGGAGTAGTTGTCAACATCGACGGAGCGTGCGATTCGAATGTTATTTACGATGCAACTTTTACAAATTTCGACGGCCACCTTATCCGTTCGTAGAGTTAGGCGACATTGCACCGATTCGTACTAGGTATTCTGACCGTTTGTTCTCTCAGCTAGACGAACATCGCGGAAAATTCCCCGTTTTTTCTTCGCAAGCTCTTTTCTGTCGACGGGAATCGTTGGATCTGTGGGCAGAGCCGGGACGTAAGTTTCACTTTGCGGACCATCCCGAGCTGTACGTGGAAGCGGTAACCGTTCTACTGACTTATTGGTTGGTGATCCGTTTGGACGCGTCGCGAGAAAAAGTGCAAGTTGGGCTCCCTTTGTCTTTCTTTCGCGGCGCGCTTTGCCCATCGGCGACGAGGACAATCGAAAATCGAACGAAACCAGGCCAGCATCGGTGCCAAATCGTCCCCGAATTTTCTCTTCCTCGCTGCCCCGCGCCGCCCCTCGCCGAGGAAACTTTCGTATTGTCCCAGGGAAGCCCCCCGGGGACGAGTTTTCGATTCGGAATCGAACTAGTTTCCCCGCGCTCTTGTTTGCGGAGGATCATTTTTTTTCTTTTCCTTCTGTTTGTCTCTTTTTGCCAGGGAAACACCTAGTAGAAATCACGCCCTCCGGGTTATTTCGATTTCTCGGTTCTTTAAGGCCGCGCGTGATCGACATCCGTTTGTTTGTGAAAAACGGTAACGGTGGATCGGACGCGCGCGCTAATGGAGATAAAAATACCGTGAAAAACGCGCCCCGGCACGATCGTTTTTCGTAATCGGAACAAATTCGCGAATCTCCTCGGTGAGTCGATTTTTCCCCTCGTTCAGTACGCGCGATATATTCGTCTAGTTGCCTGTCCTCTTTCTCCCCGGCATCCTCCCTTCGCAGTTTTATTCTCTGACCGAGTTTTGGCAAGCAGAGATTGACGTTCGGCAATATTTTCGAGGAGATTTATCGCTCGCGTCGAGCGCACTCGAGCAATTCGCGTCGGTGGGCTTCGACGATGCATGCGGATATAAAAAACCGTCGGTCGGGCGAGGAGTCGTTGCAGAGGGCTTTGTTATCGTTTGAATTTGCGGCGGTGATCTTCTTCGGGAAGCGTCTCTTTCATTTTCCCGCGGCCGCGGCATGCAAGGTTTTCATCCCTTTACGCGGCGCGGCGCGGCGGCTGATTTCGACGAAAGTCATTCGCGTCTCTCGCCGGCAAGACGTATCTTTCCTCCCTGCCGTATTTTCCATCTTAAAGAGTGGCGGACTCGCGGCGATATTTTAGCAACAACCCGATGGCGATGTATCGTTAATGACTGCTACACACTCGGGGGCTCCGCTGGCGCATGCACGAACGACGTCGTTGCATTGCCTCGGTGCATAATTATCAGTCTCCGAAGCGCGGCCTGTGCTAATTACAGGCTAAGGTATTAGTTCACGACGTCAGCCGTGTCAGGGTCGGTGTAAATATTTGGTAAGGGTCGAGTACTAGCACGAAGTAGGGCCAACAGCGCCCCGTCCTTCGGTTACAGTTTACACTGTCCTTAAATCACTATTAACGACAGGGACACGGTGGAATTTGAATTTTACATCGCTAACTGCGGCACACCCGCTTCTTCTCTACTTCCAAACTTCTATCCATCTTATTTTTCGACACGCGCAGGCCGTGGCGATCGTCGAATGCTCGTTAATAGGGTGACCTGTCCAGTGAATGAACACTTAAGTTGCATGTCTCTTAAAATTAATAATCAAAAGTCGTGATTTAATTCCCTGAATGTTATTTCTGTAAACGAGCTGTTTTATTACTAAAGTCAGACATCCCGGAACACAATTCTAGCAATGCTTGATAGTTATAACTTTTATTAAAAGTGTGGCAGAGGATTAAATAAAAAATGGGCCAATGACCAGTGAGTGAACATAAATTTCTAGTGAATGAACAGGGGTACCCCAGTGAGTGAACGGGATAATAACAGTGGTTAGGTTTCCAATATATTTAGACGATTTTTTATGTAAACAATTTTTCATTCTCCAATTGCAATAATATTATTGATTTGATACTTTACTAGTCTTATAAGATCATAATTATGCATAGTTGAATGTTTGGTTCCTGGGGTGGGTTAACCTAACCTCCACATTCACGACGAAAGTGTCAAGGGAAAAAAAGACCGGATAACCTGTTCATTCATTGATAAAGTTAGAAATGTCAGCGAAATGCGAATGAACGGTCGTTCAGTCATTGGTATTCACTGGTATCTCCCATCCAATGCATGAACACTTAAGAAACTCGACAAATTCTTAGAAATCCTTTATCTCATACAGTATTTTTCGCTAAGGGAACATGTTATAATGTAATTATAACAACAAACTTATCGTAGGTCCATTAAATGCACCTCAAAATACAAATTGTAGATATCACTTACCTTGAACTTGTGGGACGCCATGAGAACAACTGCTGAATAAACGTAATTAATACTGTATCGGTTATAATTAAACACAAGAACGGTTTTTCGAGAGATCTGTGGGTCTCCAGTCTAGATGTCAGTGTCAGTTTCAATGTTAAGTGAGCGTCATAAGAATTAAGTTTTCGAATTATATCAGTAACGTTCACTAACTGGGGGGTGTTCACTCACTGGATTGGTCACTCTATTTGCCCGGGAATTTTTGTGTTTTCCCGCTGGCTCATCGCATCATTATGCGCAGTTTTTTTTTCGTTCCCACACGGCCACGCCACGCGCATCACCAATCAGTTCGAAAAAGTGAAATAGACCGTTCCGCGAATTAATCGAAGTTAAACAGGGATTAATGGCGTTTTTAGGGAGCCAGGGACTCGACCCACGCGGATCTCCGTTTAAATATTTGACTTCGACGTTGTCAGCGTCGATTGGATTTCGCTCAGCTTGCATCACGCCCGGAGCTCGTTCGACCCCGTTCGCTTGTATGCGCTTTTCAAATACATCGAGGCTCGTTGAACGGTCTCGCAACGTTGTTGCAAAACCGTTCAGCGGGATCTTTGATCGACAACTGTGCGCTGAAATTTCACGGTTGCCGGTAGAAGGCCCATTTCCGAGTTCTTCTCTCCCAAAAACGACACCCACGCGATGCCTGGAACTTTTCTCCAAACTCTATTCCTCCGACGCACTGACCATCTCTTCTTCAGTTGCGATAGACAACTGCTTTCGTCAACTTGGCGTTTCCTCCGCTAGTTTTCGGGGGAAACCGAAGCCGTCTGTCGACTGGGGGGTGGGGGGGGGGGGTCTAAAGTCGAAGGAGAGCACCGCCGAGTGACGGGAATTCCGCAGACGGGTGCCCCGAAAAAGGAACAATCGACGCTTCCATCCACTTGCTTATCCACGTCGCGTCATGAGCACACGCAGGCAAAGTGGGAGTCTGTATGCCGTATAAACATATATTACGTTTCGGAGTACGTTACCTGAATTCGTGGGTAAAAGTGATTCCGAGTCGCGCTCGTATTCCCGAGATTTTATATTCTGGGTGCACTCGAGTTTACAAATATCGACTTAGAGCGGAGGCTGGCAGAGCGGCGCGCGAGAGAAATTTGCAGAAGAATCGCGTGGAATTCGTGTGGCGAATAATTCTTACTCGCATAGGTCCTTTAGCGCGATTGGTGGGCCAGTGTGTTGCGTTCGGCGCTGCAGGCGATACACGCGAGGCTAGATAATCGCGACGCGACGGTGGCCGAGGCAATTTCGCGAAAGCCTTGCGGAGGTGAGTCGGTGGAGGGTGGTCGATTCTCAAAGACATAATGAAAGTTAATTAACTTCTGTACGTAGGAGCGCGTTATATTCCGTCTGGACGTTCCGCGAAGGGATAAAAATAATCTCGCGGTGGCTCGGGCGCTCGAGGAATTTAATGCCTCGAAACACTCGTATATATTCTCCGACCATAAAATTTTCATAGGACCGCCGCAGCCGTGCCATGGATTCGCTCTTTTTATTCGGACGGAATATAATAGCGCGCTCTCGGGGTAGGTGACGCATGCATTCCGAATCAAGCGAGGTTCCTGGGCCCGGGGAATTAACCCCGGCTAAAGCCCGCTAAGAAGAGGGTCGTCGAAATGAAAGCGGCGTGCAACGATAGGGCGCCGAAGCCAGCACGGCCCGTACAGTGTACACCGATACGCTGCCACTTGCAAGCTATTGCCTCGTGGGTCGTGGGGGCTCGATGCCCTCGCGGGCAGTAGGTCGATGACGTCACTCACCCAGGATTCGTCCACTCTCGCCGCTCATTAATTAAAATAAACCTCCTTATCTGACCGTGCACGTAACGGCTCGCGACCAACTCGCGACCACTTTAAAAAATGATACTTACGCGAGTGGTATAAACGCGGCACGGTCAGAGCAGGAGCACGTTAGTTTCGCTCTAATTAGACAATTTTTCAGCCGGTCCCGGAGATAACGTTTAAACGGGGTCGAATAAAAGCGTGCCGGGCGTACTTAGGCCAAGTAGGACTTGGGGAGTTAATTGGACCAGCTCCCTGATCCCCCGGAACTAACTTCATCCGAGTCCGACATTCTATGGGATTTCGATACAAGGAGTTTGCTGCGCGTCCCTCCGTGTACCGTGGAAACGGTGGGAAAACTGTGAAACGACTGGTGTTAGCATTCCTCGGTCACAGACGTGTACAGCTGCAGCTGCAGCCGAAAGTTGGCTGCTGGTTGTTCGATCTCGGGTGGCTGGCAAGTCGCGAGGGATCGATGCGGCCTTCCCGCCGGAAACACGCAAATACCAACGTTTGCTCCATCTGTTAGCCAGCCCGCTGCCATTTTCCTCGCGGTTCACCGTTTTACGTCTCAGCGCTCGCGATGTGCAGCGGCACGAGAATTGTCCGCTCGGAACCGACCCAGCCTCGCTCGCCTATGTACCCACCTACCTCTCGTCGCTACAAATTCAGCTTATCCCCCGTTGTCTCCCGTTGTCCCCCGTTATTTACGGAGACGCAGCCCCCTGCTGTTACCCGATTTTTCTCCATTACGACACTCGCGAGCCAAAGCCGCTCTCGCGGAGCTTTCCTCTCTTTTCCCAAGATTCGCTCGCCTCTCCGTCGCGCGTCTTGTCGCGTTTAACGTTTCACAGTATTACTGCCATCCGGTTCTCGTGCTCGCGAACGAAACCACTGCGAAAGCAGCTGTTTTCTCGCTGGCCGAAAACTCGCGTGTAAATTTTTAATTTTTAATTTTGCTGCTTCCGTGAGCTCTGCTGGTTGCACCTGAATCATTCCTCCCTGGGTTATCGGTGCATACTGCATACGGTATGGAACGGGTCGCGTGCGTGGAAAGCTCGACCTCCTGGCCCGCTGATTCGCTCGCTCGCGTGTCGCGCACTCCCCGAGACATCGTGTTTTTCGCCCGCCACTTGCGCGAGCATTGTTATTTCCACCTTAATCGGATGGTTTTTCTGCTCTCGGCGCACGAGTCGCGACCAGGCGGACGAGGGAACGGATCGAGAGCGTGAGAATTAAACCGCGGCGGTCGTTTCTTGATTGAATCTCTCTGTGCCATTGCTATTATGCCGGTATTATGCGGTTTCCGCTCAATGCGACCAGTCGGGCTTCCCTCGAAACAGTCCAATGGGCCATCTTTGCGTCTCTTGTGTTAAAGAGGACGGGAGAGGTTGTTTCGCGGACACCTTATATTCGTTTAAACGGTCTGCCCTGTCACCGATCAGTTTTCAGTTATCCCATTCGCCTCTGCGTTGTCGTTTTTCCGTTTTTGTCCCTTTTTCTCCTCCTCCCCATTTGAAAATCACGCTCGCCACCGCACGCCAACATATCCCTTGATGTATCGGGCTTCCGTTTGTGTACATAATGGAAACTGTTCCCTGCAAATAAATAAATAAACAAGCGTATAGATGAAATTGTTGAAGATCCGTGACAATACCGAGCAACGGAACGGTGCCGTTGGTCGTTGTATCAATCGACAAGCTGTATGGAACAATTTTTCATACTCGGCGGTTGCAAACAGCTCGATTTTTCAATTCGAGAACGAAAGATCCTCTTTCGACGATGGAACGGACCCTTTCCCGTTCTTTTTCCTCCCCCATCTCTTTTTCAAGCGTGTTCGCATCGCTGACTTATTCCAACTACTTTTCAAAATGAACGCGCGAGCCGTGCGTTCTCAGTAACCCCGTCGCCCTTTCTTTCGCCCTTTTTTGTTCGCTGCACTCCCCTTTTCCCTCTATTTTCCCGTTTGCCATCGCGCCACCCTCTCTCGCTTTCGCTCTCCCCGCTCGTTCTTCGGAGTTCGTCTCTTTTCCATACGCGGCTCGGCGGTGGGTTTTCCATACGGTTTTTCACCGTGAAAAATTACTCGAAGAATGCCGCTGGCAGCTATGCGTAAACTAGTGTTTAATTAACTCCATTTGAACGAATTGTTATTGCGCGCCGGCAAACATGTCTTTTCATTATATCGACCGCCCCGGACGGCAACGGTTAACGGTGTACGTATATCCATGTACGCGAGAATCAGCTAGGCGTAACGAAGTGTGCCAAGCTTTATTCGGCCGAGTTATCCCCGCGTCAATGGTTTTTTGCTCTCGTCGATGCCAATACAATTGTATACATACCTACCTATTCGGAGGTGGTCGCGGAGCTTCGGCCACCAGCCAGACCGGGCACGTATCGCAGTTCGATTAATAATTCAATTACAGAGCGAGCTAATTACCGGGCACCGGAGCTTGGCCGTTGTGTTTCGACGGAGCTCCGCGCCCGTTGATAATTGCGCCGCGAAAAACAATTTCGACGACAGCGAACCACTTTCTTGTACCAACCGCGTCCCTTTGCGACTCGCGATCGTTTTCAGTTACCGTTCAATCGTGTCTTCGTTTCGTTGATTAGCGCTCGAATATCGCAGGACATTAGCTGCCCATTGCCTCTCCCTCTCTATCTTCCTTCCTCGTTTCCTGCCTTCCACACTCGTTCGCTTCGATCGATGTGGGTATACGTTTCAGGCGGGGAAACAAACAACATATCGCGGCTCTCAATTAATGATTAAATTAGAAGAGCGGGTAATTACGAAATTGCCGAGCGATACTGTTACAACTGTATGATAATTATACCTCGATTAAGAAATAGACGGATCGCGTGGGGAATAGGGGCGCCGCGTTGCTATACAATACTCGCAGCACAGAGCCATAATGCTAATTAACCGAATACGTGGCAGTGGTTTTGGATTTCTTTTCGTTGCAACGAGGTATTCGCAACGGGCTCGGGGGTTGCAATAGCGAAGGCAAAAACATTATTTTGACTGGCGTTTTGACGCGAACCGATCAATCGAATGTCGCACGCAAAAAGTTGAAGCGTGAATCCGTTTGATCGAGAGCCGTCGAAATTGGTCGCGGAACGATAATTGGCTGCTGCCGGGGGTTCAACGATTGATTTCCCCGGAAAATGTACGGCCCGGAAATTAGTCGGGCCGCGAGAGTTTTCACTACGTACAACGAAAGCGAATATATTTCCATCGACGATTCTGCCTGGGGCAGGAATTTTCGGGCCAAGTGCGGGAGCAGATTAAAAAGAGTCGGGATTGCCTCGACTATGGTCGCGTACGCGTGGAGCAGGATCGACTAGATACTACTACGTAGGTGCTACTAGATGCTACTAGAGGTGAAATAAGAGCCCCCAACACGGGCGATTTTTACGCCCGGCGTTCTCGAAACTGCACAAGTTACAGAATTGGGTCAGCCGAGTCGAAAAAGAGAGACGGAGACAGTGGTGGGTGGGAAGGCGGTAGAAGAGGGTGCCGAGGGTTCGCCCGTGAGAAGACTGGAACGTCGTCGTCGACGGGGGGTAGAAGGAAGCACGCGCAGCTGCCCCGGCAGGATCGTGAGCCAAAGTTGTGCAGCTGCAGCTGCATTCGACAAACTTTCGCGTATCTCATTTCGTTCTCCTTCGGCCATTGATCCTTCCCTCGGTTTCCCTCGCTCTCCCTCGGCCTCTCTCTTCTCTTTTCTTTGGCGCAATCTCGCCTGATCAAGAGCGAATATCTCGCGGCACTCTGGAGGGGGGATCGAGTTCCGAATTCCGGAAAGGGATCGCCGACCTCGAAATACGCGGGCCGATCCACGGGCGGGTATCTCGCGGTCACGTGCCCTGCCTCCAATGAATTTCGACTTCTCAGCCAGGGAGATTGCCCTCGTACGCAAATACGGCAAGGACGGATACAGCCGAAATCCCGAGCTTCCAGTTCCGTATCCCTCGTTTCGTATGGGAAATCGAATTCCAACGACGCCCTCTCACCGCCCATCGATTTCCATCGGCAGTCTCCGATTGCGCACCAAAACGAATGCAAAAGGGGAGGAAAACAGCCACAAAAGAAAGCAGAACCGCGGGACACTCGGCTTGGCCACGAGTTCTGGAGCCTCTAGGAAAGCCTGGAAGATATTGTTACGATACTCGCCCCGATATCCGAGTATTAATAAAAAAAAAGAAAACAAAAAAAAATAGTGGGAATACTCGGGACGCGACACATCTCGGAACTCGATTCGGTAGTTGGCAGAGCTACCGCAGGTGTGGAGTCGCGCCGTGTCTCGATGGATATCCGAAATTTTCGGTGGGACGTGGGCAGAGTAGCGCAGAGTTTGGAGAAGCAGCAGCAGTCGGCCCACGGTATCGATCGGCGTCGATGCGTGCGGTCACGATGGATGAATTTCGTATGTTCCCGGCAAATGGTAAACAGCAAACGGCGGAGCTTAACTCCACCGCAAAGTTTCCACGTAGCACCTCTGTCCGACCCCGTTCGATGCCGCATATACCCATCTCTTCGTCCCCTATGTCTCTGTCGCACCCTTTGTCCGGCTGTCTTCGTTCGCTCTGCCCCGCGTACCGCTCTCTTTCTCTCGCTCGATCCGTTTACGTCTCCCTCGGCCAGACCATAGACCGCACCGCACCGCACCGTACCGTACCGCACCGCACGGTGGTGCAACGCGCGGTGGTGGTTGTGGCGTTGCGTACGTGTGTAAATCCTAGGTTGGAGGGTGTGGCACTTTGCCATCGTGTGAATATGCATGTATGCGTCCCTGCTACGCGAGCTGTGTGCGTGCTGTGCGTGCGTGTCACCCTTGGTGTCCGAGGCCCTGCGTTCCTCCGTGTATAGGCCCGCCACGACCATTGGGAAATTCGTCGATGTAACACACCGTGTCCCGCACCTCCCACTCTCCGTCGGGGCCTTTTTAAATTGGAGAGATCGATGCGGCATGGTCGATCGCTGCACGCTCCGCAGCCCCCCTCCTCGTCGCCCCCGTCCAAAGGGACTGGCGCAGCAACAATTATAGAGTTTTAGGATGCGGCGTCGAGGGTGAAAAGGGGGATCGATTTCTTGCCGTCGAGGACCGGGGATGGAAACGTCAACCGTTCCAGGGCCGCGCGAAGGGACGGAAGAGTTATTCGAGGGGGTTGCGAGAGGACGAAGCTAACTCGCTACATTTACTCAGGGCTGATTCGCGAAGCGGAGAACGCACTCGGGGTGTCGGAGATGGTTAATATTCAAAGGGAAGGACGCGACCGATTGGATCGATAGCGCGTCTCGGCCAACGTCTACGTGGAATTCCTCGATAAACCTGAATCGGCGGGATGCAGATTTCACGATCCTTTCGTATCGGCTGCAGGCCAGAGGTATTCTGTAGAGTATTCTGAGGCAAGAGTGCGCACTTAAAGTTTAGACTTCTCTAAAATCTTTGGCATTACACTGATAGTCATATCATATTCTGAGAAATAACTACTATCCCTTATTATTCGATACAGAGTGACTTCGTGTAAATTTACCTGTCACAACTTATATAAAATAAACATTTTCAAAAAGTTCGCATGTTATGGGATAAAAGAACGCAACGAGAAATATCCAAAGAAATGTTTTATTTTTAGTTGGGGTTATTCACAATTCTGCAGCGATGTTTCTTTATGAAAGTCCTGCTTCTAGTTTGTCTCGAGCGATCTGAAGCATCTCCTCACCAATTCTCTTATAAGTTCTAACAATACATGAATAAGGCAATAAAATAAAGTCATATTTTTTAATCAAAAAGTTAATAAAAACCGCATTTTGGAAAAATATTGTGGATTAAAAATTAATAAAAAAAAAAGCCGATATCGCATGCGAAAACTTATATTAGCACTTTTAAATAGAAGAATTTCAGTTCTTTTTGAGACGACATATGAATTAAAATATTTACTGATCAATTTTTAGGAATCAATAATAATTGATTCCTAAAAATGCGAATATTGGATCAGAACTAACGAATTCAGTACTTACCGCATTATACGATAACAAAACGAAGCATAGCTACACAATTCGACACTAGTGACTCTACCGTGATTGACAATTGACTGTCAATCACCATTGGCAACTGCCACAACTGAAACCATGAAATTCGCATGGTGCGAACTCTTACCCGCTGCGAACCTTTATCTACCTTTACTCTACTCTTTAAAAGCTTGCGATTCACCGAGTGCCTTAACCGAGAGAGATAATGGAGCGCGAATTGAATTTATAGAGTGTGGCAGATAGAACGCCGTAACGAACGATTTTTACGTTTATTTCCTTTTTTGTTGGAGCGTAGAGAAGGGTGGCCAGCTTTGTTTGGTGCGCGCACGTGGGTGTGCGGGATGAAATTTAGCGGTACTACAGTAGGGTGTAAACGATCCGCCCTGCAACCTCGCAACCTCTGCCGCGAAAGTTTGATCGGTCAGCGTTCTCAGCTCCCGTGTACCTTTGATTATTTTTAATCGCCCATACGCATGTACTCGTATCAGTTGATTTATCGCGAGGTTGCCCGTAAAAACCTGTCCGTTTCGCACGAAGATTAATCGAGTTCGAAATGTTCCGCCTCGATGGATTCGAGAATTCGGGGATCGCCGGGCTCGGAATCGTGCTTTAATAAACAGTCACGCTTGTTTGAAATCCGCCGGACGGTGCCGTCCGCCTGACCCGTTCCATCTGAAAATTACTGCGCCGCTATTTTCCATTGGCACTGATACGTTACACTCAAGGGACAATCACGATAGCTTATCGCTGAAAATTTGATAAACGCCTGGTCCTAGGCAGCGTGCCCTGAATACGGGCGAAACGAGCGAAATCGAGGCTACGGGAGAGTCGTGCTTAACAACGCCGTATTCTAAATTCGAGTCATTTGCTTCCCTCGCATTATCCCCCGCATTACCTTACCCGTTGGTCCCGGATCGATCTCCCGGCCGCTACGTTTCGGCGATACCGTACTATTAAGCGTGAGAGTTGGCTGGCAAGCCAGCTAATAGCGAGGCAGTGCAATTTTAATTATTTTTCGCGCAATTATCACGTGGATAGTCTGTGCCAGCAAGAACGTCGGGGCTAACGAAGTAATTTCCGCTCGGCGACGTTGGACTATAATCGGCGCAGAAGAGAGCCATGCAATTTTTATTCCTACGCGGTGATAGAGTGGTCGCACCTTCTACGTCCACGGTGGCTTATCTTCTTCAGAGCTTTTCTGTATTCGATCGGATGAATGGGAAATGAGGCTCGGTTCCTTATGTTTCATATACAAGTTTGTTCGACGACCTTGTCTCGACACTCCCGACTTCTTTACCTTGCCACCTGGACGAACTGACCCACTTCCCTATTTTTATTCTTCCACACGCACAACACGCATGGTCAGCGAAGTCCCAGAACTACTTAGGTTGGCTCATGCAGGTGTCCAAGTAAACAAGTTCGAGCTCTGAGACAATCGACTCGAAAAAAAACGTGGGAGAATAAACAACGCTTGGGGCTCGGTAGGGTCGTAAGGAGCGTGTGTCTCGCTCCTTGCGCCTCTCGCTCTCTTCCCATTCATTCGACCGAAGGATGCACGAAAGCCTACAACCGAACGCCGTGGACGGGGCTCTATCGTCGAATCTTCTTGCCTCGCGTTTAACTGCCGAACTCACGACTTCGACGGGCTTGTTCCGATGACCAAGACACGTTTATGGTTTCACTGGTGAACAGTTTTGCCTCCCCCGCTATAGTATTTGCAAGCAAATAGCATTCGCGTTACTAGGTCATTTCCGACTGAAGGAAGTCACTGGGCGACCAGCCACGCTACCCTGAGAAGGAGATGGAAAAACTTTGCAATCGTCCGGCCGATTCGATTTCATTTGGAAATTTAATTGACGCCGTCTTTCCGACCAGAACGGTTCGCGGAACGCGCGGTTGCCTTCCTCCCGCAGGAAGAACATTTATATTCGTCGGCAGCCGGTATTACGTAAACGTGGGCGGCATATCGGCGATGTTGATCGTTGGTGTTACGTCGAATAAATAATTAATGCAATTGAATCGTGTCCGCAATGTGAAAAGAAGACGCGCGATTCATCGTCGCGGCAGTAAGCTCTGGAAACGAACGGAATGCCTAAAGTTGCTCGGCTGGCTCCAAGCAGCAGTAATTTCGGGTTAATGAAATCGAGCAATAACGGCGCCGGAATCGCGGTAATTAACAGCAGCTTCCTAGTCTAAAGATCGCATTAGGTGGTCGAGGGCGATTTAAGTCGAAAGTTAAACAGGGATGTCGCCTCGCCTTCCTCTTTAGTGCAAGAGAGCGGTTCGGTTAGCTCGCAGCGGAGAAAATAAGTTTCGCGTTAAGGACGTTTAACGTGTCCCGCGTAAATCCTGGAGAAGGAAAGCCGTCCCAGGAGCATCGTCTCGTCCCAGCCGTGCGCTATTATTAATTTCGTAATTAATATTTACTAGGCCCGCAGCGCGCTCCAGCTCATTAGCATTCGTCGCCACGTGCGCGCCGCTGGCAGCATTTTAATTCGAATCTTTCTTGAAACCAAAAAAGGAATGCGGCCACCCGAGCTTTTCCGCCAACCCTGCGAGCCTCGCGCCATTCCTCTTTTTCTTTGCACGCGAATTCGACGCTGCCACCCCCCGTCGCGTATAATTTCATCGCGCGTACTCTCCGAATGGACCTTAAAAGAGAAAAAGGAGAGCAATAGACGTGCCACGGTTGGAAAGACTGCGAGGACTGGAAAGTCGATCGTAGGTGCCGCGTGCGAAAAATCCGCGGCGCGTCTGTTCGCCAGCGAAACCGGCGCGGCGGATAATTTAATAAGTCGATAAACGCGTTAGTGTTGAGCGTAACGGTGTATGGACGCGTCCCACTAATGGCTTCTGCCAGCGTCAAAGGGACACTCTTCTCGCCGCCGCTTTTGTGCCCGTTTTTCCGTTGTTTTCATTCCTAATTTCATCAAGTCGCTATTCCGCCAGGCTTAAACGCCCTCGACGGATTTATCTCGGGCCGCTTGCGCCGCGTTACCGGCTCCTGGCAGCCGCGAATACACGTGCGGTTTCAGATACGCTCGTAACGACTCGTACTTAGCACCTCTGCCTTTTGTCCGTGTAATTTTCGCGCGGTTCGTGACCCCGATTCCACTTTGACGCCGCTCCAGTCGGGGCTACGTAAATGGGGATGTCGACTGGAGAAAGAGAGGGAGCGAGAGTAACACCTCCGTCTAAAACGGGACACTCGACGGGTTTCTTTACAGGCAGCGAGTTTCTTGCTCGTTGGCGAGCTTTTTTTAAGTAGCTGCCTCGACGTGAAAGCTGGAAAAGGATAAGTAGAAGGTTAAGTGTATTAGTCGCGGATCCTCCGGCGAGCTGAAGCCTCTCTCCTCGACCGCTCTCCGGGAGTCGGAATTGTAAAAATGCCGGGCTATCGGGAGCGTGCCCCCAGTCCCGATAGGTACCTCTCTGCAAAAACACACGCGCGCCGCGAGGTCGGTAAATACGGGCATAGTTGGAGATTTGCTCGAATAAACACTAGCTACTGTCCGGCATCGGATGGAAGATGGAAAAATCGATCAAGCGATGGACTCGACATCCGTATCCGTCCGCGAGTTGCTTTCTCTGTCTTGTTCTTTTTCCGCGAGGCTCGCTCGAAATCCGTGAAGCCTGTCGTCCGTTTATCGAACCCACCGCACCCGATATTTGCTGTCGCCGGTGAATCGAAGGGAATCGGGCCGAGGCTATTCAGAGTTGATTCTATAAACGGCTGACATACATTCGAGTGGGCGATTACCCTTCCCAATTGACGACAATTGTCCGTGACAGTGAGAAAGGAGAGACCCGGAGAAGAAGCTAGAAAGCACGGGACAGAGAGGGAGGGCAGGGGAAGGCAAAGGACGGCGAAGGAACGGAGGAGGGTGAAATTTCATTGCGTCGAATCGCATTGGAACGCGTTGGAAGTTTTCCCGCTTTATTCCCTCGTTGTTAAACTGCTCACGTAGAATGAATGGATAAAGAAGGGGAGGAGGATGTATATACGGTAACTCTGGTCAAAGAGTCTCGCACAATTTCGCCGCGGATTCTTCGGCGCGGACGCTCCCGTTGTCCCGCTTTTCTAGCTAAACCGAGCAGCGCACACACCGGAACTTTAATGATTGGACGATACTTGAAAAGTACCGCGCTTTTTACCACACACCCTCGTCCAGTTCTCTCCGTTCTTTCAGACTCGAGTCGACTCGTTTCCGTGTGAAAGAGGTGTTGTTACATAACCGTAACAAGGTTGAAAGCCACGGAACATGCCTGACATACGGCTGCAACCCGCCGAGGAACGTGCTTGCAGCCTAACCGAGATTCTTGCGTACCCACCAACACCTTCGTCCACTTCTTTCTCGCTGGGTCGTGAGAGCGTTTGACCACGGCAGGGACTCCGTGACAAAATGTCTGCTGATCTTGGTTAACGGCAACTCGAGATCTTTCCATTACGGGTTCTCTTTACCTTGCTTTTTTTTTACAAGGGTTGGAATTCCTTCGAATCAATCTCTTATGCAAGCATAGCAACGTCTTCGCTTCGCTCGGGGATTGGCTGGCGAGCCGTTGAGCAATTCCACGATATCGGTCGATTGTATTTATGTCGTCCAGCGAAATCGGTTTTCGGGGCCATAGACGTGCACCGGCTTCCGGCTGAATATTGAAACGCAACGAACTATTTCGCGGAGAGGTCGTGGGCGGCTGCCAGCTCGTTTCGATGTATAATCGAAAATGAAACAGATATTACAGTCGCGTTTTCCCTGGACCATTGAGCCTATATTTGCTTCGGCTGGTGAGCGTCGTTAGAAATTAATTTGGCGAACAAATTGGTTGTACCGATACACGATTACATTCGGGGCTAGTAGATTGGGTCGGTAGTAAGAAAGGTCGCCCGTTTGGACGGCAGGATTTTGTTCGGTGATTGTTATTCGAAAATCTTGGGCTATTTACAGTGCAGAGATTAAATTGATCTTGAAATTTCGATATCCAATCGAGAGGGTTCAGTGGCAAACGTTGCCGCGTATTCGAACTCGATGCTCGATTCCCGAATTTATAAACGAACCCGCGGCCGATGTTTCGGATTTTTCTCCGAGGATTATTCCCCCGCTGGTGGGCGTACGATTACAGAGCCCAGGGTGCTTTGACCCCTCGCTCGATTACAGGGGGAACAGAATCCTGGCAACTCGACACCGCTCGCTTTCCCGTCGCGAGCACGATAACGGCCCTGCCTGCCTCTGCTCTGATTGGCGAACGCACCGCGAGGATCTTTCCCTGTGAAAATTACGAGTAAAAAATAAAAGAGTGCGCGTCAGCGGGAGCGCAGCCGCGTTTTATTTCCTCTGTTGCGTGACGGCTCCACTCGACGTAGCGTTGGTCTTGTTAACTCTGTGCGCGGGGGGGGGGGGGGGGGTCCTCGCGGTGAAAAGGGGGTGACTGTCCCCGTTTACACCGCGCAGTTCACCACCATCGTAACGCGATTAATAAAGATATCCCGATAGCTTTTATTGCCCCCTCCTCGTCGAGTTAATACGTGAACCGCCCTCCGCCTTGCCATTGGAGACCGAGGCCGCTGCCGCGCGGCCACCATCCGTAATTGCAGGTGAGAGAGGGTGACGGACATGCGTCCCGCCGCAACGCACGTATTCGTAGTAATTAATCCGTCCCCAGGATTATCCGTTGTCGGATAATAAATATTCCCGACCGCCAATAACGGGAGTAATTAAGCCGGCGGCAAGACGCTCCGACGTGATTCCGAATAATTATGCGACCACGGTTTTCGGTCGACAAATTAAAGGCAAAGATTCCCTCGGCGTAGCCGAGCACTTTTGTCAACCCTTGAGAGGCCGCCTCCCACCGTCGCGGTACAACAGAAGGGGGATGGTCTCCCTTCGTGGCACGAGAACCCGACCCTTTTAGCCTTTTAATGCTGAAACCCGTTTCCGGTGGAACGCGTAACTCGGTTTACACTGCTGGAAGGAAGCTCGGGAAAGAAAGAGTGGTCGCGGTAATTCCGTGAGACGTTGTCGAGAAACGTAATGGCTGACCACGCGATTACGGTTATGCGACTCTCGCTCCGTATGACGATGGAATTGGCGCGAGATATCCAGGTGTGATAACGGGGCCGTGGATAAGATAGCGGGACACTAGGTCCTCGGACAGTTAATTCGGCGAGACCGCGAATCGTGGGAGCCGCGCGATCGGGCGTGTCTGTATCGTAAAGGGGCGATAAAGTAGAATACGAGCGCGCGGAGAGGCTCGCGACTGTCGTTACGGGGCTAGGAATTAAAAGCAAGCAAGCAAGCAAGCAAGCAAGCAAGCAAGCAAGCAAGCGTTCGAGCGGCTTGGTTTCGGCCGCTCACGCTCGTTAGCTCCGGGGAATCGTCGGAAGGCTCGTTTCACGGAAAGCGGCGAGGTCGGAAAGGTGGAAGAGGGTGGCCTGTTCTGACGGTCCGTAGTGAGAACGGCTGCCACCCCCCTTAACTGCGCGATTACGTTACGGCTCTTCGTTTCTCCCGCGATGGAATAAAGATGCGGCTGTTGCCTTGGCAAGCTCGAGGGCTCGAGGGCTCGAGGGCCCGCGGACCGCGGGTCGCGAGTCGCGGCCCAAACACGCTCAACTGGAGCCTCGAGGTTGAACGGTCGCGAAGGAGCATGGAGTTGGACGAAGCAGGGGTGTTACTGGATAGCAGGACCAAAGGGGGTGAGCGAGAAGGAGAGAGTCACTCGACGGTAAGGAGGAGCAGGGGAGGAGAAGGTGAAGCAAGTAGAAGGGAGAGAGGACGGAGGTCTCATTAGGAGCTCTAACGACCCGGGTGCAGTACTCCCATCCCTATCGTGCTGAATCACCTCCCCCTTTTCTAGCGCACATTCTCTTCCTCCGACACACGAACGCCGACTTGGCACACACAACGACTCCTGCTAGGGTTTCTCGTGCTCTCATCCCTCTGCCCTGCGCACCCTCCCTCTCTTTGTCCGTTGACTCGCGCAACCCCAATCTGAAAGTCAAATTTCCTCGTGGCAACGGTAGATGTCGTGCTCTCTCTCCCGTTCTATACCGCTCCCTTTCTCCCCCTCCCTTCTAGCCTCGTTCTTGTCCCTTGCTCCGTCTGCCACGATATACCTTCGGCCCTTCTCTCCTCTTGTCCCTCCTTGCCGTGACAGCCCCTCCTGGCCACCCTCTAACCATCCAGCTCCGGCAATAAAACTGATAACATCATCGGGAATGTAATTACGCGCGAGAGGACGAAGCCACCGCGTCGCGTCGCGCCGAGCCGCGGCTAGGGATGCTGGATCGAATTAAGAAGATACCGCTGCCACCCGAGCGGCGGCGGCTGGTCACTCTCTTTCGCTTTTCATGCCAGTCCCCGTTTAATTTCGCCGCCGGATTGCCGCGCGATTCTTCGACCAGCGGGAGCTGTTGCTACTCCGGTTACCCTGCTCCCTCGGCCTCGCTCTGCATCCGGGAGACCGTTGGATTTTTGCCACGGCGCGATGTATGTCGTGCTCCTGGAAATCCCGTTTTCCTCCGGTCTTTTTGTCGCTCGAACGTGTACCGGTAAATGGAGAAGCGGGTCAATTCGGTCGTTGCTCCTTATCTCGGCCAGTGGCTGCAAAAAAGAAGGCGCGGTTGCAAGGTGGGGGTGGATTCCTCGTGGCCGGTGCTCCTTGTTTACTTGGCCCGCAATAAAAGTGATAACATCGGCGGGAACGTAATTAGGAGAGGCACTCGGCGATCCGCGGATCGAATTAAGAAGATATCCGGTGTCGTGGGCCCGACATCGGATTTTTCCACGTGGACGTTTACGCGAGGCACCGAATTAAACGTCGTCTTACGCGGAGACTGTGCCCACGGCGCTGTTACCGGCGCGTCGCACGGGCAAGCTGTGAAACAAAGGCAGACGTCTGATGAAACTCGAGAAATATTCCGTATTCAGCCTGACGAGAAACGAAACCGCGAACGAACAGACGGGAATACGATTACGCCCGTGAAGGTTCAGCTTCGTCCGGAATCGAGGAATGATTTCGAATAATAGCACCGACATATTTCGTTACCCGGCTGAAGCTCGCATTTCCGGCTCCGCGGAGACTCGGGGACTTGTTCGTCCGTAACGCTACGACTATTTGCATTTCCGTTGTTAGCCGTAAGAAGAAGACGAAGCCGGAATGTATGCGTGGGATTCGCTAGAGATTTCTGAATGGCTTCTGTTGATTCCTGGGCCTGGGCCTGGATGGACAGGCGTCAAAAGACCTCCGCGATTGCCAGAAATTTCAGTGAACCTTTTCGAGCACCTACCGATTCCGAGCTGTCGCATTTATTCCCGATAGAGACACACGGTGTATTTCTCAAGCGTCTACATCTATGTACCCGCAGATCGAAGCGTCTACAACTTCGACATCCACCAACAGAACGGGGATTCGGGGGTGAGAATGGAAACGGTGGCGAGCCGCCTGATAAGAGCTCAGCTCGTCGATAGACGGCAGCATCGATCCTTTTTTCCATTCTTATTTCGCCGGTGCTTCGAGATGGAGCCTCGGTGTTCTTAAGGTGACTTGGATTTTCCACGGACCCGTACATTGCCGGAGAGCTTCGAAATCAGGAGGCCGGAAAGCACGATGACACGGAGGGTTCGACAGCGGGGCGGATTTCGAGGAAGCTTGCTCGGAATTATTCGTTTTTTCCCTCCTACCGACTACCAGGCATCCGACGTTGATTCGACTCGAATGCGGGGCAACTCGGCGGAGAATTGCCCCGAAAGGGAGGACGCGACGCAATTAGAGCAATTAAGCGGGAAAACCGATCGACGCGAGGAAACTGCCGCGGATCTTCATTAAACGGTCGTTTAACTTAAAGTCACGCGTTTTCTCGTTTCGCTGCCATTCGGGTCGTCCGTTTTCCACGGTATAATTTTCACTTACATAGGTCCTCCGACCCCCTCATTCCCTCCGCGTGTCCTTTCAGCGACGCTGCGCGTTCTCGCTCGGTCTCGCGCGCTCGTTGCTTGCTTATTCAGATCGACGGGACGGCGAAGTTAATCGGGCGAACGAAAGGTACCAATTCGCGCGGCAATTATCGCGCAATAATATTACTCCGGCAGGGGCCGCTTAACGCATCAATAATATTCATGTTACGTAAGTAAGAGCAAAAAGTTTCTCGATACTGATATTTCGAACGCAGTGAATTCGAGGCGAGCTCATAGTGACGATACGTATTTCACGCGCACGTTCTCGATCTCGAGAACGCTCGCTCCACCTACTCCTCCGACCGTGTCGCGCGTGTCAGTTAATCCGTAATTGTTACCCGCTCACTGAGATGTTCGTTTCCCGTGAAACAGTGGCGGTCGCGAGCCAGTTGCGCGGGTAATTTGGCTAATTTGTTGTAATTGCTACGAATCGCGACGAAGGGGGTGGGTATATGGGGCCGGGAGAGAGAGAAGCGGAAAGGGGTGCATGAGAACGGAGTAGTTGCAGAAAACATCTCATTTCCCCGGCAGGATTAGTTTCGTCTGCGTGGAACAGTAGAAGTTGCGAAAGAGTAGAGCCAGCCCGACATGCAGGTAATTCCGGAACCAACGATCCCTCGTACTTCGTTCGGCCACGAGTAAACATTCAGCTCTGTTTCTCCACCGTGCTTCGTAGGATGATATCATACAACCTCGATAATTCCATTGGCATTTCCAATCATGGAGAGGACTATTTTCGGATTCCACTGCGTGCGAATAAATATAACAGAGCGGGGGCCGTTTTTTATCTTTCTGATGAATCCTTCGCGTCGAGAGAAGTCATCTAATTTTGGATGGAGGAATGTCATGTCACTATGTTGCTTCGTTCCGAAGCACAACCCCGCGTATTTGAGTCTTTATTTCGGAGTCGGCCGATCCCTCGTCGTTATTCTTGGGTACGCTGGCTAAGGCTCGTATAAGGACGGGTATATATTGCTTCTCTGCGATTTCAATACATATATACGTGTACCAATAAAAAGTAGGTATATACGAGATATATTCAAAGTTTATTCGTTCGGTTACGGTGCCACGGAATCTAGAATACTCGGCATACGTAATGGCGGAGAAGCGGGGCTTTCACCGAGGCTCCTTTAATTCCATCGAATTTTGATTTATGACCATTCTGAATGTCGAGCACTGGGAGCTGTGTCGTTTCTCGTGCGATCAGTACTGACGAAATTCACGTGTTTGTGGATTAAATTTCACTTTATTATAAGGCGCACGGGTGGATAACTCGGCCCGGAATTAATAAATTCCATCGAGAGATGAAGAAAGGAGAGAGCGTGTAGTTGCTGCGAGCCCGTGTCGTCGAAGAAAGCTAAGCCCGTAGCTGGAAACGAAAGCGACAATTAGCTGGAATTACGAGACCGAAATTTGGTTCGCTCCGAAGATTCCAAGCTGTAGGTACGGGCGTCTGGAGCGCTCCTTTGTGCTGCAGGGTTTTGCTCAGCGACGTCGGGATGTCGGATACAAATCGAAAGGGTTCGATTATAACGTCAGGTGCAATCGGGGAGCGCAACGACAGCCCTTGTAATCGCTGCCAGTCCGCTAAGATTGCTTGCGGTCGGTCACGACGCTATCTTAATAGGTATTGTTGTATCCGACTTGGATCGTTCGTCTTGCCCTCTCCACCCCCTATCCGTGTCTCGTCTCGGCCCGTCTTGCCTCGTCTTCGGGTTGCTACTTACCCCGTAATGGAGGACGAATCGATTTTCATTTAGGTAGATTGCCGCTGGCAGCGGACTCGAGTGTTCATTCGATAAAATTAATCGATTCGCCGAACACGAGCCTCGTCGACCTAGCGTTACGCTTTACGCGCTCATTCGAGCCTGGTCGCTGAACCATTGATTGACGCCTACGCGATCTTGCCGAGGGAGAAGCAGCCGTTTATTAGGAAACTCGGTCGCCGATTAATTTCGCGATACGTTCGTTCGGCACACACCGATTGCCTGATAATTACCCTGCGGGCACGTTCGCAGCAGCGGGAGGCACGCGGGCCATTATCTGACTCAGCGTGCTGTTTATCTGCCCGCGACCACACTTTCACCGACTATTTCGAAACGCCGCGCCGTTCCGCGAATTCTTGCCGCGAGATAACCGTGTGAACTCGAGATAATGCCCGGCCGGGGCCGCCTCGCGAATTCACAGTGCTCTCGCGCCCAGAAAACCGTGTCTTTTCAGGTAAACGTACCTATTATGAATCGCTTTTCGATGGGGTTATGCAATTATCATCTAATTTATCAAATTTAGTGTGTTAACTTTGAAAATTTGCATACCATTCGATAGGCCATTGTTTTGTGATTATATAAGGAGCCATAAAATGTATATTTATTATAAATAAAAAAATAATATCACTAAAACACTAACTGAAGGACCTGTACGTATTATGAAACACTGCTTTCGTACCATGACCCGGTGTTTCATATTCAATGTCCCTATTATGAAACGACCCGTCAGCCGAATCTGTTCGTTTTAAATGACCAGGAAAAATACTTTGGAAGTATGAGAAACATAAAAACAGATCAAAAAGGAAAGAGAAAACGCAATTTTATAACGCAATTATCTTTTATTATCATGTAATAAAATCTTTAAAAATGAAAAACATTAATAAACTTTTGTAACTATAACAAAGACCATATTATAAATGAAATGAAAATATTAATAGGACAATTGTTGTATTACATTTTTCACTTTTAATTTTTTGTTGAATTTCCTTAATTTTTTTTTGTAATTTTTTTATCTCTGCTAACTTTTTTTTTCATCCTGTAAAAAATCTGTTTTTCTCACCTTTTTCTTCTTCCATCTTCTGTTGCTGTTCATTCTTCATTTGAACTCTCCACCAATTATCTGAAGACCCACTGCTGATAATTTCGGTTTCCCTGCAGTTGCTTTTAATTTATTTTGTTTCTTCTTTGGCAGATATTGGGGAGGTAAAAGCTTAAGTAGTTTTGACTTGTAATAGAATGTAATATGATTTTTTCTTGTAAAATTGGACAAGCACTGTTTACGTGACTGTCAATTTCACCCAATTATGTATTACATTTATTTTCTAAAAAAGAATGAAGATTTAAAATTTTTCATATTTTACTAAACAATATGTACCTATATATAGCAATAGCGTGAAAATTTTCAAATAAATTTATATAAACCTGCTTGATTGATTTCATTATTCAAATGAGTAGGGTTTACACTTTTCATTGGAGGAAGGGGATTACACTTTTTAGTCTCCCAGACATTATACAATTCTTTGTTTGTTAAAAAAACTTTTGAATGTAAGTAAATATTACCTTAAATTGTGTTCACTTAAGCAAAATAGATTTTATATGGTAGGTTTTTGATATTTATTAAGAAGTTTGAATTACGCATACTTACTCGTATTTATGATAAGAACGTGAATTTAATATATTATATAAATTGAGGGCAGTGGAAATAATGAAATATTTCTTTTTTGCACTGAAAATATCTAATTACCAAAACTGAGGCATGTGTTTCATAAACTATATAGTACAACCATATGTACACGGCTCCGTGGTCTTGAAACACGCTTTCTAACCATTCCATAAATCGGGACATTAACAAGATTGAAGTACACAATATGAAATAGTTATTTTTATCAATGAAAACTTATTAAAATTAAAAAAATTTGTAGAGAAATAATATCTAGAATTTACTGGCTATTGTACATGCTAATGCGCATATTCGAAAATGATTTAAATTCATGAAAATCTTCGAAAGAATTAGTCGTGGATGTTCGCAGTTTTTACAAAAGTAGAAGTTAATTTTTGCCAGTTTAGAGACACCTTACATATAAAACATTTTTTTTGTAAGTGATTATTGTATAACAATACTTTATGTTGGTGACTTTGTACAGAATAGAATTTATAGATATCGATAGAATATTTGCAGCTTATATATGCCATTCTTAACTATTACTTATTTCGTTATTAGTGATGCTGTTTTAAAAAGGGGACATGTTCGAGAAGGTGTTTCATAATAGGTACGTTTACCTTAAATCGAGCGACGCGCAATCAGGCTCAAACGCATTGTCTTCGAGGAATCGCGTATTCTCGGTATCATTTTAAAGCCTAACTCGTCGATGACGTTGCTCTTTACGCGGTTGAAAGCGGTTCGAACCGCTTGGCGTTTAATTCTTCCAGTTCGCGGAGGCTCGAGTTACTGGAATGCTTCTGGTACCCGCAGAGCGTTCGGCGCGATAATAAATTCTCATCTTCCTAATGGCAGTCCCCTCCGACTTTTGTCTCGTATGTCAGAAAACCGCACCCCGTTGTAGAATTATTCTCGAGGCCGCCACGCCCTTGCCGCGACGATCGCTATCCAGTGGTGTAATTGTCCCGGCGCGGTTCGAGAGTCGCCACCTCGGAGCGAAGGGCGAAGGGCCATCGAATAAAGCGGCACGGCGGGAAGCGGGGTGAGTATCGAGGAATAAGGTTCTTTCGTCGTTGGTTTTTAATCGTCGACTCAGGGTAGGTACGTCTCGCGGCGGATTGAAATTGAGATTAGTCTGCAGCTGGATCCGCCAGGGAGGAACGGGAAGGAGGAGCAGGATCGAACGAAATCGCGCCACTGAAAATAGAGTAATCAAGAGCCCCCCCGGTCGGTCGGTGGGGGGGGGGGGGTGCTTCCCTTCCACCTGCTCCTGCGTTATCGATCGATACGGTCGATGAGATCGACGGGGAGATTAATATACCGTTAATTACACGGGGAACGTATGATGGCACGTCGATTGGTGCAATTTAACAATGGGAAACGGCCGTTCGTTCGGCGAGCCCGCGACCGAGTGCGGTCGCTACGTTTACCGCGAATGACAACACGTAACTCGTTCTAGGTACAAATTGTCGCTGGTTTTACGACCGTCAAAAGAGCCACGCACGACACGTAGCCGAGTACATTTAATTTAATTATGGGATTTCATAATTAACAGCTCTCATTAACGTCGTGATTGCACACCACGGGTCTCCCACTCTCCACAGCCCACCCTTTCTCTCCCTCCTCTCTCTCTCTCTCTCTCTCTCTCTCTCTCTCTCTCTCTCTCTCTCTCTCTCTCTCTCTCTCTCTCCCGGGGCCATGTCGAGAGGTCGCGATTTTCCCTCGCCCACGCAGCTTTTCTCCTCTTCGTGTTTCGGTTCATTGTGAAAGTTGCGCGGCAGTAAAACGAAAGACGGCGTTAAACGTTACACCGGTTTGCTAATATCCCGCTTTTCGAGCTTTTTACTCTGTGCGTTTGCCCGCGAGATTCGCCGGTTTGTCGCGCGCTCGTAAAACATTCGAAATGATTTTCATTTGTAGCGAGCCCGCCGAATTTATCCTCGATTAGCGGAGCGGCGCGAACTTTAATACGAGCCGGGTGTAAATATCGAGCGCGTGTCGCGTCGACGCGATTGTAAAACTGGACGATTAATTAAATGGGACTCGGTTGTAAGAACGTGGACCACGATACTTTACCTACCATTAATTCGATACACGCGAAGTTTCAATACTTTTCCAGCTCATTGTCAGTTACTGCCCTAATCGCTCTCTGGCATTCCGCTAAACGCGAAGCTTCGGGTAGACCGAGCTAATAACTTGCCAAAAGCCACCGCGCCGCTACCGCGGCCAATTCAAACTGAACGCGATAATAATAATTAATAACAATGGGGGTTATTAACGGTAACACGATTAATTCCGCGGTTATCGTCAGGCTGGTCGGCAATGTTTTGTCCCGCGTGCCGGTTTGAGTGACGGGAAAATTGCATTAAGCGTTACAGCCGACCGTGATACCAGTTCGCTCGCTCGCGCCACGTCCCGCTAATATCGCTTTTAAGGTATTTAAATTTTGCATTAAGCTCGTTAGCTGGTTGAAACCACGTCGGAATTACAAGGAAGGTTACCTTCGCGGCGGCGTCGGCGGCGACGACGACCCTGACATACACACACGTACGAGCACGTACACATATACTCCGGGTGATCTTGGTTCGAGCCGGCGCTTTGATCACGGACGCGAACAATGAGGCGCTAATTAGGACGATAGCTGTTTTGGAAGCTAACCGATCGTTATCGCGCTCGGAATTTCGCTGCGGTCACGAAGTTGATCGTGCGAGAAACGCTCGGGGCCGAGAGAATTCAAGGAGAACAGGAAGAACGGTAATCGAATGTGCGAAACGAATGCGCTGCTAAAGTTGTGGCAAGCAGTGCGAACGGCTGGTTGGGAAGCGGTAGGGCGACGGGATTTGTTCGGTTCACAGGCTGGCCGGTTCAAGGGCGATTTGCGGAGAGGTCTCGATGACGTTCGCGGCATTTCGACGAGGGCTGGCAGCGTTAATCAGGGGGATAAGCTTCGAACGGCCTGCCCTATCTATCGGATGGCAAAATTTTGGTCACGCGCCTATTCGCGCGCTAATTGACCGGGAAAATCGTGGACGTTTGAGTGGCAGCGAAACGACATTAAGCGCGCTGCCAATCAGCTCACGGCCGGTCGGCACCGTTGGCAGCCCCATAGTCTCGATTCCTTTCACGCGCGCGAATTCCCAGCGCGGCTGTGATCGCGAGCTCGTTCGACAGCGCGAAACCCCCGGACGGACCGAATTTCGAGGGGGAGACTATTCGTGGAAAAAGCGCCGCGAAGAAATTTGCCCGTCCAAGGCGAACCTCCCTTACTCCCGTTCGCTTCAGCGATTTCGAGATTGCCCGAATTCGAAGCTTCGAATGGCCCGACGGGGGATAGTCGAGATCATCGCCGGAAATTCGAGTCTGCTTTTGCAAAGTGAATTCCGATGCCCCTGCCATTTTCGACAAATTCGAGAGCAACACGGCTCCGTCTAGCTGAACGTTCCCCACGTCGTATTCGGGATATCTCGCTCCGTCGGGGGCGAAGCGTATTGGCGCAGCTTTCCTGGATACGACTTTCTACGAGTTCGAAAGCAGAGTAGCTCGTTGCACGGGCAGAGAGCGGCGCGCCGGGCGAATTTGGGGCCAGGTGACGATCGCGGGATAGGATGGTGAAGGTTCGAGTGGCAGCAAAACGACATTAAGCGTTATGCCAGCCGGTACGCGCGTTAATATCCGTGCATCCCGCTCTTTCCTTGCGCCGCGTGAACGCGCGAACGAGCGAACGAGCGACTGTTCGCCCAAACATTCGTCTCGCGCGTCGGCCACCGTCGAAGGTAATAACACGGCAGCTGCAGAGCGCAGCTCGTACAATAATTCTCGTCGCGGCATTACACTCGCTCGTTTTTAAAGCATCGCCCCGACGAACACCATATTTCCATCTCCTTTCCTCTAGCTCACCCCAACCTGGCAAACTTGTCCCACCGCTTTTTCGTCACTGTTGCGCCCTCCGTCTTTTTCTCTGCTCCGCGTGGGTTTCTTTTTTCGCGCCACCTTCATTGCATCAAGTATTTCACACCGACTGCCACGGCCACCGCGGCAGAAATCGCCGGGAATATTGCATTACGAAGAATGCGTTTTGCGGGCTTTCAGCTTCTCCGACCACCACCCATCGGCTAATCGAGATTTAACAAGACTCTGCGTCGAGCTGGGCCACTCTCGTCGATACTTTTTCATCACTGCCCGCCTCGGTTGAGTTGCAACATTTTTTAATAACTTCGCTTTCGAAAAAAAAGCAGTTGGTTTGTCGCGTTGGATTCTGCGTTTTCCCCAATTCGATTCCTCCGCTCTCTTCTAATCCTAGATCGATCGATCCACCGCAATTAGCGCAGTTGCTAACTAGGTTTTTCAATCGACTGTGTTTTCCATTTCCCCCGCGTCCCAACGTTATTTCCCATCGGTCTCTGGGCTGATCTCCCGTAGCGCAGACAATACGCTCGTGTGCATTGAAAAAAAAAAAAGAAGAGCGTGGCAGTAGTTACGCCAGTGAAAGTTTCGGCGTGGAGCGTGCATGCATCGTTTTGATTCCAGAGGACTCGACCGATCGAGTCGGTAATACCGTTGCAAGATAACATTCTGCGAGAAGTAGGTCCGATACAGGCGGAATTGGATCCGGATCATTCCGGAAAGCCACGAAATATTTTTGCGATCTTCCATTCGCCCGAGCGTGCCCGTTTTGAAGAGGCCACATGCCTGCCTCGAGTCGGCGATCGCCCCTCTATTTATGGCGGAACTTTTCGGACGGGAGCTCGAGCACGATAAGCTCGGAAAGCGATTCGACTCGGTGTATGCCCGCTTACATACGCTCCAAAGTGGCGGCGTACGAGTGACTCGTGCTCGTCAGACCTCCCCCTTCTAATCCCCTGAATATTCCTTCCGAGCTACTTCGTTGCAAGTAATCCCGCCGGGATTATCCTGAAAATAATCGCAGATCGAACCCTGCGATAACGCCGAAACGAATTTGCCCGCTTGCTTGTCTTCCCCATTCGTCGCCTGTCCGCCGAATGGCCACTCGGAGCCGGGAGCCGGCCCGGCCAATTTGATTTTACACCGATAATTAGGAGAAACGACTGACGCGGGCTGATTACATACCGACCCGTGGCTGGTCTTGCTCTTGTTTCTCCAACCGTGTACTGCTTAGTGGTTGGAGCAGTGACGGCAGCTTCTACCACACCTCTGTCAAGATTCAAATCGAATCATTACTCTCTCGTTTGCTCTTCTCTATGGCGCCAACTTGTGTCGTTTGACAGACTCGCGCTTCCTTTCCCCGGGTTCGCTAAATTCCGCGTTGGGAAAACTCTTGAAAGCCACAGTTCCAGCCGACATTGGGTTTCCGAGCAATTAGTTTGAGTTGGTGGGCGCAAATAGATCATCCAATTTACCCGTTCAACCGGCTCCATTTTATTTCAGGCAACAGCCACTCCACAGTTTTCCCATTCTCTCATTCAATTACCCCAAAAACGTCTCGCGCAATCGTTGCGCGGCGTCCCTGCGGGCCGAACAAAGCTAGCTCGTTTCCGTGGCTGAAGCCGGTTAGCGGGGACAGAGGGGAGATTATGTTGGCGTCAAAGGGAGCGGATATAGGGACAGGTCATGAACGGCGAAGAGAAAGGGGAAGAACAGCGGCGGCGAGCGGCCTTCGGTATTCAGCTTTCCCGCGCTGGCTTTGCCGCGGATGTGGATGCGGATGCCTTGGCTCGTTGATTGTGAGTCTGGTTTACCGAGGCATTCCACTTCCAACAGCCGAGCCGGACCCCGCCGTCGTAGGGTTGCGATCCATAATCCGCGATCCACCTGCAATTTCGAGCAGAAGGTCTTGCTAGCCCCGACCCGCTGTCAAGCCTGTCTTCCCCCGCGAACACGACGGTGCGCTTGATCAAGGAAGCCTTTTCGAAACCACCACAAATTCTGTGTCGACGAGGACGTTTTCTGTGACCCAGCGGAATAGAGTGCCAGTTCTTGAAAGATAGGGGAGAGTGGGGTAATTGCGAACACCTAAGCCAATAAGCAAATAAAACGAAAACTGTGTGAGAAATGAATTTGTTTATTATTTACAAACATACTTAAACTATTCATCTATATTCTATAAAGTACTGTGACGAATTTTTGAAAAGTTATAATAAAAATCAACTTTATAGTGAAAAAGAAAAACCCTTGTTGTTCACGATTACCCCGCATTCGTGATTACCCCACTCTCCCTTACAGAGACTGATATCTCACCGATGGCCGAGCAATCCATTCCAATCACGCTGCTTGTGATAATCGTTGGAAAGAGTCTCGTAGTTTTCTTATCGCCCGTTGGATGAGCGCGCGATGGGATTGGGTAGAAGCTATTATCCGTGTCTCGAAACGCCATTGAAAATAATCGAGGCAAAAGGTTGCGCTGGAATAGCAACCTGGTAGGTCTCCTGGCCTGGCGTTGGCGGGCGATGGTGGTGGTGAACGTGTACATTCTTGTGAAATCTGTTCGGGGCGAAAGCGGCTGGTATCTCGTAATGCGAGGAAATACGGCGTCGTCGCAGGAAGCCAAGGGAATAACATTGATCACCGGGGGCGAAAACTCGAAAACGCTGACAAAAGGTGGGGGCGGTGGGTCGGTGGCGCGCCGATACAACGGACTCCTCTGGCCGATAATAAAAGACGTCGGTCTCGCGACCGACTCCCCCCGGCAACTTTCCTATACCTATGTACGTAATACGCGCGATAAATTCTCGTATTACGCGGTTGTAAAGCACGCCGCGCCGTGTAACCCATTCAGATCGCAGTCCTCGGCAGCCACGTCCTCGAGCTCCGAGACTATGCGGTCGTTCGCACACATGCACGCGACTGTCGTGCACACATAACGCTTAGCACATAGCGCGTAGTACCTACATAGCACATAGCGAAGCCGAGAGATCCAAGAGATCCGAGAGGCGACCGTAAATCATTTTTGCGAATCCTGTGTATACCGAGGGCGAGAAGCATCCGCGACGGGATCAGGGAAGAAGGGGAAGGGGGAGGGGAAGGGTAAGAGGGTGTCGGGGTTAGGTTCGAGAGGGACGGTGGAGGAAAAGATGTAACGGAGAGGAGGGTAGGTGGGTGCAGGCGGGACAATAACTTCACAACATCTCGCGGATGAAAGCAGCGTTTATTACCTCCTGGAACAAACGGGACTGCCGTTGCTCCCCCGCTGCAATGGCTCGTGGGTAACGTTTAATAAAATTAATTCTATTCCTCTCTCGCCCCCTTCGCTCCATTGCCCTGCTCCTTTTTTGATCTCTATTCTTGTTGTCGCGCTTTCTACGGACGTAAATGGCCCTCGCTTTATTTCACCGCGTCGCCCAGCCTTTCAAGCGGCGCTTTCTTTTTCCTTTAATTGTTGCACCGTGATATTATTATTTCGTCGCGGCACTTGACGGCGTTCCGGCCGGCTTCGAGGCGGCGCGCGCCGGAATTCCAGACGTGGAACGCACTCGACCCGGCGCTCGTGCGTGGCTTTCCGCGAATTCGTCTTCAGAAATCTGTACCGTCGCTTAATTAAACGCCGTATAAAGCGAGTGTACGAAAGCCTCGGTGCCGGTTCCCAGACCGGGCTGGAATTAAAGGCGTGCTCAATGATAGCCGGCAGCGATATTCGTGGGAAATGCGAGTCGAGCGACCGGATAAGTGGCGCGATAAAAAATGGCAAACCGGGGCCGAGCTTATCGTGGCCGTTAACGAAAATCTCGTAAACACGTGATTATAGTTGTGGTGCGGAATATTCTTTAGAACCGCGAAACGCGGCTGCATTATCGAGCGGGAAGCCTGGAAGCTGTGTCAGATCTACGGGGACGTGCACTTTGACGTACTGGGTGCCTTCTGGAAATTAGCTACATAGATCAGAGCGAAGTTTCGAAACTCGAGCCGGTTGTTTCGAGCGTCTAACGTCGGGTATCATCCGCGGCTGTTACCTGTTGTCACGATCGCATCTATCACCTCAGGTGCATTAGCTAAGGAGACGGTTATTATCCGGCAGATTAACGTTCAGACTTCTCGAAATATCCGCCATTCTCGCCGAGATTACGTATTCTCTCCCGCAGAGGGCTTAGGTAGATGTGATTCGTAAAATAGGTAAGGAAACTTGAAGAACCGATTTTATTTGTCTCGAGAACATAGAAGGGAATCAAGCTTCTCTGACAAGTCACTTTCATATGCATTACCTTCGTATTACGGTTGCCCCCTTGACGGCACTTATCCGTGAAGGTGTAATTTTAACCGAACCCCGTATTCGTTGATGGTCCCCGAAACAATATCCCACCACCTGTTCGGCGTGGCGGCTTCGCCTCAGATAACAAGGGTGTTATCTGCAAACAGACGGGTGGAACTCGAAGGAGCCTCGCGCTTCATCCCTATAAAGATTCGTCAGCTTAAAATCTTGGCCTAATTAGCGGCACTACCGTAGCTCGGCGTCTCCGTTTTATGGTCTCTCCTCCCGAGCACGAACGCCGCGCCGCTTCAAACAGCTCTGCAAACTTGCCTTGCATGTGGGTCTCGTCGGTTCATTCCGTCGGCCGCATAAGGGTAGACGCGAAGAAAGACCGACGGAGGGAGCGAGAGGGAGGCGGAGAGAAGAGAAGGGAGCTTGGTGGCAGATAGGTGGCTGCTAATTATCAAGATCTCTCCCTATCGCCGGGAAAGTTGGCTGCAGGGAACCGATTACGTTGGAACCTGAGTATAACTAACGGCCGTTATTGTCATAGAGCGCGACCCTCTTTACGCGCCTTCCTCCACTGCGCCGCGGCCGTAGCCGTTCTTACGCGGAACCGCGATCGAAGTCGACCGACTTACAGCTCTTCGCCTTCTTATTGAATTTCACGCGGAGGCGGCACGAGTTTCGTCGTGGAAATTTATACGGATCTAAGAAAAGCTCGACTCTGTCAGGAGTCACGTTTCAAAGAATGAGAGCAATTTCGTTGGCCGAACGAACAAAGACTCCCTTAATTTTGGTACGGTATTCTTGCGAGCCTAAGTAGTATCCCGCTGGAGTCTTCGCGAAAGTTCAGTGGGCTATGACCTCTGCTATAACCCCTTTCTTCGGAAGAATCATTGCGTACATAGACGCGTGCCGAAATGCCCGCGACGCACGTCTCGCATCAAGATTTCAGAGAGAGCAATGCTGTATCCTGTAGCGCAATTCCGCGGAGACCGCGTAGACATCGTCGGCTGTTTAGAATGCAACCGCGGTTTACGTCAATCCCATTGGTCCTCTGCAGAGCATCGTCCCCGGTGCTTCCGTTACGAGCATCGAGAGGCAAGCTACGTCGCTAATTGATTGGCACGTCTCTATTGCGACAGAGAGAGGCAGTGGCAGCGGCAAAGGGATGGCGTAAGGGAGGTAAAGAGGGGTAGACGCGGCTCTCCAGCGTGCATATACATATTTAGCATACTCAATGATTGGTCGCCGGCTTATTACCATTGAAATAGGCTCGCGTGTCGCTGCCGCCGCTATCCCAACTCGCGTGACAGCCCTGCTCGGGCTTCGACGTGCATAATAAAGTTCACTGTCATACTTATTCACCGACGTCCACGACCACCACCACCCACGCCGTTCTCGCCCCGCGTATTCTCGTTCGCGGAAGTCTACAGGGTGATTCGCGAGTTTTCGAACAGATTTGAAAGACGACTCGCGACGGGGACGTTCGCGTACCGGTCTATAGTTGCGATTTCCAAAATGCGGAGACACCTGGTACACGGCTGCAAGCCTCTCGTGCGCTCACGAAGACAGCGAGCATTTTTCTTGCTGATTTTCTCGTCGTTCCTCGCCGTTCCTCGCTAGCCTGCCACCCAGGGAACGTCGCGTCGCGACAATCCGCGAGGCGGACTCGGTTCCTATGCTAAATAAGCTGGCGACATGCGATCTCGCTGTTAAAGTCGATTCTATCTCCTTTCGGTTTCCTCTTCTTCCTGACCGAAAACGGTATCGATTCGAGGTAGCCGCTCGGCCTCGAGCCATCGCGATAATTACTTGCTCGTAAATTCTCACGGTAGGAAAGTTTGGCAATTTTTCGACAGTCCGTAAAGTTCGTTAGAAGGATCCGTTGGTCGGTCGCGGCAGTTTGGCTGGACGTTTATTCGATGAAACGTGGATGTTTTTACCGAGCGAAAGGGGGAAAAGCGCGACGGACGGCCCGGCGGAGATCCTAGATTACCAAACGTTTTCATCGTTGACGCGAATTTCCTTCGTTTATCGGAAGCTCGTTAAAGGGGATCAGCGATAAATCGCATCGAGCTCGACACCGCCTCTGCGGAGGTGGTAAAACGAAATATCGCGTCCGTTGCGCCAAGGTGTAGCGCCCGAATCGCGGCGGGTACTTTTTAATAAATTACGTTCGAGCACGGAGGTGTGTAGCTTGCAGTGAATTTTCATATAAAACGGGCCGCACTTGGGCCGCGTCGAGAGAAGGATTTATCCAGTGCGCCGGCAGATAATCGGGGTTAACGTGAAATAACCGGCGAAAAAAGTAATGCGCTTATGCCCTGCAAAATGGATTCCGCGAAATGAAATAGAGATGAACCGCGCCCCCCCGGTGCCTTTTGTGTTTCTTCTTTCGTTCCTCGCGCTTCCTACCATTTGCTTGATAATCAAACTTTTTAATACCTACGCCTTCATCGAGCGGTATCGATCACTTTTCGCGAGCCTTGCGGTTCTCTCCCCATTTCTTCGCTTTTACGTTCCAACATTCGGTAAATTAATATCGCCCGAGTAGCATGGACGCACCGCGGCCCCTGTCCATGACTTTGCAATCTCGGAACATCTTCGCCAGTTTAATCTTACCTTGACATGCATGTATGCGTCCTGAACGCGATTTTCCCAGCGGGTCGTTGTTCTGGTCATTAACCAGGAAAATTCGTTCCACCGAAGCACGTGCGGGAGGAACGTTTTCGGCGGCGATCGTGGTTCATGATCTCAAGTGGTCGGACCAATATCCGCCCGCATCGTTCGCCACGTCGTTCGGAGGGCAACGCATCTTCGTCACTGGTCGCTGGACGCAGTAAAACGTTTAACGACCGGGCAACCCCCTTGTGCCAGAACCACCGCGGCTTTGTAACGTTCCTGTCCGCAGATAAACGCAGCGGGGTCGTTCGGGAAACCGAGCAGGCCTGCTGGTGGCTGCACCAGCTCCACCAGCTCCACCAGCTCCACCAGCTCCACCAACCATCCGCAGCCTTCGCGGTTTATGCCTGCGACTTTATAGGCTTCGATGCGGTGTTTTGCCGTCGCGTCTTCCGTTTCACGCCCGACAGGGCGTAAGACGCCGATTCCACGGGTCGTTCACTGGAAATTTTAAATTGTAACATTCCCCAGCGTTCGCCAAAAAGCTCCTCGTCAGTAGCTTCATCCCTATACGTAGGGGACTTTTTCGTGGTCGGTTGCTTTGGTAACGAGCACCATGATTAGTGGAATTCGTCCAAACTCCGCGACGTCTCTTGATTCCTTTGCTCGGGGGCAATTTGAGACCGTTGCGTCGTAAAGACTTAAATGAATTTCATGGGGTCAGAGAAAATTGGAGGTTGGAGGATAACGAAAATGTGACAGTTTGGCTGAAATGGGATTAGATGAGAGTGGGGCAAAACGGAACGCTTAACTTTGAGGGTGATAACACAAAGTCGGAAGGAGAAAAAGACACGGGACATCAACAGGAGTCTTTAGGTGGACCTTAGACTATAAGAAAACCAAAGCCATTGTTAAGAAAAATCTTTGGGAACGACGGAAAATCAAATTTTCCGGAGGTATTGAAATCTTCGCCTCGCTCAAGTGGTCGGGTAACACGGAACACCCACTTGAAGACCACGTTAACGTACAAAATCTTTATTTTTATGATTTAAAATGTATACATTTATCTTCAAAACTATAAATATATATATTTTAGGTTTAACTATGACAAATAAAATATAACAAAACTATATATTATACACATAAGAAAAATTATGTTACCAGATAACATGAATATGACTGAAAATAACCAAATACACATGGATTTTTACACGAATAATGAATATCAACACGGGCATGGAGAATTTTTCAGTTTTTAGTGCAGTTTAAATAAAATTGTTTAACATAAAAATTTTTTTTTGTATATTTTTTATTTAATTTTTAGTGTCTAAGTTTTGATTTGTGGCTATACCTATACTGATTGTATGTCGATTAAATTGATTTGATTTGTGGTTACAGGTTGATTTCAAGTTCTTTGGATTTGTGGTTATGGGTTATATTTATTGATAACTGCGTAATTTTTTCACCTCTTCCGTTTTTTTTCCATAATTTTGTATTGTCATCATAACTACGCACGCCTGCAAACTTTCAAGACAATTGGATTGGTGGAATTGGGTTAAACAGGTGTTCCGTTTTGCCCCACATGCAGTGATTTAGTAAACATTTAATATTTACACTTCAGCGTGCGGTAAAGAACTTTTTAATACGTCAAAATGTAGCGTAACAACTATAGAATTCAACGATGTACTTAGCGTTATTAATTTTCGTAAACCAAGAGCCGAAAAGTGGTCGAAAGTATAACACAATATTGAAACATCGATATCGGAAATTTTTCCAAGTCTCTTAACGGAAAAATAACGTATGCGCTGGTCTATGATCTGTCACAAAATGCTGTGAGGACCCTTTGGGTCCATGTAACGCTATATCAACTCATTCGCAGTTCTTATCTAAGAGAAACATTGATGTTCCGTTTTACCCACCCGTTCCGTATTACCCTACTCTCTCCTACACTCCTGCCTGTGCCGAATAAAGCGAGCGAATTGGTTTCTTTCTTTTCGTAAGTTCCTAAAATTGAGGCTCGATTGGACGCGTTAATTGTGCGTATTTTGAGCACAAAGAGTGGATAATGTAACGCAGGTATGTAGAGGTGTTCACGGTTCACTGAGCTCGAGTGCGATTCGAAATGTCTGCACTCGCTGGTCCACTCGCTGGTACATCGTGGCATATACGGTCCTCGTGGTTACAAATCAATACAATTACTGCATTCGCGAGTTAACTCTTATGCAACCCGACGCGTTCCGCCCCATCCGCTGTTCGCCCATAGCCATCCAGCCTGGCCGCCTCACCTTTTCTTCTCTCTCTCCTCTCCTCTCCTCTTCGCGTAGCTTTCTGTTTCCACTTGACGGTGCGGAAGACGATCCGGCGTTCCGCGTCTGAATAGTGAACGCCGTTGCGGTACGTAGACACGTTCGAAAAGGAAGGAAGTAGACGCGCGATCGAGTTGCATCGTGGTAAAACGAGCTCCGACTCGTTCCCTACCCTCGCTCTCTTCTCCTCTCTCCACCTCTACCGTTTCCCCCCTTATGTCTTCTTTTCGTTCTCTCTCCGCTTCGGGCCTCTTACCTTACATCCACCACCTTCTGCCCTGGGCAACTCTCTTTCGCGATCGTTTTCGTCCGAGGCAGTGGTTTTTCTTCGCTCGTCTAGAGCCCAACATCCTCGCCCGCTCGTACGTCTCTCTCTCGTGTCGGGAACAGGCGCGGATAAGAAGAAGGGCCGCTCACCATTTGGGTCAAACTGGTCTACCATATGCCGCGACCAACCAACCGCGTCACGGGACACGAAAACGTCGTGGAAACGAGGTCGAGACCTCCTGGACCCCCTCCGGGAGCTTTTAAATGCCAGTTGAAAGAACCGCCCAGCTAGGCCTATACATAACCACGACCACCAGTCTTTATTCGCTTCCGCGCGCTCTTTTGTCGCTTTGGCACACGGCTGGACGCTCGCTTTGATCGCGAGGCCAGTGGTCTGGCTGCGGCTGGAAAACGCGGCACGCCGGTCCTTGGAGAGAATATGATAGAGCAGAACGGTAAATCGCGGCGTCGGTGGGCGCGTGGATCGCGGTCTCGGCGGGGCGCGATGACAGATATTTCGCAAAGTGTTGGACGGGCGGGCTCGTTGACGAACGATGTCACGGTGGGTGGGGAAACGAGCCGGTTCATCGATTTGTACCCGCGATTTTTTTTTCGTACGCGCCCCAAAGGTCCGAGAGAGACGGGGTGCCGGCTGGACGGTGATGGCGGTGGTCGGAAACGGGCCGCGGGGGGATGGAAACGTAACGAATTGTTTCTCGTTTCGTTGGCCACTGTCGAACAGCAACTGGACAGAAAACGTCCATCCTGCGGGCTTTGAACCGGCCGTGATGGAATGGGACGCGAGGAATGAGTCGGTCGCGGGGCAACGGGCAGGGTTTTCATGCGGCGACCAGGTACTTCGACCCTTTAACCGAACGCAATTTTCCGGGCTTGTTGCGTATCTTTCCCCTGGCCTGTTTTTTTATCACCGCGCGACCTTTGCCCGACTGGCGATCGATCCGCGCCAAAGAAAATCGCTCGTGACCCGGATTCCACGCTCTCCCACCGCTTCTTCCGTCGCTTCCGCCGAAATTGCGAGGCGATCGAATTAATAACGCGAAAGCGATTCCGCGGGATCGAAACGTCGCCTATGGGAACTCGCAGCGGCGGAGCCTCTCCGCGCCAATTGCTCTTCCACGGCGGTAATAGTTTTTCGCGAATAATAGCCCGATAAATATGCTAATTTCGGAGGCAATTTTATGCCCGCGTTTCGACGTCGCTCCCATGGAAACGGACTGCTATAGCGGCCACGCGCTACTGCTCGATATTCCTCGGTGGAACGAACTGTTTCAAGAAATTTCTTTCGACGCGTTTTCGGCAACAATCCCTGTAGCCGTAAAGCTGTGTACAGAACGGGGAAGAGGGCGTCGAATAATCGAGGAAATGAAATCCACCGTCCAGACTACACTTAACTATTTAAAATGCCTTCGGTTCTGCTCGACGGTAGATCGAAGTATCTTCGTGGATTTTAGCGCGTTTACAGTTGTATCGTGGGCCGAGAGTGAATTTCCTTACGGTCTCTAGGTATTCTTCGATATCTGATACCGACGGTGCGGCTCGGGGAAAAAGTATCTGTAACCTTCTTTCGTCGGTCGTTGGAAGATGTAATCGGTTCAGGAGCGGCACGATTAAATTAGCACCGAAGGTACGTGGAAACGGCCTTAAACGAGAATCGACAATGAGTACCCTGGTGCCGAAGGTGCCGTAATATTTTCGAGGGAAAGCAATAATCGTCCGTTGGAGCCGCGAACAGACGATCGACCGGGGAATATGCTGATTTCGACGATACCGTATTTCATCCGGGATCCAGTCGATTTTATCTGTCCTTCGAGGAACTTTCGTCCTTTCTAGAGTCGCGTTTTCAGGAAGAAAAAGCGTGGGGAGTATTAAACGCAGCCTTTAACGTGCAGGCACCTATATCCCTGCGCGCTTTCCTTCGATTCTTCGTAACGGGAAGTGTCGGAAGGCTCTTTTCGCTGCGGTAGCATGTAGCGAAGGCGGGAACACGAAACACGTTGATTTTAGGGACGATTAGCGTGCAACCCGAAACTATTAGCCGCCGCGTAATTATCCTCGCATTGTAACGAGCACGAGCTACATATTGGCAAACTTCTCGATGTTGTACGCTTCGTATAATTTACGTCGCTGCCGACATGTACCATACTTCCGGCATTAATACCTAGAATTTCCATATTGGCGCGCGTCAGATATCGATTTTCCTGGCCCGCTGGCCGAAGTAACGACGACAATTCTGCAGGTAGGTACTGGAGGAAACAGTTTGATCGATTCGATGCCGTCGCTATCCTTTAAAGCGAGGCAAAGGCTCCTCGGCTCTGAAGGAAACTCGGTGGAATGGGTGCTGGAGGCTCGAAGAAAGCTGCGCGATTCGTAAACTCCTGCAACTGCCTCCAAGGAGTCCTTAAAATCGAATCCTCGATCAAGTTGGCGAAAATACGACGCTGCGCGCGATGGTTGTGTTTAAGCAGCGGAGGCAGAGCGTGCCTTGGTGTCCTGGGGCGTGTCGCGTCTAGCTTTCGTGATAACGTCGTTAGCACCGGAGAAAATTAGCTCTTTGTGGTGGTGGCCGTGATTGGCCAGCCTCTCGCAAAAGGGGAAAAAGGAGGCTCGCGCGACGCGATCCCCGGAAGCCCAATATCTATGGCCGACATTAACTACGGTCTGAACAGAAAGACCGGATAATGGGTGAAATACAACGGCACAGTCGAACCGTGCATTAAACGCGCAAATTTATTAACGCTTGATTCGCTTAATTATTAATCGAGTTTACGTTTGCCTCTCGAACGCGGGCACTCGTATTATCGAATTAGATTGGAACGTCGGTTGTCCGAATTAATTGGGGGAGGGCGCGCAGTATCGATAATTAATTGGTTTCCTTCGAAACGGATAGGGTTGCATTCCGTGGCGGATCGATGGAAGAAAAATCTACGCGGATGTTCGTTCAACTATCCGAGGGATCCCATTCGAGCGGAAGATTGCGTAACTCCCGGGGGAATCAATCGTCGATCGGTCTATCCGAGATCTATCGGTTGATCAACGGAACGTAACTTTAAGAGAGATTTATTAACAGAATAGTATGTTTCTGTCGTCGCGGAACGGCGACCGGCCGTCGTCGAGAAAGTAATTAAAGTTCGGTCGGCCATCGTACTCCCAAGCCGCGAAACGAAACTCGTTTCGCAGTCGTCGTAAGTGCAATTTACACTGGCGCTAACCGTGCCTCCCGCCTAAACTCTGCTTTACATAGTTTAGGAAAGTCCGCCGATATTGGCACTAGCTTGCACGGTAAGCAGGACTCGTTAGCGTTTAGTTGCAGATATTCCACCCAGCTTCTCGACGGTGCGTCGGACGACAAAGGGGGGCAACGGTGAATAATCGCGATTATAAGCGCCTAGTCGGCTGTTTACAAGGCTCTGATTAACCCCCAGTTATATACCGGTTAGACTTCCCCGACCGAGGGTAGCGGCCCTTCTTAATTAGTCGCGATTAATCGTTGGATCCCCGCAACTGGGTTAAACATTACGATGGCTTTGCATGCCGTGTGGTAATAGTAACTTCTAATCGAGGAAATTTATATCCAAGACCGGGGTGTCCTGCGGCGAGCTCCGAGTTCAGCCCCTTTCGTAGCTCTTCGTCTTGGAAAGCACGCGCCAACGAAAGACGACGATCGTTCTCGTCAAGTTTCTTTGCTGCATTTATTAAAAGCAGCTGAGTAGTATTCTTTAACACGCCACTACGCTGCCGCGTCCGCTACTCGGGGGAAAGCCTGCGGGAATAATATTCGAGAACGAGGAGGGGAGAAAAATTGAGATGAAAAGCCAGCACGAGCTGTCTGTCAATTCCTCCTACATGCGGCTACATTTTTTCCATTTCATGAAATCAAATAGACATGGCGGAAGGGACAGGCCGATGGACGAAACGAGGGTGGCAAAAAGGGGTAAGCAGACAGCGGCCAGATAGAGGGTGGTGGAATCCTTTCTGCGCCGCGAGAAAAATTAATAATCTACCATGGAGTAGTTACGGCTGAATCTGGGCCAACTATTTCCACCGGCAACATCGCTAGGGGATTCATCAGTTAAAATGCTCGACAGCCAAAGGTAGATCTCTCCCTCTCTCTGCCCCTCACCCCCTCCCTCTCGCGGCGGATTTCCGAAAGGGAAAAGACCTTTTCAATTATCACTCTGATCAAAACTACCGCGGCAAGAATTGACGTAGTCGCGGCTAGATTCGCTTTCGGACATGTAATAAAACCGCCGTGGGATTAATATAAAAGAATAAGGCAATTAGTAGCGCGCCCGGTCTGATTACATGAATATTAATTTCTACGCGGGCCGGCAGCCAGCTCTCCCTTGCACACCTTTTTCGAACGCGTATTAAAAGGGCCGTGGGCCGCGGGGAGCGGGGAGATGAAAATTCCCTCGGCCCGATACAGCCACTGCGATCGAATAAAGCGCCGTCGTCGGAGCCACGGGCAACGAAAGGGTGTTCGAAAGGAAATAAAAGCGGGCTTCGACACCCGACACGGCACGTTAATCCAATGAAATTTGCAAATGATTTTTTTCCCGCGTTCATTCAAATATTTTCGTAGCGCCGACGCTCGCCAGATTTCTCTCCGCTTTCGCGTCGTTTCCCTTGTTTGCGGAGAGAGTTCCCTTTTGCTTTTAGCCGACTCGCGACGGCTCTTTCCGTCAATTACCAGCGCGCACGGCGGCGTGTGCGTGGACGTTCGGACTCGGGCGCTTGCGTTAATCGAATTTCCCCCAGGCGACGGAAACTTGCCGTTAACTCGCCGCGAATTTTCGCAAACGCGCGCGACAGCGATAACGGAGGGAGGAGGGGCTGGCCAGCATCGAAACTGCGAATAACGAAATCCACTCAGTTTCATTGAAGTCGCGTTAATCCAGTCACGGATGTGCGGCCGCAAAAGTCCGCGAGCCTGACCAAGCTGGCCACCCTCGTAAATTGTTATCGGCATACGTGGCCGAGGATAAATTGTTAATATGTTGCGTGCGTGACTCGCATCGCCAAGTGGATCGCAAAAGAGATGCTTGTATTATCCATGCCATGATCTGGTTGTTTTCGGGTGGCCAGTGGAACGGGTCGAAGATCAAAATGCCGCCAGTTATCGAATCTCGATCCGCGCTGCATTAAATCCGCTCTCGTCTAATCGTTCCGCTTCTGTATAAGACCGATTACTGGATTGGAATATTGGCGAGACTGGGAGCATCGATCGATTCCTGCAAATACTACATTGGTCTACTATAAGCCTAGATTAGAGGTACCTAATATACGATTCTTGATTGCAATTCAGAGCGAGGCTGCGTGCTAGCTGACAAGAGTCCCTGCGCACTTCTCATTCGATCGCGATATTTTAGCGAGTAATCGCGAAGGTAGGGTAAAAGGCCCAAAATTTCGTCCCCCATTTATGTTTGACCTGTAGAGGATGTATCAAATGTTAGAATCAACTGGCATTTAGCACGAATTTTCTTTGAACATTTCTCCATTTATACACGAATCACAAAATGTAATTACGTTATGTCAATACGAGATATTAAACAAAATATGAGATCTGAAAGAAGTGTTCCTAATTTCGTACGCGAAGAAAATGTTTGTAAAACAGGGAATAAATTAGACAATTAATTGTTTTATTGATACAGGTGATCTTACAGTTTACGAGTGCAAGCAATAACGGCAAATGAACTAGGGATGGGACTATTTGTCGAATTTTTCGATATTCGAATATTCGAATACTTCACTTGCTCAATTATTTGGCGAATATAATTCGAATATCCAAGTATTCAAATACTTTTCAAATATTTAAGTATTTGAATACTTATGTATTCCAATAATAACATTCGAATACTTAAATATTCGAAGTTTATTCGTAGCATTTGAATACTTGTAAAATATTCGAATATTAAATTATGCGAATAGTCCCAGCCCTAAAATGAACGTCTTCTTTGTGGATGACTGGCAGTGTATTTCGCGATTCCACTGTTTTCTTTTCAGCATCTACAAAACATTAAACATTTCTACTAAAATTGCTTCAAATCCGATAAAACATAATTCACTCCTGTAACTGTTCATGTTTCAGCCCTTTTTATTTCAAATAACAAATTTTTAGAAAATTGTTCTCAATTTCCTTTAGAGTTCCTAATTTTGTCCTGGGGAGTGATTCCCATCAAAGTTATTGCGTATAAGAAACTACAAGATATGCTCGAAGAAATGCTACAACTTCGAATTCGAAATAATATTAACATGTTCGAGTAACATGCTATCATACTCAAGTCTGTAAAAATTCACCGTGCTCGAAAATCTCTTTGTCTTTCGCAAACGCATAAACACCTAACCTGTTACTTGCAAGTCTATCAGAATACTGACGTATACTAATGCAATATTTACCAATATATTCTCGAAATAGTATTTAATCGAAGGTATTGGTTGACAGCGGCGCTACGATTCGATCGCCGCCTATCGTCCGTCGCGTTTCAACCAATCCTTTTTTCGCGACCAAACACCGCCAACAGCGACAGCGCTGTAAATTTCGAGCGTTCGAGCTGCTCGAGGAATCCGCTTGATTAAAGCGGAAATACGCGGCCGGGGGCAAGAATCAATCCTTCGGACGGGCTGCGCGTCGAACTCGGCCCGAACTTTGCCGTAATTAATTTCCCCGCGTGTTGCCGTGCACCGGTGAAAAAGTAATCTGCATTCGGCGCGGTGAAAAGTTGGACGTTCTCGTGACTGCGGGCGGACGATTAACCGAGAAAGAAGGAACGGTGTCAATGGTGGACGGGCACGAACTCGCCCGGCTCTGCTCCGCCACGCCACGCCAAGCCAAGCCAAGCCAAGCCACGCCACGATTCTTCGATTACGCGCACTCCCGATCGGGACGAGGCCCTTTCGAGCCCGCACGGAATACTTTCCGACTATTTCCTTGAGTGGCGTCGATGTTCCGCGACTTGTTCCACCCTCGCCATCGGGTTATTACTCCCTGCCTCCACCCTCAGCCTTGATTACGTCGATTCTGCAGATCGATAAACTCCGTGTTTCGACGACTGGTGTGCAGGAATTTTCGAACAGGGCGATAGCTATCAACTTGACAGTCGCTCTCGAATGCCGTCACGTAAACAACCAGCGGCAAGCGTGCACCGCGAGAGCCAAGCGATATGCGTCGGATCTCTGCAACTGGCTCGCACGATGCAACGGAAAGACAAATGTCTGGGTCGAAATCGTGGCGGCACCGTGTCGGCCAAGTTTGCCAGAACACGGATCACGGGCGGTGCTTTTCTTTCGGACGGTTTCGCGATTTCGTGCGATCCTTGGTTCCCCGTGGTCGTAAAACGAAACGGCGCGGCTCGACGCGCCGTGTTTTGCCGGTCGCGGTGAAATGTATCAGGATTTGGCGGAAACTATTCGAGAGAGAGCGTGCGTGAAAACGGTGCACCGGCGTTTAGATAGTAGCGCGAAACTATGAGGTCGCGGCTATTAAGCGCGATAGCAATCAATGGTATCAAAAAGCCAAACGCGTGGCGGGCACGTAAAGGGCAATTTAGCAATTATAATAATCCCGTTGACGAGGCGCGATTCGCCCTACGCTCTCGGGGCTCGCGGTATCGATTAATTACAACTGAATTGCGAAGTGTCGCTGGTTATGGTCAGAGTCGCGGTCCCCGCGATTAATCGTAACGCTATTAATTCCGTGGCCGTTTAAAAGTTGCTCTTTCTACGAAATCGGAACGACGTTATCGGGAACAAAAGTGTCCTTTGGCAGAACGGAGGCCTTTCAGTCGACGGCTTTCCGCCGTCTACATGGCTTCTCCACTCGATTTTTCGATTCCAGCTTCGACCAAGTTCATCGACGTCCACTCGTCATTCGGAACTTGTTAACAGAATAGTTAGGAGTCTGTAAAAAGAGCGCCGTCGTTCTCTGCTCGTGAGAGCTCGTTTCGAAATTGCTGGACGAATCGACGAAGGGGATACCCAACGCGTCGTCACGGACGCGCTCCTCCGCCCGCTGGATTCCGCTCTGTATTCGGGTGGCGTTCTCGGCCAGGCGGCGGGAGGGTGGCTCTCCCGTGGGAGAGCACGCCCGTGTTCCTTTATCGGCCTTGATATTATCCGCGGCGAAACTTTAGCTATAGCTTCTCCGATACGCCTCTATCGGATCGCGCGCGTGCACCTGCACACAGAGAGGGCACGGGAGACACGTATGCGCGCGGCTCCTCTACCTGCTTGTACATACCGTCGTCTGAGGACTATCGATACATAGTTGACGCTGGTCCCCAGGCACGTAGAACATACGCCGCGCGAATCTACCAGCAGGTCTGGTACGCTCGGCTCAAGACAGATTTGTCCGCGTATATCTGCGTGACGCATGCTGTGAGAAAGCTGTTGTCTCGCGAAGAATTAACCTTGCCAGACCACAGGATTTTTCAGGCGGCAGACGCAGCTAGCCTGGCTGGATTTCTCGTGCCTTCGTTTCGTATTCCTCGTAGTTTCTTCAGTTTCGAACGAGAGCCCGCACCTGTCGACTAACGCGCTCTGATGATGGTTTAACGAGGGTATTACTTGGTCGATCGCGAATTAAGATGCCGACGAAGGACATACAACAGCGCCCAAGTTCCCAGAGGCGTGACAACCGTGACAACTGTCACGCAGAATCTCTCTCCAACGAGTTTCCAAGAGGCTCGCCTGTTTACCCGTAACTCGCGCAAATCGAATAGAACACCGACCAACTGTCTGTCCAAGTTTTTCCACTTCCGGGTCTATGTTGGATAGGTACGCGAAACTCTGCTTACCACCAGATCCTTCATTTTCATGCCGCTTGCCTTCGAAAACAGTGCTCTTTGTTATCGTATCTGTTGTTGCTCGATCGCGCATCGATTTAGCCGTGGTACGCTGGGACATTTTAAGCGATAGATAAGCGCGCAAAGGGGAGTATAGAAAGGAAGCTTCTGAAATTTCGGGATAGAAGGAGCTCTTAGACACGACCGTTTCCAAGCCGGCGATCGAGAGCGTCATGGCTCGACGAAATTCGTGGTTAAAAAAGCCTCGACCGGAAACGGGGGGTGAACATTGTTTCCTGGCCGCGCATTCGCCGCGCTCTTTCGAGGCCTTAATTACCATGAGCTCGTTGCCGCTGCGGGAAAAAAATTCTTAAGAGCCGTTGAGAAATGCCACGGGACAAAAATAGGCCACGTCCCTTTCGAGGAACCTTTTCTTTTCACCTGCCTGCAGCCAAGAGCTCGTGGTTACGCGCGACTCGCTTCGCCTCGCCTCGCCTCGCCTCGCCTCGCCTCGCCTCGCCTCGCCTCGCCTCGCCTCGCGTCGCCTCGCCTGGGCTGCATCGCCGCCGGTTACATTTTCGACGCGCATCCGGAATCCGCGCTTTAGAATCTTTCGGTTACCCAGTTTCTTCTCGTTCCCCTTCGCTTCGCCACTCAAACACGTATCTCAGCGTTGACGAAAAGAACGCGACGAACGAGAGGAGCCTGTTGGTCGCGACGTTTCTCCAGCTTTATTACTCGCGGCAGTTCTTTTTATAGACGGCCTCTTTCGCTCGCTAATCGAATTCCTCGAAATTGTTCCGCGAAGCTCGGCAGCCGAAGTTAAATAGCTCATTCATACCCTGGACAGTTGGTTTACGAAGCCCAGCTACTTATCTCATCGAGTGGCAAAGCAACTGTGGTTATCTACGCGCGTCAATTTCGCTTTGATACTCTTCGTCCGTACAGCTGTGTACGAAACTAAAGGTTACCCATGAAATTTATGATAGATCCTAGTTTCCCGGCGCAACGATTTCGCTGGGCTAGAGTCGGCGATCGCCGTCCAGGGAATCGCGATGGGATTTTTCGTCGGGCGATCTCCTCGCAACGGCCATTTGCTCTTCTTTACGCGAACGACGGTGCTGGTTTAACGGCGATCCTTAGTCGAATACGAGCATTGGCTGCGAAAGAAACGACGAGCGTATCGAGTACCGAGGCTCCTTTAAAGTGAATCACGTGGATATAAACGCGTTTATGGAACACCCTTGTCGTCGTTATTCGAACAATTCAGGTTGAGCAGCAGTCACCTCGCAAAAATTTTTATATGCGAGGAAAGGAGCTACGTAGACATCGATTCGCGCGATTTCGGGGGTAAAACTCCCCGAGGCTTTACAAAAGCTCTTGGATTCCCGGCGATATACACTGGCTGTCCCCTTCCCTTACACCCGCGATCGCTGCCGGCGCTGATTTTCTAGGGATCACTCCGGAGTTTGCGAGTCGCGGGTATTTACACCGGTTTGCGTGACGATTTTTACAAAATCCGCGCCAGCCCGTAGCGTAGGTATCGTGGGAAGTTGCGTTTGCCATGAAAGTCGCCCCTCGCCAGCGTTTACAGAGGGAAATCGTTTCGCCAGATTTTACTCCACCACTTTCACGCACGCGCATTAATTTGCCGGCGATTTCGTGTCCGTGTCCGCCGCCGGTCTCCCTGGAAAGAGCCCTGCCAGCATTTTTAATGCAATATCGATCGCGCGGACTTGGCGCTCGGTTGAAAATTCAGAGCAAGTAGCGTCGAACGGTGTGTGGTTAGGCACGGCTGTCCGCGAAATCGTCGAGCACTACTACTGCTCTTTTTACGCCGGAACTGTGCGACAGGTAGCGATTGCGTTATCCGCGATTCAGATCGCGCGAGGAAAAGTAGCGCACCACCGTCGGGCGGAGGGAGCTTAATCTTCCAACAAAAAAATCGGGACTAAGGCGGGTTTAGCTCCGTGGATTTTCACAGTTTTTACCATTTCTTTGCGACTTGCGGCGTTGTCGTCGCCTGGGCTACTTGTCGACAACTGTCGAGATTTCCGCTTGTATTTATTTTTCACGCGAGTACCATTCTACCTCGCGGTCGGGAACAAATTTAAATACTATTTCTTATCGAGGGTAGTCGCTGTAGCGTTACCTTCGCGCCTTTTGGGGCGACGCGTTGAAAAAACACCTGAAGAAGTGTGCGAAAGCTTGAGCTTCCTTTCTAAGGAAACGGCTCGCTGGGACCGTAATCCGTGTTTTTAATTGTTCCCTTAATAACAGAGCGGTGGCACAGTTGCGCGCTTGCTCCTAATCACTGTCGACTGGGATTAGGGATATTCTTGCTGAACTCGTTCTGAGAAAGGCGTGTGCATCGAGCGAAATCTCGAGTCGCGAGCGTCGAAGGAATCGCGACGGAATCTTGTTGGCGGAGGAAGCGATCGGTCGTGAATGTAATCCTACGCGAACGAAGCTTGCGGCGTCGCGCAGCTTGTGCGACGCCTCCGCTTTCAACTCCCGACGTCTTGATTGGATTCGTCTTCATCCGATCAGTCGGGGAAGACTCGAGAGTGTGTCACCAGTTCAGGGTGTCGTCGAACTTCTCGGCGTTGTACAAATTGACTTCGCCCACGGATCCGTAAGAATTCGGTTAATTCCGGATGAAAGCGTTCGGTACGACAATAATAATCTGTCGTGGAACCGTTGCAAACAGGGGGTTAGGTTGCAAAACAGCAGGTATGCTGAACCTCGTCCTTTTATCCCTTAATTCATGTGAATTTGTGATAAATAAAGACGAATTATTATTATTATTATTATTATTGTGCGCGTTTCGTTTTTGTACGCAGCACTTAGTGGACTATTTCAATTTCAGAAAATGGATTACTTTCTTTTTACTGATTTTGAAAGTCTTATTCTTTATAAAAATTTCATGAAGAAATTCAAATAATTGTCAAAGTTATAGCAGCGAACGTAATTGAGTGCACCGTCGAGTAACGGCCTCGCAGAGCGGTATTGGCATAGCTCACTTAACTTTGAAGCCGGTTTTCTCGAAACACCATTTCCAGAAACGGTGTACAACATAACTCTTGAACCAATGAATATTTTCACTTAAAATTTTAACTGGGGCTGTAGAATTCCATGTTCTATCGTGTAGAAATTCCGCATCAATATTGGATGTTTGTAAAACATTTTATAACTGATTAAAGACGATTTTTTCCCTTAAAAATGTGAACAAAATTGATTCCTGTGTAACTCCCACAAATTTTTGTTCAAATTCGTCGGCAAGTTTCCACACTGTAGATATTTAAGTACAGAATTATCACCTCAAAGCATTTTGCTTTTAGATGATTGGTTCACCTGCAGCGGCGCACTGTACAGGACTATCTTCAACGATTAATAACTTCGACAATTTTTTACATTCCGACGATTTTTTTGTAAATACTTGCAAACGTGCCCACAATAGATTATCAAAAGCACGGCTATAACCATTATTTGGTATCAATGTAATTACTAAATTACTAAGAGTTATGATGTACACCGTGTCTGAAAATGGATTTTCGAGAAAAACGGCTTCAAAGTTAAATTCCCTATGCCAATACCGATTTTCGAGGCTAAATTACGTTCGCTGCTATAACTTCTACAATGATTTGAATTTCTTCATGAAATTTTGTTTAAAATGTTCACTGATGAGACTTTCAGAATCAGTAAAAAAAATCGAGTTTTTAATGCTGAAATAGTCCACTACCCCCTTAATTCCTAACTATTTAGGAGATACAAATGATAGAAGTTAGTGAGGCTTCCCGAGTCGGCATTAAATAATCGGCATGCTTCAGGTGCTTGTTAACTGTGGGAATTGTCAAACTATCCGCCCGAAAATCGAAGTTTCACGGTGTTTACGTCTCCCGCGACGTTCCCCGACGTCTTGATTCGATTAGTCGGCCAAAGAACGTGTTCCAGCCGCCGCGCCGTCCCAGCGAGGCTGACTTCACGTTCAGTTTTTGCCTTTCCAGCAGGCTGCAATGAAAATTGACGGGGAACAACGGCTTCGTTTTTCCTAAATATTTACGAAGCCCGAAGAAGTCGCTCTCCGTTCCCGCCCCCGTTGCTCATCGGCGCAAATGCCATTCATCGTTACTGCATCGTCTCCGCTGGATGTAGACGCGCTCCGATTCGACGGTCGAAACTCTCGGCCTAGGAGAGGCGAGGGAAAACGGTTGGATATGAAAAAAATTCCGCGAAAATTCCTCTGCGAAACGGAAATTAACCTCGTCGCGCGACCCGCTTCGCGAAATTATGTTGGCGCGTGGCGAAAAGTAGCAGAACTGGAGCGGACTCGTCCGGCTCGCGATATTCCAGGCTCCCCCCGCAATTATGTAGCAGTCGCCGCGGTATAGATTTTCCGTCGCGGGTCCCACGTCCGAGGGAAAATAATTCTGCTGGCCAATAGCGCGCCCGTTATTACACGGCAAACGATTTTGCTCTGGTTTTTCGCCGCGCCACGGGAAACGTACGACTCCCTTCGACTCTCCCTCTCTCTGGGCGTTCCTTAATCTCTTTCATTTTGTTTATTTGCATCATTTATCAACTTCTCTCCGTGACAGAAAAAACAGCGCGCAGTCGGAGTGCTGGAAGCGAACGCGAAGCGGGAGGGTGAAGAGGGGCGGGTAGGGTGGTAGATGCACTTGCATCTCGTCGGTGGTCGTCGGAAAAACGACGCAAAAGAAATTCTTTACCGGCGTCGGTGGAGGCCAACCGTGCCAGCCAGCTTTTACCGGGTCCCGGCTTTGCCTTCTCCATTTTGCCCTGTCCAAAAGCATTAATAGAACCGACGGAATCGACGCGTCTATGCCGACGGGACCTAATTTAACGAATACCTGCGCACCCCTACGCTCCCCCCCCCCCCGTGTTTCAGCTCTCAACGAAGCCCGCGGATACTGGCTGCTAGCCGCTGCTTTTTACGCAACGCAACGCACCCCTTTCGCCCCGAGAACTCATCATTCTCGTCAGTCGTACTACATAGGTCCGTGGATCGTGTTTCCGTCGAATTCGAAAAATCGCCGGCAAATACCTTGTTTGTTATTCTCGAGCTGTACGGACTCAGTAACCGGCGAAAGCATTTCGCGCGCGTGTTCCTATACTTCGCGACCGTTGCTGTATCCCCTGGAGCGTTAGTTTTCCAGGAAAATTGGGCCAGCCGAAAATAACACGATCGAACGGCGGTAGCGTTAATACGTTTTCGTTTTGGCTTTTAATTGAAGTTGCCTTGGCGTGCGCGTTGCGGCGAGAGCAATTTCATAGAGCCGTATCGTCGGCGCGGGGGTCAAATAAATAGACGCGAGCGCGCGGAGAGGGTTGGGGAAGAAAGAAAGAAAGAAAGGTGGAGAGAGGAGAGTGCGTGGAGAGTGGTAGGCATGTAACACGAATCGATCGAGGGGGCTGCCGCGAAGATTCGCGAGTGTTGCCTCTTTATTTGGCTCCAAGAGCATTAGCGTAACCTGGGGAAATTGATGTTTTTACGTCCGGGGGGAAATTAATTCAACGAATGGGTACGTACACCGTTGCTGGATCGACGCTGGCCAGGCGAATGGCGCTCGCCCGGCAGAAACCGCTTTTTCCATGCCCGGTAATGCAAAGCTTTTCACTGGCAATTCTTCCGCGTCGTTTTTTGGCCTCCCCTTTGCCTGCTAGCCGCGGCCGGTCTCGTGGCAAAGAAACCTTTTCTTCGAATTAAGCAAATGGCGATGCCCAAGGAAATGGGAGTCTAGAACGTTTCGCAATTTGTATCGGGGCATCGCGCTGGTCGACGACATCGTTTCGCCGGCGCCGCGCCGTTGCGCAGCTCCTATCTCCATGGTAATCGGACTAAAATCAAGTTGAAAGGAAAAAACCAGTCGAGAGAACATTGAGAGGTGAATACGGCTACGTGCAGGGAGGATTGTGGGTGAAATCCCCATTGAACAGAACGGAGCAGCACGATTTCATGTGTTTCGAACGTATGGAGGTTCGGTGCTCGGTCGATGCACGAGCCAACCCAGTCGCGCTGCTATCGAGATCTACGGCAGAAACCGATCAACGCTGATCACTCGTTAAATTAACTCCGTAATGTATACGTTTCCGAAATTATCGCGTGCCACGGCGCATCCGTATTTCCCCTTTTTACCCGCTCTCGTTCCGGTGAAAACGATACGAGTATCCCGATAATCCAGTTGTAAATAACGAGCCGTTAAATTCGAGCGTCGAACCGCGGTAATGTCGATAATCGGGGATTTTCCCCGGGCAAAGGATGATTTGTATATGATCGATTATTTATCTGGTGTGGAGCTGGCGTCGGCGGCTCACCAGTCACCAGATCGGCAGCGTTCGCGATCGCGCTCGCATCCGCGTACAAGTAAATAAACGATGATGTAGGGCCCTTTGCTGCGGCGGCGGCGTGTCGCGATAATCGAATTTCGTATTCATTTGACGCGGTGCGCTGTAAATCTCGTTGGTTCGCGCGACCTGGACGGACTGCATCTCATCGATTCCCACCGCAAAATCAACCGACCGCCACTTTAATTATCGCGACCGAGAAAAGGGACACGGTTCACGGAAGTCCACGGAGAACAAACGACGAGATTAGAAAGCGACAGCACGGTAGCCTCGTTTTCGTCAAGATAATTTCGTCCCTTAAAAGACGCTGGAGCCCCGGGGGAGTCGGGGTAGATTCTCCTGAAAACGGGCTTCTCCGTCGCCCGAGCGGGGACATTTTCTTTATTTCAAAGAGCAGCTCGCGAAGCCTTTTCCTTTCACGAGCAGCGTCGTGCTGGAAACCCCTGCTCTCGTTCGAACATCATTCTCGCCAACCCCGTGGAATTCCTCCTCCTCCGTTTCGCGGTCGTTCATCTCCACGCTAGCCTGCGATAGGATTTCGAATTCGCTCGAGTTTCGGTAGGGTAAGTGTGGGTATTACTGCGGATGCCCCGATTACTGCGGATATTCTAAAACAGATCATATTTAATGTTAGAAAGTACATAATCTCTTGAAAATTTTTAATAAAATTATTTTAAACTCTATTACAGGTAATTATTAATAAATATGTACAGCAAAGTTATTATTAATTCTTTTATCGTAGTTTGAAATTCGTCAAGGCGAAACTTCGGTCGATTCCCGGTATGGCGGTCATGAACACCTACTAGAAAAACATTTATATTTTTGTTATTAATAGTAATACATGTAATATAGCATTATTGCTCGGTAGAATAAGAGTTATTTTTCCAGAAAAACAATCAATCAGTCGTCTACATTTTAGTTTTAATTTTTATTTGTTACCGCAGTATTAGGTGCAGTACTTTACACCATGTGCATGTATTATTGCGGACCGACCATTGCGCCACCTAACCTTTCTTCCGACCGTATTCACTTCTGTCTACGTAACCTGCAAAGGTATTAAAGTTATGTTTCGCCTGACATCAAACCACAGTAATACATGCGCAGTAACTGGTGTTTCGTTAGTAACTGGCACGCAGTAATACATGCATGTCCGCAGTAACTCATGCAATGACATTGATCGACAAATCTCTGTGTTTTTAATTAACTGTACATATTACCCCGCCCTCATATTTTTTTATGGAATTATTAAGGTCCCACCTTTCTTTTAAAAAAAGAAGAAGGAACTTTCATTCATTTGAACGCCGTATCGAGGGTTCTAAAGTTAACCTACCTTAAAAGTCCGCAGTAATACCCACACTTACCCTAGTTGCGTTCTCGAGAATTTTTTTTCCGCCGCCTGTGGCGTAGATTTTCTTTGGGGGGGGGGGGGGGGTATCCGCCACACGGTACAGTGTTCGATGTATATGGGGAAATTGACAAAAAGTAATAACTTCTCTCTCGAGTAACATTTGTGAAAATCCAATGATTGTACAACTACAGGTAGGTAGATATTTATAAATACATATGTTGGCAACGTATGCACAGAAAATTGAGGGTACGTTAAGGGTACGTTTAACATACTATAATCTCAAGAATGAGAAAGTGACAAAACACATAATAATACTTTTTAATTAATACTTTTTCGTACTTTTTTCAAAAGTCCCCTCGAAGTTGATAAAGATTTAACATGAAATATTATAGGAAATTTTTAGTATTGTGAAAAACTGACTTATAACACAACTTATAAACATCAAATGAAAAGCATAATCATTCCGCCAATGGCACGTGTGAACAAATTGGTAAATTCAGCAAAAGTTATGAGTAGCATTAAAAGCTACGTTGCTTTATTAAAATTTTAAGATGCAAGATTTTGTGGTTCGAACACTTGAGATTCTTGACTTTTGTGCATACGTCGAACATTGTGCGTGGGCCCGTTCGACGTGCTTCTCCGAGTGGTCTCCATTCTTATTGCCGCACGCGTCGTAATTTGCCTTTCGGGAGGAGAAACTTTTTCCAATCTCGCGGGCCCGCGAGGACAGAGGGCAAGGGAAGGGGAGGCAGTTGGGCGAAGAGGTTCGCGGGAACGTCGTTACTGTCTCGGAAACGTCGCCGGGCGTTTGTTAAATTGAGTTTCAAGGTACGTTCCCGGCACGCTCCGCGCTACGTCCGCCCGGAACGTGATCCTCCGACTTGGAACGACTTTAATCTTTCCGGCTGCACCTGCACGGCTTGGCTAACAAATGCAGTTGTATTCGGGTAATGGTGCTGCAAATTATCGGCGACGGGATCGACTGCCCCCGAACAGCTCCTATTTCTCCGGGGCCGAGCGGAACAGCCGGCGGAAAAATAGCGGGACGAATGATTTTCGTTGCGAGCCGAGCTGTAATTTACGGACGGAACACCTCTCCGGTACCGCGAGCTACCGAACAGCGAGGATCGTTTTCTAGTAAAGGGGAAAGAGATACCGTCTCGGTGGAGGAAACGTTTCCTCGGCGGCGGACGAGTCATCGGGTAACAGTTACTCGACACTCTATTCCGCGCAATCGAGAGAAGAGCAGCGAACGACGCTACGGCAACGACGACGGCGAGAAAGGAAATAACGCTCGAAAGGTGGAGGAGGAGTGCGGGATTTCTCTTGACACAGCCCGATTTCCTTCGACACGATTTTCCAAGGTCTCCGGACTTACAATGTAATTCGAGGGAGAGAGAAGTCGCAGTATCGTTGGCAGCCACGGAGGAAGGGGAGCGAAGGGAGAAAAAAAAGACGAGCTCTCTCGGAGTGGATGAAAAGAAAAGCACCGACAGTAGCGAGAAGGAAAATTGAAAACTGCAACCCGCTTCGGGACAAAGAAACGACCAGGGGATCGTCCTTGAGAGGCGCTTCCTTTTCTCTCAAGGGAGAGAGAGTATTTTTAGTACGCCCTTACGCGGAAATGTTTCTACGCTCCGGCTCGACAATTTTTGCAGCGGTTCCCCGGATCAAAGACGAAGTCAGACGCGAGAGCGAGGGCGGTGTTAAACGCCGACGCGTTTCAATAAAGCACCCCGACTGTTTGTATGTTACGCACTCGAAAACAGCCGGTTCGTCTTTAATTAACTGCGAGCGATGGCGAAGGCGTGCGAGAAGCGTTCACCGGAGAAAAGAAACCAAGCGCGGGAGGAGAGCGAGAGAAACTGGGCGAAGAAAGGGGATCAACGGACGGATCTTCTTTGGAAGAATCTCGCCTGCACGTAGCCAGCTACCTACTGTGTCCTGTGAAGTCGCGACGACAGCGGTAATCCTAAAGGGGCGTGGAAAAATGATTGTTTGACTGTAAGCTGCGACGATACAGCGCCTGGCGAAAAAAGCAAGGGAAAAGTGAACGGGATGTGCTCGCCTCGCTAATTAATTGGTGACCGGAGCCGGTTGATGTCCGACTCCTGCCTTGGTTTATAATACATTTGAAATCCTTGCCGGTGCGCCATTTTCTCCACCCGCGGACATCTGCAACAAAAGCCCTGGCCACCGCCGCCGCCGCCGCCGCCACCGAACAAACTGCAAAGGGCATTACTCATTTATTTGAATGCAACGCGCGCGCCCTGCTACGGGCTTTCGAGCCAGTGCTTCGCCTTTGTCTTGCTGGATTAACTTGATACGCCGTCGTCCGCCCTTTAAACGCGACACTGCCCTGAATTTGTTCGTAAATTCACGCCGGAAAAATATGAACCTCGGCGTCGGGGGAAAAGGCGCGCAAAGAACGAGGGGAGAATTAAACCTTCTTGCCTTGTCCAAGACGCCTCCGAGAATTCACGGATCAGAGATGGCCCCGATTGGCTGCAAATACTTATCTCTCCGCGTTGCAGCTGCTTTTTGTTTCCACTTGCTTTGAGCGGGGTGAAGTTTCCTTTCTAGTGGCGAGCCCAAGATCGGGGCCAACGAAAAAACACCACGCGGCCTCTGTGCGAGTTAAATAGACCGAGGACGTTAATTAATTCAGCCAGCTCGTTAGTCGACTTAATAATTAGAAGCGTTCGGTCGATCGATCCGAAAGATAAAGCAGCGCTACTTCGTGCGCCCGCCGAGAGAATCATGCGCGCATTCTTTGTCCACGAATTCACCGTTGCATCGCGATGCGATTGCGTTTCGCGATCAATCACCTTGACGGGTGGTTCTTTCTTCGGAATAACGCGAGTTTCTCCGCCTCCGAAATTGCGCTGCTTAATTAATCCCCGTGCAATGTAAAGTCTTTCTCTGGCACATTTCTCGCGGCGGTGCGATTCCAGCAAATGAAGAGGGATCACCAAGAATATTCGCAACATCGGATGCGGCCTCGTCCCGTCGACGCGCGCATCCCGTTTCTTCCCGGCTCCTCGTTTCGCTACGAAGGAAGCATCAACTCGTGCATGCAAATGCATCGGGTAACGACTCGACTCGAGTATTTATCGTATAAATTTAAATCGTTAATTCCCGCCCGCATCGACTGCCACCGGGGAGGGTCGTCGAGTACTCTCCCGGGCGACGATTGGTCCGGCAATCGACGTTAATCGACACCGTGTGTCCGATTTCTGTCTGGTCGGGAAAGATTTCTCATCGCGCGTGGCACAGCGAGTCGAGGGAACCAAGCACCATAGCTTTTAGAGCAACTTCGAGGAGATTCAAATGGCTCGGCGGACTTTTTCAATTTCGCCAGACGGTACCGGAGAAAATATAAATTTCTTTATTGGCAAACGTCGGAACAGGCCAGGGCCGGGCCAATTATCGTAAAAAATGCGGGGCGCAGGAGCGGACCGACGGTAACGAAGATGTTCGGACGAGCTGGTACGTTGCCAAACGTTGACAAACGCGACGCCCCGACGGTGCACGCGATTCAATCCGTTTTCCCGTCTCTTCTCGCGTCGGTTTCCCGTAATTGGTTGCGGACCTTGTATTCGGATTTATTACAGAGCGCACGGTTGCGATCCGTGCGCTCCTGTTATTCTTTACCAGCGGCCGTCTCGCGGTGCGTCTGTTTGCTGGTGCGGAGTGCAGACGCGCGGTGGTCTCCGTTTCATCGGAACCGTGTATTTAGATATTTCTGTTTGATGCATCGCGCATCGGTACCCTCCTGCTTTATTCAGTGGCAATCTTCCTTGAGAGGGAACCTACATTTCAACGACTCAAAGGGTCCTCTCAGACTACCGAAGTTTCTCCTCAAGGAAACGTTACGCGTCTCGGTTCGATGGAAATTCATAAACCAAAAGCGTCTCGTTACTCATATACGCTGGACGATAAATAATTCGATCGATAGACGGGAGACGGAGCGAAAGAGAGGCTGGCAGACGGCAACTGGGGGTGAGCGAAGAAAAGGGATGCTGGTGATAAGGGCTTGGAAAAGCATGTGGAATTGAATTGCAGAAATTGAATATGATGTACGTACCTGATGGAATGAATTTTTTAAACCGATGAAAATTTCTTTCAAAAATATGCAGCAGGTTCTGCCTTTTGTGCGCTTTTTATTAAACGATATGATTATTACGTATATACCGCTTTAGTTATACAGTGGCGTGTTCAAAGCTTTGAATTTCCCCAAACGAATCAGCGGTCAGCGTTCCCTTGACCGAAAAAAGCTAAGGGACATTCGTGTGCTCGCTGGCGGCGTAAAATTTCGAATTCTACAATCGTTTCTCCGAATTCGGGTAAGTCTCTCGAGAAACGAGCGGCATCGGCGCTGCCGAGGCTAACCACAAAGTATATAAAGTCGTCCATAAAGATCGCGTCGGAATCGGTCATCGACGCGCGGCCCACGACCTTGCAGCTGGGAAAAGTCCGTCGTAAGCCACGGAGGAAATGCGATCCCCTGGAGATCGTTGGCGATACGGTTGCTCGCCGCTGTTCAGAATTATCTTCGAATTTCCCGAGATCAAACAGCGCGGCCGGCTTATTCGCTTACGGTCTCGTTCCCCTGTACTTGAGCCACCTTGGCTCCGGCGGGAAATTTACGGAGTCTCGGACGCAACCCTATCTCCGAATCCACGAATCGCGAAAGGCAGATGTTTGCGTTTATGTGCCTCTTTATGCACTGCAGCCACTTTGTTCGAATGAATTACCGCCACTGAATTTTATCGGCCCTTTCACGAGCATCCCGCGAAACGAAACAATGCTAGGACTTTGCCGCCGCCTTCGCCGGAATCCACTATTCGGCGGATGAAAAATATTATTCGGAAGCAGCGATGAATTTCGTTTAACGACGGGAGCGTGACAGGAATCTGCATCGGCGGAACAATCGTGCGGAACGCGAGGAGGGTGTGTAAGCACCGAGAAGCGGGGAGGAAGTACAGAGAGAAAATTCTCGATATCTACGAGGGATTTTCATAGGAATCGCGATAAGATTCCAAGGAGGGGAATATCGGGGCTCTCGTTGAGATTCCCGGAGATAGAACAGAGGCCGGGGCGTATCGCCTGGGGAATTATCTTCGAATTTCTCGAGATCAAACGGCGTGACCGGGTTATTCGGTTATATTCGATTCTCGCGCGAAGTTGGAAAATTTACGCGGTCCCTCGGGCGACGAGCGACGGGCGGCGGGGTTTTGAAAATTCCGTGCTGAGGAAGTTTCCCCGATACCCCCGGCCTCGCCGCCACCAACACCATCACCGCCGCCACCCTCGTTGCACGTCGATTCCCAAGTTTTCCATCGGACTGGGAAACTTGCTGGTCGCCCGAGCATCGAGATTTCTCCAATTTCCACCTCGCTTCTCAAAGAGATTTACCTCGTGCGAGCGGAATGCATAATACTCGCAATAAGAATGACGATACTGTATAAACATCGATCGGCACCGGTTCGAGGCATCGCCAAGGAGAGTCCATAAAACTTGCTCGAGTTTCTCTCGGTGATCTCACACAGTTGCCTAGGTAAAAATTCAAATACCTGTTGGAATAATTGACGTGCCTGCGACGTGGGTACCTACCTGGTGCATCGCATTTGTAAAGATTAGAATAGGTATCTACCTACATCTGATAGTTGCAGTAATTTTAATTCCGATGCCACGAGACAACGAAACTCGCATCGACGAGCCCTATCTCCGTTTTCTGTGGATCAAGTTCGAAGCTGTTTGCGTGGGGAAAATATCTGAATAGCGATAGGATCGATCCTTTTAAGCCGTTAGCGTAGCACCGGCGATAAAACGATGTTACCCTTTCACGCGACGGCGATTTCTGTCGCTGCACGGTGCAGGGTGCAGGGTGCGCGGGGCGAGTTATGTCCAAGTGCACAGTAGCAGAAGAGATTTTATCGGCGGCGTTAGCGGCTCGCGCGCGGCCGTATTTTAATTAACTCTAATTCGAGACTAGGAAGTCGCGGTTGGGCCGGAGGACAAAGTGAAATAATGCCGGGAAACCGGCACAGGAACGGACGGTCTTCGTGGTAGACGCTTCTCGTCGGCTGCGCGTCGAAATTTATATTACGAGAGACGGGAGGGAGCGTGGGGCGGGGGGAGTGCACGAGGACGTCGCGCGTCACGAAAGCAATGTATATTCATTTGCACGCTTCCTAGTCGCTGCCGGCTCGTTTCTCCTGACCATTTACCCTGCTGTCGTTAGCCCGGATCGTATGACCCTCTTGTAAACGGTTTGTAACGATTTAGAACGTCCTGCTGCAACACGCCGGGCGCGTTCACGCGACCCGACCCGACCCAACTCGACTCGACTCGCCTCGACCGACATCGGTAAGCCGAGCGTGGAGCGGCTGCTTTCCGTGCGATCTTACTTAACGTCCACCGACCAGAATCTAGATTCTATGTAGAATTTCAGCCGTCGGAAAGATGCCCTACGTGCCCGCTTGGCTCGTGATCGATTGTCCAGCCCCGCCACAATTTCGGAAACGCGAATCTTTTGGACCGTGATGCCTTTGACGATTGGCGATTCAACCCCCCGACCAACGAATAACTCGCGGAACGCGGCAGGCTCGGCAGGCTCGGCCAGTGAATACGCAATTAATAACGCGTCGAATATTAACGTCGAATATTAACGTGGTGCCTGGCGTTGAAAATATCGCGCGATTAATATCAAATTGGTAGAGTGATTTTATTTCCCGTTCGACGCGGGAAACTGGTCGGACGGCAACGGGCCCGTGCGTTTCATATTTATAAATTCATCACGCGCAGAATACTGTTACGTGATGCACGAAATAATGGGAGTGTAAACGGTACAGCGTCCGTCGCGACGTATTTCGAACATTACCGTCGTTAATTACGCGAAGGACAGTTTGGCCGAGCGGGTGCGCCTTCGAGTGACGAGCAGAGTTTCGTCGTTCATGGGTCGCGACAGAAGCGCGGTCTGTCACGGCGAAATTAACACGCTGAAATAATTAGCATGTCGCGCAATTTATTATGCGGAATCAAAATAATTTCCTCGGGATTTGTAGTTGGTCGTTCGGAGAGGCGATGTGGTTGGTAGGATGTAATAGCGTAGGTAAGGTAAATATACGACAGACTAAACATTCAATATAAATTTTTGTCGGCTCAGGGCCCTTAAGCCTCACGTAGTGTAGACACTATCGTGTCGCGTGCACAGTTATCGATTCAGGATAAAATACCCTCATATAAGCACGATTTGTTCTCTCTAATAAAAGCTCGCCTCTAAGCCTGCCATTTCGTACCATGATGCAAAGTAAGCAAGCTTTATCTTGCGAAAGACGAGAATGCGAAAAGAACGTGTCTTAACGTACACGACTCATACACTATTCTCGCACAGTCCCTACATCATTGCTACTTTCTACGTATATCGTTTCTGCAGATTCCTCGGTATATTGCAAGAGAAGCTGTAACACTAGAATTTATTTCTTATCCCGGTTGCTGTTCGTATGACGTCTTGTTAGCAGAGAAAAAGTAGGGAGAGAGCATGGAATGTGTCAATTAGTTGTAGCATGCGGTTGGAAGACTCCTAGATAGGACTACCTTCTCCTCAGGGTATGTATGTATTGTCACCTGACACAATAGGTACACCAATCGGGACGTTATGTGCCTACAATGACGGATAGAGCATTTTTATGGACATTAACGCCTTCTGTAATTGAGTCGAATATAAATAGTGATCAGTGTCAGCGGTCTTTAACGTAGAGTGCGCGATAAGCAATTCATTGAATTTTCCCGAAGTGAAAGAGTCACGATTTTCACTTCATGTGACACAACCTTCCATAAAATGTTAACCTATCGTTACCTGCGTCCTATTTTATAACATGGTTACCAGCGCGTTTTTTTGAAAGTTTTACTTGATCCTTGTTTTATTTGTTAGGTATTCTGATTTTTTTTTAAGTTGGGAATATGGCTTTCCTTTAACAATAATTCTATATTAATAAGTAAAAAGTTGTTGCCTGTAAAAAAGAAAAAAAGAACAGAGTAAATGACTACTATTATAAATAAGTATTGTTTTATTCACTTCCATTGCTCTGGTGACACTTTTCAAACAATAGTTCCACCTTGGAATGTGTTTGACCAATCAACTTTTACACTTTCTACGAAATAACGACTTCATAACGACTTTAACCGACTTAAAAAAGAAAGAGGTTTTACGTTCGATGTGTACGTGTGTATATATATGTTAGTATGTATTCTGTTTGTTCGCGAATTTCTCCGTAACTACTGGACCGATTTTCGTGAAACTTATTGCATTTAGTTTAGCTTCCAACTCCGGTCGTGGAGCAAGAATTCTCAAAATCGGTTCCGTAAGTAGTTCCGAAGATACATCGTAAATAAAAAATCTGATTCATTAACCGACTTCATTATTTAAATAAATGTAGTTATATAACATAAACAACTAAAAAGTTAAAAATACAAAAAATTGAAAAAATAAAACCAACATAAAAAAAATGCGCTAAAAACAAAAAAATAATTTTGTTCCTTATTTAATGCACGACTCTCAATTTTTTCAAGCCACCGTCAGATTTATCCAGTGCAAATGATGAAGCGCCGACGTAAAAAAATGGAGAGTAGTAGATTAAATAAAGAACAAAATTATTTTTTAGTTTTTAGCGCATTTTTATTTATTTTTTTCTGAAGTCGGTTTTAATTTTTTTTTAAATATTTTATTCTCTTCAACGTCTGTACATCCACACTGAAAACTGGAGTAAAACAGGCAAGGATTATGCACAAAGTGTATAAGGCATAGCTATTTAGAGGATTAGAAAAGGGATTAGAAAAGGGTTCAAAACCGATTGGTCACTGTTAGGCAGAAAAAAAAATAATTCACAACTGTTGTACTTTTACAATAGCGCGGGTAGCGAAAAGTTAAGAGAACATACCTCCTACTCTGCCTGTACACTGTAAGTTGTCTCCGTCGCGCGCACCACGGTAAATATTTCCGTGATAATCGACGCCCGATCGGTTTACCTTTGAAATTACTCGATTACGATTCTCATTAAATCGATCGATCGTTACCATGTCTAGAAAATGAACGCCTCCGGGTCGCCTTACGGTTCACGTTGGAAATAATTGTTGCGACCGATGGATTCCCATGCTGATCTTCTGATGCCAGATCCAAGATCTTTTCTACCATCTTCACTTTCGGAGCATGCAATTCGAAAAGAAGTTGGAACATGTTCGCCACGTGTTTCCCAACTGGGCACAGTAGACACACCTTTGATCAAGAAAGTCGCAGCGCGCAGTAAGAAGGCCGTAATCGGGAGATATTGATTATGTAATTTAGGGAGGCCGGCTCGAGCTGCCACGGATTACGACGAATCCCTGACGGTTCGCATTGCGTAATCACCAATGAATAGGGTACCTACTTTTGGGGAGAACGTGTCTCTTCAACGGGAGTGTCACTCCTCAGACGTATCCATATACAAAGTGTTATAGAGTATCGAATTTCGACCTGATTCTCGACTTGTTTTATTGCAAATCGATGGCCATGGTGATCAGCGTAATTGCTGCCAAGTACACAGGACTCGGTTGCTTGAATTTTTTAACGGTTACTCGTTGTTGGCGTTGCTATCAGGCCAAAACTACCGTAATTGCGTTGGCAGCCGCTGGAAAATAATTCGATTTAGAAGCTGCAACGAGAAGATTGAGGAAAATTGCCGTGGGCCCGCATTATTTTTCCCGCGAATAATCGATCGATGGCCACGTCGACCTCTGCAAACAAACTTCCAGCGTTCAATTCCGATTTTTTTCACCCCCGAGTATTCCCCGCCCGCCAAGCAATATTACTTCCGTCTTGCAATCCTTCCGCGCGTGGATTTCGTTCTCTTTCTCTTGGCGGTTTGGTTTGGTTGGACCGTGAGGTATTTGCGACTCCTTTTCGCCGCTCGTTTCGCTCATCTCGCTCATCTCGCCAAGAAATTACGATGAAAAATCGTCTCGGCCAATTTTCCGCGGCGCGCATTTGAACATCATCGTAAAAATTCTTCTCGAGTCGACCTTCCCGTAAATTTTTCAGCCAACAATGTTCCCAGCTTCTTCCTAGAATCAACACCTTTCTCTCTACAGCTGTGTTTGCGTAAAAAGTCTCTAATACGGGAACCATTACTGAATTCCTTTGCATTTCGGTATTTACTGTCCGCAGAGAGATCTCTTGAAACGTGACTTTTATTTCTGGTGTATGTCGCGAAGCATTGCGGGGGTGGGAGTGCGTAAGCGAGGGTGGATCTTGAAGGATGGGCAACGCGTGACGAAAAATGCACCTTTTAGTTAGGCTTCATGGAGAAGTCTCATTGAACTGAAGGTGTATCCTCTCGCGCGGTTCTCTCCTACCGCGGGCCATATATTTCTACTTGTGCATACAGAAAGATACGTGTAACTATAGGAGTAATCGGAGCAGCGACAGTAGCGCCGCGGCACGGTGTGTTATTGATCGGCACCCCTTTTCGCCACCCCTCGGTCCGAACGTTCCTTCCTTCCTTCCTTCCTTCCTTCCTTCCTTCCTTCCTACCTACCTTCCTTCCTTCCTTCCTTCCTACCTTCCTTCCTTCCTTCCTTCCTTCCTTCCTTCCTTCCTTCCTTCCTTCCTTCCTTCGTTCCTTCCTTGTTTCTGCCAGCTGCCAGCACGGTACTTAGGACTGGCCCTAAGGTGTACGTGGCCCGAACGTGGCTAAACACGAGCCATCTCTCACGAAGGAGCACAGGAAAATCTCCCGTGATTCGATTCCCGACAACAGCCGAAGGACAATGGTGACCTTTCCTCCCCTTTCTCTATCCCTCTCTCACTGTGCGAAAGTTTACCTCGTTCCGAAGGGCATCGGTGTTCTCGAGTGCTTTCACAGGACGCGGGACACTCGGCAAGGGTTGGAGTCCCTTTAATTGACTCGGAACGTGAATTTAATTGCGGGCCAATTACAGCGTTGTTCCAACATTTCCACGCTTCACCGTCCCTTTGAATACGCTAGAAACGAGTGAATGATGAAGTTACCAGAAAAAAAGGGTGGACAGGTCCTCCTTAATTAGACGTTCACGCATCCACCGACGGAAAGTCTGTGTCTCGCCATCGACTGCCCAAGAGCCTCCTGACCTACGGATCCAATTTACGAATTGGGTCGACATTACTCTGCCTGCTCCCCTCTTCAATCACGAGCGATGTAGCATCGAAACTCATGGCGAAGACATCCAGCACTAAATGGGAGGGGATCTTGTCCGTGGGACGTCGAAGACCGTTGATGATGCCCCATCGGTGAGAATATTTCTTCGACAAAGGATTCCCATCGGCGGGGAGACGATGTTCGCGAATTTTTGCTCGTCAGTGTTTTCAGGTAGGCCCATTCTCCCGCATTTGCTCTCGGGGAGCGAGCCCACGGGAGGGAGCATAATCGTTTGAGCGAGCAAACTGGGCCGGTCCTCTTTCGCGGCCCTCGTAATTCTCTGCGATCCAATTTGTGAATCGAGACGACGGCATTTCTCTTCCACAGGATCCTTTGTCGCGAAACATTCTGCCACTGCTGAAATCCCTCTGTTACACCAAGGATTCTTTAAACTTCTAACTCTGCGCTTTCCCCGTCGACTCGCGGCAGAATGGATCGCGGCTGTTTGTCTAGCGGTGAACAACGTAAATTCCCTTGCTCGCCTCATCCCGGCGATCGCATTGTTTGCGTGCGTTGAAATAAATAAAAAAAAATACATGGATGTTCAAAGTGTTATACGAGTTGATCAACTTTCCCTTGAATCCGAGCGTTCAATATTTATCTACCATCGGCCCCGAAACGAGAGAAAAAGTGCCATTACTCGCATGTGTGTTCCACGCTCGCATCGTTGTTACTCCGACACCAATGCTAGTAGTTTTTGCGTTTCGAGTTTCGCGCGATCGCGAAACTTGATCCTTTTTTCGCGATGTCCGCGAAAGCAAACGAACGTCGGAAAACCAGGCGGGAAAATGCACGACGATACAGGCGAGAGCTCGGTGGGAAGCGACGCGACCAGAATTATGTTTCCTGATCGACAAAGTGGATTGCCAGCTTTCCTTCCTCTCCGCGATTTGTGTGTCGGCGATTCGTCGCTCCATCCTGAGCGTAAACAATTTTTCCCGAGCCAAACGTCGATTTCCAACTCGTTCCAGGGCTGGTCGGAAAGTTTCGGACAAATCTGCCGCGACGTTTTCGACGATTGGCAACTTTGTCCTGTTGCTGTTTCCTGGTGCGCGACTTTAAGCGTTATAAAACGCCGCGGGACCGATCTGTTTGCACGGCAATTTCCCTTGCCATTGTCCTGGTAATTCGAGACACACACGTCCAGCAGCAATCGAATTAAATTAAGCGGCAAGCCGACAACAGTCCTCGGTACGACAGGAAATCATTGGCCGCGGTGAATGGCGGGATAAAAGAGGCAACCGAGCCGATTTCCTGGAAGCGATAGGTTGGTCGCGATTATATCAGACACAGTAATCGAATCGCGCGGACCTTCCTAGTACGGAGTTCCTGAAAAATTTCTTCCTCTATAAATGAAACTTCCTTTGATCTTCCCAGCGGCGTACACAAACGTGTTAGCTCTCGATACGCTGTATGATAGTTGTATAATAGTTCAAAGTTTTGAAAAACTACACTTCATACTACTCCCTCCGAATCGCGCAAATATTTCGCTGGTTCTTTTTCCCAGAGCACCGCACTCGCTTGTGGCGCGGTGTTTGCCAAGCGAGTAATTAATGACGGGCCGAAAAGTAGAATGAACTTTCGCGGTGGAAGCGTAGCTTGTAGCTGCGGCGTCTGTGGCCTCGAGTATCCATAACGTTTCATTATCTTGCAGTCGTTATCAGCGCGCGTTGTACTTTCAATGAGGAGAGAGCGTCCTCCGCCCGATCCTCAATTACGGCCTGGCTCGAATAAGCAATTCCCTCCGTGCGTTTGTCAAACATCACGAGCGATCACGCGACACTGAGCCCGAATTTCTGGCAAACAGAGTTAACGAAGCGAGCCGTAAATTGGTGGTGAAACATTGGCACGCGTAGGCGGGAATAATTATCGGCGGGGCGAGGAAATAAAAGTAACGAGCGGCTGGTACGAGCGGAATGGCCGCACGTTAACCCCGCAAGGCGAGGTTAATCGTCGGTCAGTCTCGTTTAGGGGTTAACGCGCGTCTCCAGTCGGCAGGAATGCCAGTTCGACGATCTCCGGCTGATGCGCGCTTGCCGGAATCATCGTTAACCTCGAAAAACGATACCGCTAAAGCCCGAGCAATGAACTTGCAAGACCGATCGCGCTGTCATTCAGATATAATTCCCCGATCGAGGAGTACGGCGAGAGTCGTTAAACGGTTGCCAAGTAAGCGGTTGCAGAAAATGGGGCGAGTGCTCTGCGGTACTGAACCGTGATGATCTGCGTCCAAGTCGAGACCCAACTGAATCTGAATCTTGACTGAATATTCTCTGTCAAGAGGGCGACTTTGACCCTTAGTTGCTGGCCGAATAAGCTGTAGAATGTTAAACGTAGACCTTGGAGCGGTAAGGAGCACCGCGCTTCGACGATGAGTAATCTGCTCTGCAAGTAGATGTTAGACGACACTGGTCGGACCCTTTAACCACTCAAGACTAACGGATCGACCAGTCGTCGGACAACAGCGAGAACGTTGTTTCTACGCGGCTGGCTACGCTGCATGGCTACATTGCGGTGCTCTGCGAATTAATTGCACTTTATTAGAGCGTCGTTTGAGCGTGGTGATTGAGGCGTGCGCAACGACTGGTTAATCGGTCTCGTTAGAACCGCGAGCAAGCACGTTTCGCGTCCGTAGCGCGGTAATACTTGGGCGGAAATTACTCGGCTTGCCGTATTTGTGGAACGCGGTGCCGCAAAGGGGAAGATTCTTGCTCGCGAATAAAGGAAATAGCGGTGAACAAGGGGCTTAGGCTTCGCGAAGGGGCATCAATTTTCGAATTCAGATTAATCGAAGCTCGTTCTAGAAATTCATTCGCAGGTGAATCGAGAGGCTAGGTCGCAGCGCTCCGGGAGTTGTCCGAACGACAAAAGGGAGGTCGAGCAATAAAAGGAGAAAGGGTCGAGATTGCAGTGGATTCCGACCCGGCTACGTTGCTCGCTTTTCTGTAATTTCGGATCGATTAGCTGTCGCGCGCCGGCCACGCGCGCTTTTCCGTCCCCGATCGGTCTCGGTCCGTCGGGGAATCGAGGCTGTTTCGACGTCCTAATTGTTTGTCGCGAGGAGGAGGAGGAAGAATTTAACTGAATCCCCCCTCGGCTGCGGAGGGAGCGAGGCTGCAGGAAATTAGCCGTCCGCGAGCTCTGACTGGACATGCATCACGGGTGTAAAAACATCGGCGTGGCCGTCGTAAGACGCTGTGGATATTACGCGCAGCTGGGGGAATTAGTTTTCCTCGGCAGACGGAAAAACGGCACCGCTTTTAACCGACTGTCGGCTGGGGAATAGAACTGCTTGCCAGCTAATGGACAGCTCTCGTTATCGTTATCGCGGAACTGATTAGCCTGATGCCCGACGTTTCTCAAACGTCTCCTTCGCCGTCGACTCGACGAAGCACGGGATAGCCTCACCCCCCGGAGTCTAGACGAATGACGAAAGGCAAACGCTTACCACACGCTGATCCTATCGAGTATGTACTTAGCGAAGCTCGCAGCGCCGATGACTTTTATCTACCGATTGCGGTTGAATCGACGCAAAGTTACGTTGCTTCCTCGGCTGAGAGCCGAGAGTACCGTAGTAAAGTAGCGTAATCGCGAAAATCGTAGCAATGTCGTCGACAGTTGTGCAACGTCGTGGCAATGGCAGCAGAAGAAAGCTCCGGCGAAACAGGGGTTAAGTTACGATGGAAGTTGCAGCGGGTCGACGCTGTTCCGAATAATGGAGGAGGGGGAAAAGACTGCGCGAAAGAATCGAAAGGACTGTTGGCGAAGTCATCCGTTTAGTTGGCACGGATGAAATCCATTCGACTAACAGGTTGGATTTCTCGCTGGGCCAAAGAACTGCGGAACGTCGGGGATTACCCGCGCCAATCTGTTCGATCGTTCAGCGCTCGCAGATTTAATTGTGCTTTGACCTTCTTCCCTGTCTTTGCCCGATCCCCGCGGGACCTCCCTCTCCTCTCGATTTCCTATTCACGTTAATTTCCAACTTGCCTTCCGCCTCTCCACCGCCCGCTTACGTAAGCGATCGATTCGGCAAGAACTAGTTCTTGGGCGAGCGTTTCCCCGCGATCCCTGACCCTTGATAGCGCCGCGTGCATGTGAACGCGCGTTGCGGCTCGCGGTGTTGATCGCGATACCCGGTGGAAAGTGAATTCGTCGAGCGGATTGCACCGTCGGTGTTGCTTTGCCGTTGAAAGCGCCGCGTGCTAGCAACGCCAATTGATTTACGGCCGAATCTCGAAAAGGTCGAGCGTGAAGTTACACACTCCGCGATTCTTGATACCTATCTTCTCGACATTTCCAAAGAAAATGCCCAGCAACGCGTAGGTACCTACCTATTTATTATTCCCAGTTGATCGACCTGTTAACTAGGTCACTTCCCCACTAGAACCGTTTTACCCACAGCGAATGCTATATTTAATTCCACTCCGTCGGAGGAAATTAATCCGTCTTAACTGGTAGGAGGATATGTTTATAAGTGACGAGTTATCGTCCTCCTCAGCTATATAAGAAGTTAAATCCGAACCGGGGACTCGACTTTAGTCGGTTTAAACACGAGTGAACGCGGTGATACGCGAGTCGAGATAAACCGTTGACGATCAAACACGTAAATCCCCTCGCGCCCATTACCGCGCCGCGACACTTTAGATTGAAACGCGTGGACGCGATCACGGGTATTAGGGGAAATTTGCCGTTGTCGCGGCGGGATGCCGAAACGTCGTCGGACGGAAGAAATTTAAACGGTGCCCGCCGGGACTGGTTGTCGCGTGCAGGCTCTCGAGATCGCTTGCGCGGATACGCGGGCCGATTTAAGGATTCCGCCGCACTGTAAACAGGCCGGGCCGTTTCTCCCCGGTGTGAATAAAACTGTCGAGCGTGTACATAGGTCGGAGGGTCCGCGAACGAGCGCGTAAACAAACGACCCGTGTCTTATCACCGCGCAACTGCATTTTATTATCTAAATGGCTTTCAGCGAGCCACGCCAAGTCGTAACCGGAACGATGCTTTACGAGCAACTCCCCTCCAAGAAACTCCCCCGCCGCACGATCGTTCGCGCACGACTTTTCCCGTTGTTTTAAGGGCCGCGATTCTCGCTTCCGTCCGGAATCCACGGAACCCCTACTCCGCGCGGCTTTGCACTTTCAAACGCGGCGGCATCGCGTTCTTCGCCTTGCAACTTTTATCTACTTCGCCCCAAGTACAGCGGATTCGCGACACACGGACTGCGCAACGCGACGCGACACCGACGGAGGGATGAAAGTTGCTTCCAGACGCGCCAAAGGCTCTCGCGTTTCGCGTAATGTAAAAAGTAAACTCGGGGAGCTCCGATGGAATTGGTCCGAATTCTTAATTTGACTTTTCAGCCGGAAAGTTGCTGGTCTGGTTTGATATTAAGCCTGCGAGAAATGGCCCAAGGAGTGATACCATTTTCTTGTTGGTCTTGCGAAAGGGACGCGACGCACTGTGAGTTAAACCGTGGTTCAAGCTGCGAAAAAATTGTCTCTAGCAGTGTTATTGATTAGGTAATGAAATGTACTTTACATAGGTTACACCTGGTAGTTATAGATAGCAAACAAAAGAAAATTAAAGTTAAATCTATTTTTTATGAATAAACAAAATTATAACTTTATATTTCTGTTTTTGTCCTCCTAATATTATGTAGGGGAGAGTCGTGCAGTACCAGCCGCTCTAATTTTTTTGTTATATCTTGGGGTAGAGTCGACAAAAATCAGATATTCAAAAACGTGTTTGTAGTATAGGTAGAACTTAGTAAGAGGGGGAAATTATTTTTGTGATATTTAATAATAAGGATTGATAATTTGCAAAAGTAAAAAAGTTGTAATTTATAGGAAACAAAAAAATTGTCGTCCAGTACCGACCAACTATTAAATTAGTAGATTTTTAGGTCCAAATGATTAACAATGTTAACACAAAGACATTTAATTAGTACAATGCAAGATTTTTTCAAATTTTATTTGTATAAACTCGCAAGTAAAATAATTCATATTCTCCTGATCCGTGCATTCGACCTGTGCCCAACCGTCACATTCGGTACATTGCACCTAATCTTTGTCAAATGATTCTTTGCAAACAGAGATGAGAAAATTTTTTATTTAAATAAAATTTCGAATAACGAATAAAAAAATTAACTTTGTTTAACTTTTATATCATTCAAATACATTTCATTATTTAATCAATAACACTGCTACTTAGAGACATAATTATATTTTTTCGCGCTCGAAGCATGGTCCATTTTGCGACGTGAAAGTTTTTGGCACGTGGCGTAAACGCTCGTTTGATAAAATTATCGGTCGCCCAGGGATTCGTAAGTCGTTAAAGCCCCCTTAATGTCGCGGACGGACGATCTCTGGGAAGAATGAGCCGAGAGCAGAGGCTGAAAAGACGTCGCCGAGCGACCGCAAAGGAGTCGCCCTTTCGCCCTTTCGCCCTTTCGCCCTTTAGCCGACAATCGCTCGGAGCGTAATATCGGCAGATTTTCGCGAACGACCGTTCGTGTCTCTCGTTATCAGATTCGCCCTTGAAAGTCCACCGTGCGCCAGTTAATTTGAAGGGGGCAGGGGCGCACGCTGACTGTGAAGCACGCGAACGGGCAAGAGCGAAGCTGGGTGAGGAGGAAACGAGAGGTAGACGGGGTTGCCAGTGGATAAGCAGAGAGGCCAACTCTTTTGTCGGCGAAAGCGGATCATTAAAAGCGGTGAAAAAAATTGCTTAACGAGGCACGAAACATCCGGGGTGTTTCGTTACCTTTGATTGCATTTCCCGCGCCACGGATCGACCGGCTCTCTCGCGAAAACTTTTAATTAATAGTATCGAATGAAGAAGATCCTGTCTATCAAACACTCGGTCGCGTGCCCCTCTCCACCGCGACGAAGGATGAATTCATTCGATCGGAGGTTCCAGCGGGCGAGGTTGAATCGGAATTGAGCGCGAAGAATTACCGGCGATAGCCTGTGCGTTTACAGCCGGGCTCGTTGAAAGCGCGCAACACCAGAGGCATCGCGAGATTTTTACTCGGCGCGCTTACATTCACCGGGCGCCGCTTTCAAATCCGATTTCGAAGGTAAAACACGTTTCTGCACTCGACGCCAAAACTTGCCTTTGCGTTTCCCCTTTGTTTCCGCGTCGACACGAGCGGCCGGGCTCGTCGAGCTTCGCTCGGAAAATTGACCGAGCGGAACTGCGCACGGGCATGTATAATTTATTTAAATCGCTTTTACAAGCTCCCTGGCGCGCGTCAAGGACAACATAGTCCCTGCCGTTCGCAACGTCGCGCCCCGACTTCGCTAATGTCAACCACGAGGCGAACGTTCCCCGAACATTTCGCCGTCGAAAGCGAAAAGAGATGTAGCAATTAACAAACATTAGTGCATACTGGAATGTACAAGCGTTGCGGGAACAGTCGACGAGTTTGTAGTTGCCGCGGGTGCCACCGGGGACCCGCGATTCTACCCCGTTTCCACCCTTTGTTCTCCGCAGTCGGGACACCAAGACAGAATCTAACGAGAGGTGGAATCTGGAATCCGGAGCATTTGAGATTCATCGATGCCGCGCAAAGTGGTGTCGGAGTGATGCTTACTTTGGGCCAGTGGCGACGCGCGTTTATTTCCATTCATTTCTTTTCGAATGCATCGGGGAATATACTCGAAAAGATGAAAAGAGTCGGTGGATACAAGACGTTCCTCCCCTTGTTCCTTCCCTCTCCCACTTTTCTTTTAGAATCGCGCACTTTTCTATCGGAAGCAATTGTTGCGAAAACCAATATTTAGAGAGGGATCCAAGTGGTTTGAGTTGCGTGGGCCGGTCCGTATGGATGGTCCTCGATTTTGCACGTTGCCGCAATCAGTACCGCGCTCGGTGTATGCAGGCCGCGTATCGATTTCGACAAACGAGCACGAAGAATAGCCGAGAGCAGTGTGCGTTCGTAACTCTTTGCCACGCTTGCGCCGATTCTTCTGTGTGCGTACGAGCGTGTATTTGCGCACACTCGCGTTTCCGCGGACAAGTACATATGCGCCAGCTCGCGCATTATTTTATGACGGTAATGGGAGAGATGGCGTAATCAACAGATGCTGCAATCTGCAATTACCAGCCTAGCCACAGCCGCAGCCGCGGCCGCAACCGCGACAGTAGAGGACGACGAGCGCGCGGAGACCTCAGCGCGAGCTTCGCGATCGATTTCGATCCTAGGATAATTCCAGTTCCAAGTTTTCAGTTTCGGCTGTGGATACTTCGGTGGAGTGCTTGAAAAGGCACGGGTTTCGATGGAATTCAAAGGAACGCGGATGCCTAACCGGCATTACCGGTGCGACAGCGCACGCCGCGCCTGCTTTCCCGCGGTGTGATTTATTAACTTGGGTAATAACTAATTCGCGGTACACCCCTGTAACTTGTAAATCATATTTAATTGCTTTCTCCGGGCTGTCGGGTGAATGGCCACGTTCGTGGCACTCGAATGCCGATCGCGAAGGGATCACATTCACTTTAGAAGTTGAACCGTGGATAATGCATCGGCGTCAAGTGTCTCTGTTGCGCGATGGGGAGACTCGAGTCATTCTGGGGTCTGGCTCCTGTTTTCTTTATTTCGAGAATCTTGAGGCTTGGCGCGTATATAACGGCGAGGTCCTGCGTCCCTCCAGTGTCGTTCAATCCATAATACATCCACGCTCTTCTGGGATCCGTTTAAAAGATTGATTCCGTTTGCGATCCCGCGCGAGCGTCTCCCTTTTCCGAAGGAAGGCCCGAGATCCAACGCTCCCGATCCACGCATTTCGCCTGGCTGGGTAAACCGGGCAGACGATGCAAAAAATAGAGGGCGAAGGGTGTGTGTGCGTGGGTATCGGGGGATGCGGCAGACGAGCCCTCACCTGTCCCTGTCGCGTTTTCCAGGACTCTTGCCAAGTACACAGTGCCGATCGATGCCAAGTACCCAGACTCGAGGCTAATCAAAACGTCGTCCGTGCGAGTCGCGCGCATGGGGGTGGGTAGTCGGTTGAACGAAGGAGAAACCGAAAATTCGCCGAAGTCTCTTCCTTCGTTCCTATAACGCCCCATCCCTCTCGGGGGCACGCTGCAATCTTCCAGCCAATCTAATCAGTCGGTACGCCTGTACAAATCTGCAGGAATTTAGGGCCGTCCTTCCGTTATCTAGATTATTTAGTGTCTGCCCGAACTGTCTCCTCCTCCTCTCAGCCATCCTCCATTTACCTCTTGTTCGCCCTTTTAGCTCGCTCTCTCTCCCTCTCCCTCTCGCCCCTTCGGCTCCTTCGTTCCCTCCGGATCCCCAAGTTTCTCTGTCTTCGACCCTCTCGCTCTGGCCACGGTGTCGCAGCGGAAGTGGATGTACGCCAGGTCCGAAATTCGAGGGTGCATGCGCAATGCGAGCGGTCCCCTCGCTCCAACGGCCAGCCTTTTTGTCTCCGTCCGTTCGTTTGTTCGTTCTTCCTGCTTTCTCCGACTGCGGCGAGGGAGAAGGGCGGCCCGACGGCCGCTGGAAACGGACGATAAATGACCGTTCGTGTGCCGGACCCGTGGCACCGTCCGCGTCGCGTCCCGTCGCGTCGCGTCGAGTAATCGAGCTTGTAACACGTGCCCGGAACGTAGCTGCGCGACGTAGCGAGCGAAATTTCCGCGGAAAAAAGAAGGCCGCCGCGAGACGCGTCATTAGCCGCGCCTCGATCGCGATGGCCCGCTGCCTCTAATTGGAATTTCGCACGCGAACGCGGACAAAATGGCCTACCACTGGCCCTCCGCTTCTCCCGCCTATCCGCAACCCCTTTCGCGATGGTCTCGAGGGTCAGAATCATTGTTACGGTCAGAAACTCCAGCTATTTACGGTCCAGTTCTCGCGCTATTCACAGCCCCCGGCGTACTTGCAAGTTCCCGACAATTACAAGCCGGGCTCGTGGCCCAATGTGCTCCGTTGCTTGCTTCGTTAAGCGCGCGATTAATCTTTAAGGGCGGAGAGAGCAAGCGAGCAGGAACGCGTGCCGTAGTAGTCGGCTGCTACACAGTTCGTGTTGCTCAATGGACAACAATCTAAAAATAAATATTTTTTGCGATGATCTTTAACATGAACGTAATGTAGACTCTTTATTTGTGTATTGTGGGGATCAGGAACCCCCATACCATGAGAGAGGGCACGGAATAACCAAGACCGGGGGAGTCGGCGGAAGCCGAGGTGCAACGAATCTAGAGATCGCGGGTTCGAGTTCTGTGCTGAGGTCTTCCCTTTTTTCCGTGATCCTACAGTATGAACACTTGATAGAAAACAAAATAAAAGCCAACACTCAGAAAGCACGTTAGTATTGACAGAACCTATTTACCGCACTTTCTTCATGTATTTATTTAGTCCTGCCTTATACCTCAAGGCCACTTATAAATTATTAACATTAAGCTTAATAAAAATAACTTTCAATGGATCGTGTAACTAAAGGTACTACATCCTATTCTTTATTCGGATTGTGAAATTTTTTTTTACTTACTTTAAATTCAGTTTTATTGCCTCGAAATTGCACATCCATTAAATTGCTGAATTATGTGCTTCCCAGCTTTAACCTCACTTTTCCCGAGAAAGGTAAAACACGTATTGAGATTTATGTGGGAAATTATTTCTAGAACAGTCCCCAACATTATTGTACAAAAGTTTTTTACACTTGTCTGCCCCTTTTTTAGTTATAGTCATATTTTTCAGAAACATGTTTAACGCGGACAAATCAAGACATATTTGAAAAAATATACGGATCGAATTGAGTAACCTAATTTTTTTAAGTCAGTTAAAAAGTGGATTAGTTCTGCAGCAAAAGACAAAAAAATGGAACTTCTAAACGTTCGATATGCTTTTTCCACTTGTTTATATGATACCTACCATGACTTTTCCATTCTCGATACTGTCTTCAATTTTAAAATAGCTGTCAACTGCGATACGCGTGATAACAATAATTTGGTAGAAACGTGTAAGAAATTTGGTTCAAACCTAAGTTAGTCAGTATTCAGTTGTCATCAAATTGCAACAGTAAAGATTGATAACAAAATTTGGATTCAACAGAAAATTATGATCGATCCAATTTTTTTACATGGAACTGTACCTATATTGTTTTTTACACTAACCGATACATTTTTATATTCTCGAAAACAGATTATATCAGAAGTTATGAATTTTGTCCCGAACGCCCATACCTATACGCGACACACCGTGGCGCCGACTGAAAATTTCATGTGCGAAACTCGAGCGTCATCGTCAGTGTGTCTGTAACCGATGGGGCCTTGATTACCTATCGTAGAATATCGCACAGCCGCGTGTCGCTTAATTACCCGCCGCTTCTTGCTCGTAATCTGAATTTTGCACGCGAACCGATCACCGGCATGGCGTGACAGGCCCCAGCGCCAACCCAGCGTCAACAAGTCAGAACTCTCTTTGAAAAAAGCTCAGCGGCGGTTCGCATAAACGGGCGCGACAGTGGATCGTAATTGTGAGAAAAGAATCGTTCGATTTGGCCGTTAGCCTCCCGAACGTCGGCATTCTGCGGTCGAGGTGGAGGTTATATAATCTTGGGGCGTTATACCGCGAGCCTTGTAACACGTGTTACTGACGTCGCCCGTGCGATTTACGAGGATCGATTTTGCCCCTTTTTCTTTCACGCTCTTTCTCCTTATAACGGCGAACTTGGCCGTAAATTACGGCCCCCTCTCCGCTCCCTTCCGCGCCGTGCCACGCCGCCATCCAGAACCATCGGTCGCGCTTAAGTATTCAGCATCGGGCCACTTACGCGTTCGTTCGATGCATTTTTATGCGGCTGATTGTCTTTTTCCTGTTCGCTTTCCTTCCCTATCCTCTCCTATCCTTCCCTATCGCTGGCAGGATTCTGGATTCACGGCTGACGCGACTTCCGCGATCGTTATCCTCGTCGGGGATGCGGAATAAAACCACCGCGGCCTTCCCTCGCGTGATTGCCATCGAATTGTGCTTTTTTCAGGTCGTTAAATATCGAGAACGGAGCTGTTTTACGGCGATCGGAGGGCTTTTTCTCGAGTCGACGTGACGCGTCGTGCGGAGGAGTAGGTGCCGCGGGAACGAGCAATGGATGCGGTCGTAACCGCGGCCTAACTCGTGCCAACGATCGTTCCTTTCAAATTAGACGACAAAGCGCGTCGAGAGCGACATAAACGCCGCGGAGGCTGCGTCATTTTAACGGGAGTTAACGGTCGGAAATGCCGTCGGTCGTTAAGCGCTTTCGACGAATCTAGCGAAGACGCGCCGCGTCGCCTTTTTTCCGCGTGCGTCTGTGTTTTACGAGCCCGTGAGGACATGAATTGTGGACCGTAAACGTCCAAATAATTCGCTGATGACGAATCTGAGTTCAAAATAATTGCAAAAAACAAAATCGCGGGCCCAATATGGCGTAGGTATATCAGAAAAACATCAGATTTGGTCTAAACTTGGTATGTTGGAATTTTCGAGGTTACTGATTACGCGTGTTAAGTCAAAATTGCAAAAAAAAAAAACACGAAGGACGGCGTTCATATACCTACTTGTGTTTCTATGTAGATTGTAGATACAGTTTCTCTTGAGTAATAACCTCAGATGTTTCTTGTATGAATTGTAATCTAATTGGACAGGAGAAGCGAGGTGATACTGGTCGTGGATTGTGCTGCATAATCATTTTTTTTTTAAGTAGAGTCTGAATCTCCCTCATGTTAAAACTATTTTAACATTCAAAATTTTTTTTCAAGATTACACGAAGATATTTTTTTAAATTTGATTTTTTCGGATATGCGCGCCCGCCATATTGGGCCCCCATTTTGTTTTTTGCAATTTTGACCTCAGATTCGTAATCAGCGATCTCGAAAACCTAAGCATACCTAAGACTCATTTTTGTACAAATGACACATTCATGTTTTGGCCAGATGTTCTCGATTTTTGAGAAAAAAATCGAGAAAACTGTGCAGCAATTGCGATTTAATTAAGCCCAGTCAAAGCTTCCCTTTAAATTTTATTCTCCAGTTCTGCGAGCAGACACCGCTGCCCTCGGCATATAGGTATAAAGGACCAACCTTTGATTATCACGCGTGCACGCGGAATTCCACAGGGCGAGGGGATGGCGGAGAACGGGGCGCGAGATACGTGCCGCACGGCGCTCGTTCTACGTGAACTCGAGCAAATTGCGAATCGCGAAACACGGCAATCGAGAATCGCGAGAGGAGCAGGCTGACAGCGAGGAGGAGGGTTGAGCAGGGACAGGGGGGGGGGGGCGAGTCGTAACGAGGCGGGGGTTCGGGCGACGCGCACACAGAGGGTGCGTTTTCCGTGGCAAGATGAAAAGCGGGCTCGTGCGTAGACGCGTGCTGCCTCCGCGGAATATCAATTTTTCCATCGAGCCCTCAGCCATCCCTGGCATCGCTTCCGGTCCTTTGGACCCGCGTCATCCGCCCTTGCACGCCAAGTCCTTGGACACCTACGCCCGTGCGTCCCTCGTGAGCCGAGTTCTGCGAGCTTCCGGGAGCTCGGCCGCATCTCTCGACCGATTGGAAAGTTTCCTCGATGCGGAAGAAACTTTCCAGGCTTTTCGGAGAGCTTTTTCAGACGGGATCCTCGACACCGCGTGAAAATCTCTTGCCCACCACTGCAGCGCGCCAAGCAGCTAGTTTTTCCTCTCAACGCTGTTTGCTACGTTTACTCGACCCGCCTGCACGGAGAGCACGTATTATTATTACTATTATTAATCGTCTGTATTACTCTGATGGAAAAGAGGACACATAATTTACAAGGGTAGACAAGAAGATTAAAGGCGAGGCTACAGTGGTGGCATTAATGGCAAACCTAACCCCGAACTCTAAAACTAAACTAAAATAGGGACCACAAAACAGTTATACAAAAGTAATAATATTTGGATATTTCGGATCCAAACGTGGACAAACGGTGGACAAACGAATCCCATCGATTTTTTTTCCAAAAATTTGCATTTGGGTGTGCCATCAACTTCACAGAATGTTCCAATATCTAGACACTTAAGGTACGGCGGAACACGTTTGAGAAATTTTCAGTTATATAAATCGATTTATATAAAAACGATTTTACAATTACATGGGGCATCGTGTGTACTTTATCATTAAAAAGAAACAACACATTGTAGGATTGAATAATTTTGGTAAAATATTGAAAAGTCATAGTCTTTACAATGGCCCGATACCTGGACAGCTTAACTAGTATGCCCCAGTGTCCCGATATTATTGTCCCATCACCTGGACACTTAATGAAACATCAGCAATTTGGATGTTTTCTAGGGAAATTAAAAAAAAAAAATAGTTTTTTCTTTTGGCATATTTCTTCTATAAAGGTAAATAATTTATTCAAATCAGTAAACAAACTTGAGTAAAAAGAATCTATTATTGAATGACTAATTTTAGGGTTATGTGTATTCGTATATAACACACGAATTTTACACATGAATGAAATATTATCATTAAAACAAGATAACAATAATACAAAGTAATAATTGTTAAGGTGTTAAATGCTTATTTTATTATTGTGTCAACAATAACGCGTACTTATTCAGAGTTTGCACACATGGTCAGGTTTAGGGTCATTCCGGGATTTCACTGTACCAGTAGATAGACACGCGAATAAAAAACTAATACGAACTTCAATTTTAATATTCCAATCAAAACATAATACTACAAGGTACCATTTTTCTAAAACTGTATTAGTTGTACCAATACCTATACTAAACATTATTAATAATATTCGCTTAAGAAAAAGTAGAGACTGCTTAGCAAATCAGCTAACGGCAATACTAAAATGGTGTAAATCGACGTGTTCAAGAAAATTTATTTTTATTACGAGTGTTACAAGTTTACTGAGAAAAAGATGTATATGAATATATTTTATTAAATATTTGAGTAATTGAATAAAATAGTTCTTTTATGGATAAAGCGAATATTAAATGTAATAATCAGCATTACTTGCACTAGTGTCCAGGTATTGAGACATTTATCTTATCCTTTGCTGCTGCTTGAATTTTCATAAAACACGCTCGCAACCTACTATCGATCATCGATACGTCCTTGGACGTGCCACACAATTCCTCGTCATCGTTTTCGCCCTGCTACAGTCGCCCCGAAGCTGAGAAGCGATATTGCGGTTTAATTTGCGCCACCGACGTTTCGGCAATACTTGGACCGACGTCATCGCGACACGGCACCCGCTTTCTATTTACGGGGCTCGGCCTTACAGCTCCCGCGACACGGCAAATACAGGAGGCACGGCGGACCGATCCGGTAGAAAAAGCAGGACCGGGGGAGAAAACGAGCGTCGCGTTTCACGAATCGCGACGGCCAGGGATTTTTTGCAACCGGAGAAATTAATTGCGAGACGGCGACAGCGCCTCTCCGTTCAAAGGATTCTCCCCGTTACGCTACGCGCAAGTCGTAACAAAATTCTTCTGGGCGCGACGGGATCTTCTGGGGTGGGAAATTCGTCGTTGTCCCCTTTTAATGAATCGCGCCGAGACACCCGAGCTGCCGAATCAATTTCGCGGACTCGTCAGGATCAGTTACCTGGGGCCGCTAATTGCTCGATGATCAGGATTTCGCGTCGCGTACCGATGCAGCGGGTCCGGGGAAGCCCTCGTGCTGTGCCGAATTGAAATTCAGCTGTCGCGCGGAGGGCATGTGGACCTCTGCTCGTATTCCAGCGAATGTGCTGGAGGCGAGGTGAGGAGAAGGTCACGCACTATCTCCACCAAGAGGCGGCTCTCCTCCGTCCGTCGACGCGCCTGTTTGCCTGATTGCACCTTCTATGCCTATACATTCCGCGTGAATGAAACGGAAATCACGCGTGCCGCTTATATTGCATCCTCCGTGGAAGGCCAGGACGGTGTTCCTCGCCTCGCCTCGCCTCGCCTCGCCTTGCCTCGCCTCGCCTCGAGGAACCATGCAACGTCTCTGAATTCAACTGTGATTGGACCGAATTAACCGATCCATGGTGGCGCGCGGAGTCTTTGGGCCGCTTTCAAGCTATTAAGTTTCCTCTTAAAACCGAGCAGCTGGTCGCAAGCCCGCCAAGTCCAACAATTACCGGCGCTTTAAAGCCGCAGCGGAGCGATTGCGCAAACCGCAACAACTCCTCGCGCCAACCAAATCTACTTTAAACTATAAGTCGCTCTCGCGAGCAACTAATTACACGGCGGACCTGTTGTTGTTCGCTTGAAACAATCACTCGGGAACTAGGGTGCAAGCGTCTCTTTACAATACGCCACTCGAGCAGGTGTTGCTCGGGTTACGCTGCGTATCGCGCTTCAAGTAGATAGCGGACAAAGTTTGTTGAATTTTCGTTCAGCTGTCTTCCGAGGCACATGTCTCGGCTGCCAACGAGAATATTTTCTCGCCCGTGTCGCCCTGTGACGCGCGCGAAAGCACATATACCTACTTGAAGCCTGGGAGAGTCGAGCTCCGTACCTATTTTCCAGGGGAAGAGAAATCGTGAAAAATCAAGATCGCGCGGTCCGTTTGCGTAGCGCTTCCGTAGGACAGAATTTTACCAGCGGAATTTTACTGTGAAAATATCGCCCAGTCGAGATCGAACGGGAGAAACGGAGACAGGAGAAAGAGCCGCTCTGGAATAAGTATCGCGGGATCGGAAGCAGTGACCTGGCCGATACTCGGATTTGTTTTATGCCTCGTATTTCGTTATGTTTTATTGCCGTTTCAGTGCCGACTGATAACATAAAACGGCCATATAAACTTCCTCCTTCTCCCGCGCCGTACGTAGACGCTAGACGGGCAAGATCGGGCGAGGTCCATGACGGGAGCAGAGAAATACCTAACACGCGACAGAAATTCCTCGATTATCGTTACACTCCCCGGGCGGGAAAGCAGGCAATTCTACGGGAAAGAATTGCCAGTAATTCGAGCTTAATTTAATAAGAGCGGTACTCGTAGCCAGCGAAATAAAATGCAAATATCTTGCTCGTACGCTCGACCCGACCGGTCGGCCGGCCGATATATTCTCGCCAAAGAAATTCGCTATTCACCGCGGCTCCGTCTGCTTCCCTTTCTGGAAACACGCAGGATAAACTACCTTCCTATGCAGATGCAATCGAGCGCGCTCTAGGAGATACGCCGTTCCCAAAAACTGCTTGCCAAGGCAACGCTCGCGGAGGAGAAGCCTTCACCCTGCTTCTTCCTTACCTCCTGTTCACTGTTTTTTTTTTTTTAAATTTGGCGACGTTGGTCTCGTCGCGATCGAAAGAGCTGGAGATTCGAGTAGCGGCCCGCGTGTGGATATACTAGGCAAATGGTATCGAGCGGGAGAAAGATCCTCCAGCGATTCTTAAACGAGGCCAATAAAACGGCTAAATCCGTGCAAACAGCCGGCAAATCAAATATCGAGAGAAACGCGATTATTTGCGCGTGCAGTTGGCGCGGCAAATGCGATTCACCGGGTGGATATCGTGCCACGTAGGAGGATGCGGCGCGTTTCCACGTAGCGGAAGATATATGCGCGTATCCAGCAGGCGGAAGCGGCGCGGCGCGGCCTCGCGAACCTAGATAGGAGAGGACGGTCGCGCCCTCGTGCTCGCACAGCAACGTTGATTTAACGCGTCTGCAACAGAACTCCGGGCCGCGCCGACGCGGCAGCGATCCACCTCCGGACCCGGTTGCATCTCTGCCGTGTCGCGAGCCAGGGAACACCGCTGCCGGTAATAGATACGACAATGAGCACGGGAGGAAAGGTCGCGCGTCACGTCTCCCCATTGTACGGCTCCCCATTGACATCCGTGGACCGTCTAATTGTCCCCTATCCGCGCCCTCGGAGAATACGCGAGCACTTACGTAACCGTACGTGTCGTTCTGCTCGCAGCAGTTGCCAGGGGACCGGGCCGAACCAAGCTCAAGCGGATTCTTTGCCGCCGTGCCGCCGTGCCGCCGCGCCGCCGAGAGTGGCTCGAGTCCCCGCTGCAAATTTTAATTGGTCCCCGTCTGTTACCACTGCGGCGTCTTCTAAACGTTTACACGCTTCGTACTTGAGAGCTCGAACTTAAAACGCACTAACTGCTTGCTTCTCGCATAGGTACTGTTCGGTATCCGCAAATTCAAAGCGTCCGAAATTCGGATTGCAATTCCCGAGGAGAGTAATAAACAGCCACAATATTACTGCTTTTATTTCTATCGCGATGCAACTAGGGCTGGGACTATTCGAATAATATAATATTCGAATATTTTACAAGTATTCGAATGCTACGAATAAACTTCGAATATTTGAGTATTCGAATGTTATTACTCAAATACTGATATATTCGAATACAGTTGTATTTGAATAGTATGGTGTGAAGTGGGTCAAAATTAGCTTACAAGATTTCTTTCTGACAAATGAACCTAAAGAAATTGATTTGTAATTCACACCATACTATTCGAATACTTGTATATTCGTATAGTATTCGAATACTTGTATATTCGAATAGTATTCGAATACTTGTATATTTGAATAGTATTTGAACACTTGTATATTCGAATTATATTCGCCAAATAATTGAGCAACAGAAGTATTCGCATATTCGAATACTGAAAAATTCGACAAATAGTCCCAGCCCTAGATGCAACAACTGTAATCGAACATCCTTCACGAGCTTCGACCAGCTCGCGATTCGTGACGAAGAAAGGTGTCTACCCTGGGATCCTAGAACGATCGAGGTGAATGTCGAAGTGGCTTTCAGTCGGAGGATGTTACGCGCGCATCGTGTAACACCGCAGATAGGCTGGCATCGCAAATTGCATAACGACGCTGGAATGGGGGCTCCGAGGCGCTCTGGGACACGCACCATTGACATCCATAGACGGTCTAATTGGGCTCGGTTCGTGGCCCAGGAGGATTGGCCCGCGTCGCATATTTCTCTTGCGCGAAGATTACAGCGCGGCTTATAAATTCAGCTCTTTTTCTCGGTCGCGCCGTCTCGGCGATCGTTTATAACGAGAAACAGGGGAGAGAGAAAGGAGAAAGGGAGAAGTGAAACGGTAGACGGTTGCTGGAGAAGCCGCGTTTAACGCGACGACAACGTCTAATTTTTAATTAATCGGGTAATTTCGCGGGGGACTCGCTGGTTCTCGAGAGTCGCTCTGGAGAGAGAAAGAACGATTGAAGCGAATTGTAGTTGGTTGAAACGAACACGGAGCGTAAAAGAGAGCCGACGTGGCGTAGGCCGCGTTCGTTTTTATTGGTCCCCAGCCAGTCATCGTGGCATCCCGGTTAATTTAACGCCGTTAGTAAATTATGCGATGGTTTTCAAGCTCGATCGCGCGATACAGGTTCGTTCTCCTAGCGAGCCACCGCGCTATTCAGAACAATAATAATTCTTGTCGTTAATTTATCGCCACGGTATCCGACGCACTTGGCGCCGCTTTATGAATCGGCCCCCGACGCGTCATCCCGCGTTACCTGCCCAATTAATTTGCCCCGTTGTCCCAGCCTTTCTCGCCCTCCCTGCTTGCCCTGGCGACGGGCAAAATTTTTACTCGCTGCCGCGCCGCGCTCTTTCACCAGAGAAAAAGGGAAAGAGCCGACGTATTAAACGGTTGAATTAAATGTCGTAAATCTTGCGACGACGACCGCAGTCAACGGGCTTCCGCGTTTCTTGACGGATCGCTCGCGGCTATCGTCGGCTCGGATCGTCTGGCAGCTTCGTGTAAATTAATCGTCGCCGAGAGCTTTATCTTTACGACCAAGGCAAGTGTCCCTCGAAGTAATCTCGCCGGTTTACGGGGAATGAATTCATCGAATGGCGAGAAGTAAAATTGGTGGAGAGTCGAGCGCTATTCTAACGCTCTGGTGCTGATAAGCTGACCGACTTACGCTCCCTAGGATGTATCTACTTTTCCGACGGTCGAGACGGTCTTTAACCTTACCTCCTGCATACGATTACGCGGCGTTTCCGCGCGCTCGTCGATCGTGCGCGGAAAGCGATAGGGCACAGTGTTTCTCGTAGGGAACAATGCGTTAGGTCAACGACTCGAATCTCGATAAGGTGCGGCGCCAATAGCTTTGGTGTACAATTCATAATTACGCGAGGCGGGGAAGGTCGTTCCAAAGTTGGACTGGATGAAAATTAGTGGGTCAATTGGGGAACTATTTTCCCCTAAAGGGGTGTGCGCGCGTGAGTATACAAGAATGCGCGAGTGCAGCTCGTTACGCGTCATAAACCAAGGCGTTTGAGGGAGTCAACGGGCGCATTATCTTTTGACGAGGACGCATGTTCGCGGTGAGAGGCTTAGGGGTCATTCCACGCCAAATCGATCACATTTTTCCTTCGATGTCTCGGATTTTGTTTAAACTTGAATATGTTGTAGTCCTCATGGAATTAGAGAGGGTTTAAGTCATCATTTTGTCGATTTCGATTTTGTTTAAAAAATACAGGGCCTTGAATTTTGTAATTTTTACTTATTTTCGTGAAAATGGGTTGTACTTATTATTTTTATCTCGGAAACTATTCGTCGGATTTAGTTGGTTCTTACAGCATTTTAATGTGGAAGGATCGAAAAATTAATTTTGCAACATTGAAAATCGACAAAATGATGACTTAACCCCTCCCTAATTCCACAAGGACTACAAAATATTCAAGTTTAAACAAAATCCGAGACATCGGGGGAAAAAAGTGATCGATTTGGCGTGGAATGACCCTTAGCTTTATTGTGCTTGGGAAGAAGAAAGCGTAGAAGAATTATCGCGATGACGCGAGCACTGGAGACGGAAGTAGCGAGTTGCTGGCTTGGCCCTGGGAGCAGGTAGGTAGTCGCGTGCGTGCACGGCGCATTTGGCGCGACGATAGGCTTGCCAACATCATCGATCGCGTCAAACAGTAATGCAGGCTAATGCACGCTCGGCGCACGCTAATGTACGAGAGGGAGGGCAAATTAAGGAGTTGATAAGCCTTATCGATCGGCGACTCACGTGCACGCGCGGTCGGCATGCTTTTGTGTGTTTGCAACCGGTATGTGCGTACGCGCCCGTGCTCCTGTCCGTGTGCGAGCTGCTGGGTGCTCCAAGCAGAATGCATTCTTGACTCGGGCTCCGGAACGAAGTGGCCTCGAATCCGCACAAGTGCATACACACTGTCTCGGAGTGGATCGCGCTTGTGCATCGTCTTGAAAATTAACGACGAGATGGAACGGCGCGGCACGGGGAACAGGGAACGGCCGTTCCCCGTCGGGAAGGAGCGCCGTCGCACTCTCGGAATTGCATCGAAATACACGGAATACGCGGTGGGAATAAACGAAAACTCGGCCCCCTCCTGAAATCCACCAAATTCGTTTCCAGCCTGGACGTACTTTGTTCCTGCTGGCTGAATCCGCCGAGGCAATCCCAGACACGAAATCTCCCTGGGATTTTCTTCTTCGAGACGCGTCGCCCGGCTAAACAAATGTCCGACGGTCCAGGGACTTCGATAACAGGCAATCGGTCTGAAGAGTAGCCGCGTCATAAGCTCAGATATTTCGACAGCCGCATCCTGCGATTTAATTGCTTATCACGATCCAGTTCTCCAGATTTTCTTGATTGAACGAGTCAGCTGTCCCGACCTTGTTACGTCTTCTTTTAAATCGCGGCTGCCTACACTTATTATGAATCCCAGCGGTAACGACTCCCTCGTGTCAGCTGGGACGCTGGTTCCTCCTCAGTTATCGGCGGGCAAGTTTTTTCTCTCGACACGTCAAATTGTCATCGGGGATAATCGAGTCGGATACGATCGGGGGCTTTATTTTTCCTGGTGCTCGCGGCGAGACGGACTCGGCTCATCAATCACCGTCGCTCCCCAAGAAACGATACCGGACCTGGACGCGCACCAAGGCCGGACGCGGCGAGTTAATTCCGCACGAGTGCGCACCGTCGGCCGATTTCTCCACGACGCGACGCGACGCGACGCGACGCGACGCGACGCCAGCATCACCCGGAAAAACTTGATCGAACTCGCCAGGTCGCGCGGCTCATTTCTCACGAATCGTCGCAATAGAACTCTGTCAGCCTTTCATTCCCTCTGCTCCTTTCTATTTTTCAACGCAATATTGTTCCGTGGGTACGAACATTTAAACGCACTTACTGCAGCTACCCATTAGCGGAAACTGAACACTTTCGGGTGGTTGGGCGAGATTTTAGAAAAATGTTGCGGAATGTAGTTTGCGTGCAATTTGCTCAATCCCCTGTAAAAGCATTGGGGAAGAAATTCTCGGGGATACCAAGGAAGCGGTAGCCGTGGATACAGGACCGCGTCGACGCGGGTTGATTCAGTTTTTCATTTAATGTCGAGGCAGTTGGAGATTGCGTTAGTTTGCCCGCCGATTGAATTCCGGGTGAACTCTTCCGTGTGCAAACTGCATCGTCACATATCCGTTTTTGTTGGTCCTGCGACTGCTTCGGGATAACGAAGTTTCGCTCTGGTGTTAGTCGAATTCCAAACAGGCTATGAAATAGAAGGCGTGCAAATTGACGGTTTGATCGAAACACTTATTTTTAATAGTTTGTAAATAAGTCTCGCCGCCTCGATCTAATTGCTGGCTTTACGACTCGCCTGAAATTGAAAGGGGTGTTCGGTGAATAAGAGCATTATGCGTGGCACGAGCCCGCAGCTCGTACCTTTTAAAGAAAACCAATAACTGCGTTCGATCCCGTGACGGAAGCAATCTCGAGGGACGGCTCGCAATTATTTCTCGTTTTTCGCCAGCGCTTCTTCGCGCGAACTCATCCCTCGCAGGGGCTGTGCAATCACACGCGCGCTCGCTGGAACCGGCGACATCGAGTTCCGGGGAAATTCGCGTCTCTTTCCCATGGCCGATTACTCGGAGACAATGACGCTTTTCCGCGGTTTATTCGACACAGACACCGACACCGACGGCGCGACAATTCCCTGCGCTGAAGTTCGCGTGGGACCAAGAATCATTCCGACGATGCGACGTCCCGTCGCGCTCTCCCTCGGCAACCAGCGATCTTCATCGGCCTGGCACCGATTCACGTCGAGCAATGTGGAAAGTCCGCGGCGCAAAGAGGAAAAATCGCGGTGAAAAATGTGGAGCGTGGTGCAGCGACGCTCGGAAATGCACTCCCTATAGCCTCGATTCCACTTTTCAGTTCGCGGGAGCATTAGACGGCAGCGGGAAAATCCGTGACGGGGGACTCGAGCCCCTGCGAGCCTGGGAAAATAAGAGTCTCGAGAAGTTAAAACGTAATCTCGACGCGTGTCACGTTCCTCGAGGAGAAGCACGAATCTGCATCTCGAGAACGTTTAACCTCTCGAGCGAGAGGTGCGTTGATCGCGCTGTCATTTACCGTCCCTTTTCAAACGAAACGAGCCAGTCCGTCTGCGCGACGTTTTCCTTACTGCTCGCGCCAACTTGCTGCTGGGATGATCGCGTCTCCGGGGAGGCACAATCGTCGCGCGATTCGCAGCCAAACGAGTCCTGAAACGTGTGGCGTGCACGCTGCGACCACCGCTGCTCCACAGTTAATTAAGATCGCTCCAAGTTCGTTGCCCGATTTAAACGGGGACGGCAGACGCGCAATAGCGGGGGATGCAAATAATCCGCGACAGTGGGACGCGTTGCGACGCGACGCCTCGCCAGCAAAGTGTCCCGCGGCGCGAAGAATTATTCAGCGGAACAGCGTGTTCCCGTTGCGAGTTAAAGTGGATAAAGTGGCGCGGCGGTGGCCGTAGCGCGAGACCGGGAGCGAGCCCAACTTAATCGAATTATTTATCGGCTCCTCCGTTTACGCGTAACTCGCTCGCTAACGGCTCCAAATTAATTCCACGGAATCTCGAGCGTCGATTAACTTTGAAACGCGACACGCGTCGTGCCTCCGCGTTCACGCGTAATTACATTTAGTAGCGACTTCGCGGGCACGAGGACCTGAGAACTGACAGACTACAGGCTATTCCTTTGCGCGTAAGTATCAGCTGAAGATGAACTGAATTCAAAATTGAAGAAAGAGGCGGAGACCGGTAATTATTTACATTTCCATCGAACCGAGTATGTACTGCATGGATAACAGGGTAGTCTCGTTTGGTTAACGACCCCTCCGGGACACTCCCTCGCGTCTTTCCCTCAGTTCTTTCGCACGCTACCGTTCCGTCAACTTTTCCGTTCGTTAAGTCCAGATGTAGGTACATACACAATACTCGCCACGATGTAGGTAGGGGAGAGGTGCTTTAAAAGGGACAGGGCTTAAATGGAACAAATTGAATTGCCAAAATTCTAAAAGCATTACACATGCCAGTTATTTCCCTGTTTATGGCTACACTAGTGCCCAGTCATTTGACGTAAACTTCACTGCGGTCTCACTTACAACAGAGTAATAATCCGCGGTTGATGTTTTTCGGCAGTAAAAGTAAAATTTTCGTTGATTTTCTGTGTCGTTTTCTGAGATCAAGATATATAAAGTGTTAAAGTGTTATATCCTTAAAGTAGCCTGTATTCAACTGACACGAAAATACTTGACAGGTAAACTTAATTGATTCTTTTGTTTGTTTTGAGGTTATTTTATATTAAACTCGTTTATAGTCTTAAAAGGGACAGCATAAAAAGTCATAAATGGGACGACCGTTTCATGGCTGTCCTTCTTATACACATGTACTGCTGGACACAGTAGTATTTTTACTTTCCTGTAAAGTTATTAGTGTATCATCTGATACATTGATGGCATTGTTTTAAATTATCAATTATTTGTTGATGCCGTATTGTTTCAAATTTAAAAATTAATAAAGTGACTATTCAAAGCGACAAACTTTATCGTAAAAAATTAATAATAAAATCGTTAATCTGCAATATGAAAACTTACCTACCTATTTTAGTACAATTGATCTCATTTTTGCTTAAGTAGAATTGAATTCTAAACTATTTTATTATTTAAGTGTTTTATAGATTTTTTGTATATGTACTTATATATTATTTACCACTCGTGGGTATTCCTATGTTGAACTTAGTTTGCAAGACATAAATTTGATAAAAAATGTTACTTTATAACTAAAATAGCTGCTAAAGCATTAACGACACGTCACACTCTATAAAGATAGTCAAAAATATTGATGATTTATAGTACAAAGAGTTAATTTTTTTCATAGATTCCATTGTTTTGTATCATTAAGATTTACAATTATAATTGTAATACATAAGAAGTTTGTTTTTATTAACGTGTCCCTTTCATGACTTATACTGTCCCATTTAAAACCACCTAGTCGTAAAAGGGACATTCCCCACTTATTTGAAAATCGAATCGAGTTTGTTTTTTAAATACCTATAATGATATTGTCACAAATGTACGCTAAACTAAAGTGTCCCTTTTATAGCACCTCTCCCCTACACCGTGCACGTCCAATCCATCCGCAGGTGGATCTCAAACACTTGTTCTCAGAGTTCAATGTTTGCCTCTTATCCCCTCATAAACGCGTCAGGAACGACTGAAGAGCAGTGGTACGAAAACGACACCCAAGTGCATTAAACTTTCCCTTGATCGATTCGCGGTCAATCCGTCGCGATACCTGGCAGGACGGAATTTGTGCGGTGAGTCGGAAGTGGCGACAATAATCGCGATTCTTCGGATGTGCGGGAAGAAAATGGAAAGGTGGGGGAAACGAATAAACAGCTCGGTTAACTATCAGCGCGCGTTGCTGTTGTCACGTCAAATATTTGCCCGTCCCTCGTTTATTTAATAATCTGTGAGCAAAAGGGGAATAGCTGCACGGTGGCGCGCTGATTTAAAATATAGAAAGGAAGGAAACATTGAGGAGGAGCAAATATTGCGCCGCGGTAGTTCCCAGCGGGTAGAAATATCAGTTTTCCGTGGTGTATTTAACAAAATCCACGGGCAGGCTGCTACTCGACGCGACAACCCCGTTTATCGAGATTCCGCGCGTTCATCCGTCACGGTATAACTATCTGCTTGTATTTTTTAATCAATCATCGTGTCAACGGCCCGGAGTCTCCCACTAAACCCGTATTATCCCCGGTGTAGTCTCAGGGATCGTTACGCCCGCTACATCGATCGATTTCTACGCGAAATTCAGCTCCGCGATCCATACCAAAGAAACCCGACAAACGTAATTAGGTACACTCAAGTGCCAGAAACGAAAGAAAGTAGATCGCAGATCGTTAGAAGGAACACTGACGTCTGTAGATAAACAGGTCAGCGGATAATGGGCGAAATTTGAGGCCGAGAAGGTGTTCCAAGCAGGTGGAGGCGCGACTGCGGCTCAGCATCTCAGCCGATTTCGAGTAGGCGATTTCCGATAAAATATCGCGACGTGGCCGTGTTCGGTCTCGACGGCTGACAGCAATCCTCCTCGGCCGGACGAGAGTATCGACTATCGACCGCTGTGTGCATTTGCCAAGCAGGTGTGCCCTGCGGATCGACCATCGTATGGTCATAGTCGCCGTCCAATTTAATCTCGATGTTAAGATTGCCACCGCGAAAATTGGGCCGAACGATGCTCGACGTGAATTCGATGTTTCGCGGGGCGAAAGGCAATTAAGCCACGCGTCGATGCTGCCCCGGTTCGCTTTTGCCGTTCCCGTTGCATGAAAAGTTCAGCCAGTATTCGAAACGAGAGGCCAAATGAATCGACGTCCGATCAAATAATGTAGGTATATAATAACCTTTCCCTGGGAACATGTAGTAACGATTATCGAGCGTTCTGTCAAGGGTCGTGTCCAATCCACAAATCGACTCACCTGCTAATTAATAATCGATTTCACATACTTCCAACTTTACTGAAGTGTTAACCCAGACCTATATTTCTTCGCACTATCCCACTGGGAACGCTTTAAAATGATCCCCAAGTGCTCCAAGCGTCTGTCTGGTTCGTGACAAGGAAATTCCTCGTAGGGCGCATAGGTCGCGAAACAGCGTGTAAATATCGGACGGCCAGGTAGCCGATTACGATGAAAAAACGTTGCAGGTAAACTCGCGCGACGTGTAGTATCGATTGAGCCCCGTTGCCTAACAAAACGGTCGACGAACAGGCTGTCGTGACAGCCTTCACCGCGGTTGCGTGCGTTCGTCCATCATCAAAGTATCGGCACCGGGTCCCTTTGTGAGCGTTACGGCTATCGGTCTGCACCCTGCCCCTCCCATCGCTTGCCACTTGTTGATGCGAACAATTGCGAGCAAATGATTAGGTATGCTTCCTGTCGAACACGCACGCAATCCTGCCCGGCGACACTTTCCTTTCGATAACGGTTACTTATTCAGGCCGGGCCAGGTGAAAAGGAAACTGCACTTTAGGCCGAGCCTTTCTTCGATGCAATTAGCAGGGCTAATTATCGTTGCGCGGTATCAATCTCGAACCACGGCAAAGGTTTCTACGGCGTTGCGAGAAGCAACGGACCGAGTGCCATTGGAATTTAATACGACTAGGAGTATTCGCGCAATATGTTCCCGCTACGCGAACCAAGGGAATTCCTAGAGCCCTCCTCGCTTTACATTTCGCTGGAATTGCGCTTGCCATGCGTCGCGCGAGGCCCCGATGAAACATAAAGCCGCCATTCGCGGGGGTAGCCCTACGAATTGGCTGCTTCGCGGAGAAGCCGCCGCACCGGCCGTCTCGATCTCGAATTCTTCTTTTTTCCGGGCGGTTCCCCGAAGAAAATCCTGGAGGGTTGGGTCTCGTCGAGGGAAGCCGCAAATGCCCGCGGCCGGCGCGCAAGTGGACCGGGGCAACGAGGTTTTCTGTCGGAAGACGGTCGCTCTGCTTCCGAGTGCCCGAAGGAGCCCCTCTTTCGGGGAGATCGCGAGCGCAAACAAAGTCGTATGAAACTCCCTTACGCGAATCAAATACGAACGAGAGAAGGAGAGACAAGGGTTCGGTGGGCAAACATCCTTTGCAGATCGAGCTTCAGCGACCGTGGGGGAAAGAGCGAGGGGCGTAAACGGGACAGAGCGAGAATGAATGGGTCGACGAACGCGCGCAAGTCGCATTGGTTTGTTCGTCGCCAAGTGCATATTGCTGGAACAGTCGAAACTCTCGGCGCAACGCGTGCACTCGCTATTTCATCTAAAATCCGCGAAGCTTTGAATAATTTTTCAGCATTTCCGCAGACCGGTGTGTTGAAAGCTTTATTCGCGAAAAAGCGTTGTCAATTTTCCGTTATTTATGGAGGCGAGTTCGACGCTTGTTAGGGTAGCGTGAGATAAAAGTCCGGCGGGTAAAATGTCCCGAATACCAAATCTCTATTCCTAAACAATGTATTGAATTTCGCAGTATACTAAATAAAAGGTGAGGAGAAACGGAGGTGACCACAGAGTCGCCAGTCGCTCCTGGACGTTCGTGCGAATTACACGACGTCTTCGTTATTTTATCTATCGAAAACTAAAATAAATACGTCGTTTTTGTTGTTTTATATGAAGTAAACCACAGTTTAAAAGCGTATCAGCCAAGTACATTAAGATTGTATGTTCCTTTCGTAATGTGTACATGATATTGTTTATTGCTGAATGATAATATGTTCTAACGTATATATCGCAGAAACTATAGAGATTCCATTGGGGCAAAAAGTCCCTCAGACTGAAAATATATATTTTATTATTTGTTTTCATGATAAGATAGCCAAACTATAAAGAAATGATGCCAAAGACTTTAAATGAGGACTGGGACTATTCGAATATTTTACAAGTATTCGAATGCTACGAATAAACTTCGAATATTTGAGTATTCGAATGTTATTATTCGAAAACTGATGTATTCGAATAGTATGGTGTGAAGTGGTCAAAATTAGATTACAAGATTTCTTCCTGACAAATGAACTTAAAGAACTTGATTTATAATTCACACCATTCTATTCGAATAGTATTCGAACACTTGTATATTCGAATTATATTCGCCAAATAATTGAGCAACTGAAGTATTCGAATAATCGAATACCAAAAAATTCAACAAATAGTCCCAGCCCTACTTTAAATAGTGTTTTTGTTTTAGTTGAACGATTTTTTTTAATTTTTAGTTCAAAGAGAGCCTCTAACTTATATTTTTATTTTTTGGTAAAGCCAGAAAATGTATACCAGAAATAATTGGTTTAATAAATATTTGTTGATTTGAATAGAGTTTCGTATTTATTTAGTTTAATATTACACGAAAAGACATTAGGAACTTTCTACCCTATGCAATGCACTTTTTGCCCCGTGCGTGGGGCAAGAAGTCCATTTTGCATTGACAAACATTTTGTGGTGTAACTGAACAGAAAATAACAGTATCAACAAACGAACTTCGTGAACGTAAAGCATAATAGTTATAGTTTATACAAAATAACTGCAGATATCTCTAAATTGTTAGTACGAAATTTTACATAGATTTATACGAAAAACGGGACTTTTAGCCCCACCTTACCCTACTGGAGATGACCGAGTTGCTCCGCGTCGGTCGCCATGGGAGAATTCTAGGTCTGTGAAGTTGGCACCCCTAATGCGAATTTTTGTAAATAATCGATGACATTCGTTTGTTCACATTTGTCTAACTAAAATTTTCGTTTGTCCACCTTCCAGAATCGAATTATTAATAAAAATAGTCAAATAGTACGGTAGGACTGAACCGACCACCTTTGAGTTCGATTTTTATGAAATAAATTATCAAAATCATTTGTCTAATTCCATTCTGGAGGGTGGACAAACGAAAATTTTGGGTAGATAAACGTGTAATAATCTTGGGCAATAATAAACCACCTAAAAAGAAGTGGAAAATGTTGATAGTACGTGGGTGTGCTGATGACGTGCTGACAAACGAAGATGTTGGGTAGAGAAACGATGGACAAACGAATGCCATGGATTTTTTCGAAAGATTCGCACTTGGGCAACTTCATAGATCTGTGAAACCTACCCTGAATGGCTCTTGGAACGGAAATATTTAAAGAGGCGGTGTTAATATGCTGGAAGGTTAATGGACTTCTTGCAGCGCGGTGTCGCTTTAACGAGACCTTCGCTTCCTTGATTAATTAAAGCGGGATCCATTTGCTCGTCTCGGAAGGACGATAGCTTGAATGACGGATGACGATCGATAGCCCGGTTCAGACCTGCCCCTTGTTCGTTATCGCCGCCGGAGTATGCTCGCGTGTACGCGCGTGGAAATTCGAAAATTCGCGTCTCCCCGCGTCTCATCGATTAACGTTTGATCGATCGCCGCTGGGAACCGCTCTCCGCTCGGCGATAGTTGTTTGCTCAATTCTCTGAAGCGTCAACGTCCGGGGTAACTCTTCCGCGCCGCTGCCAGCAGCGTTTAGCTTTTCCACGGAAACAAGGCGCTCCATAAATAGCGCGACATCGGAAGCGTTATCCATTAGAAGGGCCGTAACACGGAGAGCAGTACTTTGCAAGGCGATAAGGCATTCCAGTGATATTATTCTAGCTGCGAGGGAAAATGAGAATATGCATGAATTTCGAGAGTTTGGAGTAGCGCGGAAAGGATCAAGTGCCTATTCAGGTTTAGAGCTCGGTTGCAAGTATCGTGAATAGCTTCTAGATAAGATATTAGGTATTGTCAGTGAAAGGGGTTTCGTATTAAGTCCGCCTGGCCGTCAAGCGTCCCTGTATAACGATAGCCGAGTAAGTTTACAGCGATGTTCAGGTAGATTTCCATGGATTCCATAATGCCTGAGCGCGAAGGGCAACAGGGCAACAGAGCCTCGCGTTTCCAGCGACTGGGGTGCGATGGTAACCAGCAACGATAACGTATCGCGCGATAAATCCATAGAGTGGCCGGCGACGATTGATTTATTAGATCAAGCCGCGCACGTCCGTCGGCATTAAGACCGGGCAAACACCGGGGGTTGGTAATCCAATTAATTTCGCTGGGGCGATCGTGATTCTGCGGCAGCTACGGCCTGCACGTACGTAAGAGCGACTCGCATCGTGTTGCATCGCGTAATTAGTTTCATTAACGATGCGCGAGCGGCCCGGCGATACGTCCACTTTCATAAATAACCGCGCCGTCGGCCCGTCGGCCCGTCGGTCCGTCGTCCTTTCGCCTGGACGAGGGTTCCAGCCAACGCCGTCACCTGTCGACAAACCTGTTTACGCGGAAAATTCTGCTTCCGGAAGTAGCTGGGATTACAGCGCGATCGGCTATATCGGACGCGTGGCTGCGCGCGAGCGTTCCGCCTCGAGTCCGATAACGACCGAAATTTCTCTATGGTCCCCATAAATTTATTATTGCCGGCGGAGCGTTAACCACCGTAAGAATATATACGACCCGTTTCCTTTGCGGGAACGTATATATTCCCGCCTTTAACGCGTTAACCGGTAGCCAACGGGGCCACCGGCGAGCGCGAGGGGTCGAGAAAATACGATCCTCGCTTCTTCCAACGTTTTCCCCCTCTCTATTTTCCACGAAAATCGCGTCGCGTAACGGGAATTTCAGCAAACTTCGATAACAAGCGGAACATTCTGCACGGTGGCCGTAAATTCATTATCGTTGTTGGAACGGATGCGAGCCCTCGCTAGCAGCGTGGAACGGAACGCGGGTTCGTTTCACTGTTCCAACGCGCTCGTTTCGGTAACGGCCGAGAAAATTGAAATAAAATCGATCCACTCGGAAAAGTAGACGTTCCTCCGATGGGGCTGAAATTAAGGACGCAATCGTCAGTCTGCTCGTTTCTGTTATTACGTCACAAGGTGCTCAGTGTCTGGAGCCGAACGCCGATCAAAAAACCTCGTATCGATCGCTGCGTTATAAATTATTAAAAAAAAAAAAAACTGGCCGGGAAACGACTTCCATGAATTATTATACTCCAGCGATCGAATTAGCCCGTTGGCTCGTAATGATATTTAGATTTATTCATCTGAGGTGTAATATATTCGCTTTATTTACCGCGCGGTACAAAATTAATAATCTCCGACGGGGGGCGTTAATGCGTTTTCGATGTCACCCTGTGGCCGTCGATCGCCCCCTTTCAGAGCCTGCCAGTTTCACTCGGTTGGTCCCTTCCGGTCGGCGCTTTTTAATTACAAAATTCGTTAGCCGTTGTTTATCCCGCAGATTAACAATTCCGAACTAAATTCGAAGTAGGTATCGCGGAGCGGTGCATGCTGGTACGAGTTAGTAGCATAGCTGAGAGATTTAATCGGCCCCTCCAGCATTCCATCTTTCTAACTGGCGAAAGGAAAATGACCACGTCGACCCGTTGATTGCAACTCGATCGCGCTCTTTCTGCTACCTGTTAATTACATTTTAAAGTGAGACGCGAGAAGATCGTACGCAGGGACACGAAACGAAACTTGGTCGTTTCGATCGGTGTGGGCGCTACTAATTAACCGTCGGGGCCGAATTTCGCGGCCGCGCGGCCATGTCCGTTTTGAATGATTAATCCTGCATCTGCGTTAGCCCGCACGCTGCGCGATGCGATGCAGTTTCGCAAACGATTCACGGCTGTGGCCTACCAATTATTGCGAGTCGTGGTCGGGGTTTGCGATTTCGAGTTTTGCCACCCGCTCCCTCCTCCTCGCGCCTGAAACGGCTGAAAACTAGCATTAATTTAATGGGAGCGTTTCTATGCGACGGTTCCGCGAGTCTCGAGATCTATTATACAACTTTGCGTTCCTAGCTCTTAACGAAACCGCAGTACTCACGCTTGAACAAGAATAGTTACCCTCGCACAGTCCCCGCAAGTCTTGAATTGTAAAAAGCCACGCGTGCACGAGGGGACCTTTCCGGCGCCTTTTCTTGTTGCGTAGGAAGAATCCCAACTCCTTGGATGGTTGGATTCGGCCCGAAGCTCGTTCGCCAGGCAACGCGAGCAAAGTGCGATCCGGTGTAACGCGAACGTATCGACGCGAGAGATCCACTTAGCTAAGCGTAGGAGGCGATTCAGGCCTCGGTGTCCCGACACCGACGATATCACGGCTCGTGCATTCTCGTAGGCGCTTCCGTTGCTACCGCCGAGACACGGATGCCGCTCATCCTTGACTTATCGCGGCGATAAGGACGCCTCTTGCTCGCCTCCGAGCCCGGGATACATCTGGGAACTGGGTCGAGCTGGGTTTCCGGCATGCTGGCAAACTCGGCGCGTTCGCTCCTCACCGACGGCCTGCCGTTCCGTATTTTGTTTTTCCTCCCCGCTAATTGAAGATTGCCCGCTTCTCCGGCAGTTGGCAAACTTGGCCTTCGTTCCATCCGAGTTCCCGTTCCAACTACCACGTTCGGATCCAACGCTCGGCACATCTGTTGGGAACGTAACTTTGCGGATGACCGCTGCCGATGAGCTCTACTTTATGTACTTGGACGCGGACATCTCTCGACGTGATCGGTATTTGTTTCGTTCGATAGCAAACTTTCCGCTCGCCCCTGTGGTTCCAAGTCCGTGGCACGCTGCTGACCCATATACACAGCGTCCTGCCGTGAAACCAATAATAACGTCTGCATATAGTTACCTACCTGTGTATGTATTACGTGGCCTGACTGTTTCAAGGGTAGAAAATGAAACTCCGGGGAACGCAATCTATTCTCCACGGCGAGGAGGACAGATTCTATGGATATGAGTTTGAAGAATGCATCGCGTACGATTGCGATGCCGGAATCAAATGTGTTCTCCCTGCTGCCGGTTGAAAGGGACCATTGAGAGCTGACCTCCTTTCGGAGCATCGCGTGCCTCGCATCCTATGAAGCGTTAGTGTTCAAGAATCCAACTTCTGTCTAGCGCATTCCTCAAATTGTTCCAGGTCTTGGCCGTTGCAACCGGCCTGTTTGCCGTATGTGGCTCCTCGTTCACTTCGCTGCGATTCTCCGATGGGGATTCACTTTTTCGTTTCCGGTATAGGCGAGTGCGCTTTGAATGTTCCATTATAAAAGGGCTGCTATTCTGACGAAGGAAATTCCTGGGAAATCTTTGGAAAACGGGAAAGAAATCGCTCGATATTATTTGCCAGGCAAGCACGCATGCGCTCCTGTCGTGAAGAGATTTGCAGTCGGTCGGCGCGGCGATCGAAGGGCATTATGTATCGAGGTGACAAGGCAGATACGCCGAGGGTTGCGCTAACGATCGCGATGCTGATCGAGCTGCTCCCTCAATGGCGGATGATCTCGTTTTCGGAGACGTGTCTCTGCCGCCCCTTACGTTCCTAAAATGTGCACCGACGCGATAAATGCCAGGGTCAAACCCGTGAGCCGAAGTTCCTCCATTTTACGGTACGCTACGTTTTTAGGTGGCCCCTGGCGACGGTGACAGCCTCCACATTTCTCCCGACACGGTTTCGCATGAAACTTTACCGCGTCTGCTTCCATTTTCAACGATCGCCGGAAATCGAGTTATTCGCCAGGGATATTCGCTGCAAATGCGATCGCTGTTATTAATGCCCCTGCGAGTACCGTCCTCTTCGGATTTCGATAGGAATGACCTCAGAAACGTGGCGAGTTAGTTTTGCGAAACGCGCTGCCATTCTCTTTTCGCCCAAAGCGTCTCCTCGTCCGAAATAATTCGCCATTTTCCTTGCAAAAGTATCGAATTTTGAAGCGCACTCGACGGAACTGCGACAGTTCGTTGTCTGTACGCCGAGATCATCGAACAGCCGGAGAGAGAAAGAGCGTGGAAGGGAAACACGGGGGGTCGGGCTAGCCGAGTCGCAAACGAGGCGCTTCGATTGGTGTCCCTCGTTAGCGATGTAAACCCGACAGGGAACGAAAGCGGGGAAAATAAAAGGTAAATACGAGGGAAGAGCGCTCGGGGAACGTCTTCGACGACGACGTAACGACATTGTGGCAGAATCGGATTGTTAGGTCCTTCCGATAACGTTTGGTCCTTCTCTTCCAGCAAAATTACGTGCTCGACGGCGTCGATACGCCGAACCGTCTCCCCTTCCTGTATTCCGCATTTGTGCGTTCAGTTCGTTCTGCTGGAAACATTTTCTTTGTTACACCGAATCGACTAATCTGCCGAATTCTCGAGACAAAACAGTGGCGGGGGGCGGGCGGAGGGGTAACGATAAATTAAGCTCTTGAATCATTTTAAAGCCGCTTAAATGCGTCATCGGATGCTCTAAAAACGGAGATGGTACATCGCCTTGAATGGGACGAAAGACCAATGGCTTTTATATGATAAGGCAACTGGTCTTGTGGGAAATCAGACCTAGACATCTGTTAATAACGAAGCTCTATCCGTGCTTCTGTAGCAGCGTTTGGAAAAACGAGGACAGCAATTCGTAGAACACATGGGTCACTGTGACATATGGATACCATAGGCGAGTAACGGATGTTCACGGCTAACCCGCCCATTTCCACAGTGGGAAACGTCACACATATGACGACGCGTCCTTCGTATTTTAATAGGGTAATTGTGGGAGAGATGCCGCACTCGGAGAGACGCCGCACTATCGGTATTTCAAGGATATCGGTAATAAAACACATCATTGCCGATTTTATTTGTTTAAGGCTGTTCATTTGGGTTAGTTTGTCAAGCCAGAGCGTGTTTACTGTATTATTGTTAAAGATTTTGCTGTTTTTCGAGGTAAGCCTAGCGTACTTTGCCTGAATAGTTATACGTCGCGTCTATTTTCACTAATATAGTAGCTAAAAATTCATAGTTTTTCTTGATACAACATTTGTAATACGTTAAGGGGACCATGTAGAATATTTCCTTGGCAGAATGGGTTACTTTCGACTTAGCATGTGGAAATACGAAAGTGCGGCGCCTCTCCCAGGCATTTCGGAGAGACGCCGCACTTTTATTTGGGATAGATGCCGCACTTTGATACTGTACTGTTTCGGAAACTAAGTCGATTTAAATGATGTTTTTAATGTTTAAAATACCGAAAAAGTTTTTTAAAATAGCTAACGTGGTATCTCAAGGCAAATTATTTATTTTTAAATAAATAATCTTATAATCGAAATATATTTGTGGACTATGTACTCTTTTTTCACATTTTTTTTTATTTTAATCTCAAGATGCCAACTGAATATAAAAAAAATTTCGAAAAGCAGATATAATATCTGTTCCTACTGTACCCATTTAATTTTCCAATTTTATAATTGTATAAAGTAAAAATGTTTCATTTTACTTTGTTTTTATTATTTTTTTATATAAAAAGTTAGAAGTAACAAGTTTAAATCGAAAATTAAACGTGTTTCGAATTGCGGCACCACTCCCGCATGTGCGGCGTCTCTCCTACCAAAGGATGTTTTTAGTTTCAATTTTTTTAAGGGTGACAAATATTAAAATTTTGATTTTCTTTAATGCTAGTAGAATCACAAGATGTTGAACTAATAAGATATATCCTTGGAAAACATTTTCATTGCAAAATTTAGACACGGTGACAATTTTGCGTAACGTGCGGCAACTCTCCCACAATTACCCTATGAAAATTCTTGAACAAACGTTTATCCCAATGCAGTGTCCAATGGTGCGACAAACTTCTCGACTCATTCGTTTTAAATTGTTTTCGCACGGAGAGAGACACTGTTTGGACAAAAATATCGTCCCACCCAGAAACCCTCGTGCACTGGCCGATTGCCACTGAGAAAGGACTGTTAATTTGAATGCTTCTCGAATATCGGGGTCCTGTACGAAGCTGTAGTTTAAAAAAAAATTGTGAATTTTCGGAGTAGATACCGAAGTTCTCCTGTCAGTGGTTTCTTCTTTTCTACGTCCTGCTTCTGTCCCCTCCGTTCTCTGTATACTTCGACTTTTCTCCGGTTCTCTAGCTCTTCTTGTGATTGCCTGGGCCAAGGAAACACGTGTTGTCCCAACGAAATTGAAGTGCATTCAGCGAAGCCGGCTAATGTTGCGTTTCCGAGCCGCGCCGCGCTGTGACAACGGGGACGCTCGCATGACTGCGCGAGAACAGTGACCGTTCCACGGTAGGGTAATTTTTCAGGAAGCTCCGCTTTCCGCGACGCGTTCCTCAAAGAAAATTGAGCTCCGCGGGGGAACGCGTGCTCGCGGAAGACCAACCGCTGCTAATTTAATTAAAAGTTAAATTACGAGAGAGCTGCGCGTCGGGAGGACGTGGATAATGAAGTAGGCCGCGCGCTCGAGCGATCAACACTATGCCCGCTTTTCACTCTAGCTGTATTTCGGCGTCCAGTGTGAGTGGATTGCTAGGGAACGCCGCACAGTTCGATGGAGATTCACTGAAACGCCGTCAAAGGGAATCCTCTTGCTCCGACCGCGAGATCTTCTGGGCGACTCTTTGTCCCCCATTATCAGCGACAAAAACGCTGACTTCCTCGCGCGACAGGGCGATAAAGAAGCCTTCTCGACGTCACAGTGGCGGCTGTTGAATCGAGAAGATCTATAGGGATGAGAGCGAGCTCGTGGAAGCGGGTCTGCTCTGCTGGGGGCTAATCGAAGCGATCTTGCCTAGACAACCCGGGACCTGCGACACGAGCCGTTTTTTCGCGAAATGTTTCGGAACGCAAGAAAAGCAGCGGAAGGGCTCGGACGGCTGATGGGCTCGTTCATTAGTCATGGTTTAACCGCGGGCCGGAGACCGCGGTTCCACCTGTGTACGTGCGTGGAAACGTGGCCCGCGGGAGGGTGGTAGCTGTAGGGGGGCCGTTAAAAAATAATGGCCTAGGGTCTTTCCTGGCAGTGCCGTCACCCTGGCACGTGCGAAACTTTAATGACTTTCAGTCGACATAACGCCACATTCACCCCCTCTACGCCTTGCCTCTTTTCCTTAACCCTCTGTGTGTAAACGGGGCCTCGTGTGGCATCGGTCCACTCGTGTGGTGAGCCGCCATCGGGGATAATCCACTTCACGGGGACGAGAATGCTCGATGGCCAATGGCGTGCGTCTACCCTCGCTCCGCAGACGATCAGTCCGAGATAGCCGTCGGCTTCTCCCTTTATTCATTCACCGCTTGTTCTTCTTATCCCCGCTTGCTTGGTACATACGCTACAAAGTTCTTTGCAAATGGGATCTGCCTTACGAAACTACTTAGCCGCCGCCTCACAGTGGGACGGATCGACACTTCAGTTTTTACATATTCCATCATTTATTGATTATAATAAAAAATTACAGGTAATATATTGTATAACAAATACAATAATCATTTTGTTTCTCGTCGCTCTTTTTAACAATGGGTCTCTTGATGTTGATTTCCATTACTTATATGGATCGGGGCCTATTAATAATTTATTTAGAACATCTTGTTTGTCAGTTTTCGGCTGCTCTTTTTGCGTATAATTCGCAGTAGTTTTTGAAATCTTTATTTTGAGCTTTCTGGGCTTCCTCTGTTAAACATTCTAAAAATTTTTTTAGATTTCCATTTCTAGGAAATGATCAGCTTTTTACATTGGAATAGTTTTAGTCAGACTTTTTCTTGTAATGAAAAATATAAATCGTTACATTCTATTGCCAAATTAAGATATTTTGTTACCATTTTCGTATTTTTCTAAATTAAAAAATTGTTCATATTTGTTCGTAAATTCAAGCATACCTCATAATTCTGGATGGATACAATTTCACAAAAATCAATTATTTATATCCATTCGCATCCGATCCTTTGAAAAATTGATATTTTATTTCACAAAAGCAGGTGCAGTCAGAAAAAATATACTATTTTCCTTCAACTTTTTATTTTCAATTATAATGGTGCAAAATGTAAGTTTTTAACTCTGGGGTCACGAAATGTACCCTAGCTATCCAGATGAATGTGTCTATTTTCACAAAAAAATAAAAAAATTTGTTATAAAATCATTATCTAAATACTGTAATCTAAAGCTAGTAATCACTAAATGATGAAATATGTAGAAAATGAAGTGAATGCCTACTTAAATGTCGATCCGCCGTCCCACTGTGTGCCTTCTCTATGAGAGTTTCCAAGTCTGCTCGTCCATTCGTATTAGCTAGTTGACGAATTGATCGAATGACAGAGAATCGTCTCGAGTCTCGGACAAAGTTGTGTGTAGGTACTTAAGGCGTAGCTACTATGCGTTCTATATTAATAAGCCTCATCTACACCTTGACCCAAAATACCTAGACTTTGGGATTGCAGAAACAATTTCACGTAGAAGAACCGTCCGGAATAATTCATCCTGGGGCGGCAAGGTGGGTGCAGCGAAACTACCGTACTTAACACGCACGTAGTCGCTCTGGGAAACGAATTACTGGCCGAGGGATCCGCGAAAGGGTAGCAGGATGATCGACGTGGAGGCGCGCTGGAGGCTCGACCTCGGCTCTCTGCCCCCGGCTCGTGCATTTAATTGCTATTCCCTGGGTGTTCCATCTTTCCGTGTTAATCGCGCGGCTGTGAGCCGACGCCGCCGACGCCGCCGACGCCGCCGACGCTCGCACGGCAACGATCCGTCCGAGAATTCTCCTTTCCTCCCATCGCGTCTGTCACCGTTTTCGATGGCGGTGCAAAGGGGAGGGACGAGGCAACGATCTCGCGAAGTTCGATCGGCGAAGTTTGACGGGCCGAGCCGTAACTTTAGACGCGTTCAATATTTCCGAATACGCGCCCTCCCTTTCACGGCGCGGCAGCGCTCCGGGGAAACTTATATACGTGATTTGTGGCCTCGCTCCCCCCTGGGCCCGCTGCACCAGATAAATCCACTTCGATCAATTTTTTAGCGGTCCACGAACAATCGCGACTCCGCCCGCTCGGCCCTGCTCTCCGATCGAGCGCTCGCGCGTCCGCTCGAGATACGATGAAATATTGGGCAACCGTCCTCCGACGACACTCGCGTCCAGACGGTTATTGGATTTGCAGAAACGTCGCGTTTCCCTGCTAATATTCGCCACCTGGCCGTTTCAGCGATAACGAATCGATACGCTGGTGTCGAGGAATTAACGGGACGAGAACGCCACGGGTTCGTGGGCCGCAATTAACGCTAGACATTGAAGCGTCGAAATGAAATCGGACAGGAAGAGGCGTCGACGCGGCGGCCCGCGAAACGCGCTTAAGCGCTTTGTGCGACGCTTAGAAGCGCGGCCGAAAGGTCGCTCGTTAAAAAGTGCCAGTGGAATCCCGGGGTCTTCTCACTCTTCTCACTCTTCTCTGTCGCCACCGAACGTCGCGTCGCGTCGCGTCGCGTTCCGGCCACTACCACCATAAGTGGGGGGAAAGCTGATATCGCGACGTTGGGTCGCGTTTTGTATCGGCTTTCACGGATATCGCCCAACTTCTCGGACCGATGAATCTCCGCTGACCGCAAATGTCTGGCAGTGACGCGAGTATCTGCTCCATTTTGTCCGACAACCGCTCGTCGATTTAATGGACGTCTTATCTCGCGCTGTTCGAAGGAAGATCTCGATAAGGATTTCATTGGCACTGTACAGTTCGTCGAAATAGTTACGAACGGTGCGTTCTCTGGTAGACCTTTTATTCGCGCTACACTTTTTCGATTTTCGCTGCAATTTCCACAGTACTTCTGCGCGGAGCGTCCGAGCGGAAGCAGTTTCATTTACCTACCTATCCCGTTTGAACGGGGACTCAAAAGTGCCCTGGTTCGCGCCGATTTGCAAGCTGGAAATTAGAGTGGCCGGCGTTGCAACTGGATCTTTGCCTTTCCAGCGATGGTGGACGCGCGCGATTGCAATCGAGCAGCTAATTTTGGAAAGCGATAACCTGGTGAGCCCGGGGCCGATGGGAGTTACAAGCTGCCCCGTTTAATTTCCAAGCCAATCAACGAAAGAGACCGCGTATCCTTTCCTCTTATCAACCGCCCATGCGACGCTCGCCGATCTCGGAAATCCGTTGGATCGATGCTTTCCCTAATCGGTTCCAACGGATTATTCTATCGTTCGAGTTCCATCCGAAACAAATTTTTGCCAGTGTGACCCTTTTTCAGACCGGTAGTGCGGGCTGCGCGAAAAATACTCCATTCGAAAGCGCTTCAAAGAACAACCGCCGCGCCGGGGCTCCGATAATTATCGATTTCACCGTGGGACGCGTTCGAGCGCGTTGAAAAGCAGTCAGCTGCAGATACCGTAAATACCGCTGTAACGTTTCCACGCGGAAAACGTTTAATAAGCGGCCAACGGATTCGTCCGTATATACCCCGGAGCGATCGCGTCCCGATTTCCCATCTGGAATCGTACCCCTCTGCCTCTCGACCTCTCTCTCCTGTCGAACGGGGGCGAATGTAACGCAGGACAACGTGACGTTAATTCGTTTCCAGTGCAAGACGTATGATCCCCCGATAATGGTCCGCTGCCGTTCGTCGATATTCCCCAGCTATCTGCGACCAGAATAGAATCGCATACGCGGGACGCAGCGCGCGGCCCAGTCATCGATATTGACCGGTGTCAGAGTGCCGTGTTAATTGCACTTCAGACGTTGCCCGGTGGCAAGCGATAGATAATCGTCTCGCGCGTTTCCAGGCCTGTTGCGTTTGTCACTCGAGTACCGTACATCCAACGGAGAACCGTTCTCCGCGAGGAGGCACTCGGAAGCAACGCCACGAGAAAATACCAAAGTATACGAGCGAGGGAGAGAGGGTGAAGGCAAAATGGCACCCATCCAGAGATTCGAAAGCGAGAAATTGTTGGTACTTGAATGGTAAAGGCAGGTCAAGCTCGTATCTAAGGTGGCGTTCCTCGAGCGCCAAAATACCGTAAAATGTCCATTCGCATTTATTGGGACTCGCGCTATTTCCTCGGGAACCTAGCAGAGCGTTGCCGTTTTATCTGAAACGAATGTTCCGAATGGTCCGAGTGTATGGAACGGTGGAGACGGTTCGAATGAAGGAAACTGCGGAGATGGATGAATGAAGGCCGACTGAGCCGGACTCCCTGGAAGTTCATCGAAATTACGTTAATTACTTTACCGAACGTCTCGCAAAGACGGGCTGAATGGGAGAGGCAGGGATGGAAGGAGGGCGCGGTCCATCTATAATGGCCCCCTTCACCGTAGCATCCGCTCATTGTTACCGTTGATGCTATTGCGTGCTTATCTCCGACCTAAATTGCATCAACCGGATTCCAGGGACCAGTCAACGACATTGACTGACGCCGAAACGCGGAAACGCCCCGATAATTATGCCAGCAGCATGGAAGATACCTACCTACCTACCGATTAGAATCTACCTCGGACGGCGCACAGTGGGGCACTTTACATAGATATCGCGGAAAAAATCTCATAACTTGGATGATTCCCAATATATTTCTACACTTTTTTATATTACTTCTTAATAGCCAAGGGCAGGAACATTAATAAAATTAAAACATCGATAAGAAATGAAATAGCAACAAACTCCGTAAACATTCGGTACACAAAAGCCATATACGATAATTATGTACTAATTAGTATGTAATATTACATAAACAAGTCCTAGTCCACGTTCAGAACTTTAAGAAGATGTTTGTTCAACACATGTCAAAAGGATTAGCAACAAGTTTAGCAATAAATCAAAATAAGGAGTAGTTTATTTGACTTTTCACGTCATCAGATTTATCCATTTGTCACTTGTGGGCTTAAGCCCACAGCCGAAAAATAAATCATTGCCACCTATCAAAGAAAGTATGCAAAAATAGCGAAAAACGCCGATGTTGAGTTTCTGCTAAATCGCATATACAGCGAACCTCTGTGATTATGTTATTATATTAACAACAGCCAAAGTTGCAAAAAGACGCGTCCATTTTTACAGGCCTGTTAGTAGATGGTATCTGCTTTCAAATAGTACTATCTAGAGCTCGGAGAAACGCGGCGCTTTTTTTATAAACCTAAAACAGTTAATGAAAATTTGAAAAGCTGAGACTATACACATTCGAAATACATGATGTACAAAATTATACATATCTACAGAAATTGAGAAAATATTGAGATTCTGGTAAGAAAATTGACGCGTTTCCCGTCAGAATCCGAGAGGTCAACTTCAGACCAATTTTTCTTTGTAATTACATAACATGAATGTGACATATCTATTTGCATGATTAGATACTTTAGTCCATTGGCTGTCAGGATAGAGCGATGGCTACATAAAAATGCAACTTTCATTTTATTGATTTTTTCCCTCGCCAGGCACACATCGGCGATTCATAATTCGAGGCGATTATCAGACCTAAGTAAATCGTTTTGTTTCTTACAATTAGCGTACGCGCGATACGCCGATTTCCGAGATTTGCCGTTTCGGTGATTAACACCCTCTTAGAAACACAACGGCGAAATTCCTGAGGGTCCGCTCGCCGAGTCGGGAGCGGTGATCGGTTTCCAAGAAGATCGCGAGGAAGGTAGAGGGTGGCCGGCGTGTGGAAGGGTCGATCGATCTGGGAGGAATGGGAGAGGGCCGTAGGAAAGGAACTAATAGATAGGTAATTAGCGGATAATGAAGTAGCTTCCTGGGGGCTGAAAAAATGGCCGATCGCAGAGGCACATCCGTTAATGATCGGTCGGAGCTTTGTTCTCTGGGTCCGCGGTCAAAAGGAACTTATTACGCTTATTAAGCCGACCTGCTATTCCCGTCGACGCGACGACGGGCGGAGAAAGGACGGATAGGTAGAGAGCGTCTTTGGTCCTGCGCCGTTAGCCGTCGCGAAAGGAGCGACGCCGACGTGGATAGACCGTCGGGGCGACTAATTAGATGAATAAGATAATTCCACTTTTCAAACGATGGAACAAAAACCAACCGTCGCTTCTCTGCTTTTCTTTTCCAGGTGCGGAAGATGTGTTCAAGTTTACGGGGAACGAGACGCACACAGACTACTTTCGACTGGTGCTCCGGGACGGGAACTATCTTCTGGTCGGCGGAAGGTAAATAGAGGATTCATTTGGAGCGAGTGCTTTAATTAAAGGACCGCTTCTTCTCCTCCTTCTTTGCGCGCTCGTTCGAGGGGCCCGTGTGATCGACGCCCGGGCCGGACCCTCTCGATGTGTACGTGTGCGGAGTATTTTCAACGGAGAAGCTCGTTTCCACGGATTTTCGCTCCAACGGCCCCCACCTCCTTCGTCTTTCCTTCCTCCTGTTACGACTCCTTTTCTCCTCTCCGACGATGAATTCTGAGAGCAGCCACCGAGCGCTGTTCTTCCCTGTTAATGAGATCGTCGAACTTTATTTAGAAACTTCTTTGCACGCTTTATTTTACGAGCCTTCGAATCCGGCCACTGGCAGCGCGACTTCATGGCCAGTGGATGATTTTTAAAAAAGAAAGAAGGAAAAACGAGGACTCGCTTCGCTCGGGATAGAAAAGTTACACTGTAATTAAAACGCGAGATACGACGCGGAACGCGGAACGTGGAACGGCGGGGATACCTGTTTCTTCGGTGTAGCATTTAGGTCGGTGATAACGAACGAAATTCGTCCGAGCCGAGTTTCCCATTTTCCTTGGACGGGAAATCGCTGCCTCCTCGAACACCGTCCCTAATCGAAGCCACTACAACCGAGCCACTCGATTCCGCCCTATCGCTGGTCGCTCTCGGCCGATCGATTATCTTCGCGAGAGAGGGAAACGAGAGATCGACGGTGTCAGAAGCGTCGTGATAATTGGGTCGCAACCGTGAACGAACGCGAACGTGAGCGCCCGCTCGTCGTTGCTCGAATTACGTTAATTGTTCCATCGATTTGCCAGCCGGCTAGACTCGCTTTTTCCCCGGTGGATCGGTCCTGACCCGGTCGAGATTGTTTGGAGGCGAGCGAGGTGGAACGCTGTAGCTTCGGGGAGCACTAAATCGTCCCCGAAGTCGCGCGTTCGCGAGGCAACGCGAGATCCGACCCAGGAATATTAATCTCGAGCCGCGCGAGCCCCATAAATCCTCCCTCCGTTTGTAATAAACGGATCGGGCCGGTGCTCGAATCCTCCGTGGTTCCGCTGCTCGATCTTTCGATCGACTTTTTTCTCCTCTGTCGATCCGACGCGATGGGACTGACTGCATTTCCCCGGGAAATTGGTGAATTCGCGTTGGATAAGCGGAAAAGGTAAAAGGACACGGAAGAGTCGTCTCGGTGGCGCGGTGATTAATGTGGAATCGGGAGTATCCTCCGTAGAATAAATTCTGGACCAGCGCTGGAGAAATAACCGGGGAAAAGCTCGAAGGGAGATGTGTCGGGGAATCGCTCACCTAGGTGTCTCCGTTTCCCTGTAAATCTTTTAATAACCCATTCGACCGCGTTGCACCGCGGCATTTCGCGAGAGTTTAAAGGCGGAAGCTTCCGAAGCAAGGAGGGAAAGAATCGGTCGCGCGATTATTGAACCGGGACTCGATTCCGGGATCTTCCATTTGTCATACTACTCTGGCTATTCAGGTAGCGCTGAAAAGGCTGTCGCGCACAAAGGCGACGGAGACTCGAGCCGTTCAATCACGTATACCTCTTTCTCCTCGTTGCAGAAATCTCGTGCACAACCTGAGCCTGACCGATCTGACCGAGCAGCAGAGCCTGTCTTGGTACTCGACCGACAGTGACGTGAAGATGTGCCTGGTTAAGGGCACGCCCGAGGAAAACTGCCAGAACTATATCCGCATCCTGGTGAAGACAGATGCCAACACGCTGCTTGTGTGCGCGACGAACGCGTTCAAACCGATGTGCCGGGACTACGGGGTGCACCCCGGTAATTACTCGATGCTCAAGGAGAAGGTGGGCCAGGCGAAGTGCCCGTACGACCCGCGACACAACAGCACCTTCGTCTTCGTCGACGGGGAGCTCTACACCGGCACCGTCGCTGATTTCGCGGGGATGGACCCGATCATCTACAGGGAGCCGCTGCAAACCGAGCAGTACGACTCCAAGAGCCTCAACGGTGAGTAAATATTTGTCCAGTTAGTGGAGAACGATAGGTGAGGTGCGGGATGATGAATCGGCGCCGGAAACATCGATGTTGCCGCGCGATTAAAAATTAAAATAAGGGTGGGTCGTGCTCGATGGATATGGAGAGTAAACAGCTCGAGTGTTTTTGGTAGCAGAAGAAGCTCGGCGTAGCAGGGGACATCCGAGGGAATTTATCGTCCGCGTATACTAAACGATCCCCGTTATATACCGATGGGGAAACTTTATATCCTCCACGGGGTGCGCGACAAGCAATTATTTCAAAATAGAATGCAAATCTATAGACACGAATGTTTCTCGATTAAACCGACGTCCGTGGAGTTAAAGTTCGTAGACCTGAATTCGGTAATTCCCCGCACCTCCTCTCCTTCCGTGGTCGTTGATAATCCGAAATATCCATCACGCGGGAATTCACTCGGCCTCCAAAACAGTTACACGCTATTTATGCAAACGTTGTGCCTTGTGAAGCACGAGATTTCGAAGCGCTCGCAGTATCCGCCCCTTCTGTGCGCGAAAGTTGTGGGCAGTGGCAGTTCGATTCGGTATTTACACAGGAGGAATTCCAGAGCGTCGGATAGGCGCGGAGGTTGGGTTCGACTTTGAAAATCCTGGCCCCGAGCCACGGGGGCGAGAAATTACTCAGAAACGTCGCGATCGGCCGCGGCAACGACCGTTGCGCGCCGCGCCGGCTTTAATCCACGCGGTGTAATTCCGAGATTAACCGTGCGTGTATGTGGATTTCGCAGCCAGCCCCGCGCTCTCCGCGAGCGCGCAGATTATTCCACGGCCATTCCATATCTCTATAATGACAAAGCAGCGCCCACCGCACCGCCCACGCCCGACGAAATACGTCTCCGTACCGTCGTCGATGGGAAATTTTAATCCGGATCAAAGAGCCACCGCGCGCGTTCTCTCTCTCTCTCTCTCTCTCTCTCTCTATTTCACTCTGTCTGTCTTCTCGTACCCGTTCATCGAGTCCCCCTTCAGCTCTCGTGGATTGTTATTATTAACTGTTTTATCGAGCCAATCCCTCGTAAATCGCGACGTCGAGCTGCCCGCTCGGCAGGGTGAGCGGTGGCAAAAAATCTAACGTTGGTCGAGGACCGAAGAGGGGAGAAAGAGTTACGGTTCCCCTGCGAATTTGCCGAAAGGTCGAATTTTATTCGGGCTCGAGCCCCGGTCGGAAAGAATTATTACTGAGATAGCGAGGGATGACGCGCCGGAACACGTTACGAGCCGAAATTTTTACGAGCCTCGCGGTTCGACGTTTCGAAAAATGCTTGAAGTTGAAGGGGCTTCGCGAGGGGTCGCCTTGGCGGTGAGAAACCGAGGGATTGATAAAATTGGTCCACGGGGTTGACTCGTCCACTAGAGTATTTTAATTGAACGGTGTACGAGCGCTAATCAAGTTTCCCCACCCGCTGAATAATATTGATTTTCCCTCGGTTCGTTGAAAATTCAATTCTCTCTCCATCTCTCGTTCTTCCTCTCTGCTTCTCGCACGCTCTCTCTCTCTCTCTCTCTCTCTCTCTCTCTCTCTCTCTCTCATCGTGCCGGGAATTTCTGGCGTTCGTTGCGAATGAATTCGAAAATCGTCCGCCGGTATTTCAGCGCGGCATTCCGCCGAAAAGCGCAACAAAGTTGAACGTCATTTCGGTTCGAGCTTCATTTTTGCTACGGACCTTGTTCCAAAGAAATTGTTGCCCATTGACAATTATCGCGGTGGTCGTTGCTGCATACCTATTCGCTGCGAAACGTCGTTTTTCCAGTATCGTGGCTCGCAACATTATGTGTGCGAAGTTAGCCCCGTTTGTTGAAAAATTAAAGTCATTGTTGTACTAGTTTGTACTAGATTTGTACCGCGTTATATCGTTGCGAATTTTTATAAATTCGACACCTGATTCGAAAAAATTGAGAAAATCAAGTGCGAAGTTAGCCCTAGGCTGCTCGACGCAACTGGTACGATGCAGTACAATTCTTACGTACGCAGATTCGGGTGTCCGGAATGCACGTGACCCGACGGGGGGTCACCGTTTCCTGCAGTAGTGTGATGCAACCGAGTTTTCCCCGAAAACCTAATATTCAATGAAGGCATTCATGTCCCCACTACTTTCTAGTCGAATTTCACCGTATAAAAAGGGCCACGAATCCACATTTGGGGACTCATTTCAAGTCTAGCACGTTTAGACGAAAGAGGCTTGCGAGATCAAGTGATTATTCAAGTATTATTTCAACTTATACTTACAATAGGGGAATTAATAACTTACGCCATATCAGGCTATGCATAACTGTCATTAAAATTTTGCGTAAGGCATTGTACACAACGACGGAGCAGCTTTTCATCGCTTAGCCTATTATAAATTATATAGTAATATTTTGTCCAAAAATTTTTCGTAATTTTTTGCGTAACAAATAATATGGAAATACACATTTTCAAATTTTTATCTGTAAAATAACTAGTAGTTCATTTTCACCTGAGTGACTGGAATTTTTGGAAACTCTCAACGGTACAGCGTGGTACGAAGCTAGTATAAACTAGTGCAACAATGACTTCGTAATTTTTCAAAACAAAAGGGGGCTAACTTCACATACATCGGAACATTCGTTGAACTCGATGGAGCCTCGTGAATTTCGCCAGGAATGTCATTCCACCCTGCGCTAACGTCGAGCACTTATCTACCCGCGGAGAGGAAGAGCCGTGCAGAAAAAGCAGACTAGGAGGAAGAGGGTTGGTTCTCTCGATCTTCTCCCCAGTCCCGCTCGTCCCACTGGTTCCGCTCGTCCACCACGACTTCCTCCGACGCTTTGTCTCGATGGAGACGCGGTTAAATGCGTTGAGAAAGAAAGACAGCTGGACGACCAGGCGGAACGTCAGATGGATCCTCGGGGCTGCGGAGAAGGAGAGGAAACGACAGAAAATTTATGAGTCGAAGCGCGGCGGGTCGGTCGGATATATACCTACGCGGCGCGCGAGATTAATATTACTTTATGAATCCTAAGAAGCTTATGAAAACCCTGTCAAGTTAATAAATCGATAAAGTTTTCCCACTTTATCGGGCGCTTGTGCGCGACAACCGGGGCAACGGTGGTTGAGGAAGGGGGCAGGGAGCGCAACGACCAAGAAGAGGAGAGAAAAATTGAGAGCGAAGGAAGAGGGAACCGCGTCGTTTCACCGCGACACCGTTCGAATAACCGAGGAAATAAAAGGGTTCTCTCGCGCATTCTCCTAGCCAGCTTATTTCCACGGCGTGCAAGTCGTCGCGCGCTCCTCCTCCACACTGGGAAAGTGAAATTGATTTGGACGATCGCGGGGAATCTGCCGGCGGTAATTGAATCGACACCGAAACGGGTGTAATGATTTTTTAACGGAGAATCGATGCAGGCGTCGCGCCGCGCACCGATGGAAACAAACGCCGGATTATCCTTCCATTTGTGTCCCTCGCAGTTTCGAGCAGCTTCCGACGGGAATCCCGCGCGGGGGTTGGCAGTCGTTCTCATGAACTAGCGAATTTCTAACGAACGGGCGCGTCTTTATTTCCCCGCCAGCTAGCTGCATGCATGCATGCATAGCCGGCTTATCTGCGTGGTTTATTGCGGTCCGTTCGTTGCCCCGCAACCCGGCTAGTTATCACGTTCGTTTATTTATAAGGGAACTTTATATTCGCCCGTTTACCCGGCGGTGTACGCAATAACAGTAATAGCCTTGTAATGCATGGCGCATTCTAATTGCAGCGCCCAACTTCGTGAGCTCCATGTCCCAAGGAGACTTCGTCTACTTCTTCTTCCGGGAGACCGCTGTAGAATATATCAATTGTGGCAAGGTAAGCAGTCCCCTTCAACTGTAGTCGACGTGGATCCGGTCCACTCGTGGCGTCACGATACGCTTTTTCCCTTCGCCTGTTAACTAGGTCGCATTTTATGATTAACAGGCGAGTTAACTCGTTTTACACGCAGCGAACGCTAAATACACACGGCACAACACTATATTTACACGTTTGTACTCGTGCGGCTATTAAATTCTCACTACAAGCCGAGCAACCCTCTGCAGTTAGGGAATTAACAAAAACTGCGCAGTCAAAGGTGGCTCTAACTCGTAGACGGTTTGCGGTGAAACAGAAAAGTTGCCGCCGCGGGGCAAGTTGCAGGCGGATGTCGGGTCCAATTTATCGTCAAAGATACCGACGTGGAGTTTCTCTCGCGCCGCGATCGCGCGTAATTTCATGCCGAGAAAGATGCATCGGCGCATCTACGTACACACGTATACTTGATACACATGCACGCGTAATATCTGGGCTTGGAGAGAATCGGGGGACTGGGAGGTGCGATTTTATCGAACAGCTCGCGACCCGCTCGATCCCGAGCTTCCCGCGAGAAATGGCAACATCTTTTTCACGCTGGTCCCTCTTGTGCCATTCTTGCAGACAGTCTACTCTCGCGTGGCGAGGGTCTGTAAATACGACCGAGGCGGTCCCCATCGATATCGCAATAGGTGGACCTCGTTCCTAAAGTCCCGGCTTAATTGCTCCGTCACCGGAGACTTTCCTTTCTACTTCAATGAAATACGTAAGTACACGCTCCGTTCGCTCTTCGATTGCGCTGTCAGCTTAGGCGATCGATCTCCGTCGTTCATGGACAGAAACGCGTTCAGCGTAGCAGAGATTCCTTCTAGTTTGAAATCGATTCCCCTGGAGATCGGAGATCGACCGGCTGGGTCATCGAATTTAAAAAGCGGCTATTTGCTCGCTCGAGGGGCTGGGAAATAAATTTTCCTGGCGGCTCGTAAACGTCTACGGCTGCCGTGGGTAGCGGCGCCGCGCGCAAACAAAGGGGCCACGAAATTACAGCGAGCGGTTATTTGCAGAATCAACGACGGAGCTGATATCGGGTCAGTACGGCAATAAGTCCGCGCAGCTGATATACGGCACGTTCACCACCCCGGTGAACAGCATCAGCGGCTCGGCCGTCTGCGCCTTCTCCTTGCAGGACATCACCGATGCGTTCAAGGGAAATTTCAAGGAGCAGAGTGCCATCAACTCCAATTGGCTGCCCGTGCAGAGCGCAAAGGTCCCCGACCCCAGACCTGGACAGTGCGTCAACGACTCACGCAGCCTGCCCGATCTCACCCTCAACTTCATCCACACGCACTCCCTCATGGACGAGCTGGTGCCCAGCTTCTTCGGCCAGCCCATCGTCATCCGCACCAGCTTCCAGTAAGTGTTACTCTGTAACCTGACAAGGGACATTCGGCAACCCAGAAATTCAGAAAGTTGGTGTGCAAGTAGAATAGTTCATCCGTAACGCAACCCTATTTTTTGTTGGTGCCATAATGCAATTTTTGGGGGTGAAATCGCCCCTTTAAGAAAATGCAGAATTTTCTATTCGGCGGAATATCTCGAGAACAGTGAGAGATATCAAACAGAAGTTTAAACAGAAGGTGCATCGTTTTCCTATATCTACAAAACCACGTACAAATAATTTTCGAAAAATCAATATTTTTCAAGTTACCTCCACCACCAACCCTTAAAATTAACGTTTTTTATTTTGAAAATATATGCTGAAATATTTCGGGATAATCTCTTTTCATACGTATAAATAATTTATGTGTTATATTTTTTTTTGCAAACAAATAAAACGCCTATTACCGAATTTGACGTCCATTTTAGTAGTTTCCATTAATAAAATTTCACCCCCAAAAATTGCATTATGGCACCAAGAAAAAATAGTGTTACGTTACGGATGAACTACTCTACTGGCACACCAAGTTTCATAATTTTCTGAATTTCCGGGTTGCCGAACGTCCCTTGTGAGTTTTCATGTTTCAAGGTTGTCTGTGGCAAGGTTCTAACGCCCGGCCTATCGGATCTGCAGTTACAGGTTCACTCAGATCGCCGTGGATCCCCAAGTGAAGACTCCCGGCGGCAAGACGTACGACGTGCTGTTCATCGGCACCGATAACGGGAAGGTGATCAAGGCGGTGAACGCCGATTCCGCGGACACTCACTTAAAGGTCAGCCCGGTGGTGATCGAGGAGATCCAGGCGTTCCCGTCGTCGGTGCCGGTACGGGGCATAAAGGTGGTGAGGGCCTCGCAGGCAGGGGACGGCCTCGAGGACGGCAGACTGGTCGTGATCGCCGACAGTCAGGTGCAGGCCCTCAGGCTCCACCGCTGCTACAGCGATAGGATCTTGTCGTGCGGCGAGTGCGTGGCCCTGCAGGACCCGTACTGCGCCTGGGACAAGGTGGAGGGCAAGTGCAGAGCTCTTGTGGGCCCAGCCGCGACGGACGCCAGCAGGTTCTTGCAGAGCGTCGCCACCGGCTTGCACGCCTCCTGCCCTCCGAGCAAAAGCCTGAACAAGGACGCAGGCAGCGTCGGCGCCATCTCCGCGAACCAGAACAAATTCCCTCTGGACTCGATGATCCCCAACAAGGACGGCCAGGGGGGCGAGATCATAAATATCATGCAGGACGAAGAGCAAGATAATTCAGGTAAGACGAGCTGCGAGTTCTTGCGGAGATCGCTACTAGGGCTGGAACTATTTGTCGAATTTTTCGGTATTCGAATATTCGAATACTTCAGTTGCCCAATTATTTGGCGAATATAATTTGAATATACAAGTGTTCGAATACTATTCGAATATACAAGTATTCGAATACTATTCGAATATATCAGTATTCGAATAATAACATTCGAATACTCAAATATTCGAAGTTTATTCGTAGCATTCAAATACCTGTAAAATATTCGAATAGTCCCAGCCCGAATCGTTACCGGTGGTTAGAGCTAGGTACTTGGAGTAAACGATCGCTCACGTCGTTTCGTGCTTCTCGGTTGACTCAGGTCCAGAGGTATCAGCGGCAGACTCTCCGCCGCCGCAGTACTCGGTGGAAACACTGGTGATGGCCGTGGTGGCTGGCGCGTTGGCGGCCCTGCTGGTCGGCTTCGTGGCGGGCTACCTGTGCGGCAGGAAATGTAGGAAAGATGAGGACGACAATCTGCCATATCCAGACACGGAGTATGAGTACTTCGAGCAACGGCAAAACGTCAACAGGTGAGTGACGACTGTGACACGAGCCACGATTTCTTTGTGCCTTCGCCCGTTAACTGGGCGGGACTAGTTGAGACAATCAGCGCAATAAAAGCGCAAACCCAAAATTTTTGTTTTGAAATTACGGCCAATGAAATTGAGGACTTGAAACGGCCTGAAAAGAAGGCGATATGTAGGGTTTTTTTTAAGAAAAAGCATCAAATTATGTTAATTAAAAACTATATGTCCATATTTGTACATATTTGGACATTTTAAAAAAAATTCAATTCAAAATGCAGCTGTAGCTTCGAGTTGCAGGCCAATAACCAGAACGCTTAAGGGGTCAGTCCACTGTGACGGTTTGAAAAATTAATTTGTTTTTAAGGATTTTTTTCCGTAGATACAACATATAATGCAATAAATCTTTTTGGTATTTATTAAGCTACTCTTATATTATACAAAAAAAATTAAAAATTTTTTTTAATTACTTTTCAAACTTTAAACGCGATTATCTCAAAACATCATTTATTCAACTGGTACAGGTGATTGCAAAAAACTATTTGACCAATTAATCTGAAATTTTTACACGTTATTCACCACATCAGTGGCTATGGTCGGGACTACGGAAATCTTTTTTGATTAGCCATTTCATACTTTTCACAAGGCAAAATGATTAAAATATTCACCGTATTTCGACACTTAAATTTCAAACTCCGCCATTTTGTTCATATTTTATCAGTAAAAATAATCCTGGTTCCGAGGATAACCAAGTTCATAATGATTACAACCCACTTTGGATTTTTTGTTTCAAATGCGTCGTTCTCCTGGAATCACCAGCACTACACCGTTTTTTCAAAGCGCTCACATCAGTGCGATATATATTTGAAAAAAACTGTTAAAAATTTAGAATAGTTTTTTTATACTGCCAATAAGTGTATTAATAAGTAAACAAAACATTATTTACGTTGAACATTCCGTTTACTAAAAAATAAATCCTAAAGAATGACAATTTTACATGACATCACAGTGGACTGACCCCTTAAAAAAAAAGTCTACCTTCGGCGAGCACGATTGCAGCATATTTGTGTAGTTATCGTTGGGTCTATGGCAAACGAAAATAACAATAAATAACCAAAATGGCGGCATTTAAAAAAAGATCCTGATTTTTGCGAAAAATAAACGGTAGTCCTTTTTGTGCCAAAAGTTGATTTTAGCAAACAGTGCCTTCGTTATAGGCCGAATGAAAACAATGTAGGTATCCCATACGCATATCCTACCAATCTCAAATGGATTGGTCTATGAGTTTTTGAGGAAATCGTGCGCACCAGCTTTGAAAATTGTTTTGAGAAAAACGTGTTTAAAGTTTTAGGTACATTTTTTTTTTTTTAAATGTTGGTTAAATATGTACAAATATAGGCATAAAGTTTTCTATTAATATAATTTCAGGCCCTCACACTAGGGAGACACCTTTTAAAAAATCTACATCGCTTGGTGCACGTTTGATGCAAATTCGATAACAAATGAACGATTTATTGCAAATTACTACTACTCATTGTGTGAAAATATATATTTTTCAATGAATGTTCTCTTTTCAATGTTAAGTTAAAGCAATAATTCCATAAAAAAAAATTTCTAATTTACTCAAAGCTGATAAAGATCGAACTGCACTCCTTCTGCTGTAAGGTCCTCAATTATTAACGTTTTAAAGTCGTTGCTTTCATGCAAAAACACGTTTTTGTGCTGCCAATTTGTACATGTTTTTGGAAGGTTACTCTGGTCACTATAGAATTAAAATTTTTCTGTATAAGAGGTGGTTTAGACTGAAATGTCAATCCACCGAAAATTGTGGATTAGGCCACTATTGCGCTGATAGCCTCAATTAACCACCGTCAAGTTAACAGGTTGGATCCGAATGTGACCAGAAGGTAGGGTCGAACCGACAATGCCTCTTGGATACTAAACGGATAAGCAGGCTGACAATTTGGTTTCGCTGTTGCAGCAGGCAAGCGCCTGAGCCAAAGTTACTACCCCAGGAGGAGGTGACGTACGCGGAGCCGGTTCTGGTACCGCAGCCTCCGAAGTTACATTCCCCAAAGGGCACGATGCGAAAGCCACCGCCGACCCCGACGGAAACGCTGTTCCAGTTCCCGGACGGGTACGGTTTCCGCGGGCCAAGGGACAACTTCGGTACCCTGCGGTCCCACCAGGGCGACGCGTATCGGCGCAACGACGGGTTCGCGACCACCCGGAGCGTGAAGAAGGTTTATCTCTGAGAAACGAGCGAGGAGGGAGGTGGCCGTCACCGGAGCCTAGGACGGCCGGCACGTAATCGCCACAACGCGACGACAGCGGCCAGGAGTAGTCGCGCTGTGACGTCCGGGGGACAATCGAACCGCGAGCTCGCGGGCCCGAGGGCACTAGAGTCGCCCTCGCCACCCTCGAGCGTATCGTCCAGTTCCCCGTCTCCTCCCTCCTCGTCACCCTCGCCCACCCTCGTACCGATCGCCATGACCGGAGGCGGCGGTTCGCCGCCGCCACCAACGCCGCCCTGTAGCTTCATCTATCGGTCATAGTCGTCGTCGTCGTCGGCGTCGGCCTCCTCGCCGCCGCCGTCGTACTCCGCTTCTTGTTACGCGACGCCACCGGCCGAGACGCAGTTCTACTACGGCTCCGCCGAGCGTTCTGATCGTGTATAGTGAAAACAAGGCGTGTCCAAGCCGCCGAGCCGCCGAGCCGCCGAGGTCAACCACCTCGACGCGCTCCACCTATGCGCGCTCACTTTCCCTGGTTTTAATTCTCGTCGATTCCGTTGCGCGTTAGTTGCGGTTTTCGCTTAATCCTCGGTTGCGTTTCAGACCTTCGGAGTCACCGACGTACATCTGTCGTATATGCGTGTCGATCGAGTCTAGAGATTACCGATAGCACCAGAATACCTAACTCAGCACTTTCCTCCGGACCATCCCGCGGGATACGGTGTACCGACGATCGACGGGTAAGTCGCGAATCGCTTCGAGCCCTTAACTCTCTCCGGAGGAGGCAGAGCCTTTCTCGCGTAGTCCCGGCCGAGCGAGCAGAGTTGATCGAGTACAGTGGTCAAGCTTGATCGACGGGACGACGCCGCGCAACGCCGCGATCTCCGCCGTTTTGCCCCGTATCCGGTTCCGATTGCCGAAACCGCGGGTAGTATTACGGCATGGTTTTCTTCTCGTGTGAAGTCAATTAAAAGAGACTATCGTCGGACTCGACTTGCGATTTTTCTAATGTTGTAATATTTAAACGAGCGAGTGATCGACAGTGCCATTTATTGTTCGCGTAATACTACCGCGTGCCTCGATATTCAAGGGACCTTCCCACGCGGGGATTGCGGCGTTGCTCGTTCGACGAGACAGATCGGTCGCTGGCACCAAAGAAAGAACGAAGGAAAGGAGGGAAAGAGGATGAGACAGACACTATTGGGCTTCGTAATCACGGCGCTCCGCAGTAGACACGCGATCGTTCCCCGTAAAATCGCGGAGATCGCCATGTTGCCTTTTACGATGGGTTGGTTGAATCAGCAGGCTCTCTTAACTGCCACGTGTACAGTCGAGGCGACGATGAATGTCGCCGAGCAGTTCCCGCGACCGATTCCTACTTTTGCCGTACGTTTCGGAAACGCGAGTTTTACTACCCGCACAATATACGTAAACAGGGAGCGAAGTGAGCAGGGGGGGGGGGAGAAAGCGTGCGCGAGAGTTGTGTCGGAACAGTTGGGAAGGATATTGGTGACAGCAGAAACGAAGGGGCGAGGTAGAAGGAACGAGTGTGAAAACGAGACAGAGAGAGACAGAGGTACACGGCTTGTATGTAAATAATACATATATACAAAGAGATGAAAAATAACATATACAACGGTTTAAGAGTTCTTAAGAGCGGCAGAGGGAAAAGGGGAGAGACGAGAATCAGTCCATCTGGATTCTAGAATCTGGGCCCGATGGTACACGTAGACATCTATCTTAAAGTGCTTCTTATTTCAGTGTGTTTAGAGGTAACGCGTATGTGATATATTCTATATGACGAGATGTTTTCTAGGCGTTCACAGAGAGAGAGAGAGAGTGCAAGAGAGAGAGAGAGAGAGGGGGAGAGAAAGGATGAGAGGAAAGTGAGGAAGTGAGGAAGCGTGAGGGATGGTGAGGGAAGGGCGCGACTCGAACGATTCTCTTCGACGAATCGATTCTTTTTGCACGATAGACGCGGCGGTCTCATCTCAACTCATGGTCTATTGTTCACAAGAATTCATCGCTGGGCTTTCAGGGCCTGCCGTCGAAATCGCGTTGAACCGTCGACGAGTCGTTACGAAATTGTCGATAAAACGGGAAAGTGGGATCTCACTCCGTTTCGCGATTTTGATCTCACATTCGTCTTTTGCAGAATTATCCGTCGAGCGGCTTTGATTCCCACGGTCTCGCTAAATGGCCAAAGACACTTGCGAGCAATTCTGTGAACAATCGAGCGAGGGTGTCGCGCCGCTTTAATTTTTGTTTCGTTCTTGTTCTTGTTCGACACGCACACGATACACAGATTACACACGGGAGAACCGGCTCGTAGGTCACGCCGCTCAAAAATATCGCTCCAACTCCTACGAATGGCTCCAGAAGCCCAAGTTCACTTTTACGTCCCTTCTACAATGTTCCGTGACTGTGGCGCGAGGCAAAGTCACGACACAGGCTCGCCTATTTTTTGTTCAAGAAAAATTGTCGAGGGGATGATCGCGGAGCACGTGCTAACTGTGCGAAGTTATTCCGGTCTGCACCCTGTGGTGGTTGGGACGGTATTCTTTAGCCACGTGTCCGTTACGACGCCCCTCGTCGATGGTGTCGATTGTCAATCGACCGATCAACCCGTTTTTAATTGACGAGCCGAGGCCCACCCGGATACATTCACCCCCTAAACGGTAAGACTGAAAAGACTCCTCGATGAGTGGGCCTCTCTATCCGTTCATCATTCTTAGAATACGATTAGGTGTCGGCATCGACGGACAAGATTTCCTTTGTCGACGGTAGAAATTTTCATCGCGTTTCTTACGACGAGTTGGTCCCGTTTCACTTGCAGAGGACAGGGGCGTCCTGGATTGTTTTTGACGCGGTAAAAGTCCGTTGAAGCTTGAACGGGAGAGACTTTGGTCAGCTCCTGTCCCTGTGAAAAGGCTTTGACGTTCGCGCGCGTCAAGGAACTTTCGCCCGATAAGTCTGGGAGGGACAGGCGCAGGGCGCTCGGTGTTCCTGCTGGTGAAGCGACAGGTTGACAGGAGAAGGAGGCACGATTTATACATACCTATACACGGACACATTGGACACACGTACACACAGGGGCGCGGGAATCCGCGCGTTTCGAAGCTGCCATATATTAATCGAGCCGACGCTTCTCGTCGTCGCGAAATATCTAATTATACCTCCGGGAGTGTGTGAGTAGCGGATTTTTAACGAATTGCTTTTCACGTCGATCGGAGGGGAGCGGACGTTTTTCTAAGTTTGATACGACACACGAGTTCGCGTTTTATCCGGTTAGGGTTTTACTAAATCTCTTAGTGATGATTTCTCGCGAATGGAAGACTCAGGCATGATACCAAAGATATTACTTCGTAAACTAGGCACCCCGTTGGTCGTTGTGATGACGGTTGAACGTTAGAGGCGCACAAAATGAGCTGGGACGGTGGGCCCCTTGCACAAAACCGACACATACCCGTTGTTCACGTTCGAAGGCAACGCGCGAGAAACAGCCTCGGTGAATTGAGCAGACAGATTACGGGCCATCCCTCGCGGCCCTTCTTTTACCCTCCAGGTCCGCCGCGCGACAACGCTCGGAAGTTTCCTATTTTTCTATTCACCGTCACTCGAGGACGCAGCAGTTCTTTTCTTCCTTAGCTCCGTCGATCGGATCGTGCGTGTTCATCCCGAGACTGAAAAACTTAGCTGGTGCCACTGTTTTTTACACGCCACAAATTGTACGGGTCGATCACTTCGCCCTCGCCAAAGTCGAGCGGAAATTTTTCGACGTCCGGTCCGACGTTTCTGACTTTCTTTCGCGCTGCCTGGCTGGCAAGGGTAAACGATCGGGTCGACGAGGTTCGGACGATCCAGCAATCGGGGGACACCAGAGTCGCGATCGCGAAGGAAATGGGGATGCAGGAGAACGATCGAATTGCGCGTGACGTGTTGGAATCAAGTAATGCATGAAAGGCTGAGACGGGTATTTTCGAGATAGCAGCACGGCGGGAATGAAAGAATAAATTCAGACTTTCTATAATCTTTACGATATTATAATCGAGCGTTGATGCTTTTAGTAAGAGTTAAAGGGACAAAAAAGGCCCCGGCGGGGAAGGTTAAGGATGATTCGTGTTAGAAAAAAAACGTGTTCAAAGGAGCTCGCGCGTTCATGTTGTTTAAGCCAGTAAGGAACGGATTCCATCCAAGATACAAAAAAGAAACAAAAAGAGGAAGATTGACTCACAAAGCTGTTGTTGCGTGGACGAAATTGTTTTTGGCAGTGTTGTTCGTTGAGTTTCTCGGTTCGGAAGTTGGATCTTGGTCCGCGATGGTATAGTTGGGTCGTGAAGGGAAATGAAATAGGGGAAAAGTGGCGGAAAGATAAGGAGGGCGAGGAGAAAGAAAATTTTGGGAAGGAGTTTCCGTCGCCGACGCGTCGCGGGTGACGGGGCGCGATGATTTCATGCATTATTTCATTTCAATCGCTTGGAAAGCTCGAATTTATTTGTCTGTACATTTCTGAGGTGGAGAGGAAGAGAACGAACGGTGGGCAAGGAAGGTAGGAAGAGGTGGGGAGGGAAGGGGAGAATGCGCGTGTGCTTGAGCGTGAAAAAGTTTAACCAGTTATTACGATTATTAATTGAGAAAAAAAATATTAGGTAGACACGCGGGCCCTCCTCGTTTGAGAGGGAAGGACCCGCGTTTAGACGTCGCAGCATGTATGGGACAAGAGTTTGACGATGAAAGCTTAGACGTAAGTAGAGGATTAGCGAACGGTATATATATATATAAATATAAATAAATATAAATATAAATAAAAAAATATATATAGAACGCTTGAAACGTATATTAATATTATAACTTTTTATAAATATATTTTTCCGTCGAAGTCTAGCCTAGTTGGATACATACACGGTTATTAACGACTATTAATTTATCCGATCTGATTATTAATATCGAGGATCTAGCGTTAATTCGAACATTTTAGACGTCATAGTTTTACAATGATAGGCGAAGTTGTACGAATTGTAAGCCAACGAGTGGCGAGTCGAAGGGGCGAGGGTGGAGAAGGAAGAAGGAAAAGAGAAACACATTAGTACCTAAAATGATGAAGTTTAAACTACTAGCGTTGAGCCATTCGGGAAAGGGTAGCCCGGCCGCCCCGCGATCCGTCGACCGAGTCGCGCCGAAATCGCCACCGACGGGGTCGATGGTAGATGGTCGATGGTCCATGGTCGAGAGGATATTGTTCACAGAGGTGCGAGGAGACATGGTTCGCCGAGCGACCGGGCCGCCCCTTTCGTGCTTTGTAATTAAGTGAGAGAGACAAACGGAGCGACCGAGAGAGCGTGGTTATAGAGTACGACAGAGAACGAGAGCGTGAATAGAAGAGAGCGAGAGAAAGTGAGAGAGAAAGAGTGACATGACGAGAATATATACGCACTTATACATAGTCTGCATATACGTAGAGATCCTTTGTTTCTTTTCTCTTCTTCTGTTTCCTCTTGGTATTTCCAGACAGGGAGAGAGAAAGGGAGAAAGATAGAGAAAAGAGTGTGCGCGCGTGTGTGTGTGTGTGTCTGTGTGAGAGAGTAAGAGATAACGAGGGTCCGGCGTGGGTACCCCGAATCCACCCCCGCAGAAAACGACACGCGGTCCGGGCTCTCGTCGCGCGTTCCAACACGGGCGAGCACTAATTACCGCATGTACCGCTAATTAATAATTACCGATAACTACCGAGTAATAATCATACTGATAACTAAAGTAATAAAACGATCGCGATAACCAGAGGATTTTTAAAAGGTGAAAATGAAGGACACTTATAGTATTTATCATCGATAAAGTAACGAGAACGTAACACGTATTTTGCTTCTTCCTAATACAGTGCCGTTTACGCTATTTTTTACTGTAACTGATAGAGAAATTCGGCCGGGGGTGCGCGCGCGGTATTCGGGGGTAGTGCGTGCGTTGCCACCCCCCAACAGATACCTATTCGCGAGATCGTGCGTGCGATTCAGCGATGAATCGGAGAGCAAGAGAGCAGAGCGATCGTGTGTATGAAAGAGGAAGGGGAACGTGGGGAGAGAGCGAGTCGAATTTCTAATTAGTCTAATCGACTGTCGTGCGCTTTTGCAAAAAATTCACTCCCGTAACGGGCGACCCTGGCCACCCCGTGTTCTTTCTTCTCGCAGAGATCGTAAGCTACACTGCTACGAACTGTTCGTGATGTTCGTCGCGTTCGGAGCATTCTGTCGCCTGGTTTCCCGTTCGTTTGCCAAAGTCTTGGAAGATCGTTGCTTCCCTCCGGGACACAAGCGTTCGCTGTCAATTACAACCAAATCGCAAGCATAATTCTTAATGGTAGTACGAGGGTCGTGGATTTTAATTAGCATCGACACGGCGTTATCGTTCGCGCTGCCAATTACGCTAATCGATTCTGAAATGCGAAAATCAGATTTCCCCGGCCGGGGTCGCAGATGTTTGCGGGAGGACGGGAGGACGGTGGGTGGGGGCCTTTGACTTAATTATCGCGCACGATCGTGCGACTCCGCCGTAATTTACTAGTGAGAACACCATTCGAGATTAATCGACGAGAGGAAGAGAGTGTGCGCGTACGTGCGAATGTGTGCGAAATGAAGAGGTGGACGGGAGAATGAGAGAAGCGAAAAGTTTCGGCGCGACGTCCCGGCGACGCGGCGAGATTCCATTTGTTCACGCGACTCCTCGCGGGTCCGCTCGCGGGAAGTCTGACCGATTTTAAAATGATTATAGTACCAGGGGAATGAATAATAATGAGTAATAATATAATTAATAATACTAATAATAACGATAATGCATTAATACCGAAGGTATATTATTGCCGATAATTATATTGTAATGACACGAGAATGATATTATATAATACTCTTTATAAACGCAGAAGGATGGGTGATGTAACGCGATGATGCACGAATGCCGAGAAGAGAGCCGCGGAATGTGTGTCGCGTGCGTGTCTGTGAGTGGACGAGAAGTAAAATTTATTGCGCGAAAGGGAGCGAGAATGGGAGAGAGTTAGGAGGGCGACGAAGTAGTCTTTTTCGCAGTAGGCTGACGGTAGAGACACGGCACGTCTAATATTAACGAAGAAAACGTAAAATAATTAAAAAAGTAAAGTAAAAAAAATATCATAACGCGAAAAAACAGTAGTGATTTACTATCGGCTGACACGTAGTGTGAATGCTGACATAGAAGAAGCATGCTGGCAACGAGTGCTTTTGTCGATTCCGAGGTGGATGTTTAAACAAAGGACCCGGCTTGCTTTCGCGTCCCTTCGTCCTCGCGGACGTGGCGCTCGGCGGATCTATGCTCACCGATCGCCGCTTCGTCCCGAACACGAATTCTCGATAATTCCAAGTTACACTGCGCTTCCGCTTGGCTACAGACAAAACACGGACAAAGTATCGCATGCGAAATTACCGAGCGCCGTTAAAAGTATCCGCATTATCAGTAACAGCGAAATTGGCACGAATCAAGCCCTGCGACGTAATTAGCAAAACAGACGAAACAGAGGGTGTTTGTGAGTCTCGATGGTTGCTGCTATTGTCAGCGATACTATCGTCGTCAATTGTACCCGCGGTACGTACCTTCGTTAACTCTGACAACGGTACTATAACCGATAACAGCGAAACTACTCGAGACGTTCGTTTACCGCGCTCTTCGTGGTCGTTCTTGTCTCGCGACACTTGCTTTCCCGGAAACAGAAAAACTCGCGACGAGGGAGCGTAAGGGTGGGGGCGGTTGAGTGGGAAAACAGAGGGGTGGGGAGAGACTCGTTTCCATTACCGTATTGCGTCTGTTATGCCTGACATAGTTCGCTATTAAGGAAAAAGGGGGACGGTAGAGGATATTCACGGGGGAAGAGATGCTTGGAAAAAAGTCGGGGTGACGCGGTTCCGGAGGGGCCTGGAGGCGGTGGAAACAAAGAAAAGGGGGTACTGGAATAAGGAGGATGGAGGGAAAGCGAGCCGGACTGAAAGATCGAGCGGGGCGAGTACGAAGGAGCAAAGGAGAACGAAAGAAGTGCCGAGAGAAAGGGGAGAGAGAATGAGAGAACGAGAGGGAAGCGAGCAAGAGGGAGAAAATGAAGAGGAGCGATTGTAGATTCGGAAAGTCACTTAGCCAGCAGACTGCTGTTCATAGTGCCCTGTTATAGTGGGTTCCCTAGGCAGAGTGGCAGAGACGCGATTAAGAAAGCAAAAGCAAGAGAGGCGAAATAGAGTGGGAGGTGAGATGGATAGATTTGCTGGGGAGAATAGAACGTACGTGCGAAATAGAGAGAACAGGTACGTCGAGAATTGGTGCAGGCCGACGCGTCGAGGTAACCCAACTGCGAGTTTCGAGCGGCCTTTTTTCTAATCGAAAGTTAACGTCGGTTGGAAATGTTGGAATGGGCAAGGCGATCGAGACTTTTCCTCGATACTGCCTTCTCCCACATTCAGCCGCCATGATTGAGAACGAGGTAGCGAGACGACGAGAGAGCGAAATTCGCGAGGATCGTGTTCCTCGTGGCGAAGCAACGATCCCGCTGTGTGCTCGTACCGCGACACTCCGGCGTTCCGCGACTTTTTCGAGGAACGTTCGTCAGCCTGCCGTGGCCCGGTTCGCCGGTCCCGAGCAACAGTAACGAGCGATATCGTATGGTACTACTACTGCGAATCGGTAGATAGGAACGATGCTACCGACTACTATTAATCCTAGGGTTATTATTACTACTACTACTACTATTACTACTGTTCACGAGCACGAGGCGCGGCTCGCAGCGGGATCGTTGCGCCACTGGTCGACGATCGATCGGCGCACAGGAATCGCGGGTCAATCGTTGAACGGGGAAGGGTCTCCGATCGCCGGCGAATAGCTTCTCAGCAAAGTCTCCCGAGGCAGGATAAGATTGTGGGGAAAGAAGTTGTAGCTTTGCGAATAGACGCAAATAACGAGGCACTCCGCTCTCTGCCCACGGGACCCTGATCTATTTTTCAGAATACGCTATTGTGATTATTACTATATAATAACATTTAAAGAAAAAAAAACACTAAAACCACAAAAAAGACCTTGTACTATTGTTTATTATACGATTCTGACGATTATTATTTATAATGTTAATAATCTATATTAACGATAATTACCGCATTATACCATTATTATATTTAGTACTATTTAGAGAGTGAGGCTGCTACTATATTAATGAATTAAGTACTATAAGTAACGGATTAAGTAATTCATTAGACTTTATATATAAATATATAAATATTACTAAACATACTCTTCGCGTCGAACTGCGTTTATCGGTTTTCTCTTCGTATACACGTTGATTTCCTATACATATACGAAATATATATATAAATACTATAAATATAAATATACATAAAAGTATTTAATAATCACCGTACGACTGCCTCTGACTCGAATTTTCTTTTCCGGCCGCTTGTTCAGTCGGCGTTACGAACGTTCTTTCGTTTCATCCATTTACGATTCGACGACTACGTTATTTTATATATCGTAATAGACATAGACTGTACCACGAAATATTAAGTAAAAATAAATTTGATTAGGTAATACCGTCATCTCTCATTTCAACACCTACCTCAACTCCATTCCAAATCCCATCGCACGAACGACAAACGAAAATTTTGGGTGAACAAGCGTGGAGTAATCGTGGAAAGCATATCCTATCTAAAAAAAGAAGTGGGAAATGTTTATATTTCGTGGGTGTGCCGACGACGAATTTTTTAATTTGGTTATAACATTTTTCTGAAGGGTGGACGAACGAAAATTATGGGTGGATAGACGCGGACAAATCTTGGATAATCATTTCCCACTGACAAATCTTGAAAAAGTTTTCACGAGGGTGCTGGTGAAAATTTCTTTATTTCTTTATAACGTTTTTTTTTTTGAAGGGTGAACAAACGAAAATTGTTGTTGGACAAATTTGGGCAAACGAATGCCGTCGAATTTTTAAAAAAAATCGCATTTGGGGGGTTATCTGCGGAGACCTGGAAAGGGGTTAATTAGGGGGTAATTATCGAAACACCATTTTTATTTTTATCCACCTTTATTTAATCGTAGCACATACTATTTCAAAGATTCATAAGTACGATGTAGATAAAAAAGTACAAATATTTACAAAATACTGTAAAAAAGAAATCGATTACAAAACGCCTAGGGATATGAAACGTCGTTTAAAAAATGGATCATGCGTTCGCTGCTCGCTTACACTTTTCCTTTTTCCCACCGTATATGACTAGACACATTAGGCATAATATAATAGGTCGCTTCGTTAAAAATCACCGGCGCAGCGTTTCTCCTCTCTCTTTCGGTGTCCAGCCAAGCCGACCCCGCCGCCTTGCCATTCAGACGCGCGTAGAGTCTCACCGCTTGCATGTGCCTCTGCACTCTCCCGAGACAAGTTGACGGGTCGACGGTCGTAGCCCCGGAAAACTCGGTCAGCGATTGATGTGAGCACAGTTAGGCGCTCGCTGCCATCGACTGATTGGCTCGAACGAGCACAAGGTGCGAACGAAGTTGCTGCAAGGTGTGTTCCCAACATACTTTACATTACAAGAATATCTGTCGGCATGTACTGCGAACATTTAGGAAGCATCTGAAGAACCCAGACCGGACGTTTGCAAGCGCTCTGGCGAACATTGATCGTTGATCAATGTTGCGATCCTTGATTCCCAGCAACGATGGCGATCGAAACGGAAGAGATCTGTACCGTGAACGAAGAGAAAGCAGAGTAACCCATTGGAACTGTAAAGGAACGAGCTAGTTGTTCGCCCCCCCCCCCCCCTCCAAAAACGGCTTTCATTTGAAATGAAACTTAGAAACGCGAACGATCAACGACAACGTTCGATGCTCTTGCAAAATCGTGACTTTACGTGGACCCACGGGGACAAGGATAGATGCGTGCCACTTCGGTGCGACGAGGGTGCATTAAATTAGGGAATGGTCGTATTCGCTATGATTATGAACCTTTAACGTTACAGAGATTACTCATTGGCAGTGTTTACCTTAGTGTCTCGTACATCTAGATGCGTATATGGTACATTATAGGTATATTTTATATACGTATACGTATGCAGAGCTGAGGAATATTTGGAACACTGTTCGAGCTCATCCTCCTCCAAGCTGACCGGGAGATCATTCCTCTCTGCTCTCGAATATCAACATTGCCAGCTCTGTACGCGTACGTGTGTCCCTTACGTGAGCTATTATAGTAATCGCAGTAGTATGTATATCGGATGCGGAGTACGTTAATACGATCATATACTGAATATTCTCAACTATCCCTTTAATCCTGTCGGCTACCAAACAGCATCCTTTGCATGTTTGTGGTTCTTTGTACCCTCCGAGCCGTTGGTCCCTCGAGCTCGGAAGCACGAGAACGGGCGCGCACGATCGGCAGAATGCGAATGTTGCGGGACGAATCGGACTTGACCGTTTCGAAGAATAAATTGGCGAACATAGGGTGAGACGTTGCACTGAGCTGGAGCAATTCGCGATGTCTTCAAGTGCGGATGGTGCGCGTAAACGATATGAACTCTCGACAAACGAAACGAAACGGCTTCGTTGTATGTACGGATTTCGTGATATGGACGGTCGAGGTGTCCGACACATTCTCGCGGAAGTTCGGGCCTGTTCCCAGAGAAAGGCGGGCTCTCGACGAGACGAACTCTTACCCTATTCCTCGTCGAATGCAAAAATAGTCCGTGAAGTTGTGCTCGATATAGAATTTCTTCCACGCGACCCGTGAAATCTTTCGCTGTGTTCGCCCAGCAGGGACGAGGACGCCTTCCTGCCTCTCGCGAGGCGGCTCTTCTCCGGAAAGAAACGAGAAACAATGAGAACGATAGCGTCGCGATCCTTCGGGAGTGTTTATCGATGAATCAAAGCCAAAACTCGGATCTCGCGATTGTACTTAACGAACGAACTTACAGTTATACCCTCGGTATGTACAAGGCCGTTTGCTTTTATCCTCGTCCAGTCGATATCGAGCAGTCGCTCTGCTGGCTCTTTCTTCTCTCCTCCTTTTTGTGCGTGCACAAGATGGCCCAAGCGTTCGAAGCCGTTCGCATAATTGCGGGAAACTATGCACGCTTGCGATCACGCGAATTGCTTCGCACGCGTGGCCCGTCCAGTGCACGTACGCATATATTATATATATATATATATATATAGAGATTCTTATATGTATATGTACGTTTCAGACGCAAGTGTGCGCTATAAATAATCCTTAAGCCTTAGACCTTAACGGAATACAACAAGTGTAGAGGCGAATTAGGCAGATATAAAAATCGTCGTTGGTTTTACATTGTTGATATGGTCGTGATACTTTCTTAACGATGCGTTCACACTGTGGCCTGCGATCTCTTCTGCCGTTAACGACAACATAGCGTATCTTACGATTATTCGATGTGCGGTGATCGATATACCTAGACCGTTTACACTGAGAGATACTGAGTACTAAATATTGCGTTAGCTGTATAATATTGTAGCGTGTACGGGACCGTACGTATCCTTACTTAATCCGACGTTAGCAGTCATTGGAGCGGATCCTTCTGTGTTACAAATAAATTATAACCTTATCGATCTAATGGACGCGACAGAATACCGCGACACGAGTAATCATTGCGAGAGCGAAATCAGCGAGCCATGTATCTAACTATCTACCTCGCGGAGCTAGGTTCCGCGCGGTTCGACAGCATCGCGAGACGTTCGGACAGCGTTCGAGATGTTGCATCAAACCCTTACCTTTTCCCATCGATGGTTTCCAGCCTGCCTTGTCGAGCAAGTGGCCCGTTCTGGCATCCTTCGCGCAATCATTACCCCTATTCCAGTATGTCCGATTTAGAGCCTCGTGGCGTTGTCGAGCAATCTAGAGACAACTGTCGACGACAATTTCACCTATTTTCGAGACCACCTCGTCGAAGGTGGGTCTCTCCCGCGGGTCGTTGTCCCAGCACTGCATCTGGAGCTCCTGGAGAGCTGGCGGCGCCGCCTTGTGGGGCTTCCACGAGAGTGTCAGGGATTTTAGGGCGCTAAGCACCAGTTCGTCGTTCATTTTGTTGAAGGGCAGCTCGCCCTGGTGGAACATCTCCCAGACGAGGCAGGCGAACGAGTAGACGTCGCTCTTCGTGGAGAACTCGTCCTCGTAGACCGCCTCGTAAGGCAGCCATCTAAGCGGGATCACTTGGTTCCGGTGTTTCGTGTATTCCTGCTGATATGGCTCCTTGGACATGCACGGCAGAGAGATCTTGATGGTGAGGTTGCTGGCGATCAGGCAGTTCCGAGCGGCAATGTCCTTGTGGACAAGGCGACTGTCCGCAAGATGCTTCAACCCTTTGGCGGCCTGATTGGAGAGAGATAGGATCTGAGCGACCGAGAGCTGGGGCGCGCGAGGCTGCTTGGCGGTCTCGTGCGTCGGGCTGGTGTTGTTGTCCTTCCGCGACGCGATCAAGAACTGCTTCAGATCGCCCCAGTCGGTGTACTCGAGGATCATGTAGTCCGGCTCCTCTTCGCGGCACAGACCGATCAGCTTCACCACGTTCTCGTGGTTGAGTTTGTGCAGTAGGTCCAGGTGGCGCTTGAAATCCTGCAGAGCCATCTCGTCCTTCGTGTTGATCAGGCTCTTCACCATCACCAGAGACTCCTTGTCGCCGTCCACTTGGTACTTGGTCGCGTAGACCTCTCCGAACTCGCCGCGACCAAGCGGCTTCAGGTCCTTGAGGTTGCTGCGCGACACCGCGATCTTGTCGTAGTTGGACTTGGACTTCTTCGACTGGTTGCTGCTCTGGCTGTGAGCGGTGTCCGCGCCGTCGCTCTTGTTGTGCGAGTCACGGTTCTCCTTTTTCTTGCCGGTTGAGTTCATCTTGCAGTTGCTGGTCTCCTTTAGCTCGGTCTGCTCCTCCTGCACCTCGCCGTTCTCCAGTTTCTCTGCGCGATTGAAATCGTGATTATTGGCGGGCGGCGCTCACAACGGCGCCAGCTCCGAGGCACTGTTCTCGCGCAGCGACTCGAGGAGATAGATACCTTCTGCCTGCTCTTGGAGGTACTGTTGCTTCCTACGACGCCTCCTGTAACGGCAGTACACCATCAGCCCGACGACCAGTACCATGTAAGCCGCGGCCGCGCTCAGAGTGATTGTGACCGTCTTCGTCATCATCGATCCGTCGTCCGCCGCATCCAGATCGTTGTCGAATCTGTAGGTGTCGCCTGGAATAGAGTAAAGGTAGGTAAAACTTCGCAGCGGGTAAGAGTTCGCACCATGCGAATTTCATGGTTTGAGTTGTGGCAGTTGCCAATGGTGATTGATAGTCAATTGTCAATCAAGGTAGAGTCATCAGTGTCGAAATGTGTAGCTGTGCTTCGTTTTGTTATCGCACAATGCGGTAAATTCTGAATTCGTTAGTTCTGATGTAATATTCCCATTTTTAGGAATCAATACTATTCCTATAAATTGACCAGTAAATATTTTAATTCATATGTCGTCTGAAAGAGCTGAAAATCTTCTATTCAAAAGTGCTAATAGAAGTTTTCAATTCTCCTCACAGATAACAGGATTGATTAAACAATGTAAGAGTAGCTGTGGGGGCAAAAGTTCGCACAATGCAGTGGGGCAAGAGTTCGCATACGATATCGGCTTTTGGTTTTTTTATTAATTTTTAATCCGCAATATTTTTCCAAAATACGTTTTTTATTAACTTTTTAATTGAAAAATATGACTTTATTTTATTGTCTTATTCATTTATTGTTAGAACTTATAAGAAAAAACCAATTAGTGAGGAGATGCTTCAGATCGCTCGAGACAAACTAGAAGCAGGACTTTCATAAAGAAAAATTGCTGCAGAATTGGGAATAACCCCAACTAAAAATAAAACACTTCTTTGGATATTTCTCGTTACGTTCTTTTATCCCATAACATGCGAACTTTTACCCCACATATCGGGTAAAAGTTCGCATTTGACACTTATTGGAAATATTTATTTTATATAAGTTTTGACATTTCTAACAATATAATGTGACTATCAGTGTAATACCAAGGATTTCAGACTTGTCTAAACTTTAAGTGCGCACTCTTACCCCACAATACTCTACCATCGCGGAGTCACACCGCCGAGTCCTTGCGAAAACAGGCGAGGGTAAGAGTTAAGAGCTCGTGGTGCTAGATAGTTACTTTTAACGTTCAGCTGAACCTCCTCCCTCTTCAAGCCTCCGCTGTTGCCCGCCGTGCACCCGTACTTCCCCTCGTCTCCCAGGTACACCTCCTTTATGTACAAGCTCCCGTTGGCCAGCACCTCGAAGCGAGAGTTGTTCAGATTGTTCATTCGCGAGTCCTTGTCCCATTGGATGGTGGGTTTCGGGTCCCCCTCGGCCGCGCAGTGCAGCATCACCGGATAGCCCTCGATCGCCTCCGTTGGATTTTGCGGCTGAATGGTGAATTTCGGCGCAACTGCAACGACAACAATGCCGCGTTATCGCTATGCACATGTAGAGGAGACCAGGGCAAGTTGATACTGCTCTGGGGCACGTTGATACATCTGTAAATATCCGTTTAATGAGTAAACGATGGATGTTTGAAATATCCCACTTTAACATGAGGTGCTTGCTTCTTTTTATTAATGTATCTTAATAAAGCTATTTTATCTATTCCGTATATTCTCGCGCCTTGACGTAACGACATTGCCTCCTTTTCTACACCAACACACGCTTTTTGAAAAATATTTTGTGGTATTTTTCCGCGATTCGTTTTTCTGGCATAATTTCGTACCATTTGCCTAGAAATGAAAGGAAAAATCCAATTAAAAGTAGTCGGGAAAAATTGATACACTCCCCATGAGTATCAACATGCCCCAGAAAAAACGTATCAACTTACCCCACAGGAAGTCATTATGTACAAACATCTCCATAAAAAAAATGTACAGCATATAAACAAAATAACAAAACGTAATTACCTTACCCCCAAAGGACTCAAGGTGATGCCTAATTAATTTGAGTGATAAAATTCTCTATCGCGTCTCAAGACGGCCAATAGTGAACACAACTATTTACTTTTTCTCTATAGAAACGAAAACAATTAAAAATGGATTGCTAAAGTCAAGGTACACAGACGTACGCTAGATCGTAGTAAAGAATTGATCAAGAAGCTTCACATATCTCGCACACAAGGAACTACATATATGTATACAGTGTCGAGATAATTCGTCTGTATCAACTTGCCCCGGTCTCCCGTATCTACCCCGTGCCACCCGGTCCAGCGTCGTCGCCTGAAAGTTAATTAATTGGCCAGTCTCGGAGGGATCGCACTTACTGATCACGTCGATGCTGATCGTGTGGTTGATCGATCCCTGCGCGTTGCTGGCTATACAAGTGTACCGTCCTTTGTCTTCCTCGAGGACGCCATTGAAGTGGAGAGTCCCATTGATATCTTGCACGTGCTTGGGGAACTCCTCCCCCGCGCCCTCCTTCGTCCACTTCACCACCGGATTAGTGGCACCCTGAGACTTGCACGGCACTTTGGCCGTGGAGCCAAGCTCCAGCCGCTTGTCCACCGGTTGCGGGGAGAACTTGAGCTTCTCCTCGACCGTCAGGCCGGCCCGCTCCGAAAATATCGACGGGAAGCCCTTCGTGAATACCTCGCACATGTACGTGCCCTTGTCAGACAGGTCGGCGCTCCTGAAGTGCAGGGTCACGTTACCGTGGTGATCGGTGACTCGGTGTCTCGTCGGGCCACCGCTCTCTTTCAGAGGCTCGCCGTCTTTCAGCCACCGCACGTGGGTCACCGGCGGATCCATCCCGGAGTAAGAGCACGTCATGGTCACGGGGTCCCCTTCCATCACGCTCAGACCCTCCGGGGAGCTTATCAGCGTCGGCGGAGCTGAAATCGCGCATCAGACATCGACGTTAACGCGCTACTTTTGGGAGGCTTTGTTGGGTACTACAAGCGCTCCCTTCTTTCCTCCCCGAATGGTAATCGAAAAATTAAAGCGAAAATACGGGAACGGTGGCGGAGAGAATGAAGAAAGACCGTTCCAATCAGTAAAACGAAAACACGTTTTAATTAACACAATCCGCAGTACGCTAATTAAAAGAAACGCATCGCGACGTTCCCGTTGCTCCCTTGAATTTCAATTTAACTTTATCTTAACTGGAGCGTCTTAACGTCAGCGCGACAGACTTACTGGAAATGAGCACTTGAGCGTGTATATCGGTCTCCCCGGCCATATTCTCGGCGACGCAAGTATAATTGCCGTCGTCCTCGCCCATTCGAGCCTTCGCGACGATAAGCGTATTATCCTGAACGCGCACCGGCCCGGAATCGCTTATAATGTGTCCCTTGGGATCTCTCCAGTAGACCTTGGGAGCCGGCAGACCGGAGGGTTCCAAGCAGCTGACCTGGAGTTCCTGGTCTTCCCCGACAACTGCCACTTGGTTCGGCAATAGAGGCTCGAACGAGGCCGCGGAGAGGTTCATTAAATCTGCGAAATACAATCCTCCTTTCGTCACGGGCGCAAGTGTTGTCGAGAAAAGTGATCCAGCGAATGAAAAGCTATAAGCTGTAGCGCGTACGTTACTCACATGCTATCTGAAGATCAACCGTGTACGTAATGGTGGCGTCTCCCCTCTCCCCGTGACAGGAGTAGAATCCTTGGTCCCTGTGCTCGGCGGAGCGTATCATCAAAGTGCCGTTCTCGAACACGGTCCTGCCGTCCTCGGTTTCGAGCGGGCCGATGTCCTTGAAGAACCACTGAACGGAGTCAGCGTCCTCGAAGACACAGTGGAGGACGGCCAGCTCGCCGCGCTTGGCGATTAGGTTCCTCGGGACGACCTTTATCGTGGCGGTCTCGTTCCCAGACACGACCAAGGGGTAACTTTCCATTTTCGGCGAGGATCCGGCGTCGTTCTTCGCCAGGCAGCCGTACATGCCGCTGTCCTCGGCCACGGCCCTGTGTATGTGTAGCTTCTTCTTCTTGATCTCGATCCGCTCGCTCCTCGCCACGGACTCGCGATTCCTGCAACGGGTGTGTCAACGTTCTCGCATCGGGCATTCGCAAAGGAGGGTGTCTGGCGTGGTATATTAGCGCGTATCGATAGCCGTCTACGGTTTCGACGGGTCGGGGGTTAAACGCGAAAGGTGAAAAGCTGCGACAGGCTGGACGAGGGTGGAGGAAAATGTCGGTTGATAATTCAAGGGTAGTTACGTATAAACGACGGGTGTCAGTTATGCGGGGGCTGAAGTTAGTTGGAGACGGAGGGCGGAGGGACGCGCGTGGGGTTGCGACGCCCTCCGAGTCGCGGATTTTGCAGAATTATCAGCGCCGGGGTTATTTGAGGGCACGCGGATAAATAGAAGCAAGTTGTGCAACGAACTTGAACCACTCGTATTTCATGTCTCCGGAGCCATCGACGTGACATCGAAGTTCGACCTCGCCTCCCACGCGGATCGCGGAGGGTAGCTTCGGCTGCTGCAGTTGCACGCTCGCCTCGCTGATCCCTGAAACAGAAATTCCCGCGAATCGATCAGGCCACGGTCTTTCGAATAATTTAACGGCCTCGGCATTTCCGCCGTCGCGTTCCCGTTCCCCGTTCCCAGTTCCCCGTTCCCGTTACGCAGCGCGTACAAATTTTATTCGATGTTGGAAAATACTTTTCCAGGGGTGAATTCGGAAGCGTTTGCGTGTCTCTTCTCGCTGGAGCACCACTGCAAATACCTACGCAGACTCACTTCGGTAAAGCAACAAAAGTGTCTCAAGAAAAACTACTCGATCTTGATTTTCCACAAGCATGGGACCACGGAAACCTTTTTCGATTAACAATTTCATCCTTTTTACAAGGTTTTTACAAGGCAAAATGATTGGAAAAAATTCACCGTATTTCAACACTTAAACTTCAAACCTCCGTCATTTTGTTAATTTTTTTATCAGTAAAAATAACTCTAGTCCCGGCCAAAGCCACTGAAGTGCTAAATAACGTGTAAAAATTTCAGACTAATTGGTCAAATAGTTTTTTGCAATCACCTGCACCAGTTGAGAAAATATTGTTTGAGATAATCGCGTTTAAAGTTTTAAAACATATTAAAAAAATTCTTTTAATTTTTTTCTGTACAATATAAGAGTAAATTGGTAAAAAGTTACATTGATCATACCTGATTTTTTTAAATGTTTATAGCACGCACAAAATAGGGTGTAAGCTCAAAAGGTTTTGTTTCAATTTCTTATTTCGTCTTTACTTGATATTTTTATTATCCGATGTCGTTTACATTCATTAATTACTGAGAAATTGATGAGGTACGATTTAAGTGACCAGTACGATATTGACAACTCTCCCCTAAACACTGCTTTTGGTGTAAGGAACCAAAAAAAATCTTGTGGAGAGCAACAAGGAATCAAAAAAACTTTCCTATTAGGGAAAAACAATTTCTAATGTGAATTTTTTTGTATTCTTTGTTGCTCTTCACAAGCCTGTTTTTGTTCCTTACTAACAGTTTATAATAAAGGTGTTTCTGTGTCAGGTATGAAAATGGCTTCCGCCAGTATCCCCAAATCTACAAGGACGCCAGCTGGAGAGTCATTAATTGGAAAACAGACAGAAACTATTTCCCATTCCCCTAAAAATGAACCCTACCGTCGCTACCTCCAAATATTGTCCGATTAGGTTGAAATTTTGCAAAGATGTTAGTTAGCATGTTTGGAACAAAAGCAACCTTGTGAAAAACCTATACCTAAGCATATTATACTTGAAAAAATGGCCCACCCTAATAGCCGATCCATAATTTGTATCAACGTTTCTCCGAGAAAGTAACTCTTCACAAAAGCCGAACAGCAAAGAGCGGCGGAGCTTAACGGCAGCATCGGTTCACTCCGGCGAGTCGAGAAGGATCATTTTCGAGAGCAAGGTCGCCCGTCAGAGGACAAAAAGCCAGCGCGGTGAGACCGAAGGGATCGAGTAGATCCGTCGCGTCGCCCGGCAGTTGCTGGAAAAAACGTCGCGAGCGGCCGTGGCGGTGCAGCTTGGTGGTTCATGAATCCTTAAAACGCGGGCGAAGTTATTTGCCGACGTCTTTCAACAAAGTCTGGGTAAATTAAGAAAAAAAGAGGAGGGCGAGTGGAGGCGAAGCGTTTGTTCCGCGCAAACCGGGTGGACGGATCGTCGAACGTTGCTCCTCGCCACCGAGGCAACTCTTTTCTTCCTCGCCCCCTCCGTTCTTTTTTCGTGAAGAAGCGTACGTCGTCCTGTCGTGGCCGCAGGACGAGCCGAGCGCAGAAGCTTTGAGCAAAAAGACGCAAGGGGGAAAAAAGAGATGGGCAGTAAGGGGCGGGGGCGGTGGCGTTGGATGATGGAGAAAAACGAGGTCGAGGGGAGGGGAAGGTGGAGAGATGGGAGAGAAGAAGGACGGATGGGTTCGGTCACGATGTTTTATTTGATTCGATTAAATCCGTGGGTTTCGAGGCGGCTGCACCTCCGGTAGGTTACACTCGCTCGCAGGCCGCCGCGCTGTGCCGCGACGCGACGCGACGCGACGCGGCCGCTTGATCCCTCCGGAGCAAAAAGGAAGGAGGACGGAATCGAGCTGACATTCCCAGGGAACAACTTCCACCCTCTGGCTCATTCTTCTCCTCCTTCTTCGCCCTCTGCTTCGTCTTCCTTCCCGACCTCGGCAATTGCTTTCCCTCCCATTGTCCTACGGATGCTCTTTCCACGTTGTGGAATTCTGCTCGGCCCTGTCCTCGGGCTTTCCACCGAGTTCTATCGCCGATAGGATTCCACGGGCCTCCAAAGTATGTATTCGTTTTCGTATTCCCGACCACAACCTTGCGCCAGCCGCGCCTTCCGTCCGACGGATTTTCCTCGTCAGACATTTCGCGCGATTTATGCGACGCCCGTGTCCCGGGACCCCGTAATAACGCCTCTGACGCGCCCCGAATAAACGGCCAGCTACTTCGAAAATATAGGCACGCGGGGGATTTGGCGATCTGAAAGCCGCAGACGGGTAACCTATTAGCGAAGGGGCCAATGACGAGTTGATCTTGCCGAGCATCGGGGAGGAAACCCGAGACAGATACATATCGAGGATAACTTGCCGAACAGTTTACCAGGGACCGTCAACGCGATAAGGCTTCCTTCGTTAATTTAACTCGTTACCCTTCGCCCTCCAGTCGATCGATCGCCCCGACCTTACGGCCGGAAACAGCAATCTCCAGCTTCCGCTTCTGATATCCAGCGACAGCTTTGAAATTGAATCTTTTATCTCTCCTTCGAACCTTCCGATGCGGTCTTATCGTTAGCGCGCGGCTTTCTTGCAAACCTGTTTTCTGCGAGCATCTCTTCTCTTAAGAGAACCGTCGTAAACAGCGATGTTTCAACGTCTCGCGTATCGGAACTGGTCTGTAATGCGTTCAGACTCCCGCTATTAAAACGCGTACGAAAAGGGGGAAGAAGAGGAAGGGAAAAGACCCAGCGCCATTCAATTGACCGCGTCAGTGGAGGAAAGCGTATCTCCCGTCGCGTTTCATATTTTTATACGCATTAACGGCCTGGCGTATCGTATCGGCTCCATTTCATTACGTGCGTCGGCTGCCGCCGCGGCGCGGCGTACAGATTTAAATGCCACGCTCCATCGATCGAATTTCCCATTACAAAATTATCCTCCGAGCGGGAGAGCCGTTGCGCTGCGGTGGGAAAGATCTCTCAAGGACAAGCGCGCACACGTCATTAACGGATCGCTCCGACTCCTTAATTTTCCTGCGTTCCCTTTGGTGCCACGATGAACGGGGGGCCCCCCTTCGATCCGACGAGTCAGAGAGGAGGGAGCCTCGAGACCCCGAAAAAACTCGGCGGGAACGGAATTTACTTTACATGGGTGCCTGGTTACCCGTGAAATGGAGACGACTACTCCCGACCAGAGCGGCGCATCCCCGAGGTGGCATTATTAACAGCCGACTGGATCCGCGCAGCCTGTCCAATCCCTTTACTTTTATCCACGACGATGCTTCTGCCTTCGACGGCTTTTTTTTATCGCTCCGGAGTCGAGGCGAATCGAGCTGTGGCGTGTCGGGGCGAGACCCGTCGAGAGGCCAGCTTTTCTCTAGAGTAAAGGTAGGTAAAAGTTCGCACCATGCGAATTTCATGGTTTGAGTTGTGGCAGTTGCCAATGGTGATTGACAGTCAATTGTCAATCAAAGTAGAGTCATCAGTGTCGAAATGTGTAGCTGTGCTTCGTTTTGTTATCGTACAATGCGGTAAGTACTGAATTCGTTAGTTCTCATGTAATATTCCCATTTTTAGGAATCAATATTATTCCTATAAACTGCTCAGTAAATATTTTAATTCATATGTCATCCGAAACAGCTGAAATTCTTCTATTCAAAATTGCTAATAGAAGTTTTCAATTCTCCTCACAGATAACAGGATTGATTAAACAATGTAAAAGTAGCTGTGGGGGCGGAAATTCGCACAATGCAGTGGGGCAAGAGTTCGCATGCGATATCTGCTTTTGTTTTTTTTTTTATTAATTTTTAATCCGGAATATTTTCCAAAATACGGTTTTTATTAACTTTTTAATTAAAAAAATATGACTATTTTATTGTCTTATTCATTTATTGTTAGAACTTATAAGAAAAAACCAATTAGTGAGGAGATGCTTCAGATCGCTCGAGACAAACTAGAAGCAGGACTTTCATAAAGAAAAATCGCTGCAGAATTGGGTATAACCCCAACTAAAAATAAAACACTTCTTTGGATATTTCTCGTTGCGTTCTTTTATCCCATAACATGCGAACTTTTACCCCACATATCGGATAATAGTTCGCATTTGACACTTTTTGGAAATATTTATTTTATTTAAGTTGTGACAGGTAAATTTACATGAAGGTCACTCTCTATCGAATAATAAGGGATAGTAGTTATTTTTCAGAAAATGATATGACTATCAGTGTAATACCAAAGATTGTAGAGCAGTCTAAATTTTAAGTGCACACTCTTGCCCCACAATACTTTACGGTTTCTCGGGAAAACGGCGTCGACGAGTTCGAGAACTTCCATCACGGGCTGATTATTCCGCGAATTAATATTTCCCTTAATACGCGCAGTTTTCCATCGTCTCTTGTTTCATTTATCCAGGGCAGAAAACAGGAGGTTGCGACTCAATAAGGAACGAAGTTATTAGGCTATAACATGGAGTACCAAGTGTACTATAATTCGAACGAATTCGCGTGCATAGAGGATCACGGAGCCCAGAGCCTGCCCCTGGAGGCCACGAGTAAAGAGATCACAAACGAACAACAGAGAAAAGCATGCCTTTCATGTATCTCCCTCGCCCCGCGCCGATTACCATCCGCGTCAATATTAATTACTAGCAATTAGCGTCGACGAAGGTGCACGCTGTTACAGCAAGCTGGCAAGCGGCGTGCGTTCACTCCGCAAATTACTCCCTTCAATACTGCATCGAACAACGTGAGTGGAACAACGCGCGAAGGGACAAAGTGGTGCCGTGCCGCGGCGGTGTGAGGAAAATGGAAACAACCGGGACGAAAACGCGCAGTCCGAATAACGGCCACCCCCCACCCTGCTTCACCCTCATCCACTCTGTTGATCAGTGCACCGTGCCGAGGCGGGTCGCGTTGCTCCGCTCGTTTCTTCGCTCTTTTCCGCCGTGCAAGAAGCCTTGGCCGTGGCCGCGCACGAACGGATTAAAGGGTCCGCGTTAAAATGCCCCGCGCGCCTTCTCCTTCGGCATTCAGTCCATTAAGAAGCATTAATCTCGAGGAGTTATCCTCGAGGAGGCGGATATTCGAGGGCTGCCGCCCGTCCTCCGGTGCACAATGCGACAATAAAGAGTGACGAAGCTCGAAAGAGAGGAGGAGAAATCAGGGTGGGATGACCGTGAGAGGAGCAGAGGACGGAAGAGGAACGGCGGAAGAAAACCCGGGACAAGGGGTACGGTAAGAGAAGAAGACGCGGGAGGGGTTGCGTAAGAAGAAGGGCTCGTTTGTAATCGCGAAACTCACTTTGCGTCTCTGAGGTCTCCACGAGATTTTGCCCGGCCACTCGACTCTCGACTCAGAGAGAGAGAGAGAGAGAGAGAGACGATCTCCTCTCTCTTTCACTCTCTATATCAGTTTCTCTTTCCGGCACCAGCATCGCCCCACCCCCTCCCCCCGCCGCGGATTTACGGGGTTTTCCCCCGTGTCCTCCTCGAGCTCCGCTCCAGCCGGCTCACTCCACTACTCGGAAAGCCGTGTTTAAATGCACAAACGAAGCGAGAGATCAAAGGCACCGCCGGCAGCGCGCGCGCTAAGTGAGAGGAGGAGAAGAAAAGACGAAGAAAAGGAGAGCAGCAGCGGGCGAACCGTTGAGGGAGAGAGAGCCAGAAGAAAGGGAGAGCAACGTTTATTATTATCATCGTGTATGCCGGCAGCGTCCGACCGCCCCACCTCCGCCGCTCTTCCTTCTCGCTCCTCCGCACCATCCACTAACCACGCAGTCGAGATTAACTTTCGTGTAAACACCGTAGAAAACGCGTGTGCGTGGCGGTGACGGCCTGGCTCCTGCAGCCACAGCCCGTTCGCGGAGAACTCCACCTCTGCCTTTTTGGCAACCGTCACTCCAACGGCGACCCTGAAATCCTTCAGCCTTTTCGTATCGCGAACCTTCCTCCGCGGTCACAATTCTCGTAGGCGTGTACGTGTTGACGAACTGTGGCGTTCTCGGTTACCCCACGTGTCGATGTCGGGTAGAGAACTAGGAACAGAATCTCCGAACCCCAAACCGGACAGCTGGCGGGGCACAGCCCTAGATCGGAAACGGATCGAGAACGCGTCAACAGATGCACGTAATCTTCTGCAGGAGTGGTACGCGTTACGACACGGACCACCCAGATGCCACACAGTAGTTTGAGTCTGCATGCGGTCAGACGCGATCGAATTAGAGGAGACAAGTTATACGCGTTAGGTACTTATCGAATAATTCGCCCTTGCAATGGTATCTATGCTATTTACAAACACCTTATATCTCATCAGGGCCGGCCTTCTCTGTAAAGGGGCCTGGAGGCAAGAAAATATTTTGGGGTTTCAAAGAATTTCTCAACGGTAAAAAATCGCAACAACTTTTCACGGAAGAATGGATAATAATAACAATAATGAGGAAATTAAAATAAAAAGAAATAAAAGAAATAAACAAGTAAACACTAAGATATTAAAATGTGTGATATTTTCATTGCCATATCCTGAATAATATTAGATTATTAGATTAATAGATTAAAAATTATATTCGAATTTCTTTTTTTACCACAATCACAATTGTGGTGTGTCCATAGTATTGCCAGTTTTGTATCTAGAGTGTGAAATCAATTTGATCAAGTCGGTTAATACAATTTTTTTTACTTTCTTTTCTTTATATTTCTTTTTTCTGAGGCCCCCATTGGGATTTTCTTATTGCCGCTACGCGACCTGGTGGCGAAAATTAAAGCAGTTTAATCGGGTTAACTGTCACATATCATAGGACAGTATTGGGAATTTCGACTGTTGGATAATCGATTTTTTAAAATTCAACAGACTATTTAATCGCAAAAACATTATTGCACTATTTGAATACTTGTGTAACACCAGTCCTGTAACGCGATTGATCCGATTACAGGACAGGGTCGGCCTGGGTGCTCGATTACGCGACCCTCTAGCGCAAAGTGGCCCACGCAAAGTAACAGGGTCTCGATTAACGGATTATCGATCTCGATGAACGATCCGGTTTACCGTGGCGACTGTCGCGCTTTGATTTTGATATCCTGTGAGCCGAGAAGCCGACGTTCCTCCTTAATGGAGCGTTCAACGGGAATCGGTCGAAAGCCGTTTGCACGCTCGATTTCCGTCTTGTAAAGAGCAGCAGCCAGCGTGAAAAGGGAGTTTGCGTCAAAGGGGCGCGGAAAGTTGAGAGAAAAGTCGAAAGAGCAGCCGGCAAAAGTGATCGCTCGGCAAAAAAGTCACGGGACATCGCCGTCAGAGTCGAAAGTTACCGTTAAGATATCGACAGACCCGTTTCCATCCCGACGAGAACGATATCTATTTGCGTTTCCCCGGGAAAATTGTGTAGCTTCGTGAAAGATTCTTCCGTTAGACAGTTTCCTGTTAAAAGGCAGATTTTCTCGCGGGTGAGACCTTTAACCTTCGACATTCCAAGCCCTTTGTTTCCGTTGGGAAAGCGAGAGGTATCAGTGTCGGGACAATAGTTTACGACGTCGAGGATTCGACGGGAGCGAAGGCCCGGGGCGATCGACAACCAGCCGCTGAAACAAACGACGGAAGCGGCTTTTTCTCCAGCAAAGAGGGAAATATTCACGAGGGCGATCGATCCGAGTGCCGCCGATATTGGACTGCACTTGGCCGTAACCGTGGACGATCGAAATAATGGGTTGGTTGGAGGCGGGCTTTAAAAGGCGCGCGGCTCTTTTGAAAACCAGGCCCGTTATTACACTTTTAATATGGGCGTAAAGCGAGTGGCCCCGCGACGTAAAAATATCACCGACAGAAGCCCCGGCGAGCCCACTTCTACCGTAAGTAAAAACGCAATTGACGAGCTTCAGACCCGTAGAGGACCTTCAATCGAAACCATTGAACGGGCAAACTTTCACGTTTCCCATCGCACAACGACGAGACACGTGCTCCTTCTAAACGGAAAAGAAGTTCAAAGGAGATCACGGAAACGTTCGTTTGCCACGCGGCCACGGCTTATTGTTAGTTAGAAACTGCATCTGTTTTTTCTAGCGTAACTTTAGCCCGCGCCTGGCTCGTCACGGAAGCGACAAGATACCCAAACCTGACCCAGAGGGTATAAGGTAAATGTCCCCATTTCTACTCATTTCGTATTTTTTTAAATATTATAGGGGAGACCGGGGCAAGTTTATACGTTTTACAGTTTTCAATTTTTTTAATTTTTGTATGAATTAATTACTTAATAACAAATATGCTAAAATATACTTTCGTCCTTTCCCTTTAATATATTGTAAATGAAATGTTGAGGAAATACATACAAAATGAATGAGAAAATGTTATTTGGACGAAAGGTCAAATGTATCAACTTACCCCACTGCGGGGCAAGTTGATACTGCTCTGGGGCATGTTGATACATCTGTAAAATATCCCTTTTGTAGATTTAAGTAACTTTTATACATGCTGAAAATTTCATAAAAATTGGTTAACGTTGCTAAACCCGAAAGTTCGAGATTACCCCATCCGAGTTGTTCGTCAATGCCCCACAACATTAAAAAATAAAAAAGAATTTATTTCAGAGGCTAGAATCATAATTCAAGCAAGCCTTGGTCACAAAATGTTGGTAAAAAAGTGCATTATTTCAACTTAAAAAAAAATTGTATCATTAATTCAACAGTAATTACGTGCAATTGAAATGGACAAAATATTACTTGAAACATGATGAATATAATAAATTGTGTTTATCTTGAATAGCATGAGTGTTCTGTATTTATTAGTTTTTACCCGGCGTTGGATACGACCTAAACTATTAACTAGTGGAGAGAGAACACCTTTTTTATTTATTAAAACGCCGTCACATCGCATTCGCGATTACCCCGTGTTTGTGTTTACCGTACTCTCCCTTACATCGCTATTTTTCGTCAGCAGAAATACGGACATTTAGAGCTGTGTAGTTAATTACAAGTTACTAATAATTAAACACCTTGAAATATCTTTCTTAAATAGTTTTTGAATTGCTTGATTTATTACTCCAGAACTAATCAATTACTCTGCAAATTTTGATCACAAACAAATTTTTTCTGACGAATAACTTCTTAAATGAGTAGAAATTGAGCCATTTACCTTATACTGATTGTGAGAAGATAGGAATTCTCAATCAGCCGGAGGTTTGGTTACGAAAGCTTCCCTCGACTTTCCTAAGCCACGCGATTCGCGGCGGCCACTGGAGGGGAACATCGAGCGCGCGACGTGCGCTCGAATTAAAATTTTCCGGGGACACGAATGCACGAGGAAAACGGGGGAGAAAGGTGCAGGCAAAACAAGGAAACGCGACGGGGCGAAGGAGTGGTGGGAGGCCTTTGACGGGATAAAAACGGAATAATTCTCCTTGTTGAATTGTAACGATTCTCCCCGCGAAAGGGGCATCGCCGAGGCGGGTGGACGGGCCGGGAGCTAAAAGCGTCGCGTTTCAAATCTAATATCCCCCGAGAAGACAAAGCACACTCCCCTTGGAGATCGTTTACGTACATTGTAAACCGAAAAGGACATGAAAGAATACCGCCAAAGGGGTGACGGACGTCAGAGGCGCGGCGAGGCGAGGTGGAGGGTCGAGGAGAGGCGGAAGAAAAGCACGCCCGGGCCAGGGTACAGCGTAAACGACCGGTCCCGTTCCCGTTTTCCGCACCACTCCCCCCCCGCGCGATCCCACCTTTCCACCGGGCCGCTGTTTATCCTAGACGTGCAAACAAACCGCGGTTTTCCCTGGAAAGCTTTCGTGGAAAGAAAGAGCGCGTTGAAGCGCGAGAGGTCGGTCCAGCGGTCCTGTGATCCCGCTGGGGCGAAGGGAATAGTGGCCAGCCACGGCGACGCGACGCGCCTAGCTCCTGTTGAATTATTAGTGGATTACGCGTCGTGCCGAGAAACGCGGCGGGCCTGGTTCTTTCGCTCGAGGGACGTTAGCCTCGCGAACAGCGAGAAAAAGCGAGGAAAAAGTAGAAAGAGCAAAGAGCCGAGTGAGAGAGAGAGAGAGAGAGAGAGAGAGAGAGCGGGCCGACGCGGCACGGTGGCCAACGAAAAGAGAGCTGGGAGAGATGAAGCGGGACAGAGGACTTTCAGAGATGAAAGGGTAGGCGAGCTAATTCGTCGACAAGAGTGTCGGCCAGAGACACCGCCGGTCGGTCTATACTCGTTTTCAGACGCGTTGCGGGGAACCCCGATGGTCCCTGGTCTCTCAGGCAACTACGACAGATGTCATACTGTCATGCTACTGTTTTTTTAAATGCAATATTGAAAACTATACGACAGATCACCTAGCGATTTCGTAAAAAGTATGTAAGTATGTACATACTTATCAAATTCTTTAGGAAATCAGACAAAAACGTGCCGATTAATTTCTTATTTTTCAGTGTTAGAGAGTTAGGGTTATGGGTTGAGTACCCCTTCGATGGTTTCTGCTTTGCAGTTGAAGAATATCGGCGTTTAAACGACGGAAATTCGAGCGCTGCAAGCCGCACGGATCGGCTGAAAGAAACATCGTCTTGAGTCCGTACCCTTTAAGTCGGCGGCACTTATCAATGGAGTCCGTAACCCACTGGGGCGAGTGGGAAAAAGTGCGAACAAGCTTGTAAGCGAAAAGTGTGAACAAGCTGGTATACGAAAAAAAACGTGTTATCTTTCCGTCTGGGCAGTGCGTCGAGTAGAAAAAGCTCGACACAGCCGAGCGCGAGGTCAGCGAAAAAGGTCAGGCAGAAAAAAAACCTCGGGGTGTGTAACCCGTGCACCATTGTCGTAAGTATTGAACTATTTGTATATTTATACTGCGAGATCAAACTGATCATTGTCCCAACGAGCGCGCGCAGATGTTCAGCTATATAGGGTAAATCCGGGAGACGCGGTCGGGCCGGAGAGTTGGTCGAGTCGCTATATTTCTGACTCTGTATGTAAAAATGCGTTAAAGTGCAGACCAATTCCTTCATTAGAGGCCAAACAGTTGAATGAATAGCGTCATTTCGCTTCCTTCTGTGTTTTTCTGAATTTATAGGCTTTAAAAGGTAAATTGAGATTACATTTAATCTCTTTTATCAAATAGCGGTTGTACAGAATCGTATTTAAAATATACTCCTAAGTTTATTTTCGTTTAATGTCTGGGATAATAAGATAGTAGAGATATTGAGAGACAATGCAGCCAAAGTATTTGGCCATATTAACTCTTCCTCTCAAAGCTAACGAAATCACCATCTCTCGCTGCAGAAAGGAGAGACGTTGGGGGGGATTTTTTTATTATTTTTGTTTATCTTTTTATTTTTTACTATTATTTTATTATTATTTTTGTTTATTTAGTTTATTTATTCATTTTTGTAATCATTTTCCTTGCTAATCGTCAGTAGGTAGTTCACTTTTTCTTTGATGTCTTTTTTACTTGTTTAGCGTAAGGAAATTAAATATCAATGAATCTCTAGTTGTATTCACTCATAAATAATTTTGCTTTATCCTTCGTGAACTTTCCATGAATAATTATGTGAGTGGTCTCTGTCAGCGACGAAAACCATTTCTCCCGGCATCACGGGAGTGGTGGTCAGATGTCATGACTTCAGTTTTCAACCCGATTTACAGTAAATATTGTCTTAAAGTAAATATCGATCAATTTTTCTGAATCAGCATAAAATTCCGAACGTATAGGTTTGTTCTGATAAAATAAGTAATTTCTATATTAGTTTTAATAATGATTTTATATTAGGTCGACCGCGTCTCCCGGATTTACCCTATGTACTCGAAAGCGACGCGTTCGCCCTATGGCGTGCAGACGACTTCATACCGATCCCCTGGAGATCGCGGCGAGCGATTGCTTTCGAAATAAACAAATTTCCTGTTACGGTCTGCTTCGATTTCCTTTTCTTTTAAACCGTATCGCTGGCGGCGCGGCGCTCTCGTTTCGAGGAACCCGAGACGATACCACCTTGGCCAAGGCAGATAAGCGCTGCAGGCGTGTTGTCCGCGCGGTATCGAGCGTATGCAGCAAGGATCAGGATGGAATGATGGCCATATCGGTGAGCTGTGGTCCAGAAGGGAGGGTAATCATAAAACAAGTATCGCCGGATGCATTAGAAATATTGGAGTATGGTTGCGTAGCAAGTGGAAATAGCACCTTCCGTAGATCTTAGAGCTAACCCTTTGCATACTAAAGACGGCCCTGACTTGGATCGTGGATTACAAGGCAACCGCCTGAAACTCTGAAACTCTGAAACTCCCGCGGAGCTTGAGCGAGCGAAGGAACAACCGATTTTTCGTTCTACCGCTCTGGGTAGAACGAGCGGCGCGCGTCGCGGCAGCGCGTTAAGGAACAGAAAAGGACGAAGGAAGAGAAAGAGACGGTGGCAGACGTGCCCTCGCGCGAGCTACTATCTGGAAGACGAAGAAAGGGAATGAAGGGTGAGACGGCCAGATGGAGAGAGGAAAGGAGAAGGAGAAGGAGAAAGAGAAGGAGAAGGAGAGCACAGATCGGTCGGGCGGGCGAGAGAGATCGAGGGACATTCGCGGCAGAAGGAGAGAATGCCGGAGCCAGAGAAAGAGGGAGGAAGCACGGGTAGAGAAGGAGAGGGATGCAGGGTGGCTCTGTTCGGGGGTCGGTCGTTGCCATGGGGATGGTAGTAAGGCAGGGAAAGAGAAGGGAGGGTCGGTCGATGCAAACGCACCATAAAGTTTTATGGCTCTCCAGAACTGTACCTATCCGCCCTCGTCTGCCAGCTCTGGGACGGCGACTCTGTTCCCCGCCTCGGGAAACTGCTCGCCTAATCCCGCAAGAATTTTTTCCGCCCGAAAATCGAGAATCTCGTCGAGAATAATGGGAACCCCGGGACCTAATTATTCACGGAGCGCGCGATTTAACGCGCAGAGGGTAGCTTTCGTTTCGCGTGCATATCGCTGTGGAACATCCAGCGACCTTCTACGAAAAATCGCAGACCATTTCGCGTGCGAGCGATAAGATAAGGAACGCTGACATTCCGTCGAGTGGCAGCGCTATTACGCGAGCGGAGACAAAAGAATGGGCGAGACTGTAGACGACATTTTTCCGACTGCCCCGATTAACGAGAAAACCAGTCGACAATTGTTCGGGACGAAAACGGGAGAACTGCGGAACGCAGGAGGCCCCGCGCCGTGCCGCCGTGAAAAGAACGTTTAATGTTAATTATCCGCGATTCATCGAGCGGCGCGCGCGATTCGTTTTAATTGAGCGGCGAAACCGGCGAGCGTCCGAATCGCGCGTCGTTAACGAGCGAGAATCGATTCTCGCTCGATAATTCCGTGTCGCCGGGTCGGCTCGATGCGACTCGATGCGGCTCGATTCGATTCGCGGGACAGGGGTGTTTCTGTTAATGGAAAATAGTGGGGTGGGCGTGGATGGCTGTGGAGGGCTGGGAACGGATTTTTAGGAGCGAACTTACTAACGAACCAGCCTCTGCCTCGTTACTTCTCGCGCCGCAATTATTTCGCCGTGCTTCGACTTTCAAAGCTGTTTATACATTATACATCGATCGCCTAACCATTGAATAATGCCCCGCGTTTTCTACTCGTCGCGTTGGGATTTTCGGGAAAGCTGTGGCGACTGGTGAACGCTTTCACGGGAGGAACGCAATCGCTCCGCTTCGCGCGGCCGCGGCGGTATCGCTGGCATCGGAACGCGCTTACATCATTTATGAGACGTCGTAAAAGGACGAGATAAATTCCGCTTCGGAATGGAAACACTCGAGTGCCGACAGAGATACGATATCGCTGATCGTCGATGACGGACGCCGCGCCGGGATTACTGGGGTAATAAAAACGGAGGACGGTGCCGATCCGTTTGCTTTCCCGAACAAGAGGATCCAGTACAAATCGCCGCTGGGAGATACTGTTCGCGCGACAGATAGCGCCGTGAGAATCGTGCCCGCGTCGCTCCGGGCCACCTTTCAGGAAATAAAAAGCAAATATTGAATTGGAGCGAGACTCTACGTTTATACAAGCGCTGCGAGCCTTTTAACATTCCCGTTGGCCGCTCTCTCGCGGTGGATCCGCGTTGTAACGACTCACTCGGGAGGGAGGGGGCCCTCGCCCCCTCTATGCCGTGGATACCTACTCGCAAGAAGAATTGCAGGAAAGGTCACGTCGTTCGCCACCGTCGACGAGATCCACGAGGGCCGTCTGTCGAGGAAATAAAGCGTTTACGAGGATCCAGCTCGTGATCCCCGTCTCGAAAAAACAACGAGTCTCGCTTCGAACCGTTCTTGAATTATCTAATTCCAGGAGAACCGGCAGACGGAGCGAGAGCGAGGGATGGAGACGCGGAGAGAAAGAGAGTCGAGGGAGACCGAGTGTATTGCGAACGTGCCACGAGTGCCAATCCTCAAAACCACCCCAGGAGGAATACAAAAACCGTGCGACAGAGACGAACCTGGCTTCCAGGGGAAGCAACAACGAGGGAGAGACGGGCGGAGAGAGACAGAGAGAGAGAGAGAGGAACGCGGTAGGCAATTATTTTCGAACTGTCGAAGCAGCACGTGGGAGTCTGCTGCCAGGTATCATCTTGGAGTCAAGGATCACCTAGGCGAATCAAGAATAATACTTAAGCTTTATTAGCGGTGTAGTCGCTCTCGAGATATTCCTACGATTTACATTGCACTCCACCACCACCACCCCCACCACCGTCTTTCTCCTCCGACGAGTCTGCGTTGCAGTCAACTTGGCGCGAAAATATCACTCTCGTTACCGCAGCGCCGTAAGGTTGTTAAAAAGTTACAAAACGGCCGCCTCGCGTCGCGTCTTCCGCGGACCAAACTTCCGCGTCCTGAACTGCGGAAAACTAGCTGGTTCGATGTAACCCGATAACGTTCGATCGCGAGCAGCTACCTTCTTCCCCGTTCTGCGTTTCCGGCCGACCGAACTGCGCTGTCTAAGTACTCTCTGGCACGACCGAACGAAAACGCTGCGAAAGACTCTTCTTTACGTAGACACTGGTAGACACGAGTTATTATTATTAATATTAATCGGTTTTATTACTCACGAAAGAAGAAACCTGAGTAAGTATTTACGTACAGCTACTAGAGGAGACCGAGGTTGGTTGTCTCAAGGGGTAGATTGACTAATTGTTAATAACTTTGCACCGACATATGCTCTACTATGGAAACATTCATTGTAGAAAGAAGTTACTTCTACTAGGTATGTCATGCATTTATGTTCGACCTCGCGATCGCACGTTTTTTAACAGTTATGAGTGTTTGTCGAAAAATTGATTACGTAAGTAAATATTTTTTCTTAAAGATATAGGTACATATAGTTACATAAATGTTAAGGGACTATTTTAAAGTTTGTTTATTAGACGATCTATTGACATTGTATTTTGTTTATATCTACATAAATAATTTAAGGTTATATAGATTATTGAAGTTAAAATGATCGGTTGGGGCTGGTTGACTAATAACGTTAATAAGGTTTAAATTCTTATTTTTGTTATTCATAAAGCATTTTTATTTTTTGTTTAAATTTCACTATGTTATAAATAAATTATAATTAATGTTTAAGTTGAAAAAAATTTCAGCTTATTATTAAAATATGAAAGAAAGAAATTAATAATGAAATAATTTTATAATGAAACAACTCTTGTGACATTGTGTTATTTTATTACCACTGAGATAAGTTACTAATAACATTTTCTTAACTGATTGTACCTACATCATGGGGCTGGTTGACCAGCATAGAAGGTGTTAGATAAACATTAAATACCTTAATTGTTGTCACATTGAGTTAACATTAATAATTTAACCAGATAGCCAAATATATGCTCTATCAAATATACTAACCGGTTTAATGGTATTTTGCCCACATAATATATTACAAATCAAAAACTGAAAAACTGGCCTACCAGCCCCGGTCTCGCCTAATCTCAAAACTCAACGCTAACCTCTAAAACGCTAAATTCTAAATCTATTCTAGGGTAATTTTGCTAATGATTCTAATATCGATTTCAGCGTTACGGAAGAACCTCAGACGCTCCATTAAATCACCGAATCGTGCTATTTACTCGGCAAACGTTCCGGTACATTTGAGCACGTGTAAATCAATAAAACAAACTCCAGGCAGGTGCGCACACCACCGATCATTTCTAGGGGGTTACGCTCGATGCTCCTGCTGCATCCGGAGGCACCAAAACGCGAAATTATTTATAAAAAAGCAATTTTGCATTTCGAACTGCTGGCCAAGAGTTTTTATCGAATTCCAAAGCTGTCAGCCAGGCATCGTTGCGAGAGGGAAGAATCGAAGAATCGATATGGAAAAGCTGTGAATGGGAGAGCATCGATTCGAACGCGAGCGCGGGATCGTTGCTACGAGCGAGAGTCGCGTTGGCGGCAGATAAAATTGCTGAAAATAGTATCGCGTATCTGCTGGCAGATACAAGTGTACACCCACGACGCTGGGAGACGCCGAGACGCGAAGATAAATTAGTTTTTTCGTGCAACGGCGACTGGCACTCGGCAGGCCACGTGCAGCTCCGCCGTTTGATGCAACGATTTTGTATTCCCTTTTCGCGAGCGGCGAACACTCGACCCGTTACGCGGTCGCGCAGCTCTGGAGAGCGTGGAAAATTGCAACGAGCATGTTTGCACAAGGTAAAAGCATGTTTGTCATAGGGAACAAAGGGGCTAGGCGTCGCTCTCGCTCTCTCTCTCTCTCTCTCGGGGATATTCCGGCCAATGACATTCAGCGCTTGCTCGGAAAGGAGTCGTGAAATTCTGAATTTATAATACCGGCGATGAATCGTACGGGCGCAGCCCGTGGGAAGCGGAGGGGCGAGGATTTTCGAGATTGCAGACGGCGCGGCAGACGAGCGAGATCGATCGGCAAGTTGAAGCAAACATCTGGGAGAAGTTCAATATACCTAACGGGAAGCTCGAATCCCGATTTCCAGCGTAATTTCGTGTCGTCGACGGACCTCCTTCCCTGCGAGGAAAAATTCCATCCGAATCGTACGATCGTTGATCGATCGGGAGACGAAGGTTTCGCAGGCCGTGGCGTTCCCTCGCGGCATGCAATTGGAAAGATGAAAGGTGCCTCGCCGGAATGCAACTGCACCGAGCGCCGCGCCGATTGCATCTGCGCGAGATAACGGCAACTGAACAGCGACACGAGGGCCGGGAGAGACCGGGAAGGACAGCGATAGGGCCGAAGGATCGAGGAAGTGGGACGCAGCGACGATACCGATAATACCGGCGCTCCATGAATCGTGATTTCGGATTTCGGTTTTGGCGTCGGGGCGCCTTGACGAATGAGTCGCGGTCGACACCCCTTTTCGGAACGGAACCCGACAGCAACGCGATGCCAGATTGTCGAACAAAAGCGGCCATTGTTGCGTCTGAAAATCAGAAACGGCGAGAGATCGCTTCCGTCCCCCGTCTGTGCTGTGCTCGAGTTCGAGGGTCGAGCGCCCGCTACCCGCTAGCTCTCGCTCGCTTTCTCGCGTGAAATTGAGCCAAACAATGCGCGCGCTCCGACGATCGATGCCTCGCGCGGGCAACTCACGCGCCAGACTCCTGTAACAATTCCAGTTACATCGGAAACTCGTAAACCCCCTCCCGACATGCTCATTCCCCTGAGTTGCTCGAGAGGGAGCAACGAGATCGCGAGAAGTATCGCGCAAGGTGGAGAGGGAAAATAGGAGAACGAGGTGAAAGCAACGGAAAATGGGGGGGGGGCGAGTAACAGCTTAGGAAGGTAACGACGAGATAAGACGAAATTGTGCAGTCATGCGATTTCTCTGTCGGCGGCAGTCCCAAGAGTTTTCCCGGCAAACACAAAGCAGCAGCGCATCGGCCGCGGCGGCGCATTAAAAGCGCCTGCCGCTAAGGAACGACTGCATTTTCAAGCGATCTGAACGCAAATGGATCGATCATTCGGCACGGTTCCCTTTCTCGCAGTCGAGAGTATCGTCGTGGGGCCACTGGCAGAGAACGCGAAGCGTCTCGTAATGATAGTGCCGGCTGCGTGCGCGCCCGTAATTCCCAAGGATCGAGACGCATGCATCAGCGGCGGATCTGCATCCACGGATGCATCCGACGCACCAGCGAAATTAATTGTCTTCAAAACGCTAGCTTCGAAATTACTCGGAGGCCGACGCGAAGTGTCGCGATGGAAACTCTGCGCCTCAGGAGGAAGAAAATAGTACCTCTTTTACACCATGTATAGTAGGGTGGCTCTTATTTATTCTTGGTGAATTTTTTTTCAGGATTTTCAGGATAAAAAGAAATCTGTGTAAAGTTTGAGCTCGATCGGATAAGGGGAAAAGGTATCCCCGAGCCCTTGAACAATTAAATAATTATTTAACAGCTCACAAAGTCGATTTTATATAATTATCCTCCAAGTTATTGATTACATAAAAAAACATGTGAAACGAAAGTTCAGATGTAGACAAGGAGCATCATTTATGTTCTATTACTTTTTCTCGTACGACAAACGATTTTCGAAAAAAAGTCCGAAAAAACTGAAACCAAAAAACGATTCTTTTTTGAAATTTTGAAAGTTTAAATCCTTCTCGAACGCTTTTTACTTATGAAGGCGAGAAAAATTGTAATTTTTATTTTCGAGGACTATTTTTTAAACGTTTAAGGGGGGGGGGTCATATGTATACCGAGATATGCCAAAAAGATTGACTTTTCTGGATATTTTCAGTGTGTGATATGTCATGAATATTTCCTGAAAATTTGGAACCGAAATTCGCAAAAATTTAAAAAAAAAATTGTTTTCGTCTATCTATGTCTGTATCTTCTATATTTTTGCGACTTTCAGTCCCAAATTTTCAGGGAACATTCATGACATATCAAACACTGAAAATATACAAAAAAATCTATCGTTTTGGCATACTCGGTATATGCCCTTCTCCAAATAGATGTTGAAACAATAATCCCCGAAAATAAAAATTACAATTTTTTCCGTCTTTATAAGTAAAAGGTGTTGGAGAGAGATTTAAACTTTCAAAGCTTTGAAAAAATTTTGATTTCTTTCGAATTTGATTTCTCCTTCTCTGGATCTACAACTTTTGTTTGAAATGTTTTTTTATATAATCAATAACTTGGAGAATAATTATATAGGTAAAATCGACTGTGCGATCTGTTACATAATTATTTCAATGTTCGAGGACCCAGGAGCACCTTTTCTCCTTATCCGATCGGGCTCAATCTTTAGACAGATTTTTTATTATTATTTGGAACTATTCTGGTGGTGCTGCCAAGAAAATTCAAGGGTCGAAAATAAGAGCCACCATAAGTAGTGTATATGCTCGGAGATATCAGTGAAATGGCCAGACGACACTCGTTACGCGATTTTCGCCCGCGACCCGAAAAAGAAGAAAAACAATTTTTCCCATCGCGGAACGTAAAAGAGTAGCAGGAGCGGAAAGTTTAGCTGGGCGAAACGTTGCCCCGGGGAACTTGTGGCGGAGCGCGGTTGGCCGACGTCAGCGTAATATGAAAAATACATTTGCCGTGTCCCGTGAAATAACCAATTCCGGGGGCTCGGTATTTCTCCCGTTTTCATCGTGGCTGTCCATTTTTCCCCGTGGAAAATCCGGTCTGGCGGAGCTCGCGACTGCTCCCGCGCCATTTACACTGAACGTCGGGCCCCAAGCAACGAAATAAAACGATCCTGCTCTCTCGCGCGCTCGTCGATTTTGCAGGTGGTTTTGCCGAGTGGCGCCCGTTAATTCTGTATCCGTCTCTCTCCCTCCGCAGCTCGCGGCGCGCCGCGACACATTCGTATTGGACGTAGCTTTACTTTTCAGACGGCCCTCGTCGTTTCCCTACATTTTTCCGGATGAACAGGTGTCCCTTCTTCCTTCGCGACGCGAGACAGTCTCGACGCTTGAAACGCGATCGAGCGACTTATACGCTCCAGCCTTTTTTCCGCTCGGGCCGCGCAACTAATTAGGAAAAAACGCGCCAGGTTAATTAGTAAGGAGCGTAATTAATGGAAAGGCCAGAGTCTTCCGTATTCATCGGACAGATTCTTGCGATAGGGGTGGCTCTTTCCCTTCTGTCGTGCTTTTTTTTATCCGCTCTCTTTTCTCTTATTCTTGCCCCGTCTCCGTTTCCTTCTGCCTCCGTTCGGTCCCCGCCTGTCTGCTACTCTCACCCGTCCACTCTCTTCGCTCCGCGTTTGGCACCACGCTTGTTTTATTTTCACGCACAACCACTCGCGCACTCTATCCGCCCCGCGCTATTAGTCGCGTTCATTTGGTGCGCGGAATGATTACGGTGCTCCCCCCGCAGCTGAAACGCCTCACCTTGTACACTTGGCCCCGATTGTTCGCCTCGATGACGGTAATTTGACAGACAGGGGTCGCGCCGTGCGAGACAAAAGTCGCGCGAAACAAATCGACCGGGAACGCTTCGAAAGAGCCGGGGAATATCGCGCTCCGCCTTCAAGGAAATTCTCCTGTTTCGAGTGGCACGCTTTCAGCCGTCGAAAACCCATTGGGAAAACCGGTGTGCGATGCGCTGCGAAGATTCACTGCCCCATACATGGAAAATCCATTTCATGGTTCTTCTAGCACAAAGAAATTATTTCAAGGGTGTAGATCACCGTTCTACCTGAGCCATGTGGAAAACGAAGGAGCTTTCGCGCGGACCGATGAATCTTCGGTTTCCCCGGAACGGTTCACGGTAATTATCGCAGGGTGAAACGCCCAGAAAATTCCGGGGAAATCGTACCTCTGGATAATACGCTCTTGCGAGAATATAGGCAAGACTCAAGAGTAGAACAGAGCAAGGTGGCTTTATCTCTCATGGCGAAAGACAATCTGCTGTGTGCAAAGTCTGGCGAGTGGATTTTGTTGCAACGCGACATAAATTGCGGGCGGTGTTTAGGAGGCACGGAGGGGGGGTGGTGGGGATTAAGAGGGGCACGTTTCGAGCGCGCTTGACGTGCCCTTTTTTCTTTTAATCCGTCTCACGAGCGTCGTACATAAAACACGGAAACATCGCGGAAGCGCAATTTACGGAGGCAACGCGCGATTCTACTTACTCTTTTTTAGGGTCACCCGAGAGTAGCCCGGGCGAGAAGCATTGCACACGGTGCGCTCCTGCAATTCATTCGACACAATGCGCCGGGGCAGAGCTAGCGTGATACACCGAGCTCGAGAGACGGATAGAGAGAAGAAAGAAAGGAAGGAAAGGGGGAGAAAGAGTTTCTCGTGCTACGCTTTCGCGACGAGCATTCGTGGTAGTGTTTTTAAAAAATGCAGCCGCCCCGGGCTGCTGCCTCAACGATTAGCTTACCCCCTCTCCGCCTTCTGCCCCTCGCCCACCCCCAAACCCAACCCCACCCACTCCTCTCCCACTTACTCTTTCTCCTTCCTTTCCTTTCTCCGTCTCGCTGGCTGACGGGCCAACGATGTCGACGCCGGCGACGACGACAACGACGACGACGACGACGACGACGACGTACAGCCCACGCGGAGGCGAGACAATGAAAATGCAAGCAAACCCTCCTTGAATTGAGTTCTCCACCTGCGCGCGACCGACCGGGAGTAAGAGCAAAGGGGGGCAAGGGGGGGCAAGGGGGGGCAAGGGGGGACGCGGGGAACCGTTGGAGGAGGGACGAGGAGAGAACGAGAGAATCCCTGTGGCAGGCTCGCGTCGAGATCCCGCGGATTTCCTCCCCTTATATAGGGGATATAATTCCAAGCTACCTCGAGACGGTGCTTCTGTTCTGCAGTATTTGTTTATGCCACGAAAGGAAATCGCGCATCGGGGCGGCTGCGAGGAATAATTGTGCGCGAGCGAGAGCACCGCCGCGTGGCTCAACCCCTATAATGTACCTCCGACTATTTTCACCTTCCCTCTTTCCACCGCATTCCTAAATCATCGGCCGTGATTTATGGTCCAGGTGTCATTAATATGCCGATGAATCTGGATCAAGCCTCGCGCCCCTCGCGCGGCACCAGTAAATTCACCGTGGTATTTAGAGGAGGGACTGCCTGCGTTCTTCCCGTCAATGCGGACCAACTGAAAAATGGGGCATTGTTGTGACGTACAATGCAGCAAGCCTAATTGCCATTTGGCCTCGTATTATGCGGCCGAGCCAGCCATGGGGGTTGGAAACGCCCGGCCAGAATGCGGACCAAGAACGCGGACACGCGCGCGCCCCGTGATTCGCAGGACTACGGCCGCGTTCACGATCTATGTCGCAATTAAACGTTCGCCCCGAATGTACCTATGTGCGCGTAAATTAATCGCGGTTATTAATTCGTTGGGCGTCAAAGGAACGAGCGAACAAAGCTGGGGAAAAGAGTGAATTGAACGGGCGACGGTATCGTTTCGCGGGGACGCGTTCATTAACCGCGAGGGTAAATGGTCGCGCGACCCGTACAATTGATACGTATCAAGCCGGGCAATTAAAGTCGTACCATTGGCGGGAGAAGTGGCCCGAATCAGGTGAAAGCAAAGCCGCGGCAGCGATGAATTTCTAAAGCGACCGATTAACTGCTAATGGCGGCATCGACGGATGCTCCGCGAGTAAATTGTTGGGGAGGCATCGGGAGCGGAGGCGACACGCGAAGCCGAAGGATCGCGAGGGCCGACCCTCGCGGAGGAAATGAGATTCCGGGAGTCGGATGGCTCATTGTCGACCACGCACAATGCGTGAGGTCTAATTGTCGAGCGAGGCCGCGAAGAAGGTAAACGGGGAGCGGCAAAGGACGCGAGTGGTTCCCGCGGTCGTTAGTCGCGGACCCAACCCCATTAGAAGTCAGGGAGACAGGATTTTTCACGGTGGCTAGAGCCACTTTCCGATCCCATTACCCACTCGTCTCTGAAATCGCGTTAACACTTCGGCTACGTGGGCCTTGGAATTGCTAAATCTCGCGGAGGGAGAGGATTAATAGCCGGGCTATTTCTCACTGCAAACTCTTAACCCGCGGAGCTGTTAAACGAGCCGCGTCTAGCGGAGTGCTTTTATTATCTTCAAGTGTCGCCTCGCTGCGAGCTTGCATCTACGGCGCGAGGACAGAAACGAAGCTTTCGGTTCCGTTTACTTTGGAATTTGTAACGTAGACTCGCTGATCGCGCTCCCAATTTAAGGAATATCTGGGCGGAACGGTGGCGGTCATAAAGAAGAAGAACAATGCAAGAGGTATGGTCGCGCGTGGAATAACTCGGTAAATACGGTCTCATAGGAGTGCTCAATATTATCTTGCGCGTAGGAAGCCGTGCGTCGAGCGCCTCGATTCTACGTACGCGCCGTATAAATCAGATACGATCTCGCGTAAAGTCGACGATACGCGCCGCGCGTTGGTGAGAGAATCCAGCCCCTCGCTCGAACCTCGCCTCTCTTCCTCACTCTCTCTCTCTCTCTCTTCTCTCTTTCTCTCATCCCCCGTTGCAGTTGCCGTAGCTCGGGGCTGAACAACTTCCTATCCATTGTCGCGTATCGCAGCAGGCTCTTCCTCGTCGCGAAGCGAGATGTTATTTTTTTATTTGGACAAAGGCTCCTCCTCGGCGTGTTATTACCCCCGTGCCTTCGCCCGTCCGTCCCTCGTAGCCCGGTCTGTGGCCGCGAGCCGAGGGGTTGGAAATTAAAAGAGGGAAAGGGATGGTTTTCACGACGAGGTACGCGGAATATTCACGGCGGGCCAGCTCGTCATCGCCGAGCGTGTTCGAGAGATCACTCGTCAGACGCTCGACCTTTCGAGGGTGGAAAAAACGGGACTCGCGGATCGTGGATCGCGTCGCGTCTCGATATCGCGCAATTATTCTGCTCAACCTCCATGAATCTAATTACGGTTCTTGAGTTTAGAGTTCAGAGAAAGAAGATTAGATGCGCAGTGCCGTTAGCAGCCGCTGCGATACGAAAACGAACGAATCTTCCACTTTTGCCAGTTTGCGTGAAAATCCGTGGAACGCGAAAAACGCATTACCGCATTTTAATGCAATGAAAATGCGCCGAGATAACCATTCGTATCCATCGCGAGGGAGAGATTTCGGGCATTAATGCCTGTTTATGGGAGTAACAGAAACGTCCCTGCCTGTAATACAAGTTTCCGAAATACGCGAGATAGTCCGCCGGTGCTTATCGTGCAGAATTAACGAAAAATTTAGGCGGACCACCGTGCACCGGGATACAAGGCGATTCAAAGTGATGGACTGTGAACATAAACGCCGCAGGGGCCGAGTAGGCCATCCTTTAGCCGATAAGGAATTTTGTGAATTATACGATGCATTTATAGCCGCGGACCGTGTCGTGGGTCCTCGTTTTTACGACTACTGTGCGCTGACAAAGCTCGCCGCGGCCTTTTTTTCAAACATTCTATGCGCGCGGGGATACACGGGAATCCGACGAGAGGGGGAAAGCGTTGAGCGGTGAAATGCTGGTCCGTTAAAAGTTTCGAACGAGCGTGTAACCAAGGAATCGTATCGGCGGTAATAATTCTGAAACCGCGGGTGGCCATCTTTCTACGGGCCTTGGCCTTCGCGGCGAAAGCTCGGTCGCTGAGCGAGCAGCGTGTAATTATCGTGCGGGCCAGCGACGTTCATATTGAGGGCCGCTTAATTAGCTATCGGATACGTGTCCACCGTGTGACGCTGAGGGCGAGGTCTCTCGGGCCGTGCGGTTCCGACGAAGATTCCTGATTTCGATTCAATCGAATCGTCCGCTTGCTCATCTCTGCCTGCGAGACAACCGACCCACAGTGGGGGATTTCGGGTCGAAACGCGGCACTTCGACAAACAAGTCCTTTACAAAAATATCGTCATACTGCAATTTTTTCTACAGGTAGTTGATTGCACATTTGGGTCATAATGTAGCATGAGTGTTTTTCATATTCATTCATTTTTAACCCATTATTTTTTATTAAACGCCTTAAATTTATATAGTTAATTGATTTTCTTATCAAGTGAAATCAGTAGTTAAATGGGAATATAGCAGTTTTAATTAGGATATTAAATAGTTATAATCAAGATATTTATATTATTTGAGGGTTAGAGTAATGAACCTAAAAATATGATTGTTCTTCTAATAAATGGGACATTAAGGTAGATAATTCTGGAGTTGTATGATTTTGATATAATTGTTATTCTAATAAATGATATGGTTAAAATATCTAGGGTTATTCCCTATCATATTTTATATAGAAATATTTTATTATTTATAATTATATTTAATCCAATTAAGAATATTAATAAATATAATTTGATTAATGATTAATTTTTAATATTAATATTTTTGAATAATATTTTAATTTTATTAATTATATAAAAAAATGTTTGATTTATATATTCAGGGTATGAGCCTAAAAGCTTAATTAGCTTATTTAAGTATATGTTTTTGATTGGTGTAAGATCAGTAATAGTAAAAATTTTACATAAGTATTTCATCAAAATATTCCTTTTATCAGGCATATTACTAAATGCTGATGAAAATTTATGTTTATGTTGAATTTGTTTTATAGTATTATTTATCAGTATAACACATCTACACGGTTTTCAAGAGTACAACCCTAAAATTCTAAAGAATTACATAGGATTATTTATAGATTTGTTGTTTGCTTAATTGTACTAATTGTTGGTGTGATTAAGTGTTGAAGTATGTATTTTTTTTTTACAAAACCGCCTTTTCTGCCATTGAAATTCAAACGAATTGAAGTATTTCTACATTGGAAAGAAGCGGAGTTTTTCCCTATGTACAGTGATATACCCCTATATTCCCTATGTACAAGATATTATCGGCAAATTTGTACATAGCCAGTGAAGGAATCGTCAGAGTGAAGCTGGTGCGTGTCATAAATCGTAAGGATCAATTGCAACGAAGCTAAGGCGGCTTGTAATATTTGTTAAAATGAATTAAAATATGTTTTTTAAATAGTTTAGAAGTAACATGAATAAAGAATTTATAAATATTAAATCTTATATGATTTCAAATGTTCTCTAAAAATTGATTTACAAATACCTACAGTTAAATAAACCAGTTCCATTAATTATTCTATATCAAGAAGACCATAAATATACGTCCTAACCGAATGAAATAAAATAATAAGCGATAAATATATGATTTCAGTTAGAAAATGTTTTCTGCCGCGTGTCGACCCGAAATGCCCCACTGTGTGACCATTCTCCACTTGGAGCGATCGATACCCTTTGGCGAGAGGCGCTTCAGACGAGTCTAAATAATCAATCGAGCAGGAGGATTAAACGTTTAAACGATATCTGGTTCGATTATTTCGGGCACGACGCGACAGACTGTGATTCTAAAGAATCCGCGATGAATGAGCTTGCCACCGGCGAGGAAATTGCGCGACTACTAGACGGAGCGTATCGGATGGAAACGTAGGGGTGGGGGGGGGGGGCGGGAAACGCCGTCGAGTCGTCGCGAACCGAAGAAAACGTTCCATCGTCATTATCATTATTATATTTATCGCAATTATCAAAAGGAATCGAGCCGGGCGACGGGTATTAAGCACACGCTAAATGTACTCGTGCTCGGTGCACTTCACCGGGTTGGTAGCAGCGTGTAATAATAATTACGAAACGATACATGATAACGAGGTGCCGGGCCGCTAACGACGCCCTGGCGTCGTTTCTCTCTTTCCTCACCCTTCCCCCGTGCTACCCCGCGTCCGTCGTTTTACCACTATTTCTCTCTTCTTCTCCCGTTCTCCGGCGTTTCCCCGATTTAATAATATGTACTCTTTTTTTGCAAATTTCTTCATTATTCATTGAACATCGCGACGCAGCGTGATCCGCGCCACCCCAACCGCCGTCGCGCGTGTATTTCTCTCTTTTTTTCCACGCTTTAACTCGGTCCCCCTCGTCCTGCGAGCGGAAAGCGCCCATTTTGCGCATTTTCAAGTGGAAATGAAAATGAAAAAAATGCCACCGCAGGTGGGCAACGGCACACGGCTCGTAACATTATATGTTTATTCCTGCTCCTCGTTTTCTGTTTTCCAGCGCCGTTACCCTCCCCCCAACGCGGCTCGCATCGCCCCGGCGTCCGTCTCGACGCTCGCCGCCATCCTCCTCCTCGTCGCCGTCACCGTCGACCGTCGCCGGATTTATTTTCCGCGCTCTCATGCCCGCGGACCAACCCTTGAGCGTTTTCGAATCATTAAAACGCGAGCGCGCTTTGCCCCGTTGGCATCGACAGACGCCATATTGGGCAGCCCGGTTCGAGGGCGAATTATCTTGCTTAATTAATGTCGCGTTGGCGAATAATTGGGCAGGGACGAGGAGGGGATGGGGTCGGTGGTGTGGGACGGATACGAGGAAAGAGCTCGCGGGGCTCGAGTTCGGCTGGCTAGGCCATGGCCCAATCGATTTCCACCTCTCATCCCTTCCGCGTTCGACTCTTTCTTTCGTTGTATTTCTCTGTCTCTCATTCTACCACCCTATCCCCCCACCCCGGCCACCCGCCGCTATCTCCGTTCACTTGTCTCTCTTTGGTTCGGCTCGTGTAATTTCTGCACGGCGGACGTTTGATCTGCGCTTTTGCGGAGAAAGGACGATTAAAAAGTGCCGTGAGAATAACATAGCCACGGTGAAATCCTACGCAGCGTCGCTTTGTCTCGTACGGACGACGGTCTCTGGGACTGTCCTCTGGTGTCCCTCTGCTATACCTCCCGGCCCCTCTCTCGTTTCGTTCGCACTTTGTCGATTAAGCAACGGGAGCGTGAACCGCCAGGATTATATATCGGTTTATCGGTTTCGGCGGTCTCGGCTCAGCTCGCATGCGAGCATGCGAGCATGGGGCGCGAGGCGGCTCTACACGATTAATCTCTCGATGGTCTCGACGCCCACCGAGGACGTTATTAATTAAATGCCGGCGTACGAACCGGCGCTCGTTAAAAAATCCCCGTCTGTTTGCGCCAAGAAATGCGCTCTATTATCGCTCGCGGCGCGACTCGGCGATACAGTTTCCAGAACAGATAACAATTCCTCGCCTCGGGCTGAATTAATTGCGAATCTGCCGCGTTTATAGCCCCAACGACGCACAGTGGTCCGAACAGGGGTAGTAGGGGACATTCGGCCGAACAATGAGCTTTCCCCTATCGAAATCTAATGAATGTAGGTATACTACTTCCTAAATGTCCATCAGTCTCGAAACTGAAAATATTATTAAAATTTAATAAAAAGTGTAATTAGGACGAACACTTAAAGTTGGACATTTTAAAGATAGCATTTTTCACCAGAAAAACTGCTTCCTTCTTAGAGATGCCCTGACGACCCTGTTTAATATTTTCTCTCCATTCTTTTCCTACAATGAAGAGCATTCTTTTGCGTTAACAATTAACACCGTCAACTAAAAATTACTGTTCATAATGTATTAACAAAGAAATAAAGAAAATTGTCAAAGTTCTTTATAATTGACGAGGAATATCTTTCAAGTCCGACCGAGCCCCACGTTTTAACCAATTGGAATACATATTTTCAGCACACCTTCTTCTACAGAATCATGCAAAAATCAATTCCCCCCGCATCCCACTCTTCAAATGATTAATGCTTAAAACTGTCAGCTATACGTCATTTTCCGTATGTAGGTATATACGTTCGTATCCGTCGTATTATTATTATATTATAAAGGGTTTTTACAAATATTTATATATATCGGGCTCTAGTCCGTCGAATAAATTAGTAATAAATGAATAATAATGTTTAACTAAACTGTAGATTTCGTCAGAATTTCTCATAGTACTATTTGACTTTTCCTTACAACTTGGAAACGAAAAGTTTTCCCACCATGCGATTTAACTCACTTAAAGAGCATTAAATAAGGTGCCAAATAAACAGAATTAAATTTTTTATCACGGAATCGCTGCACGGGCGAGAAGAATAGAGCGGAGATTGAAATCGTAAAATCAAAGTACTCACATTGGATGTCGATTTTGGCCGGTGAACTCTCGATGGAATATCCAGTTTCGTCGTGAGTGGCCACGCAGACGAAGTTGCCGCTGTCGAGGATTCGGTTGACCCTGGTGATCCTGAGGTCGCCGCCGTCCTGGTGTCTCCGAGGACTCGGTGCCAACGGCTGCCCGTCGATCTTCCACGAGTACTTGACGCTCGAGCTGGGGTGCGCCTCGCACCGAAGACGCACCGGGGATCCCTCGACGACCGAGTGCTCGGCGGGGCTCACCGAGAAGTAGAGGTCACCGTCCTGGCCGAATACGGACGCCACTGTGCAAACATGTCGATCAAACGTTAGACGGGCCGATAAAATTGCCTCCTGTTGCGGAATGCCTCGTTAATTGGCGCGAACCGCCGTTCCCATTGTACCGTGGCCAATGGCTCCGAAACGTTCGCGCCAATTAACGTTTCGACGCGCGGGAGGGAACATGGAAACGTACTTATTCCGGGGAAAGGGAGAAAGGGAGAAAGGGAGTCGCTCGGGTGTGCTAGGTCAGAGTTCGAACCCGGATCTTTCGGTTACCGAGCGAGTGCTCTAGGGATTTATTTAGCTATCCACGCCCAAATCTATTACGAAACACTGGCGGCGTTGTATCGGTCTTCAACAGAGTGGATCGGTGAAAATTACCAGGAAAAGAGTCGCGATACGGTAATTAAAATTTCACTAATTATTGGAATACAGCGATCGAAGGACAAAGGGGAGCATTGCGTCGGGGGAGCAAGACTAAATCGGAAGCTGACAAGAGCGAGCCCGGAGCTTTGAATGCGGAGGCCTCATTAAGCTGATTGATAATTAGCACGGGGCAATGGCATTGTATCGATGTCCTTTGACTCCCACGGATACCGATCTCTTTCTCCGACACTTTGCCCTTCTCCCCGTATTCGCGGCGCGCCGTTTAATGCATTTTTTTTTGTTTCGCTCGTGCCAAAACCTCCCCCTACATTTCCTCCTCCAGGCTTTCCCGCGCTTTCCTTCCACGAACGTAGACGTATTTCCTCGGGGAGGTTGCACACAATTTACATATAGCTCCGCTGTGTCCGTACATTCGCAAGGGGCAAGAGAGAATCTCCGAGTGATATTCGCAAAAAGCGAGGCAGGTGTTCCCCGCTGAGGATCGTATTCGCGTTTTCCGCGCGCGTGTACCGCGATTTGCATAAAGCAACCGTGAATTCGATCTGCTTGCCAACGAACGCTTATTAACGAGGGCCTTTGCCAGGACAGAGATCGCGGGGCGTATATCAGCGAGGAGCATGTAGCTCTTTCTCGGCCGGAGAAAGCGGCTTACCGCAATTTCACGTCACCCTTAAGCTTTCGTATCGACTCCGTTGTCGAGAGGCAGAGCGATGCCGATGCAACTGAAACGGAACGGTCATAGGGCCGAGGCTCCCTCTCGTCGCGTTCTCGCCATTAATCTACTCGCGTCGGGCTTTTTACAGGAAACGAAGGAAGCTCGTAAATCAGGATTTCGGCAGAAGTACATTTAATGTAATCGCCCTCCTGGGAGCACCGCTAAATTCCCGGGGCTGGATGCAGCGGGCGTCCTAGTCATTTTTTAATCGCTCTCGAGCGACGCGCACACGCCAAAAGCTCGCGTTCGCGCAACGCTGGCCGAACAAACGCCGGGAACGAGCTGCAAATAGTCGGCTGGGCAAATCAAACGAACCACATTGTACGAGCTCGCGAGCTCGACGGGCACGAGCCGAGCGAAGAGAAGGCAAAGAGAGAAAGCCGGGACACGAGCGCCAGCAAAAAAGGGGAGATGGGAAAAGCCGTAACAAGAATCATCTGCTGGAGCATATTTTTTCGCTCCGTCGACGCGGCCGCTTGCGCGGCGCAAAACGAGGGAAGGGAAAGTGTGGAAAAATCGGTGGAAATGCGCGGGACGCGTTGAATCGCGATTCGGGACTGTACATCGGCCCCGATGGTATCGGCGCTCTAGCAAACACCGGCCGGTGTACCCGGCACGGATTAAATTCCCCGTGTCGGGGTGAAAATCGATTGTCGCGTTTCCGTAGCCGGCACACCTGCACGAGCTATCGCTGCGCCGCGCCGAATATTCATCTCGTTTACGCTCAGCGGCTTTTCGAAAGGTAATTAATTAGCACGACGGAGCCAGGACAATTACGCTTGAACAGAAGGTATGTCCCGACTCGCGAAATGGATCGTCATTACGTCCCGAAATCGAGCAACCGCAAACACCTCAAAGGCCCCGGAACCGTTGGATTCTCCAAACGTTTTATGATTCTTCTTTGAGCGAAATTTATTACAGGTTGTTGGGAAATCACCATCGGCTTGTCGAGATCATAGGGTAAACTCGGGTAAATCCGTGATACTTCTTCATTTATCTGTAACTCGAAATTGTCTCACTCAATTTAGATGGAACAAAAACTAACAGACAGCGTTGATCTTCTAGTTTATGTTTTGGTAAAATAATTAATAAATTGAAGTTAGAAAAGTGACTAAATTCTTATTTTTCGTGCGCCCGAGCCTGCGTTTCTGATTGTGCTACTCGAGAAATTCTGATGACAAATACCAGATACCATGTTGCCTTACGTCTCAGACATCTAACGATAATGAAACGATTGATTATACACAAAATAACAATAGTATAAAATAATATGAAATAATATAAAATAATATAAAATAATGTAAAATAATTTAAACTAATGTAAACTAATGTAAAATAATGTAAAATAATATAAAAAAATTAGCTGATGGCCATATCACGGGCTAGCGAGAACTATCACGGAATAACCAGAGCTATATCACGGAGTAACCAGAGTATGTCATGACAACATACTTTTGTATATTTTCAATTAAATATACTTAGTAAATTTCTGTTAATCTGTTATTTGTTTTTCTGATGTCTGACCTATCATTATATTCTAGACTCACTTTCAGAATATGTAAATATTAGCAGTTATTAGACAAATTCTAAAACTATCACAAATTTTCCCGAGTTTACCCTATACAGGGGTTTTTCGCAGCGAAAGGGCTAAGCATTTGAGGTTCGTAAAGGAATAAAAAGGAACAGCAGCAATGGAACGTCCGCTATCTTAATTTTACTGCTTTTCTTCACGATTTCCCCATTATTACTATGGCCGCGACATGAAAAGCCATACATTTTAACCGTTAACCACGAATGCCCAAGTCAATAATGGCCGGCCATAAATCTATCCAGGCGGGACCCTTGCTCTTTTATTTGCCTCGCTGCGGACCCGCTCTAGCTGCCCCACCTAATTCCAAGCCCAGGTAGGATCCTTGTTCTTGGATCCTTCCGTCGATTTCGAATTTCACTCGTGTCTTTTGCGGGTCCTGTTATTATATCGCCCTGGCCCCAGGATTAACCCTTAATATACTAAAGAGGGGCGGCAGCGGCGGCGGCGGGACCCGTGGAACCCGTAATTTACAACACGGCTGATTCGAGCCACGGACCTTGTAATTTTCGACCAAATTTCGAGAAGCCAATCCCATGGTATTCTTGCAACTCTGAGTAACAATAATTAGGCATAACGGACACGCAGAAAATTGCTTTTAAATCGCAACAATTCTACGAAACACGGTCCCGTGGATCTCTAATCTCCTCCATCTGTCCCTATTACGTCAATACATTGATGATAATCGGTAGACAATCGTCTATCGGAGCACAAACTCTCTGAACCGAGAGAAATCGCGGAACGAGCCAAAGAAGGGAGTCGCCGTTCCCATCGGTGGACCCTTTCGCTGGATGTGACTGGTTGGAGCAGGGTTTATCAGCGAGAGACAGCCGAATCCTAAAAAAAGAATACACGCGGCAGTACAACGCAACGGTGCCCGAGTCGTTGGCTGCCGAAGCTGGAACCTCCCCGAGGGGTAAACACGACCGCTTTTACGACCAACTCTCGAGATTACTTTCCTTCTCGAGCCAAACATCTCGGTCGCCTTCCATCCTTCTTCGGTGGACGGCTGCAGCTGTTCGCGCCGCTTTTATGACGTTTACACAAGGAGCTGGATTTTTCGGCTGCCGCGCTTGCACGCGCTAGCTGGGGGCACGCGTGTGCACGTATGCACCGGAGGAGGATTCGGAGGATCCAGAAGATTCAGCTCGTAAAGCACAGAGGATCGCCAAGGACGTCCCGTTTCCCTCTGCGCTTCATCCACTTCCGGCGAGGCTTCAAAGCAACCGACGGAGCTATTTTCTCTCGGTTAAGAGATCGTTCCCTCCACCGAACGGTCGTCGAGCGGCGAAAGAGAAGACGGTGTACGCCGTTTGATTATTATTCGCGGCGCGCGATGTCTCGACTCTCGGATGCTATGCAAGACGAGAAGCAAAGTTCCACAACGGCGAGCAGAAGTTGCCTCGTTACGACACGGAGTCTTTTCGTTACCGCTCTGCGCCACTCTCGGTAACGACTGGCTCGTTAAAATCGAAAAATCGATAGCCAGATGCCTCTCGTGCTTCGCCGAGATTCTTTGCCATCTCCTCGAGCAGCTACCCACTTACTGGCATCTCGGTGATTTACGAGCTTGATGATAAGGAGCGAGGCGAACGCTCGCGACGAAATTCCCGGTTTCTGGGGCCTCGCTACTCGGCGTGGGCTTCTTCTGGGCAGAGTGAATGAGTGAATCGTTTACAGGCGGAACGAAGAAGGTTTGATTGCGGCGCGGTGGGCCTCGCTTTTCGAAAACAGTTTCGCGCGTGTATCGAACGAGCCTCTACTCGCGACGCCCGTTTAATGCATGCAGATGCATAATTCAACGCGCGTACGCGGAGCGCGCACTTTATCACGCGACTCGCGGCCAGCGAACTACGCGGACATGATTTACGCGTGGCGGTAAGTTGCACTCGTGCCGACCGGCCGCGCGTCCGCGTATCCCTGTGCACGTGAAAGGAAAAATTCACGGGATCCTGGCCACGGCTGGGTCGTCGCGGCAAATTGTGTCCGGGGTGCCGCCTTCCAGACGGCCCGAGCACCGTGAAATTCACACTCTCGGGACGTTTTTCACGATTCTGAATACCTACGGCCTGAGAGCTCCCTTTCTTCGTCTTGGGGTGTCGAGACAAGACGCGAGCAAGTCGGAGTCTTATTTAAAAAAAAAAAAGAAGAGAAAAAGTAGAGGAGCGAAAAGCGAGAGAGAAGGGAACGAGGAGGAGCGAGAGGTGGCCAAGGAAAAAGGAAAAAGGAAAAAGGAAAAAGGGGAAGGAGGGAAGAGCCGCGTCGTTGCCCGTGGATCGGATCCAACGGGAGCTAGAGTGCCGACAGCGACGCCCTTTTGACAGTGAAAAAGTAACGTCACTCTGTCGCGCTTCGCGCAAACCGACACAAAAGCGAAGGACGAATTAGTGGTATGGCGGTGGAAGCCACGGGACACGCTTCCCTTCGTCCCCGGCACTTGAAATTTCTTATTGCGCGTCGTTAAAATAAACTTTCGCCCTTAAAATTTCTTATTGCGAGCGTCTCGCTCGGATCGAGGACCGCGAGCTGGCGTTCGTTAGGCAAGCTGTTATTGGACTTGGGGAAATAAAGCGACGCGGGATTCAGGGAAACAGACGGTACAAAAGGAGAAAGTCTGCGCGGTTGTAATGGGAGGTAAGGGATTTAAAGCGAGGAAGAGACGCGGTGGAGGAGCGACGCGTTAACCACTTATCGGACGAAGATTTCCAGACGCCTGGCTGTCAGAGTGCTACTCCAGGGGCTAGCGTTTCTGCTTAGAAACCTTCCCAGCACCTCTGAGTCCCTTATCCCTTCGCGCCTCCGAGCTTCCCACTTACGGTCATCAAAGCTCCCTGGGATACGGTTCAGTGGGCGCAGCACAGTGTGCAGAGTGTTTCAGAAAATCGACCGACATGCCGCAGCCGGCACACAGTGGAACGACGTAAGGACAATAACTCGACATGGCAATTACTTCCAAACGGTTTGGATTTTCATTGTAAAAATTTACACACTTTCAATTCATGTTAAGTAGAATAACTGAGATTTAGAAAAAAAATCCTTCTGGACTTTCTACAAACAACGAGGGAAAATTCAAAAGATTCTGAAACTTTGTGAATATGTAGGGTATTTCCTTCTGATTACAACGCAATTTTTGTTTGCTACCCAAATTCACTCTAAGGGCGTGTAATTCACCCCTGAAAATCTGGTTATTTTCCAATTTTGTGTTATAACTAAGTAGTGAACTGTAAAATACATTTATTCTATTAATCGCAGCTAGTAGCAAGTAATTTTTCTACTTTTTAAAACCTTACCATTAAAGGATTAAATTCAGGTATTTTAGACCTTGGTCGACTTGGAGCAAAAGTTTAAATCACCAGTTATGTAATACAAGTTAGTGATGTAATACAAGTTAATTCAGAGTGTTTTGTGTACAAAATCATTAATAATAAGATACTCAGTAATATGTAAAATATTAAGAACTTATGAAGTAATAGGATTTAGGCAATAATTGTTTAAAGTGGTGCAACTGAAAGACAAAAAGACTGAAATTTTCATTCAGGTCAGATTCATATACAATTGGATCAAACCTAATGTGAATATAAAGTTTATTTCTTTGTGTTTTCTAATGCTACGAACACTTAATAAAGATTTAATGAACCTATAGAACAGAATTTCGACACTTGAAATTTTGGCCGATGTCTAAATAAATAAGGCATAGGCATTCACGTCCCACTGTGCGACAGTGCATTGGAGGCACGTCGCGTCGAAAGTGACGTGTGCACCCGCGGAACGAGTGGCCGCAAATTTTCACGGCGAGGCGACCCGCGACATTCGGGGCAGAGGAAAACACTCGTTACGGGGAACGGAAACGCGATAAAGAGGTACTCGTGTAAAAAATTGAAAAATCGGGAGGCTGGGATACGGCGAGAGGGCGCCATTCACGTGGTCGGTTCAAAGGGGATTCGTCGAACTGAAAGGACCGATCGAACGGGAGAGCGAGAGAGGCCGAAATGCGGCGTATTTCAGTTAGCGCGCGCTGCGTATAATGACGAGGCACGAGGAAATTTCAAAGAAGCCTATCGGGTGGGCTCGTCGCCGCTCGAAATATATTATCCGCGTCTCTTGCGCTCTGCGCGGGTCATCAAACGCTGCTTTCGCTCGCGACGAGCCGTTTTACGCGCTTTCAAACGCACCGACCGTCGACCAACCGAGTCAAAGGCTTAGAAAAAGAAGCCCCCTCGGCAGAACAGCGGCTTCCTGTCGAAATACGGAACCGGAAATTTCGGTATCGTCCGCGATACCGGTATCTATTTATCGCGACGATATCCTCGACGAGTCACGTTCCCTCACGATACTATTCCTTTCCCGCTTTTTATTTTCTCAACTGCAGCCCCGAAGATTATCACGTTCCCCAGGGTTCGATGCTTCCTGTGTTATTATAGAACGCCTGCCTCTAACGCCGCGGTACCGTGGAACGTGCTTTAATTATTCTTACCGTTGTGCCGAAGCGACCGGCGTAATTGATACGTTCCGGGCCGCGTGAATTACCGATATTGCGCGGGGGCGACCTTCTTCGTTTTAAATGGATGGTTTGTACCCACGCCAAGTTATCCAGAGTTCGGCACAATTAACGGTTTGGGAAATAGGCACGGATGCCACTGAACGCGCGGGGTTCTTGGATCGAATTCGCGCTGAAGCCCTCATTAATAATATCAGCCGAGTAATTCTATCGCAGCACGGGTGCGCAAGAACCTCCGACGACCAAAGGGAGAAATTCCTTTGAACAATTTTCAAGGATGAGAATCGCGATTGAAGAAACTCTCCAGTCATCGTATATAAGGATTGCTGAAGCACGGGTGACTCGGAAGAGGAGCGAACGTGCGTCGAATTCTTGCAAAAGACGTGAAAGGGGGCAGAGTAACGAACACATCCGCGGCATGAGCTGAAACCACGCGCTGCCCCGTGTAGCTTCTATCAGACAGACTCTGAGAAGTGGCCGCGCGCGAGTTAGAAAAATATGAAACGTCTGCAGATCAAGGGGACAGAGGGACGAACGTGACTTTTCCTCGGCGAAGGATGCCGCGGAGGAAGCGGAGCGCTCGTCACCCGTCCTGGCGCTGAGTGTCGCTGTTCCCCGGGAAAAGCGCTTCGTTTTCGCTCTTTATGCGTAAATAGCCGCATTACCCGCGGCCTCTGCTTTTATTCGCTCTCTTCCGAGCGGTTCCACCAGCCGAGGGATCAAAGGGCTAATACAATTTTTCTTGGTGCTCGGCCCCCGTCGACCCGACCCCTCGCGATCTTCATCGTCGTGCCCGTGCAGCGGCGCGGCGGTTTCAGAAACGCTTCGGAGCGAAACAGACGTAGCCGAAGAAAGACAGGAGGACAGAGGGAGGGTGATTGCAAGTAACTCCGAGGCTGAATAACATTCGGTGTATAAAATAGCCGCGCACGCCGGCCCACGGACAAAGGGCCTTTAGTGGCAACCAGTGTAAAAAAGACAGGGGGGAGGTGAAGAGGGGGTGAGAGAGAGAGAGAGAGGAAGAGCAAGGAAAAAAGCAGCAGTGTACTGGTACCCCTTTTCAGGGCACAGGACGTCTCCGAACGCCGGGACGGTCGTTCTCATCCGTAACCCGAGACGTGTAATTAGGAGCACCGGACCAAGATGAATAGCCAAGTGGCCGGTCGGTGGGGCAGAGAAAGGAAAAGCGGGGCCGGGAGGGGTTGCTACGAGCCCATCCATCGGCAGCGCGCACATACGCGTGTACGCACTCGCTCGCCATGGGATTCGATTCAGCCCGCCGATCAATGTTCCGCTCGATCCTGTTTGCAGGGCGTCCCTGAAACTCCGCAACCATGCTCTATTCCCCTCGAGAAAGGAAAACGATCGTGACGTTCGAAAGAGATCGAAAATTAGTACCTACTCCAAAACGAGTCGTCTACAAAGTGTCGACATGTCCTTGGGATTTAAATGCAGAGAACAACCGGAGTCATTTCATCAGTCCTCCTCTGACTATCCAACGATCAATGTTTACCAACACTCGTCTTATCGTTCCCACGCAGAGCAGACAAGAAACGTCTCAACTACCCCACCTCACTTCGCTGAGCTGTTAAGTGTATATTTGTGTGAAAAATGATCCAGCCACCGACTGGCGAGGTCCTAAGGATCTTTTGAACAGTTTGCGAAGTTTAAACACGGATTACCAGGAATCGAGACTGTCCCCGCTACCGATTCAAACCTTTCCAGATCGTCATTTACGAATGGCTAAGAGAAATCTCGTAAAAGTGTAGGACGTAGGTATAAGACCCGAAGACTCGAAATCGATCGAGTCGCTCTCGTTGGTCTAGATACGCGCGGTGTGTACAAGACGAGCGTTATAAGCTGATCACCAGCGACCCATCCATTCGAGATTTAATCTGCGACGAGGACTACGCGTGTTCCCTGCGAGTTGGAGGATAAATCTCACGCGAGCGGTGCTCGCGATAGCTCGCCTCGTCGGTTTCGCATTTTTTAAATATCAGACCGCTCCGCGAGGAGGTCCGAGGGCTGGCAGGCCGAGGCGATTCGAGATCGCGAGTATCGCTACTAATTACACGTGCAGCCGCCGCACGTATACGACCTTACCTTCGATATTAGGTAGGTGGATACGTAATATGGCCCCCCTTTTCCGCCGAGTCTGCGTATATTCGCTTTGTAGGTGTGCATGGCTATCGAACCGGTTCTCCTCTTCGTGGGAGAGAGAGGGAGGGAGGGAGGGGGAGAGAGAGAGAGAGAGAGAGAGAGCAGCGGGTAACCGGCCGGCGTCATGGGCGATGGAGAGAGGCCGTGGCCCAGCATCCACCCGGCCAATATGTCCAATACACTCGCAGGCAAGTATCAAAGTGACCGGTGCCGGAGCTGAATTTCGCGGCGGTGCACGTGAGAGATCGGCACGACCGATTCGACCTACCGACTGCAAATTGGAGCCCCGAACAGCTTTTCGGAACGACCCGCCGAATCGGGCGGTCGTGTTAAAGGGCCAGCGATGCGACTTTGCCGGGAATATCCGACACTTCCCGTCACCGATGCGATCGGTGTACAGCATCCGCAGAGTCGAGGATTCTTTTAGTGAAAATGAACCCCCATCTGCTCTTCCCGGCGAATAAACGTGGCTCAAATACATCTGGTGTCTTAGTAGATAGGTAAAACATTGGTGGTGATCGAGAGGTAGTTAAATATCAAAGGGCCTGCGAGATAAACATACATTTCCGCGTCTGAGCGCAGCCCACCTCCCCCTAAAAAATGATCCAGGAAGAAGGAGGCAAATTGCACAAAGCGGCCGTTTGTCTGGCAGCGGCGGCGGTCAGGCCCAATTAACCATAATTACAGCGTAGCTGGCGGGAGGAGAAAGAAACGGGGTACAGAGATTCGCTGAGAAAGCGGGGCTCCGACGAAAAACGATACCGTTACCGCCTTCGTCTCTGCTGCTCCGTTTCTTTCACCCCTTTCGTGATTCATTGCCGTGATCGGCGGATCGAGGGGATCGTGGGGATGGAGGGGTTACGGAGGATAAAAGAATTCAGCTAGCATGATACTCACGAAGGCAGAGCAGAAGCGTAGCTACGTCGAGGCGCCCCATTATTTCGGCCGTCGAAACGGAGGAAGCACGCGACACGGAAGTCACACGGACAGCAACTGAGACGAGGTAGACGGTCCTGTTCCCCAGAACCCTCACGTCGCTGTCATTCTATTCCCTTTTCCGTTTCAAGCTTGCCAACGGGCGAACGAACGAGCGAGTACACTGCGCGAAACCAAACTCGGAACAAACCGAACACCACGGAACGACGCGCGATACTGAGGGCCGCTAACCCACGCCGAGCCGGGGCGACCCCTACCCCAAGGGTTCACGGCCACACGATTTCAGCCGAATCCCGTCGCTAGATGTCAGCCTCTTCTGGCCGCGGACACACGTTACCGACAGGGACGGCATAGGTTCTTGCAAAATGCAAATACGAGGCACGGACGAGGTATAGGATAGACCTATCACCCTTTGGATGTCGTGTCGTCACCCAACCTGTGTTACCGACCCATAATTTTAAGACCGAATGTAGCGGCATCTGCTCATCAACAGCGTCCAACTCACAATCAGCAACTACTCTGAAATCCGTTAAAATGCTGAAAGGTGTTGCGTGCTTGTATACGTGTGACTTGTTTGAAGGCAGGCTTTTGCTACCCTTTGCTTTGGCTCCGTTTGTCAACGAATCACGCGGATTTCTCTCCGAAAATTAATAAGTAATAATAATTGGATTCTATTTGCCCCGAGTATTAGTTTATTTATTTCAATCGAGTGATTGCTTGGCAGTTCCCTAGATTCGATATCTAAACCGAAGGGATCAATGGAACTTTACTTCCATCCATCTCTTTGGTTTATTAGGCTAAGGGTTTCATGTACACTGTACAGGGAGATCGACGGAACTTTGATTCCATCTATCTCTCTACGGGTCTCCACCCCGGGCAACCTCCTCGTGGTGAAAATTGGTAATCGGTGAGAATCGAGCCAATGACTGCGATTGTCAAATATTCTAGTCGGATATAAGAATTTCTTTAACTTAATAGATGTAACTTGAAATGTTGGTAACTTCTATATGAAGTAAAAATACTTATGTGAAATTATTAAGTGTTGTTCGATTGTTCTACCCGAGCCTCGAATACGAGTACAGTATTAAGATAGAAGGATGAAGTTGGAATATTTCAGCAAGGTACTGGAACTGTTGGCTTTTGACAATTTGTAATTTCCTCTCTACTTCAGCACCTTATTGAAATATACCAAGTTACAATTCCTTGGTGAGGTATTCCACGTTACACCATGAAAGCATGTTGTTGTTGTTTATATAAATTTTTATGTTATAAATTTGTTTGACGTTAAATAAACTGGAGTAGAACAGCAAGGTTAAAAGGCGTATGTGTTCTTGTTTTGTTGTGATCCTCTTTTCTTTGTCCTTGCACGGAATAAATTATTACTCTAACAGAATCATTTGTAAATCGCGGGTTTCAAATGATCTAAGTTTTACCCGTGTTGAATTCTAATTCCTACCACGCGTTGCGTTAGAATCTTATTTTGGATTGACTCGATAACGTTGGGTGTGACATGAAAATGGTAAGGGGGCTCGCAGGCCCCCAGAGCGAGTGACACAAAATAAAAAAAGTGATATAATAAGAGGCGTCACTCCGGGCGGAACCTTTCAAGTCCTTACTTGACCTTGGCATTTAAATTGGTTGTTTATTCTAGCGAGATATTCAAATCGACTAAATGTACCTTACCGCAATTGGCTCATTATTGCCGAAGTTTACCGATCATTGCTCAAGTTTACCGATCACTGCCGAATGGGCATTTCAATTGGTTGTCTAGTGATTTCCCTAGGTTATTTCTGTCCTTGTCGAGTGACGCCTCTTATTATATCTCCTCTTTGACAAAATTACATTGCGTGATAGGTCTATCCTATACTTCGTCGATGGTCCTTGTTTGGGGAGAAGCACGGGATATTTGAAGATATTTGAATTCCAAGCAGAGATGCGCTACGGATCATTTTGGGTCAGAGTGAATTGTGGTAGCTCTAACGTTCACAGGAATTAACGACAAGGCTATTACAATTCAAATTCGATATATTATTTCATACAGCTTAGGACACGTATGTCGTTGTTCTCTTCCTCGATAGGCGTATCGTTATCAATAGTATTTATAATAACAATCTAAACAGTCATGTTACTTACATCCCTACATTTACTATATAGTTCTTTCACTTTACATATTGATGCTTACTTCTCTTTACCTTGACCTATATCTATGCCGCGTCGACGGCGATTACGCAAATAGAGAGTGACTGTTTCAAAGGAAGGGCCGATCGTTAGCGCGAAAAGAGGGTGGTACGCAAGATCTGACCATTGCTCCGTCTCAAGCATCTACGTATATTTCTCTATGTACAGTTTCGCGAGTGTAGCCCACTAGTCGAACTTTCTGGATAATTCAATACAAATGTACAGTCTTTGATACGAAATTCCTGATTCCCAAGCAATTAGCGGAGGAAGAGAGGAGTCTACGAGGTTGTGGGAGAGGATCTGAATCGAAAGGATAAACGGGATTAAAAAGTCTTATCTTCGAACGTGATCGCATATGTATATGGCAACGCTCTCGGCAACAGAGCCAGGAGGAGAGACGAAGTGCGAAATATAGTTTGCTAAAAGTTTTTCATCTCATTTTCCAGATGATCCGCCATCTGCTCCAGCTGGAAAACGGAGTGAGGAGTGTTAAATCGTATATTTACAACAAAGCAAAATTCCCTCTTCGCTCCTGGTCCAAAGACCGAGAAATAATGGCTGCCGAGATAAAATCCGTGACACGGATGCGGACAGAAAAATAACAGCTTTCAAGTGCATAATAATGTCCTCTGAACATCCTGGCGATTCTGAATTCCGCCGCGTGAAAATGGTACATATTTACATAGACGATCAGCCTGTCCTCGTGTATTATTATCGTTTATGTACACAGTATATGCCGTGGCGTTGACGCACGCGCATACTCACACATACATGTACATAATTCTTACCGAAGAAGTCCGTAACGAAGGTAACGGAGGATCTATTGTTTTCCCTTGATTTTTCCTGGAAATTCCGGCTAACTACTTTGATTCTTTTCAACGGCGTAGATCTATTTATATTTATATTATATACATCAGAGCCCTTGCCCTAGCTGAGAGTTCGTGCCTTTTTGGCGAACGGTTATTTCGCCGCAGTGCACAGTTATAACATTCGTGACTCGCGTAACGACAAACGCTCACCGGAAATTAAACATTCTCACACACGAACGGTATCACATACAACACTGACTTTGGCGAAGTAAAGCAACGCGGAGTACACGTACGACTGCTCTACTCCCCTCTATTCTCCTGATCATTATTTAGATGACTAGCGTCGCAACAGTCGATCGTTCCATCGAAGATAGAGAATTGCACATTTCAACGAACCAAGGACAGCGAATTGAACGCGTTAAGTTCCGCCGAGCCGGCTATCTGGGCCGTGTGGAAGCTCGCGCGTTGAGATAAATGAAATTCAGAGAACGGTTCTTTTAAAAAGTGAATATTGAAAGGATCGCGGGAACTTCTATTACGACAAGCTGCTTCACTGACGAATGTCAGGCGTTCGCGTGGAACGAATTACATCGATTATGGCTCGGCTACGTGTTTCTACGAAATGGAAGAAAACTGATATGGCACTCGCGAGTCACGCGGAACTGGACCAGTGCCTGGCGATCGCAATTAACGATATGTCTAGAGTGAAATGGACTGTCTTTGGCCGCGTAAGACGTACAGAGTCCGTTTAGCTATTGTCGATGATATGTATCGTAGCCGTTTGCATGAATGCGCGACTCTGTCGTTCACTTCCGATCGGCCCAACCGGCGCTGTTGTAGAACCAAGACGAGACGCTCTCGTCCCTCGTTTTACTCCATGTATTGTCCAAACCGCTGCCTCCGCCGTCCTGTAGACAAAATCAGCAATGTTCATCAGTGATTAAATCATGGAAAGTTTCTCGTTTCATTAGGGAGGGCAAACACTGTAAGAAATCAGAAAATCGAGTTTTCTTTACATTCTCTGAAATACATAGGTACGTTTCAAGAATGATCTCTTCAAATTTTATGAAGAAATTTGTGATATTGACGGAGATATAGTATTTTCCGTGAAGCGGTGTCAAGCGCGCGACAGAACCGAGTGACACTGTGAACGCATCTTTCACAAAATTACATTTTTCAATCGCGTTGACAGTGTATGAAAAAAACTATACATGCAATTAACACGAGTAAGGCCATTTATTGTAAAAAAAACCCGCCCCCTTTATACGACGTTCAGTTTTTTTTTTAATTAACGGCCCATTCTATTTTTTTTATCAAAATTTTTCTTAAAATATGATTTTTTTTACTAGGTAGTCCGTCATTTTGGCATTTTCTGCCATATTGAATTTTCTGTAATAGACGTAGGCTTCTAATTTTGAAATACTTTTATCATCCGTCAACGCCACAGTAACGATTTTGCCACAGCGCACATTTTCACGAAGAGTAAGACAGGAAGCGGATTCATGAATTTGCTTGAAAAAAAAATTTCTACTTTTCAATAAGTACACATTACCTATACTAAGCAGTACATTGATTTACTTGCGTTGTTTGAATGAAAGAAAATCCCTAAAATACCCTTACTTTTCAGACCGTCGCAGTGTTTCTCCCCTTAAAAAAAAAGAACTTGGCGCCCCTCGTTGGGCCCGTGCTTACCACAACGTTCAGCTGATGCGTGGCTGGCGAGAGGTAGTCCATGTTCGTGTAATAAGACGAATAATTTTGATAGCACTGCTGCTGAGAAGCGGTTGTAGTCCACGCTAGCCTCTGGTGATCACCAGGGAATCCACCCCCGCTCTCCGTAACAGCCGGACTCCAGATACTACTGCTACTGCCGCTGCTGCTGTACACCGTCCCCCCCAGCTGCAAAAGCCCAGAAACGTTCCCTGAGAGTTTACCAACAGGGGATAAGGGTTTTGGGGTGGGGTGCGCGCGGTTGGTCGATAACTTACACTCGGCGGGGTTGTACTGGCCGTCAGGAGTAAACTGGTCGCGCTTCCCGGTGGTTTGTACTGAGGAGAATCCCTCAAGAGAACCGGAGAGCTGGCCGCTGAACCACCTGTACCCCCGCTCCTGTAAACATAAGTTACAACTGTTAAACATGGATCTCGCACAATGATAACTCGTGCAATTAACAGTAGCCTCTTATCTAGAGTTCAACGGTTATTGCATTTACAGCTGATTGGTAAATTTTGTAAGGTGCACTTGCTCCATTGCTCGATTAGAAGATAAAAAGTTTAAGTAGATGCTCTGGGGGTGAAACGACAGGTTGCAACGCGAGCTCTGCACCAGCTAGTGCTAGGTGGATATTAGTGTAATTGATATTTACAGGGGTGTTGTGGCCGGCACCGCGGCGGCAGGCGTGGCCGTGGTACCAATCGAAGGACTTTTTCCGGAGGGCGGGTTGTTGGTCGGGTTCCCCGGTGGTTTCTTCGACCTCGGAGCTTTGTCCTGTTGTTGCTGCTGCTGCTTCTGCTGCTGCCTGCACTTGGCGCGCCGGTTCTTGAACCACACCTGCGCACAAACGTGAATTCGAGGCATCTGTTAAAATGACGTCGTTGCACAATCAGAGAAAGAATGAAGCACAGTCGTTACTTGTGCGATCCGCATTTTTATACGCAATTCAATGGCGCTTGTAACCTATATTTTCGTCGTTGAAGCGCAACGAGGCTCGAGCCCGATAGAAAACGAGCATGGGACCTCTGTACCGGCGTACAGAGCTTTCATAAAGCTGGCGTAATAGCCAATTATAAGGGAATGCGGCACCGGCGCAACTATCAATTACCAACGAAGCCGGTTCGGTAACGCGAGCGGAAACCCGCACGCGTGTGCGCCCCATTCGTGCCCCGGTGCTGTCGTCAATGCAACGTAATCACGAAAATCGAACTAAGCGGTCGACAGACGCGCGACCAAACTACCCCGAGGGAAATAGTTCCTGCGGCTTTGATACCTGCTGACATTTTCGTTTCATTCAGGTTTCAGACTCGTTCGTTAACGCAGCCTTATCCGGGGGACAGTCGACGCGGACGCTTTATTAACCCTTAACTGGAATCCTGGGGTCAGTCAAGACCTCAAGCACGCAAGATTCGCAGCAAAATTTTTGGTTGTCTAAGTTTGTAAACTGAATTTCTAATTAATTTTATAATAATAGTTTAACTTTCTACGTTTCTATTATTTCAAACATTACCTAAGAATTGATCTAATGTCGACTTTACAAATTTCTGTGTCCTTTTTTATTTGGGGTCTGCCACGACCCCAAAATACCAGTTACGTTTGAAAAAAACAGTATACCAGTTAAGGGTTAAGAATAAAAGGCGAGCCCTGCCGAATTCCTGAACCCTTCTTCAAAGCGCGTTCGCGTCCAAGCGCATCTGCATTATCCAACAGAAAATAAAAAGATTTCACAAGAATCGTCGGACAGCCCTGGATTTGCGCGAAGTGTATCCAACAGACTCGGCTCGTCCTTCGATCCACCGTTCGCCCTCCTAGATTTCCAGAACGCGAGAACGACCTCGAGAGAAGGACAAGAGGGAACGAAACGGCTGGAAGAACGAAGACGGAGAATAAAGAGGCGAGAGAGAGATGGCTAGAGGAGGGCGAGAGAGGCGAGGCGAGGCGAGGGAATGGGGGAGAGGGAGAGACGGAGGAGAGAAAGAGAGGAACCTAGAGAAGCCCTGCGCGATCAATGTTAGAGGCGGAGAGGTGAGCTTGGGTTTCTACGGATTTTCTGGGGAACGACACGAGCGGCCCGCGTTCTTCCACTGAAGCTGCTCCCCGGTGTATGTTTCTACGTCCTCTATACGAATTCTCCCAGTTTTAACTTGCCACTCTACGTTTCTTGCTGTGCTATCGAACAGCCATCCTTTCCAAGCGCAAAATGTACAAGAGAAAGGAGAATCGCATGTTCGATTGAGCGACTATAAGTTTGGAATGCAAGGGAATCGCGTGGAACGGGTGGTCCAGACTGAAAAGCCGCGCGGGGGTCAGAGAACACGAGTCGTGAGGAACGGGCCCCGGTTTTGCAGTCGGCGACGAACGTGCCGAAGACTATGGGCCCGGTTGGACCCATTCAATTCATTTGCGGGGTTGGGACCAGGTGCGTTGGCCCGCGATTGCGGACACGGTGCGCCCTTTCCGTCGCTGATGAGGGTGGAATATGCGCGGACACGTTTTCGGACCCAGTCGGCTTCGAAAGTCGATTCGGACGACACAGAGTCGTTCGTGACGTCGTCAGTAGTCAGCGATTCCACGAACGAACGATCTCCGTCACGGTAATTTGCCTTCTGTATCGCACAAAGCCACCGAGACGATTCGATGCATTTTTTCTTCTTTTCGCGCGCAGGAACGTGGCCGGGCTTTTCAACGAGGAAACGATACGAGCGACACGGGGTGAACTGCTAACTCGGTTAACACCCACTGTCCAGGAAACACGAGCGTCCAGTAAATCGATGCTGTCTGCGTATTGTGTCTGCATGCCGACACTGCTACCCCTCGGTAACGAGACACCGACCCGGACACCCCCGTCGTTTCGTCGCACGACGAAACCCACGACCTTGCGTTCCGCGCGAAAACTGCCTCGACATACCTGCACTCTGGACTCCGGGAGGTTGATTTTCATCGCCACTTCCTCCCTCGCGAAGATGTCGGGGTACTTGGTCTTGGAGAACAGTCCCTCGAGTACGTCCAGCTGCGCACGGGTGAATGTCGTTCGTTCCCTTCGCTGTTTCCTCGGGTTACCTTTTAAGAGAACGTGAAAGCAGACTCGTGCAGGTTTCTCCGTGAAATTTGCAAGGGTGTACGCCAGCTCGGCGATATAAAATCAAAGTCTATAAGTAGTATATGATAAGGAGCACTCACAGTAGTAGGACTCACCGGCGGGAGTACAACCGGGGTAGCCGATAGTTGAGTGGAGGGCCTCGATCGGCGGCATGCCGAGGGCACTGACGTAAGGGTTGGTTTTCAGGGCGCCATAGGGCCCGGCCGCGGACGCACCGAAGGCGGCAGGCCCGAACAGCTCGGAACCTGAGGTGGTGGAGGCGGTGAGGCCCCCGAGATCGGTGGCGCCGGCGCCTCCGCTGCAGCCGGAAGTACCGCCGAGGCTGTTCGGCCACATCACCACCCCCTCGGCCCCCACCACGACCACCCCCCCGCGCCGCCGCGGCCTCTCGACACGGACCTCCTCTGCTCCGGCGAATCACCCACTCTTTCTGAAATACAAATTCAAAAATTCAGTCCGATTTCCCCGCGACGCTCGACGATTGTCGACGAGCGTGACGAGCGTAATGTCTTCGCTCAGTTGTCACTGGTGGATAAGGGAAAGTGGGGTAATTGCGAACACCTAAGCAAAAAAGCAAACAAAACGAAAACTATATGAAAAATTAATTTGTTTATTATTTACAAACATACTTAAACTATTCATCTATAAAGTACTGTGACGAATTTTTGAAAAATTATAATAAGAAATCAAATTTATAGTGAAAAAGCAAACCCCTTGGTGTTCGTAATTATTCGACTTCCGTGGGGGCAATCACGAACAGAGTGCTAAATGTCGCAGAAGTCGCACAGAAAGCGCGACATCAATGGTCAAGCCATACAAAATGTTGCTACAACCTATACCTAATGTATTTTTCAAATTCCCCTTCTTGTGCGAATATCGAACAAAATAGAAAGGATCGTTTTATAAACTTTTTTCCTGAGTCTGTCATGAAAATTCAAAAATCCCTTTTGTAGATTTTAGTAAGTTTTATACAGCTGAATAATTCATCAAAACCGGTTAACATTGTTAATCTCGAAGGTTCAAGATTACCCCATCCGAGTTGTTCGCCAATACCCCACATCAAAAAAATAAAAAAAAAATTATTTCAGAGGTTAGAATCATTATTCAAGCAACGCCTCGGTCACAAAATGTTGGTAAAAAAGTGCTTTAAGTATTCCAACTTAAAAAAAAACATTTGTATCATTAATTCAACGGTAATTACATGCAATTGAAAATGGACAAAATACCTATTACTTGAAACATGATGAAAATAATAAATTGCGTTTATCTTGAATAGCATGTGTAGTCTGTATTTATTAGGTACTTTCTACCCGGCGTTGGATACGACCTAAACTATTAGCTAGTGGAGAGGGAACATCGTTTTTATTTATTAAAACGCCGTAACATCGCATTCGTGATAAACACGAACACGGTTATCCCACTCTCCCTTAAAGCTTTGCACCGATCCTTTCGCAATTTCGCGAGCGGGCATTCAAAGACTCCAGCGAGGGGCTAGCGAAGTGGTTTAGCGGACGACAGTTTAGCTAGCGGGGAAACCCGCCTCGAGACGGAAGTCGAAATATCGAAACCGATCGCTGAAGGTGGAAATAAGAGTGACGCGGTTGGCAGCTGGCTGGGCAGGATAATCCGCAGGAGATGCAACACGACTCCGACACTTTTCGACGCCGCCCCCTCCCCCGATTTGCGGAGCCTAATTCCGAAAACGCGTGTTGTTCTCGAAAACCGAGATGCGCGTCGAAAAAGGGGCGACCCTGGCGACTTCGGGGTACGCGTCGCAGCCTTTCCGCTTCGCGTTTAGCCGCTGCTTAAGCCGCGTTTTATCCTCTCCGATTACAAAGTCAAGAACGTCGGTCTATCGTCCCCGTTCCGCTCGGCTTTCGATCTCGTGCCTCCTTCTCCCCAGGCTTATTAATTTATTTGCCTTCCCGTTTATTACGTCTACGCCGCGCGTTCCACATCTGCGACGCCGTCAGTGGCCAAAGTATTGTTCCCCGGCGTTGCGGGGCGGGCGAGGGTCGCCGCCTCGCATATGTTTCGGATTAGGAGGAGCTAATCGGCTGCTAATTAACATGTGCGACGCGAAAAACAATCGGATGACGACAGAAGGCTGCCGAGTGTCTTGGAAATGACTCGCGGCGGAGAATAGCTCGAGAGGATGCAGCTGCGGAAAGAATACACGTTCGCGAGCAGGGGAGAGTAGGTACTCGCGGGCGAATTTCCGTCTTCGGTGGCAATTTCGCGGTGCACCGTAGATCGCGTTTCAATGGTGCACTTGCTCGAAATGAAATTTCGCATCGATAAACCCGCTTTAATAAAGCATTGTTCCCGTTTCGGTGGCCGCGTTACGCCGCAGCCACGAGCCGCGTATGAAAGGAACGACGCCACGTGAAGAGCGCTCTTCGGGGGTGCTCGTGCGATTACTCGAGCGAAAGTTCCTTCGCGCAAATATGGATGAAACACCCACGTCGACTCTCGACTGCCACTCGACTTCCGCAGTGTATCGTACCCCGCTGCGTTCGTTGGCCAATGTTCTTCAATGTTTCCGAGTCGATTCCCGGCCACGGTTCGCCGCGCAAAACATCGTCGCCCGACGGCAGAACCGTTCAAACCACTGAGTCCCGGTTAACTTCTCACAATTTTCAAGCTCCTATCAATCGGAATGTAGGGTAATAGAAAGAGACACACGCGCGGTTAGTGACAAACTGGAGGCGCATGTCGAAACAATAAGGCCGCAATGATTTCACCGTTTAATTACATCGTTCGCTGGAGATCCTTCCACCGAAATGAAGTTTCAGCCGGATGAAAGAGAATCCATAAAGCGCGAGCTTCCCCGTGACGCCTCCACCCGGGCCGGGTATATTAAAATTTGGCTGGCTATGAAAAGAAGGCCAGCGAAGAATGGGCGGCTGACTCTCGAGGGTCCTCGTGAAGTAAGTCAGGCGCGAATCTCTCTACCTTTGTGCAGTTCTGCGCTTTACACTAGCCACAAAGCACTCGTTACATGGCAGCCGGCGCAGCGCGGCGGCCCGCGGCTGAGGAACGCGCAAACAATCGCTGGAACGGCAATAATAATTGCCGCGTCGATTTCTCCCGTGATCCTCTTTGCCGTTGGGTAGCTGCGGTTTTCGTGCCCGTGTCACTTGCCCGCCGTCACCGCACACGTTTAATTCACCAACGGGAGGGCAACGTCCGACGTCGTGGCCGCGAAACGGTTTCCACCTCGGTAAACAGAAATCGCGGTCCCATCGATAACGGCGCGGTTTTCCAGGCAAAGGGTAGCTCGACGAGGGAACAACTCACTTTTATTTGCACTGCCGCGATATTAAAAGTACCGCCGTGAGATCGGACTGTCCGTGGGGCGAAGGGACGCTCGAGTGTCCTCGCTCGTCGCGGTGGCCAGAAGTCTCTTTATCTTTGTGCAGTTCGGCGCACAGGACAATGCACTTGTTACAGGCGGCCAAGTGTGGACAAAATGCCCAAGTCGCCACTCGATTGGCCCTCGAGTGCCCTCGAGTGCCCTCGAGTAGTCTACGACCCTGCTGTGGTGCGGAGAGGGCGAGAGAACTTGCGACTAGTCGGAGAAAGAGAGGAGAGTCTGCCTTTTCCACCCCCGATGAATCGATCTCCTGCTGCAACCAGCCACCCCCACCCTCGCCCTTCGTCAGTCCGGCCCTACTGCAAACACTTTGTGTTACCAATCGACGTACATACGTATATACCGGCACGCTGTCCCTAATGACTGTTAAATCCCCATTATTGCGTACCATGTGTACCTACGCGCATCTCGGGGGGGTTGCTCTCGCCCACGCTTAAGAATGCGCCGCGCCAACATCCGCCAGATTCGTATCTGCGAATCGAATAGACCACCCACTGCCACGTGCGTCTAATTTTCGGCCCCGTTGTCTCGCCAAGTGGATTCCTCCGCAACCAGATAACGTTCGCCCCTTTATCGAGCAGTTAATCACCGTAGCCTTCGCGAATATACTACACCATGTGTTCTCGAAGGCCAAAGAATTGGCCAAGATCGTTCGTATGTTCTTACAAACATTTCAGCTTTATTCCGAGGCTATGTACCTAATAGTAGGGTCACCTGTCCAGTGAGTGGACACTTAGCTGCATGTCTCTTAAAATTAGTAATCAAAAGTCGTTATTTAATCCTCTGAATGTTATTTCTGTAAACGAGCTGTTTTATTACTAAAGTCAGACATCCCGGAACAGAATTCCAGCAATGTTTGATAGTTATAACTATCATTAAAAGTCTGGCAGAGGATTAATTTCTAGTGAATGAACAGGGGTACCCCAGTGAGTGAACGGGATAATAACAGTGGTTAGGTTTCCAATATATTTAGACGATTTTTTGTGTAAATAATTTTTCATTCTCCAATTGCAATAATATTATTGATTTGATACTTTACTATGTAGTCTTATAAGATCATAATTATGCATAGTTGAAATTTTGTTTCTGGGGTGGGTTAATCTAACCTCCACATTGACGGCGAAAGTGTCAAGAGAAAAAAAAGACCGGATAACCTGTTCATTCATTGATAAAGTTAGAAATGTCAGCGAAATACGAATGAACGGTCATTCACTCATTGGTATTCACTGGTATCTCCCATCCAATGCATGAACACCTAAGAAACTCGACAATTTCTTAGTAATCCGTTATTTCATACAATGTTTTTCGCTAAAGGAACATATAACAATGTCGTTATAACAACAATTTTATCATAGGTCCATTAAATGCACCTCAAAATACAAATTGTAGATATCACGTAACAAGACTTGGCTTGAACTTATGGGACGCCATGAGGACCACTGCTGAATAAACGTAATTAATACCGTATCGGTTATAATAAAATAGAAAAAAGCTTTTGCGAGATATCTGTGGGTCTCCAGTCTAGATGTCAGTGTCAGTTTCAACGTTAAGTGAGCGCCATAGGCATTAATTTTTCGAATTATATCAGCAACGTTCACTAACTGGGGGTGTGTTCACTCACTGGACACGTCACCCTAGCTAGGTACTTTCCATATCAAGGATTCTGTACATACGATCGAGCTCGCTTAAAATGAAGCGGGGGGCGTTATTGATGATATTTTAATATCGAGGCACCCTGGCGAGCGAAGAAATACAGCCGCGGAGTCTACGGGCAGAATTTGCGCCGGAGTTATATTTGGTGGTGCAGGAGCAGCGACTCTGGCAAAGCTATCGCGGAAAGTTAAGTTCCGGCCGCATTGTTTCCAGGAGTGTTTGCACACAACCGCATTGTTCCCGAAGAGCACTCTCTCGCTGCCCCGGCGTCCACAATGGATGTGCACCGTACATCGTGCAGTCTGTGCGTGAAGAGGAGAGAGCGCCTGGCGCTGGTAGCACCACGGAAAGCCAGCAGCTAGGTACTTACCAGGCATTACCCGATATTACCAAATATGCATTTCAACTACCCATTATTTCCTGGCCACGATCGTTATTGCGGGACGACGCGACGTCATTCGTCTTCTCGGCGATCGAACCACCGAAACTATGATCGCGATAGTGTCTGGAGGCGTTCAACCGCCGATCAGGGGTGCCGTTTCGCCGAGCAGCCACGTTACGCTTCCACGAATCGTCATCCTCGTGGAAGAAGGTCGCGAACCGGTGCTCGAAAGTCGAGGGTGGGCTTTTCCACGGAACAAAACCTGTCCGCGAGCGTCTTGTACAGCGGGAGCGTACTTGAATACCCCCGCTAAGAGGTGGCATCCGCGTAGCCAAGAGGAAACGTTTCTTCGCCGAGTCGCATTCAATGCAATTTAGCCCGAAGGACCCCCTTGTTGTGCGTTCATTGAGCGTAAAACTTAATTCCCGTGGAAATGCCATGGGGCTATACGTGGGTATCTGTGTACGTATATATACCCATCTTCGGGGCCGTTTTCTCTCAGCCGGGTAGTTAGTTTTTATTCCTCGATGGAAGAAAAAAAGATTCCAATGGGGTTGCAGTACCCTCCTCTCCACGGGGATCAGCCTCAGCTTTTCTTCTTCAACCTTCATTCTCTCCCTTCCCCCAGCACCGTCCTCACGATCGGCGAAGCTCACTGATTCCTCCGAGCCAATTTCGAGGAGGTTTTGTGCGTTTAGGTCGACGTTCACGGTCCCGTGGTGACCTGGTCGTTCCGGCCGTTCTCCCTAAAGTCATTCGCCATCTTGGAACCGTTCGCACGTGATAAGATCGCTGTAGGATTCTCGAATGACCGAACAATCCTATCGAGACTCGCTTCCTCGAGCAGCACTCCTTGAGAACCTGTCGCTTCCTCGGTCCAAGGACCTCGGTTCTTCTCCGTTCAAACACCATTTCTCCGCGTACCGCGTCAAGTAGTTGTTACGCTGTCGCCTCTGATCGGCACGAGAACGTTGGAGTTTCCGCGAAACGTACGAAAACCCGGCACCGACTAGGATTCGAAACGTTCTCCGGTGCAGGGAAGGACGCTCCGGCACGTATACACGACGAGGAGACGAAGGTCCTCCTCGTCGAAGGCGGACCTTAACCGGGAGGGAGGCAAGCCAAGAAGATTACCGTAAGCAGATTATTTCCGTGGAAATCCTGCTGGCCAACTCTCTCGGTACGCTGCCACGCTCGAACGTTTTCGGGCAGAATCCTTGCCTCGGGATCGCAGCCGCGAACGATACCTATACCACGTCCGCGCCAGATTTCCCTCGGCATTCGTGACCGTGCCGCTCAAGTTCGCCGACGAAAAGGACGCTGTCCGATTCTCGCCCTGTGGCCCAGCAACGTTTGCATCGCGACTCACCGCGAGACGATCTACCGCGCTGTTATCTGCTGTCGTTGTTCCCGTTGTTACCGGTTATCGCTGTTGTTCGGCTGGGATCAGTGATTTCGAGCATCCCCTGCAGCTGAATGGGTGCACGGTCGCCGGCAGTTTTTCGGGTAGACGGAGTTTATGAATCGCTCGATAAAACGGTGATGCGAGAAGAAATATGAGCGGATTAAAGTTTCCCCGGGAAAGTCGCGGCGGTTATTTAGCTGCCGAACGGCAACGAACGTTCGGCAGTGGCTCGGTGAAAAGCTCCCGGTGCCGGTCGCGATTAACCAAAACGTGCATCGACGCTTGCGCGAGACGGTGCGTCGGATTAAATCTTTTTCTCCTCGACCGGAGTATTATTCGCTGCAGGAAAGGTAATGGCCGTAAATGTTTTCGCCCCTTGGCAGGTCGCGACGGTTCCCCCTGGGGTTGTTTCCCAGGGAAAAAACAGGCGAAAATATGGAATGCCGATGGAACGCGAGGAGATTCAACTTTCCAGGGAACAAGGATTCTCGCGGGAAGGCTTGAAAAGGGAAAAACCGCATGGCTATTTCCGAACGACTGTAATTCTACAGGCTTTTTCCCTATTCGCGGGGTGGAAAAAAAATTGCCTCGCGGGGACCACAGCGGGCGTGCACGTTCCCGCGCTGAAATTTATACATTCTCTCTTTGGTCGGATGAAAGCTGCCGCGTACGCCTCGTCGATTAAATGCCGGCTATTTCCGAGGTTTTCGCGCATCGCAGCGTCCGAATTCGGTTGTTCGGTCGCTCCCCCCTCTCCATGTCCCAATCTTTTTTTCCAGTCACCGCGAAAAGTAATCATACCGGATGGCCTCGCGTCTATAAAATCGCCGCTGCGAACGGGTCGCCGCTTAACATCAGATTTTAACAGAGAGAATCTAATTTTTCCGCGACAGCTATTACGCGATTACTGGCCAATCACGGCGCACTCCTACCCCCGGCGTGAATTACAGCTGGAAAACTGCGTTTCACGTTTAAACAGCGGCAACTTACGCCTGGTAGAGCTCGAGATTCCGATGTGGTACTTGGTAAGGGAAGCCCAGTCACTGTTACGAAACGAGTAAACATCCGATCGATAGACGCGTCGCTGGCGATTCTTGTCCAGTACTGTTACGAGACACCAATCACACCGAAAATCCTTGCGATTCCGGCGTTTCACAGGGGCAACGGAACTCCTTGGAGAGACTTGCTCGGAAAACTTGGTGGCCGTTTCGGCGACTGTCATCGACGCGGGAGGCGCGGTGGTAAACAAATCGACGACACTTCGCAGCAACCAGGATCTCCGCTGTTCCGTGGACGACGTTTACGGTCACAAAATGCACTCGCGTAACTAGAGTAACACGGCACCGTTCGGACGGTTGGAGCGCGACTGGAGGTTGCGCTCCGCGGAAGCAAGATAGAAGCAAGATACTCACCCGTTGGCCCAGAGGAATCGTTGTCAACGGTGTTGCTGGTCTCGAAACGGTTAATCCTCGCGTTGGTGTCTGGCTTGGCGGACGGAAGATCGGCTCGGTGGTGTGCCGGTGGCGTTCGACAGGGACGAAAGCGAAGGTTAGGTATCCGGTTAGGTTGGTCGCGCGGCACACACGCTCGTCGCTACTGCCGCGACGTTTCGCACTACCTTCGGACGAGCCCGATAGAGTATATCACGGATATGTAGACCGATAATGACTATTCTATTCCCTAATCCGACCGCGTCTCTCTCTCCCTCTTTCTCCCCCTAACTCTTACTCCCCCTCTCACTCTCACTCTCACTCTCACTCTCACCCTCTCTCTCCCCCTCTCTCCCTCTCTCTCTCTCTCTCTCTCTCTCTCCTGTTCCTCCGCGGGTCACCTCTGTTTCCGTCCGTAGGTCTGTCTCCCTCTCTCCCTCTCCCTGTCTCTGTCTCTGTTTCCCTCGCGCTCTCGGTCTGTTGGCTGTTCCGTGTGCGGGATGTGGGACAGACCCGGGACAGATGGACAGGGATAGACGGTAGGTAGAGAGAGCAGTGAGCGCGCGGCTAGGCTATTATAGCAGGAGGGCGTAGGAGAGCCCAGCTCAACTTTTCACGAGAACTTTAGTTGTTACGGATCGCTCTCTTGGCCGAGGGGTTATGCGCGAGGGGGGCGCTTGCTCGGTCGTTCGGCTCTCGCCGCGGGAGACCGGACCGCGAGCCGGCCGTGGGGAGGGCCGAGGGTAGGAATCACTGCGCGTGGAAGGGATGGGGTGCGAGACGGGTCGGGGTAGGCGATTCCCTCCGTGGGAAGGACGGACAACCGGGGCGATGAAGGGAGAGCGGGATCGGGGCTCACCTGGTCGAAGCGGGACAGCCAGCCCCTGTCGCGTTTGCGCGGCGAGAGAGAGGGAGCACGGGGTGGGCGGAAAAGAGAGAAGCGGCGAGGCGACGGTGCGATGGAAAGAGAGAGGAGGCGAGCAGACACGGGCGGAAGTACTGCCGGCGGGGAAGGGAAAGAGACGGAGTCGTGGGTGACGACGAACCGCGTCTGCCGATGGAAAGTTGGCGTGGCGAGGGCCGTGGCATCGGGGCTGCGGCGACGTGGCGGGGAACCAATTGCCGTGGCCCAAGCGGACCAACCTAACCGACCTAACCAGCCGCGATGGCAACGCTTGCTCACCACCACGTTACGTACAGTCCGTCTCTAAAAATATACTCCAGCCCGCACCTTCTCTCTTCATCCCTCCGACCCCTTTCATCATTTCCCTCCTGCCTTTCTCTCTCCCTCGGCGCGTAGTTTTCCATCGCTCGCGTCTAAACATTCGTCCAAGACGCGCGAATAGATTAGAATTTAGAAGAAAATGGACGATCGCGGCTGTTATCCTCCGTCCCTGAATCGCGATCGCTCGACAGACCGTCATCTCTCGCCCACACAAGCTTCATCCACTCTATTATCGATGATATAGAGATTTCGGAGTAGGTACGACCTGATTTGGAGTACGTAACACTGCGCAACGAGGGGGATGAAAATCTCGCGTCTTTCTACTCATTCAGAAAGATTACTCGAGTTCTGTATAATTGTAAGAGTTCAAAAGGCTAATGTGTTCGATGGTCCTCCATCGAAAGGAACTTCCTAAAGGGCGATACACGTGGAATGCCGTCGAGCTTCGATTACGGCTCCAACTATTCGAATAATTTAATATTTGAATATTTTACAAGTATTCGAATGTTACGAATATAGGGTAGATGTACCATTTGTGGCCACTGTCTTATTTATTCCGATATATTAAGTATTCTTAGTTCACTTTTATTACAATGAATTAAGCTGTCTAAGGAAGGGTTGTTGGCACCATTTCTACTGTTTTGTTGTCCCGTTTTATTTAATAATCATACGTGGCCACAAATGGTGCAAAACAGTCTGGCACGATCATATAATGATTTTTCAAATAATTATGTTTAAAACATTGTTCAACATAGAATATTTCAATTATCTGTAGATTTTGGATTACACTGATATATTCTTTATTTTTGTGTACGTATTCTTTTGTAAGTTATGTATCTGTGAATGGTACGGAAATCCTTAAAGTGGCCACAAATGGTACATTTACCCTACTTCGAATATTTGAGTATTCGAATGTTATTATTCGAAAACTGATGTATTCGAATAGTATGGTGCGAAGTCGGTCAAAATTAGCTTACAAGATTTCACCCTGACAAATGAACCTAAAGAACTTGATTTATAATTTACACCATACTATTCGAATACTTAGATATTTGGATACTTGGATAGTATTCGAATACCTACTTGGATATTCGAATTATATTCGCCAAATAATTGAGCAATTGAAGATTCGAATATTCGAATACCGAAAAATTCGACAAATAGTCCCAGCCCTAGGTTCGATCCGTCTAACTGTTCTCGATTAATCTCGTTAGAGTAGAAGACGGAATCAGGCATCCTGATTCTCCGGCATGCTGGTTGTCTTTTTTCCGGAGACGTTGACACTCAGTCGCGACGCTCTCCTCCTTTCGCTGCGCCCTGTAGCCAGGTGATAGCTGCATAGCCGGGCGTATACCCACAACATAGCAATTTAACTTGCTCACGTGCGAGCGGTTAATGCTCTTACGGGATTTCGAAAAGATCAGCCAGCATTACTATGCTATTAGCGTAGCTAAAACCGGCTTGCTTCCATAAACCTATACTAACATGCAGCCACTTTATTCACGCCGGCCCATTCATGAACTCTTAGCCAATTTTCCTCATTGACCAATTGACTCGTCGCGCGAGTCGCCGACACGCGACAGGCGCGTTTGGACCAACAAACGCATTCATTTCTCTCGCGACACCTTATGGACTGGTATTTTGACACTGGCTTAATGACCGGTGAAATCCACGCTCCTTTCAGCCTCCTCTTCGCGAGGAATCTCACGTTCGGAGAGTCGTTGTTATTCTAGAAGCGAAACGCGTGGATAAAGAAAGAAAGCTCCGTGTTGGAACGGAGCACGCGACAGCGAAGAGACTAACGAGGACTCGATCGGCCAATCCATAGTCTAGACTCTAGAGTCTAGAGTATTGGTGGTTCGATCGACATTATACGGTATTAAAGTAAGAAGCACCGATTCCGATTCGAAGCGTTTAATTGCTGAATTAACACGGATAATGCAGGCTCACGCGACACGATATCCTATCACACGGTGCTGCGTGCACTCTATTCCCGCGTGAAACATAAGCATCCCCGGAGTCGTCGATCGCACGCATCGTCCGTGTCCCGCGCGAAGAGCAATATCGAAGATGAGCTATCAGCTCGGTCCGTTTCGCGAAACGAGAAACAGCATGGAAATGGTTTATCTTTTATTTCCATCCAACACATAACGCTTGCCTGCCCCGTGACGGCGTGGCGAGGCGAGGCGAGGCGAGGCGAGCGAACGCTTGCGGCTTCGTTATCTCGCGCATTCGCCACGCCGACCTCGATTATCGTAACACAGCACTTACAGATTATTACACGCGTCAGTGTACCAAACAAACTAACAACTAGGGATTACTCGTATCTGCTCTCGTTTCTGTTAAAAACGCAGGTGCTGGGAGACGCGATGTCCCGGCCGGGGGACGTTCGCCAATCGCGAGGATAATTTGCTCGGGCGTTTTTGATCGTTGCTCGGTTCGCGAGCCAAGTAGCGCCTCGTTCCCGAAATCTTCCGTACAGGCCGCCAAAGGACGACACTCCGATTAAACGATCGATGCCTGGCGTCCCGCGGCACACCGCGGAAGCACATTCGAACAGGGCTTAAAATACTCCCGGGTTTTATATAGAATGTAGTTCATGCTCATCATCCCGAAGATCAGCCGGCTGAGCCGTTCGACAAACCGTTCGAACAAAAAGCACTGAAAAAAGTACAACTCGGTGCAAATAACCTTTGCTACGTTCTCCGCGCTCACCCTCGTCCCTCTTCTCTCTCTTTCTCTCTCTCCCTCTTTCCATCTATCGTCGCCTTTTCCTTCCTTTCAATTTCCCTGCCCTCCCATCAATTCCCTTTCTCTGTCTTCCTCCCCGTTCCGTCTCCTTCTCGCTTTCTTCTCGTCCCGTTGCTTCGGATACTATTAGTTCCCTCCCTTCCTCTCTCTCTCTCTCTCTCTCTCTCTCTCTCTCTCTCTCTCTCTCTTTCCCTCCGGCGCGCGGGCTCGTAGGGCAGAGCTCATTGACGAGGAGAGAGAACGGAATTTGAAACTGAGGCAAGCCGCTTATGAAGCTTTCGCGTAAATCACCGGTGAAAGTCACCGAGTTACTAAGTCAATGAATTACCCGGCTCGCCGACCGACTCTGCCGAGGTCACACACGTCTCGGGGTTACGAGGTATATCGGTACCGATCGCGGCAGCTATGAAAATCGCCAATTTTTCTGATCAACTCTGCGCTCGCAAGACGCGATTCTAGACTCTGTATAACTGTATTAAACTGTCACACGACTCCGTTTCAATCGATACCGAATAGGCACGTGGAGGGACGTTTTCGTATTAGGTAATTGAATTCTTCCGATGGATCCTCGTTCCTCTTAATCCCGCGGTGGATTACCCACCTCCGAGATCTTTTATCTGAGATCTGAACGGTATTGCTTTCGTCGTCGGACTACCGTTCGATTCACCGAATCATTGGTCGTAATGTAAATTCGATCGACTGCACCGACACGGCCGACTCTATTACGCGCATTATGCGCCCAGGGGATCCACGTGGAACGGCTGGCGAACGGACAAATCCGGCTACCTATGCCCGCCAACGAGCGCCATTGATAGTGATTGATCGCGCAAGTGCAGATAGAATCACCACGAGGGAAAAGTCATGTTCAGGTGGATCCCGAGACGCTCTCGAGTGGACTCGACGGCCGAGGCGTCGGCTATTCTTCTGCGAGACAGTTTTGCTGGTCATCCCTGTCGCCCCCACGGGAACCATTGACAGTCGGGACACACTTTTGTGCACCGCAGGTGCCGCGGGAAAACCTTCCCGCCACGGGGTAAAGGTTAGCATCGCAGGCGCAACAACGTCCGAGCGTCCGCGTTCGTGTACGGCGCGCACAAAAGCCACGGCGAAAACGATAGAGCGGGCATCGATCGACGGGACAATGAGGCGGAGGATATCGAGAAATTCGACTGGAATCGAGTTACGCGCGCGGAACTTGTTGATCGACGGCCACTTATAATTCGATTTCTCCCAAACAATGGCTGATCTCCGAGCGGGGCCCCCGCGGAGGCTTCAATCCCGTCGCCCATTCACGTAATTTTGCCGTGTAATACTCGCGGGAATCGAGATACCGATCGACCAATAAGAAATTGATTCCCGACAGTCACCTGCGTCACCGTCGCCGGCCTACCACGAATTGCATTCTCTGTCAAAATATCGGTAATCCGGGCACGGATCAATGAGACCCCGCTGATCGCGACTTCGCCTACCAGCCTTTCTATCCCCAGCCTCTCCCGTCACCATCGCGCCGTATTTCTCCAGCGAAGAAAGACGAAGCGAAGATCCGATTATTTTAGGTCCGGCTTGTTCCGGTCCGCGCGGGCGACCGTAAATCGCGTAACACCGGGGGCAGGAAGAGCGAGCGGAATAAAGGTGGCAGAAGTGGGTGTTACGAGGGAGCAGTCCGCGTTCCCACATTTGTTATCCTTGAAGCCGAACCGGGACTAACGAGTTTTTGATCGGTTCTGCCGGTGTCGGTCCATAGAGGCGATTCCACCGGTCGTCCATCGGCGGCTACCTGCTCCTCCGCTTCCTCCTCCTGGCATTGTCCGAGCAATGCAGCATTCCGCCGGACGCGAAAGATTTTCCTTCGAACAAAGCGCGTCCTTTCTGTGGACGACTTTTCAGGCAACGCCCACGGAGATCACCCCGTCGGAAGGAAAATTTAACCGTGCTCACGTACGTGACCTTTGCTCGCCGGAAGCACGCAATCAGTTACGAACAGTTGTAATGGTCTCGGAGAAACCAATTTTTTAATTGCTCCGCTCCGACGTCGAAATGCTTGCTCCTTAATTTCGCAGTTTTCAGGCAAGCAACTTTAGCACCGGGCTTGGCGGCTCTACGATATAATATTTTTTAAACGATCAAAGATTGAGAAGTAGTAGAGGAAGTGCAGCATATGTGGAATACAGTCGGTAATTTGGAATACCGAAGTATATAATAAACTACTAACATTATCTAAATTGTAACACCGTAGATAATAGGGACAAATGATCTGTTAACTAATGACATTTGTAGAAGAACCGCCATTTTTACATTTTCGACTTAATCTGCAGACTAAGAAAACGTCAATCTGCGAAACTTTTTCAGCGCGTATTCAATCGTTCCAATCATGGCTAAAATATGTCAAAACGTTAGGTTAAAACACTTAATCTACTCATTTGCATGTTCCTTCTATGGTTCCGTTTCAGTTTTGCACTAATTTCGAGAATACAAAGTGTGACATAAAATTTTAGGTTTCAATGCCATCGAAGGTGAAGGTAATTTGGAATATTCCAAAGCTTAGCGATGCTTTTGTTTCACGCGTAACGGCTATCGCCGCGTCGCACAGTGTCGCGGCACGTGTTTAAAAAGCAAAAATTTGAGTTTTCAAATTTTGTATTTCATTTCATGGAATTGATATTAAATAGTCCTCCGATATAAGAACATCATAATTTATTAATATAAATAACAGATTTAAGATTAGTAATTACATTCAAAGTCAAATAACCAAACGCAAGATGCCACAGACTGCACGTAGGAATTATTTACCCACTGCATTTTTGTTGCATTTATAAGTTCTTTTCCTTCTTTTTTCTTGAAAATAAGTCAAATATATCCTTTTCTCGTTTTATTAATTAAAAATTCTTGCATTTAAAGATATGGATACGTACCAGTGGCTCAAATTATTACTTTTTTTGTCGCATCTTCTAAATTCTGGAGAGACTTAAAAAACCAAATATACCGGGTCTTTCATTTTTTTACTACAATTAGTTCTTGTTATGCCCTTTAATTTGGTATCAATTTTATCTGCCCCCGAGTGCTCCCACATAAGAAAAAATACACATAATGAAACGAAAAAACTTGACAAAACTGTGCTCGAATACTTATTTTTAAAAAACACCGAGCTTTGAATTCCTTCAGATTCAACTGATAGTGATGAAGATGTATAATACGAATGAATAATTTAAAATTTATTATGAACACGAATTATTGAAAAAATTATTTTAATTTTTTTATAATTGTTTCATATGTTTGTTATTAATGTATGTTTGGATGTATTTAAAAAATATATATTTTATTTGCTTTACTTTTATTATGTTCAAAAATATATTTAATGAATTATTTTATATTAGAAATTAATTTTTTTGTGTATAAATATGATTAACATACCAATTACATATACATAACTGTATCTTAATGAAAAATTGATTTTTTTCCTATACATATACTCGTTACACTGTGCGTCAGTTTGGGCTAGCGCTGTCCATTTATATTTACCTAGGATTATTCCTATTTTGATTTTTGAGCCCGATTACATCATAAAAGGAAATAATTTTATTATCTACGTGTTTTTTTTGTAAGATTATAGAGTGAAGGTAAATTAGCATACCGGTATTCCTGTCATTTTTCATTTAGACCAAAGTTTCAGCTACTTTATGTTTTTTATTATTACTAAGAGTTTAATATATAAAAGTTTATTAGTTTCCCTATGATATTATGCAGTTTTATTTGTTCCCATCCTCTGCCGTAATTTTTGATGATTCGTCTTAAACAAACTGGTATTTCAAATATACTGCACGTCCTCTACCTATTTAAAAAAAATTCACTCGTCTGCGTTCATGAAATAAATAAAATTCATGTAATAAAAAAATAGCCTGGAGCAGGGGAGCGGTAGAAATTTTTCGCGATCCAACTCCAACGCTCTGCGAAAAACGATACCTACCAGAAGAAGGTGATGGCTTTGAAACGTTCTGCTGTCAGTTGTCTGCGCTGATTGTTTAAACGAAGCCTTTGGCGTAGCACTGCAAGGGGCCAGGGGAAAAAGTACGCGTTGCTGGCTGACGAGAGAGGAGCGGCGATCCGTTTTGCAGGGTACCGTCCAGATTTCCCGTGGGAGTACAGCGCGGCATAGGGAAAACGGCGACGAGAAGGGAAGAGGCCGGGTTTCGGCTATTAGCGATCACAAATAGGCTATTACGGTCCCATTAATACAGCGCATCCATGAGACCAGCGTCTGCCGAAACACGAATCGAGAACGCCAGACTTCCATCAAACTCGCGATCTTCCTCGCACCCTATTTTTTCTCCTCGTCCCTCTCGCTACTCTCTGCTCTCCCCGGACGTCGTTGGTACTTCTCTGTTTTTACCACCGACCGGTGGTGTAGGGTTTCCACGAGCCCCAGAGACCGGTAATCCGAGATTCACTTTGTGCGTAAGGTAATGCACACACGTAAGCCGAGCACGTACGCCCATATGCACGCGTCGAGTCGCGACTTTGCGCAGCGCGTTTCAAGAAACTCGCGGTTCCTTCTTTCGCCTTTGTAATCCCATTCTCGTGAGGGTTCGTCGAGGAAGTTACGGGGCCGTCGAAAGTCCACGAGCGGGGGCCTCCCAGGGCTGAGAGGAAAGTTAATTTAAAGCAAATAGAAAGGAAGGAAAGCGTGGAGAGGCGAAACGCCGAAAGGAGCAACAAACGAGGCGGGAATAAACGTAAGCTCGGCTAATCGACTAGGCAGCCACGGAGAGGTCGTGCCACGTGCCGACTGGCAAACGTTCCGGTGGCAAACGCCACGACGCGACGTTGTTAGCCCAGTTAGTCAACATCGGCGCCTCCGATGTTAAGCCGATCCGTTGTAGCACCGACAAACCCATCCCTGACGTCTCCCTTTCCTGCGAATCGCGTACGCGTCCAGCTATCACCCCACTCGCCCTGCGGGGTGCACGACTGTTTACGGGGCGACTGAAACTACCTACCTATCCCTACGATGGATCGAACCACGGGAAACAGACTTCTCCATCGACCAGAAATTTTGACACACTGGTCAAAGCTCGGCGGCGTTAAGCTCGTTTAAGCGGCAGAGGGGCTCTCTAAACTTTCAATTGCGCGTTAAAAGGTTTTCCGCGATCGTCTTTAGCACCGGGGCGATCGGGGTAATTAAGCGGAATTCCGCGGAAAGTTTCGTGGGAAGTGGGGGTGGGCCTATTCGGTCGCGAAGATTCGAGCAGCGAGAAGTTTGCTCCACATCCCTATCCAGTTGTTATTCGATTGGCGAATGGGATTCGATGGGCATTAATTCGCCATCGAGTAGCCAAAGCACGGGCAATGTTCACGAAGCAAGCTGCATTATTCCCCGCAAAGCTCTTAACCCATTTCGAAGCGCAGTCAGTCGAATTTGTTTCGGCTCTACTCCGGCCAATCATCCGTTCACGCGGAAGCAATCCCCGCAATAGAGGCGCAGCGCGTGCAGCTCATTAGTATCGATTAGTGACTCGATCTTGCCGAAGCGATAAACCCCGCATCGCAGCCGTCGATCGTACCGAGCAGGTAAGTACCTACGCTCGTGAATCTGTATGGACGAAGCAGCCAGTGTTTGACGAGCGCGCAGCGTTGCTTCTTGCTATCTCTCGAGACGGCAGCTCTTGACGAAGGGTTGATGCTGAAGGGCGAACGAAGGCTGCCCGGAATTCTCCCCGGTTTGCGGAGAGAAACTGAGAGAGCGCTGGGAGGAAAAGGAGGAGGTTTAGAAGGTGGAGGAGGAAGAGGGTGGCGGCGGCCGCGAGGGGCAGCAATCGGGTGGTGGAGAACCGAGGGAAGGTAGATGCCGCGAGGGCAAGGGGCAGGGGCAACGGGCCAGGGGAAGGCAGGCCGCGCGGAGAGGAGCAGGGTGAACGGGGGTTGTAAGCGGCTTACGCCCGCCGAGCGGAGAGCGACTCCTCGCTAATTATTTATAGGACCCTCTCTCGGCTCTCTCTTCTCGTGCACGGCAGATCCTTTGCCGAGAAGAGTTCCCTTCTGTCTTCCTCTATCCTCTTTTCTCCCTCTCCCTTCCTCCACCTTTGATCTTTCCCTCTTTTCGCTCTCTTTTCCCTTCCCTCGGCCACCCCACGCCGCCACCCCCTGTCCCCACCGTTTCTTTTCTTTCTTCGCTCGCCTCTTCTCTCTGCGCTCTCGTTCGCTCTCGTCCGCGACCAACTTATATGTACACGGTCCTTTTTGCGCTGCCGAGGACCGCCCCGGGTTCCTTAAAATGGGAAAGCCTCGGTCGTCGGAGGGTGAAGTATCTTCGCGAGCTACCTATCCGTACACGCCAGACTTTCCCGAACTTCGGCGCCTTAAAAACTATCAACATTTCGAACCCAGGGGAAATGGTAAACTTCGCCCACTGACGCAACTGGCGAGCACCGATTTCTGCATGCTCTGCGATAGAGTACAAAGAGTTCTTTGTAGACGTTATTCTCTCTTCCCGCATGGCCGAATGCCGACGAGCGTGGTCCCTTTGCAGCGCCTGATTAATTAACAGCTCGGGCATCACCCGAGCCGAGTTCTGTCTCTATCCTAGCGCTTATCAATCGTCGATTTCGAAACCGCGTACCAACGACCACAAAATCGGCGGTAACACGTAGGTCGTAGGCAATGCACGCGCAAGAGCGACGAAGGAATCTCCACGTGTGCTCGACCCCGCAGCGACGGAAACCGACGGTCCATTTTTTAGGATTACCTGTGGATGCTCCTCGCGGCAGGCTACGGAAAAGATCGAGGGTGGCACGGTCGTGGAGCGTGGAACGAGAGGAGAAGAGAGCCGAGCAGGAAGAGAGAGGGGCAGAGGGGAGATAGGTGTGTTGGTTACTCGTGAGCAAGCGGAATGTTTGGACAGAGGGAGCTTAACAATGCATTCGCGCCCCTTGACTTCCTGCCGGAGCTTCTGATCCCTCTGCCTGACCGGCGAGCGTAATTGGGTCGAGCGAACCGCGAGGCCCTGTAAAAAATGCGAGCACCCGATCGACTTTGTGCGCGATCGGCCGAATCGACTTCCTCTGAAGGAAGGAAGGATCGATCGAAATCGACGCGGGGGTACGAACTCCGTATTCGAAGGAACCGTAGCGGAAGACCCGGGACTCCCGAAGGTCCTCGATGCTGTATTTCTCGAAGTTGTATGGAACGTTGTTTTTCTCGAAAGAAGATGTGACGGCAGGGACCGGAATAGTTGGAATTAAATAGTTGGCGACGACTCGCAGCGAACGCACGGCGTCTGGCGTCAGCAGCGCTACTAATTAAGAAAACAGCTGTATCGGTTACGAGGCATGACGCACGCGTGAGTTTCCACGGGAAGATAGTCGCGGCTCGAGCGCGTGGAAGAAGATCAAAGCGAGGAAGTCGGGAGCAGCGACGTTTCGATGCGCGCCGACCGATGCGAGTCCTTCAATTGAATTTGCGGCGTGGCGCGGCGCGGCGCGGCGCGATCTCGATTCGTTGCCTGATTCGATTTCATCGAGTTTAAAACGGCCGCTTATAGAGCATTAAGCAATCCTCAAAGTGGGAACGGGGAATCTAGTTACGGCAGCGCGAGCTGGCCTCTTTGATCCCACCGATCCCTCCTTTCGATCCCTCACGAACCAACCCCCCTCTCGCGTCCATTCTTTTCTCTCCCCCGCCTTTCCCTCGTTAGAGATATTGCCAATCGAGGAAGAATTCCCTTCCGGACTTTAGGAGCCAGCGAGATTGCGTAAAAATTTCATCCTCTCCCGGTGCGAGACGAGCCGATTCTTCTGCCTTTCGATTCGGTACGCGCGCAATTAATCCTCCGTCGAAATAATTAACCGACCTTTGACAAGACGCCCCTCCTCGCGGAAAAATCGCGACAATCGGGCCCTGTTTCGCGCGGAATAACCGGGCGGGGTTTCGAGAGGGTGGACTGTTCGCTGCGGCGCGACGTCCTCGAATTAATGAATAAATTCGCGCGAAATTGTTAAACCGATTCTCGCCGGTGCATTATTTATACGGTTTACTCTCGCCAGTTGTCGCCGGTGCTGTCCACGGCCGAGTAAAATATGGGAAGGCAGCTGTAAATGGAGTTGCAGGAAATTTAACGCGAAACTTTTCCCGAGCCCGTTCATAATGCATGATTTACTCTCGCGCGTCGAACTCTCGATTCGCCGGCGGGACGCAGCTGAAAAATGTAATGCACGTAAACACTCGCTGACAAATGCCGGCGGAATGCATTCTCACCTGCGACCCCCCGCCCGATTCGAACGATATAGGTCAAGCCCTACCGCACGCCCGGGATAATTCCTCCGCGGTACCGTGGATAGAGTTCGACGTCGTTTAGGGTCATTTCGGGAGAGACGCTCCACATTTTTTCTCTTGCTTATCAAGTCTTAAATAAATACAACTGAAAGTAGGGGAGAGTGGGGTAAACGGAACGGATGGGTAAAACGGAACATCAATGTTTCTCTTAGATAAGAGCTGCGAATGAGTTGGTATCGCGTGACATGGGACCAAAGGGTCCTCACAGCATTTTGTGACAGATCATAGACCCGTGCACACGTTATTTTTCCGTTAAAAGACTTGGAAAAATTTCCGGTATCGATGTTTCAATATTGCGTTGTACTTTCGACCACTTTTCAGCACGTGGTTTTCGAAAATTAATAACGGTAAGTACATCGTTGGATTCTATAGTTCTTACGCTACATTTTGACGTATTAAAAAGTTCTTTACCTCACGCTGAAGTGTAAATATTAAATGTTTACTAAATCACTGCATGTGGGGCAAAACGGAACACCTATTTAACCCAATTCCACCAATCCAATTGTCTTGAAACTTTGCTGGTGTGCGTAGTTATGATGACAATACAAAATTATGAAAAAAAACGGGAGGGGTGAAAAAATTACTTAGTCATCAATAAATATAACCCATAACCACAAATCCAAACGACTGGAAATCAGCCTGTAACCACAAATTAAATAAATTCAATCGTCATGCAATCAGTATATAACCATAAATCAAATAAATTCAATCGACACGCAATCAGTATATAACCACAAATCAAAATTTAGGTACTAAAAAGTAAATAATAAAAAAATATGCAAAAATTTTTTTTAAGTTAAACAATTTTATTTCAAATGCACTAAAAACTGAAAAAATCTCCATGCTCGTGTTGATATTCATTATTCGTGTAAAAATCCATGTGTATTTGGTTATTTTCAGTCATTTTTATCTGGTAAAATATTTTTTCTTATGTGTATAATATATATTTTTGTTATATTTTATTTGCCATAGTTATACTTAAAATATGTATATTTATAGTTTTTAACATAAATGAATACATTTTAAATCATGAAAATAAAGATTTTGTACATTTAGGTACGTGGTCTTCAAGTGGGTGTTCCGTTTTACCCCACCACTTGAGCGAGGCGAAGATTTCAATACCTCCGGTAAATCTCATTTTCCGTCGTTCCCAAAAATTTTTCTTAATAATGGCTTTGATTTTTTTATAGTGTAAGGTCCACTGAAGATTCCTGTTGAAGTCCCGTGTCTTTTTCTCCTTCCGATTTTATGTTATCAGCCTCCAAACTTAAACGTTCCGTTTTACCATACTCTCCCGTATAGGTAAATTGAGTTTAATTATTTATTTCAATCTCTTTATGAAAATATAACATTAAGTCTATAAAAACTTTATTTTAATATTCCAATAATAAGGTTTCTAAAAAACATCGAGAATGTGCATGGCTCCCTAAGCCCGGAGAAGAGATGCACTTATTTATTTGTACGTTGTTCTTCCTGCTCCTATTCTTTTTCTTCTCTTCCACACGTGTTACACAATGGAGAGTACATGGATACATAGTACATATTTCATGGAGCCATTTTAAGCACTCCAGGCAACGAATTCAATCCACTGTAGAACTTGTTGATTTGTAATCTTCTAAGCATTCGTTACAATAGTTATCAGAGTTTTAATCAGTATTGATTCACTTTGTTCTTTGGTTTATCTTTGATTCTTCCTTATTAGTCTCTCCCTTAGTTGAAATTATCTCAGATTTTATTTTTTTGATCTCCCTCTTCATAGTTCTAATCTTTTGTCTTTTTATGCTCTTCTGTAGTGCCTTTTCTACTTTTTCTTGTTTTACTACCTCCTATAATTTTCGTTTACTTATATTTTCGAGACTAGTCAGTATTTGATCTATATTTTCTTAACAGACTCTTCTTTGGCGTACAATAGGTACTACAATGCAACATTTAGATCCATTTCTTTGTTTTTTAGCTTTGAAATAGATTTTCTCAGCTGTTCTTTTGTCCACGACGCTCTGACACGGGCATTTGCTTTCTTGTATACCCTCGGCATGTTCTGAACAGGATTAATTGATGGTGCATTTCTTCTTCGATTTTGAGTTGCATCAATCCCTACATTGAGGAATAGATGCACCTGCGCACAAAAAAACTGTATGCAGAAAAAAATGTTAAAACACTTTCTTATGCCGAGAGAAGAAACTACTGCCACTGTTTAAACCAATAATAATAGTTAATGCTACGCGAAAACAAGATAAACAAAATTTTACTCACCGTTCGCAGAAATATTTCGTAGGGTAGACAACCAATTTATGGACCTTTGAGATTAATACTTGAATATATGCATGTATAACAACAAAACTACTGTTGAAATTGCATTCAAATTTATTTTTCTTGAAATTTCTATAATAATAATTAGTTATTCTTATCGTAATTTTTTAAAAAACGATTATAAAGTGCAAAACGTGGAGAAGCCCAGTAAATGACCGTATACTTTTAATAATAGTTGTACTTATTAATGTTTGCTTAATACGCGTAACTAAAAATATGGGATATTAATAGTGCAACAACACTCCATTTATAAACATATAATGATTTTAAATTTATAATTGACATTTCTTTGCCTAATGGTCATTCACTGGTATGCGATCAATTACTGGTTGGTTTACCCTACGAAATTCAAAGCAATGAAAAGTTTTTTTTAGTTTTAATGCACTTAAGCAACGCCATCGATGTGTTTTGTTTAATGAGATTATGTTCATAGACAAGAATATTAAGTAGTATCAAGAGTTCAATTAATGCTGTCAGTTGTTTATCGCGGCCGGAACAGGAAGTGGTGCTCCATCAGGTGCGCCTCTCCCGAAATAACCCTAGATTCAAGCGAACGCTGGAAAGCGGGTGCTCGCTCGCGGCGACCCGCAAACATTAACGGTTAGCGAACCTTTAAAAACCGATGGTCCCGTGGGGTCTGACAATGGAAACTGTATTAAGCGTAAGTAGATCCGAGTCGCACAAAGGCTGGCCACAAGTCCGGCATTGATCCGAGGTGACAAAGGTACTCGTAAATCCATCAGGTAAAAACAATGGAACGGCAGCTAATCGCGCGGCGTAAATCTGTTTCAAGGTATTCCTGGTTGCAGCCGGTCGTCGGCGATCAAACAATGATTGGACGAGCGCGTGGTGGCCGCAGACGCTCGTCTTGCGGGGGTGAACGAAGCAGCGCGGCGGGGTAAGTATCGGTAGGTGTGGCAATAGGGCATAATGCGAGTATTAAACCGGCATAGACAGGGAGGCTGTAGGAAAAGGGGTAAGAGAGCGGTTTGCAAGGATAGGTAGGTAAGTCGGGGCTTAGCCCGGTGACACAGTGAGCGGAACCAAGCCATGAAGCTTACGGCCGGCTCCCGAGTTGTTATAATGGGATCCGGCTAAACGCAAGCCGATTTTAACTCTTCGCCGCAGCACTCGGCCAAGTTCAAGGCCATTGTCTTCGCCGCGCTGAAAGTGAACGGTCGACACTCGCAAACCCGTCTAAAATGTCGCCAGGATATCTCGAGTTGAATCCGGACGATCCGGACGACCCGTCCGAAAAGAATCCTCGGGCGTTGCTTCCTCGCCATTCGCGCCAAACCCTCCGGCTCTCCCTCTCCTCTTCTTCTCCATCCTCCTTCCCCTTCACGCGAAGAGAACGGCTTAATTAAACGCGGAAAAGCGAACGCGCCCGACGATAGCCATATAATTTATCCTTCAATGCGATGTTTACGCGCCAGATCTAATCTGATTCCAGCTGTTGCGGCATTCTTTTTACTTTTCACGTGTTCCGGGGATCGAAAGCTTCCTATTCACTTATTGTTAGCGACTCTGTCCGCGAGCTTTCGTTCCGCTTGTATTTCTTCTCGATCTTCCCTATACTAAGCTCGACGAATTAAGTAAATTAAAAGAGAATCTTATCGCTGGATTAAGCACGGTCAAGGTTCGCGCTACGTTCTCGACTGACTGTCCAGCAAAGGGCTGGACAAACACACAGCGTGGATTTGAATCGTGTGTAAAACTACGCGCACCCGGACGTGTAGCGTTCCCTATCAGTGGAGATCCTCTTTTAGAGAGAAAGTCGCGAAGGATTTGCGCCACGATTATGCCAGAGGGTCATCAAAGGGCTCGGGAAGTACCTACTTAGGCACCCCGGCCGATTTGTTATAGCCCGTTAATTTGATGAGTTAGAAAGGATGCCGGATTACGCCGTCAAAAGGTAGACAGGTACCCCGATCTGTCCAATTAGCCAGGCGCAGGCCGGCATGGTGCTGCCTACGGCTGCTCGGGGTTCTTTGTCCTTCGAGTTTGGGCCATTTAGAGATACGTGCTGCTGCTACCCTCTCTAGGCCCCGGCTACATGGATCTACGTGCGCGCCCGCCGCGCAACGCACGCGTCCTCGAACACCTGTGATTCTTTAATGGACCGTTGCAGGACTCCGCGCCTGCGATCCTCTTGATCGCGATAGTCATCTAGCGTCTCCCCCATCATTCCGACTGCTTTGCTTCCCTGCGACAAAGGGAACGCGGGCGCGCTACGATAACAAACGAAGCTGCGTACCTATCAATTAATAAGCGCACCAATTACGCGTTATGCAATCAGCGTGTGCATAGAGAATGGAGGATAACGCTTTCATTTGGAAAGATGAGCTTTCAGAAAGCGGCGCGGGTGGAACGGGAACAGGAGGTAGGAATAGGGAAAGGCAGATGGTGTGTCTACGTGGATGTTTTTGAAAAGCATTCGCAGAGGCTAAGAGAAATGAAAAGTATTATGCATAAGTACTACTCAGACGTCCGTGACGTAATCAGGATTTAACCTTGGGGGAGCGCAGTTGAAGGGATAAAAATATTTCTAATGCAAATTCAATCAAATTCATTGGATGATTATAAAAATTTATTTAAAGAACAAAACCCAGTTTTCTTTTTTTTCAGAAAGTGTTTGAATTACTTCAACCCCGGTTACATTAATTTCCTTTTTCCTTACAAACAGAATTTCCTACGTACCTAGGTATTTATCAACTGGAATTGATGATGTTCCCGCGTCGAGGCACACATTCGCTAGTTTATTTCCCATGGCGAATGTTTTTTTAATTTCGCGGAAAACAGGATAACAGCGAGGGGTGTTGGCGTCGCGCGTACGCAAATTGCATTCGCGATTACGGTGACCGCGAGGCTGTAATTAATATGGCTTTTAATGGCTCGCGATCGATACACGAGCTCGCTCGAATAATGGGACGCGGAATCGCTTTAATGTTAATTAATTTCAGGTGCATTAGCAAAATTACAGCCCCCGGCGCGCGCGGTGGTGAGATCTTGCGACCATCAATGTGATTAATAGAAGGTCGACCCGCGATCTATAAGCCCGTTGCATCGAAACGGAATAAGACGAAGCGCGGCTGAATCACACTCTCTGTGTGCAGAAATAATTTCACGTTAATTAGTGTCCTGGCGCGAAATTAATTGTTTCCCGCTGCGGCGCAAGGGTGTTCGGTGGTAAATGAATAGATGCAATCGTTAATAATATGCGATGTTTTATTTTGACGTAGGAAGATTCTCTTCTTACATGATGGAACAATCATGTATCTTACAAGTTAGGTATAATTATGTACATTCGGGTCGTATTATTACAAAGTGTGTTCTTACGTCTATGTGTGCACAATAATCGTTACGGTTTACGTTATCATCTGCTATCATTAATGTTACTGATATCTTGAAATCGTATGTATATCCTCTAAACTACGATAATATCCATTAAGGTTGTATACACGAAATATACATTCATGATTAAGCATGCGTCTTTTACGTTCTTTTTTTTTTAATCTTTCGTTTTGCTTGGAAATCATTACACGATAATGAAACACTTCTCTTACAAGGTGGTGCGCGTAGTTTCGAATTGTTGGATTACGCCACAGCTCGGCCCCGCGAACGAGGAGGAGCCGAGCAGTCTCGTACAATGAATCAGCGATAACGCATCCACGCGATCTCCCAGGAGTTCAGGAGGGATTTCGCACGTCGATCTTCGGCTGCCGCCGGGACGCGACAGCCCTCGGATCGTTCTCTCTCTCTCTCTCTCTCTCTCTCTCTCTCTCTCTCTCTCTCTCTCGTTCGCTACCACACACACGCGCCCTCTCCACGTTTACAATTTACACAAACTTCCGGCTACTGACCGTACTTGATATGGATGATTATCAATACAATATTAATCGTAATAATAAAGATCGTGATGATAACACTAAGAATAATAGCGGCAGTGATGATGAGTTCTTGTCGTATTGCGTTGAAACTGCAAATAACTGTACGATAGAAATAATAAGCGTTCGCGGTTCTTCCGCGATGGATGAGAAATATACAAGTCGATTCAAGGATCGTACGCGAGTTCTTTCCCCCGTCCTCGGTGCGCGTCGGCTCTCTCACGCATCACGGACGAGTCTCTCTCTATCACGGAAATAAAAGGTTCACCGTCGAGGAGTATGAAATACGCGCGACTCTCGATCGTCGCAGAAAAAAAAGAGGGTGAAAGGAACGATACGGGCACGAGGTTCACCCTCGTCAAATACAATTAGACAATTAGATCGAGTAGACTTTCCATTTCCGGCGATTGTCTCTGGGTTTTCATTAAAGCGGGAAATGAAGTCAGTTGCAGCGGTGGCCGTCTTGCGATCGCTTTCTAATCGTTAATCGAACATTTCGCGCTGGGAAACAGAAATACTGGTCAACGAGCGACGGGTGTAGCGCGTGAATTCTAGATACGCTCCAGCTCGAAGAACCAGCTCTCTTCATTTCACTGTTTCAGAGGCAAACAGCAGCAGGAATATTGATCGCAACGCGGTCGTACTCGCGAAGCTTCTCCACATTCGAAACACAGCCGTGGAGAGCGGGACGTTTCCCAATCTTAGATGTCGACTCGTATTTCCGTGTTCTCCAGAAATCACAGACCGGTCCGCGCCTAACTCGTCGCTCGATCTGCTCCGATGTTTCGTTTCGACGCGGTCACGCTGAAAATCACGAGGGACGTATCGCGAATGACTTCCCCCGTCTTCTCAACGGTCGCGTCGCTCGCGTATCTTCCCACCACGCTTTCGAAACAGTGTCGCGTTCACGTCCTGACGTCGTTCCCGTTTTGAAGCTTCCAACGGGCGCCCCGTAAACGACGATGATAGACAATCGGCACCGATCTTCATCGGCGTTTATACCGGCCCGGGCAAAGTTCAAGTCGCGAACCGTTCATGCGGTGTCTCTTCGATGCGTTGCTTCGACTCTCCGACAATCCGCGATTATTTCCGATCGCGCGAGGTAACTCGGGACGTCGAGGGCAGGAGAAACGATCGTGAGACTCTTCCGTCCGTAGCTGAAGCTGCGACATGAACAAGACGCCATATTCCACGAGGAAGCGCGTGTGGTTCCGCTGAGTGTCCTCGGGTATTCGTATCGGCGACGCGCTCGGATCCGTCACGAGACTCGGTGTCTGAGATCCGACGCTCCGCGACTGGATGGCGCGATCAGCTCGATATGAAGTCGGTTTACCTATCTCAGTTCTCGTCGGAATCGATGTTGCCGTTCATCTCGAGGCAGCTAGCCGCGGTGTTGAGACGCCAGGGATAAGCCGCGGAGGATCCGGTGGCGGCCGAGGTCTCCTGGCCGCGGTGGTATATCCCGGATGGCCTAGTGGGCCGCTATACCATCGTCTGGTACTTCTGGTCGGGCAGTATGTAGCCGTCGGAGTCCGAGGGCGAAGCGGCGATGTCGTTGCCGCCCGTTGAGTTCAAATGATGGCTGGTCAAGTGCGACATCGACGAGGTGAGCGTCATGTTGTGATGGTACTGGGGATGATGGTAGTTGCCCTGGGGGCTGTGGTGCATATGCGAGATCTGGGTCTGATAATAATCGCCGTTGGTGTACGGGTTCTGGTAGGCGTTGTAGGTCTGCCCGGCGTAACATTGGCTCGGGTTCACCGAGCCCGGCGACGCTGAACTCCAAGTGAAACCATACTCGCCGTGATGAATCTGGTTCATGGGAGGCGGGTAAGACGACGGCGGTAACTGGCTGGAACCCGGGGTCAACGGAGGAGACGGCGTGGTGAGTGCACCGTTCGCACCGCTGCCTCCGGTCGGGGTGACGCCGAGCCGCGGGTACGTGGACGTGGTTGCGAGCAACGGGGAGTTTGGGCCCGGTGCTTCCTTGCCGCGCGGCGGTGACACCGGCGACGAACGCCTGCTGGGAGTTGCCGTCGAGTTCGTCGACATCTTGTTCCCGTTGTTCCCGTTGTTGCCGTTGTTCCCGTTGTTGCTCTGCGTCTGGTTCGATCTCGACGACCCCTTCGTCGGGGAGGCCTGCTGCTGCTGGTGCTGCTGCTGCTGCTGCTGCTGCAGTTGCTGTCTGCACTTTGCCCGACGGTTCTTGAACCATACCTGCGCAGAGGAGAACAGAGGGAACGTGAAGGTTAACTGCGATCTCTTCCGATTGTAGGGGAGAGGTGCTATAAAAGGCACAGGTCTTAAATGGGACAAATCGATTTGCCAAAATTCTAAACGCATTAAACTGCAAGTTATTTTCCTGTTTATGGCAACACTAGTGCCCAATCATTTGACGTAAACTTCACTGCGGTCTCACTTACAACAGAGTAATAATCCGCGGTTGAGCGGATTTATAACTAAAATTATAACTAAAAAAGCTGCTAAAGCTATGATTAATGTCACACTCTATGAAGATAGTAAAAATATTGATGATTTATAGTACAAAGAATTATTTTTTTCATAGATTCCATTGTTTTGTATCATAGGGATTTACAATTATAATCGTAATACTTAATAAGTTTATTTTTGTTAACGTATCTCTTTCATGACTTATACTGTCCCATTTAAAACCACCTATTCGTAAAAGGGACATTTCCCACTTATTTGAAAATCGAAGATTTTGTTATTTTCCATTACAATTTATGAGTTTGTAATATACTTTTATTGAAGGGAAATAAACACGTTTTCATGTTATGTACTTGTTTTTAAATACCTATAGTGATATTGTCACAAATGGACGCGAAACAAAAGTGTCCCTTTTATAGCACCTCTCCTCTATTTCGCTAGACGCTAATTCTCTTTGGAATTGATAGCAGCGAGGCGAAACTGCGGCGGGGATCTTCCGCGGGGAGTCTCCGGAAAGTTTCGGGGAGACCATCGCCCGAGGGATTGCCGAGAAGAAAAGGTGTCCCGTCACGAGGGATGGAACCGTATCAATGGGGAGTTAATCGGTGCAATGGGAAAGTAATCGCGGGCGGACGGCCGTAACATTTCATTAAATCGCAACAATAACAAGGAGCCGGGGCGGGAGACCAGGGGAAGGTTTGGTGCACGTACGGCATCCAGCTTCCATACCTCTCTCGTAGGCGTATCGGTGTATCCCTCGGGAGTCGCGTTGCCCGTGTTTGTCGGCACGCATGCGCGAATCAAAAGCCCACCGTACGAGCTGGGGTTGTTTTCACCCCGCTAGTGGAGATCGAATGATTCTGCCCGCGAATACGCGCTCACCTATGTACGTATATGTCCTCTATACGTGGATGCGTCTACTTAGCTCCGTGGGTTACCTACGGGGGCCACCACACGGACACCGTGTTCGCGCTCGGGAGGCTAGCGTAACAACAAGCACGCTCAGGAAACGCGTACCTAAGTGGAATCGAAAAATCTCTCTCTCTAGCCCTTGCTCTGTGAAGAAGGAGGGAAAGAAGGACAAAGAGTCCTCGCTATCCCCCGGTAGGCCGCAAGCTCGCGCGCGCAGAGCCCCCTTTTCACTCCCCCTCACGCACCCTCTATAATCCCGGCACACAATGTGGCCAGGGGTGCGATCCTATGAATCTATGCCTGTGCCTTTAAAAGCGGGACCCGTCGTCATTGTTGTTATTATCGACGGCATTGTAACAGTTGTTGCGAAGAGCGCGAATCGGCGAAGCGGACACGGGATTTCCAAGCGGCTATGAATTCCGTGTTAGTTGGTCGAGTTGAGGACGAAGGAAGGATAGCTGAGGGTCTCGGAACGAGGAAAACCCTTTCCACGAAGCGACGGGACAACGACCCCTCGTTCAAAAGGGGGATGCTGAGAAGTTAAGGGCGTCGAGGCGACGAACGGAATTTTAGGAATCCCGGCTGATTCTCCAATGAGTCGCGAAAGATGCGGCGCAGGATGGGGTGGCTGTTTGTTCCGTTCCTTATCTGCCGGCGCAATGGACGAGTTCTCGTTTCGCAAACACATCGCCCGAAGATGGGGTGCGAAGATCCGTGGCGCGTGAAACGCGGATATTGCGTATCAACCGCAAGAGAAATGATCCCGACGAGAGGGACGGAGATGAAGGTCTGCGAGGGAAGAAGAACGAGAGGGAGAAAACGCCCATTACCGCCCTGTGTTTGCACAACGACACCCCCCGTTAGGAACAACACACAACCGGAGCTGACGGCTACCCCAAAAACCGAGCGAGCGGGCCACGGTGCCACCCGGAAGCCCTCGGGGGCGACCGCAGCCAGTTTTACCCGTGTGTATCGATGGCTAGGTGTAAATTGCATCACCATCTGGTTAGCATCCAACGCGGAGAACCAACCCATTGGCCACGGACTGGCTGCAGCTGCGTTGACGTTCCGTTATGACAAATATATTTTCTTATTTGTACTATTAATACGATCTCGCGGGAGCCCTGCGCGCCCTGCCCGCGTAACCACCTATGCGCGACACGTCCCCGGGGGAAACAGGGCAACGTCCGTTCGACGATCATTCCTACGATAACCTGTAATCTACCATTCGCGTCGCTCTTGCGGCTAGCCGCGCATATACTTTTGGATAATCGAGATTATACGAATAAATTGGTGACGCGAACCTGTCCCCGAAGAAGGCTTCTCCCCGCGCATTCTCGCCGAGGAGCCAACGTTTTGACGCGCTCCTCGATCGTAAATGACGGACCAACGACCTGGTGCATTCAAACGTGGCAAACATCGCGCGCAGCTGTGTCGTTCTCTAGCAGACAGTAGCGGAGAGGCAGGCGCGTATAGAAACTCGCGAGCGAGATAGGACGAAGGGCTATAATCCAGGAACAAATCAACTATATGTTGTGCTCCATACATCGTGCTTCTGTGTCCCTCTACCTACACACACCTCTGCCCCGCGCGATCTAGCTGCCTCTCCTTCTCCCTCGAAAACTTTTAGATTCACCGTATCCCCGTGTCCCCGTGTCCCCCGTCCTCTCTTACCCGCCTCGCCACCTCCCCTCACGGATATTATTCGTTCACGTGGCTACGCCTCTACAATATACACGGCGCACACGTGTGCCCACCGCCGCCGTACGTGTGTTACACCCTTTTGCAGTTGCGCCTCCATTCACGGGGGGAGGCTTAACTTCGCGTGGAAACTCTCGCTGGGCGGAATTTCCTCGCTTTGTCCTATATCTCGCGATGGCGGCACCGAGCGCAGGGCGAAGCGGTTCGGCGACACGGATCCCGGCTTCTCGATGCGCTCTCGTTCATCACTCTTCGCGGCCGCGGCGGGATGATGATGCCCGTCGCTAATGATCCGCAGGGTGAGGAAAACGGGGGCTCGATCAAGGGACTCGCGACCTCGGCATTCCCGTCACGATCGTGCCTCGGAGACGCCGAGACACCCCATCGCGAATAAAGATGTCACGAGGACCGCAATAAAAGCGTCAACGAGCTCGTCGGCATATCTATCAATGTACAGCCATGGCCGGGACAATGGCGGAACCGGAGGGACGTACGACGCGACACCGCGTTGTGTAAATACCTTAAATCTCGTCCGTGCTTGCCGAAGCACGAAGCAGCCTCCATCTCTCTCGCTGACTTGTTACGTGGCGTGCCCTGCGCCCTATCCAAGATGAATAAAGCTACCGAGGTCCCCGACACTTTTCCGACACCCCGGAATTGATATCGACGACATGTACTCAGCGTCCGACGCGCCTCGTAAACTTTCGGAGGATCCCCGACGTTGCCTTACCCATCGCAAGTACGACGAAGCATTTAAGGGGGGTCACTCAGGTGAAAATCAACTACCATTATAAAATAAATTAAGAAATAAATTATATAGGAGTTAATACAGTGACAACTTTTTCTTCATAATTTAAAAAAAAAATTTCGGAGAAATTATTCGATTGTAAAATCCATACCCTTATCTCTGTAGTATTGTATACAAAGACTGCAGAAAACAATTCAGCTCGAAAACTTCATTTTTGTCAGAGTTATAAAGTTTTTTGTTTTCTCCGTACGTTGGATCTTCTTCTTCTTGCAATGCTTGTTCTCTTCGTTATTGTGCAGTTTGTATCTTTTTTCTGGCACATTCTTTATCCTTATACTTGAGTAGGTAGTCGTTTTTTGTGACGCTGTTGAACAATTTTCAATGATTGTTCGCTCATTTGCATTAGGTCGTCCTTCAATGAATGTAATATTGTCCATACTTTATTATATTGGGTGACAGCTTCTGCGACTGCAGCTTCCACAAGATATTTTAAAGAAAAATATCCTTTAGGCACTTACGCCATATCGTGCTATGCAAACTGTCATTAGAATTTTGCGTAAGGCATTGTGCACAACGATGGAGCAGTTTTTCATCGCTTAGCCTATTACAAATTGGTAATATTTTATCCAGAAATTTTTCTCTGATAGGTGTTTCTATTTTCTTATCATGAGAACCAGGTTTTCTTCCTTTCGTAATTGCTGATTGGTAAAAACACCATGATTCTTCACCCGATGGACATTTATAATGTTGTGGTTTCGTATCGGTCGAAACTGCGTGGTACATTGTCGCGTATATTGCAGCTTTCATAGCTGTAATATTGCTTTTATTTCGTAATATAGTTTTTTTATAATTATCTGCCAATTTTCTAATTGTCACTTCTTTCAGGGTACCCTGCCCTTTACCCCCTAAAGTAATGCCTTTTATACGCTCCTGTTTTACCAAATCGGTCAAAGCTCTCCATAATCTTTTGTCAACATCATTCACACACTCTTCTTTTTCGATTTTTACGCCTTCTTCTAAAGCAGAATATCCTTTGCCACTACATGAAAATGCTTTACAAATACGTATATTGATATCGTAGACTGAAGTATTCATATTTTCATCATGAATTTCATAAGAACAAATCGTAGAATTCATTAGAGACTTCAAACCACTGAATTTCAAAACAATTTCGCGAGCTAGTCCATGCGCTTTCTCACCCAACAGTAATTCTAAGGAGACCTGGTCACATGCAATACATTTCATATGTGATCAAAGATTATTCAGATTAGAAATATCATTAATTGCATATTGAATCTGTTTCGAAGCACAAGGGTATACCGTCATGCAGAAAAATTTCTGAAATTTCTAATGACAGTTTGCATAGCATGATATGGCGTAAGTGCCTAAAGGATATTTTTTCTTCAAAATATCTTGTTGAAGGTGCAGTCGCAGAAGCTGTCACCGAATATAATGTAGGATTGACTAAAACAATATTACATTCATTGAAGGACAACCAAATGCAATTGAGCGAACAATCATTGAAAATTGTTCAATACCGTCACAAAAAACGAGTACTCAGGTATAAGGATAAAGCCTCAGCAAGATACAAACGTGCAAGAAAAAAAACGAACTGCACAATAACGAAGAGAACAAGCATTGCAAGAAGAAGAAGATCCAACGTACGAAGCAGGAGCGTTTTAGTTACTACGCCAAAACAAACAACTTTATAACTCTGACAAAAATGAAGTTTTCGAGCTGAAATTTGTTCTGCAGTCTTTGTATACAATACTACCGAGATAAAGGTATGGATTTTACAATCGAACAATATTTTAGCAATTTTTTTTAAATTTTGAAGAAAAAAATTGTCACTATATTAACTCTTACATAATTTATTTCAGCGCAAAAAATAATATGGAAATGCATATTTTAAAATTTTTATCTGTAAAATAACTGGTAGTTGATTTTCACCCGAGTGACCCCCCTTAAAACGAGGAAAGTGGGTGAACGAAGGTGTCTCGATTTACCTGAACTCTGGATTCGGGCAGATTAATCTTCATAGCCACCTCCTCTCGCATGAAGATATCGGGGTATCGCGTTTTCGTAAAGAGTCCCTCCAATACATCCAGTTGGGCTCTGGTGAAGGTCGTCCTTTCTCGGCGCTGTTTGCGCTGGTTCATTCCTGGAACAGAAGAGAGCGGAATACGCGAATTAAAGAACCGCGTGGAGCGATAAAAGACAGGCGGGCTTATCTAGAACGGATCGTGGACGTTAATCTTATGTGTGCAGCGAGGACCGCGTGGAAGGAATATGGAGCGCGGAGAGGCATTTACGAGTCGGTCAGTCGAAGCTACTCGAGGCCCGGAATATTTGACGTCGTCGGCGGAAAAGGAGCATCTAGGACGCCGGTCGAGAGGACGAAGATGAGTCGACTCGAGGCTGCTCGACTCCAGAAGGGTGAGGCGTCACCCACCGCAGAGACCGGAGGACCGAGAAGGGGGTGGCGCGGAGGGGTGTAAGCGTTGCGAGGTCGCGATAGCGTAATTTTGAACAGTTCCCCCGCTACGGCCCACCCTACTCTACCTTCCTCGTGCCATCGAGCCTCGCTTGGCTCGTTTCGGGACCCACGTAATCCGCTTATGAGGGGGTCACAGGGGTTGCGGGGCGAGGAGGACGGGGGACAAGCCAGAACGGTGTGGAACGAGGGAGATGAGATGAGAGGAGAGGAGAGGAGAGGAGAGAAGAGGAGAGAAGTGAGGAAGGAGGGGCAGGAGGGGGCCGGGAAGGGTACACCCCGGAATACACGACCATCCAGAGGACCAAAGTCGCGGTTCGTTCCCAGCTGCCTCTGGAAACGACGGTACCCAACACGCCAGCGTACACCGTTGGCCAACCAATAAAAAGAAGAGCCTGGAAAACTGCGCCTCGCCAGTGTCTCCCGGTTGGAAGCTGGATCGTAAAGTCGAGAAAGGAATGGTGGATACCAGTCCGGAGGATCGCTCGGTGCTCCGCGATCCACCGAACCGAGTATTTTAAAGTCCGGCTTCAGGAGCTGTTTCTAGGAATTATAATACTATAACTAAAGATGCAAAGTTTTTTCGTAACCACCACCCTCCTCTTTCTCCACCGCGCCCTTTCCCAGATTGCGCCCGACACGATTTTTCGCGAGCCCAGTCTTCTTTTCCCCCGCTGCTCGCGTGCCCTTTGTCCGCGTTTGTTCCAGCGTGGCGAGTCGAGTCGATCGAGGTGCAGCGGCGTCATCAAGGCGAGGAAAAAGTTGCGGCGTGTCGGAGAAAGAGAAAGCGCCGCGGCGAGTAGGTTCAGCGTGCTCCGAAGGGAGGAACGGGCGAGGAAGCCGAAGAAAGAAGAGGAAGAAAAAAAGGAGGAATTAAAAGCAGCAGCTTCTACCGTGAGAGTGAAGTCAGAGGAGTGGTTTATGGCGAGAAGAGAAAGCAACCGTGGAGAAGACATTGTGCGAGTCCCCGCGTATACATATATCTTTCTACCTCCCTTTTAAGTCTCTCCGCGCGTTGATACGCTCAGCGAGGTTGAAGGTAATAATTATTGCGAAGATAACACGTGTCCGTGCGAGTACGGCAGGAGAGACGTGGAAACAGAAGCGCTGGAGACTCGTCGATGAAAACTGACAGCGAGACGAGAGATGTTGAAGGGGGAGTGGTCCACGGGGGCCGCGACCATCGTCATATCGGTCGTATCGGTCGTATCTCTTCTGGCAGCCCTCGAATTGTTCCCTTAACCTTAAGCCAAGAACCGACACGTAAGAGCGCGCCGGGGCAGAGGATGATGACGATGACGCCGACGATGATGCATACGCGCAGATCGTTGCCTAACGAACTGGTCGAGTGGGCTATCAGCGTGGCTGGCCGGGTAGATGCTGGAGGCAGATTGCGCCGGCCACAATGTAAAATTCCACGCCGCTCGGCTACCGTCGGCGTTGGAGCAACTGGGAGCAACTGGGAGCAACGATGGCGATGGGCACGACACGCCGAGCGATCATTGAATCTATGATCCGTATCTCGTGTTCCGTTGCCTCCATAGCGGATCCAAGCGTCGGAGGCTGGGACACGAAGGGATAAGGCCGCTCCAGGGGAAAGAGAGAGGAACGGACGGATCCAGCGAGAGGATGCTTGATTGTCGAGTGGGCGTTGGCGCTACCGTTAACGACGGCCTTTGCCGGCTATACATCGGCCCCTGTGAAAGCCAGGCCCTTATCCAGCAACGAGACAATGGAATTCCGATTATGGTCTTTCGCCTGCCTTCCATGCAGCGCTGAGTGGGCGCGAGGAAAAGCCCTTCGTTTGCCTGAATTCTACGCCAGAGGAGATCCGATGCTCGAGCGCACACAGATCCGTCACTCGCTGCCCCCCTCCCCGAAATATCGCCGCACAATATTTTTCACGGCGATCACGCGCGAATGTTTTCAGGCGAGGCACCCGATCAATTTAGATGCGTCGATTTGCCGAAAGGAGACTGGCTAAGCAACCCTAATGGGACAGCAAACACCCGCTGCGTCCTGGAGTATGATTCGATTTATTATCGTCAGCGCGAGACGAGACCGAGGGTTGATATAAGGGTTGCTCCGGCTCGTTGGCCCACAACGAGATCAGACGCGACCCTAATAGCAAATTCGTTTTCTGTTTATTGGATTCTTTCCTGCCCTCTGCGTGGGGTTTCGTGTTTCGAGCTACAAAGTGGAGCGGAATCCGTGGAAGTCAATGGACTGCTAACAAAATCTCACAGTGATTTCTCTCGCTACCGGGGAATGTCCTCTGAATCGCGTGTATCAGCAGCCGGAGATACCGCGGTTCACGGTTTATCTTTAAACAAATAAGTGGACCGTTAAGCGCCCTCCGTAATGACGTGATAGATAAAATCACGATAATGACTAATTGATCGCGAAGTGTGTGAATTTAATTAATTATCGTCTCCAATACTCCGCTGCGGCGCGGAGTTTCCGCGGTCAGGTCAGATGAATTATTCGCCTGGCGCTTGCTTATCCGCTGTGCGATCTAAAACTATGCTCGCGATGAAATATGGCGTGTCTAAGAAACGCGATTATGCTCGCCGCGTTTGTTATTAACGATAAGATGCGGGTACGCGTAGTGAGATAATAAATAAGCGAGATAACACGAGAGAATTCTGTATCAGAGAGCTCGTCGAATTAGAAAATGGAAATTAATATCAATTACGCCGCTAGACCGGCACAATCAGATACAGATACCGGCGGTGTAATTATTCGGTAAATTAACTAGCTACTCGCCGCGGCGCCATTCATCAAAACGGTTAAGTCGCCGAGATTGAACCATAAATTACGCGTTTCGCGCGAACATCGTGGAATCGAAGGAGAATCGAAGCCGGCGAGGCGGCAAACTCGTTCCACGACGGCGGCGGCGACGGTTACTTCGTTATTCATAGAATACGAGGTGCGACGGTAGCGAAATTCGAAGGCGACGAAGATCGAGGGAAAGTGAATACGGGCTGCGAAGGGAATCGAAAATTAATTAAAAGCTAAAATGCGAATAGGCTGCTAGACGGTGCAGGGCGTAGGCGGAGGGGATGGATTATTCAGGGGACCGTGGGATGATAGCACGTGCCATTGCCTTTCGGAGAGGGAATTCTAAAAGGCCATCAGCTACGAAAACATTTGGTCGACTTTGCGTTTACAGTGTGCCCTCCGCGAAATCGCTGCACCAAAGTAGATAACCGCAGGGAGGTCAGAGTTTGCCTTTCACGCCTTTGGAATTGCCAATTGCGGGGGGACGTTGTCGTCCAACGAGCGATCGTTCCCTGCGCAAGACCAACGTCGGACAAAAGCGAGGGCATCGTTGAACCTGAGAGCGATACACCTGCCACCGCGCAGGGCCATGCAAGAAGTTTAGACGGCGTAGAACGAACGAACGGAAGGAGACGCGTGTGGCCTTCGGATCTAGTCGGTCTTACGCCAATAATCTAGCGGAGAGGAGCATAAGTAAGTAACGAAATACCAACACACATCTGGGACAAGCGAATAATCGGATAAGCTTCGTGTTACCGTCTTCCGACCGATGCCTTTTTCCATCGCTTCCTGGGCTCCACCTACTTCGAGCAACCTGCTTATACCGATCTTAAAAGGCGAAGACTTGCGTGTATCGGAAGGGAAGTAGGTACACCGTCCCTCGGAAACCGATCAATAGAAGAATGAGAAATCAACGACCCACTTATCGATGCATGGGGACGACTTGCAGAAGGCAGGAACAAGCGATACATAGAAGCGGAGAAGAAGTAGAACGTATCGATATCGTTGTACGTGATATTTCACTCAGCATCGAGTGTTTATCCTGCAATTAGCAGCGGACCTGTATTTGGAACCCTCCTTCGGGGCTTCGGGGCTTCGGGGACGACACCATCCACCTACTCAATTTACTCGTGGCACGCGTCGATCCACAACGAACTCTTCCTGCTGCGATTCCGAATAAGATTTCTCCCCGGTGCTCTAACGCGTGCTTGTTTAGCCGGACGTTTTGTGGCCACTTGGTAACGACGTTGGGCGCACGTGCTTCCGCCACGTGCCGCCCTTAACCTGACTCCCAATTGAGTGATTGGAATTCTATCGAGCTGACAAGCTCGCCGATCAAACGTCGTTGTTACTGGACTATAAATTTCTCGGGCTAATTAGCATCGGGTAAAAAAGGTGAGCTACAGGAATCGTTCTTTGCTTGCTCCTGGACCGTCGAGTCGGAGTAAAGAATCAGAGTCGTGGATGTTTACGCGTCGCGATCCCACCGGGAGCCAGGAGGAAGTTAAGTGGACGGGCAATTTCTCTGCGACAACAAATAGTAGTAGTCGAGTGAGAAAAGGGCGAGGCATGTGACGCGATTCCCACGTACCCGCTGACACTCGCAGTGTCCCCGAGCACCGGGGCAGAATTCTCGGCGCGTTAACGACAACGTTTCAACACGCCTCCCCTTTAGCACCCTCCGTTCCGCCCGGGGCTGCTATCTTTTTTCCCGACCCCCGAAAGTACGGCCCCCTCGGGCGATTGCATAATAAAATAAATACTGACATACGACGCGAGCGTTCCCCGACACGGACTGCCTCTTCTCGCGCACGCGACTGTAACGTCGTTTCTCGTAACACGATCGGTTCGACCTTAACGCGTCGCATCGACGTTCCCCGAGGCTTCCTCGAGGTCGCGCGTGGTCGCCTCGCGAAGTCTCATCTCCGTTTTAATTTTGTGATTTCACGGGGCCTCGTGCATTATGCATTCCGGGAATAAAAGAGTCGATTCCGTCGCCGGTTCGCGACCGACGAAATAATTCAAACTCGGCCGCGACGGCGACGTTTACTTGATAAACGAACGTAAAAGCCCTTTGCCCGTTCTCGCGGTCCTCCAGGCCACTTCCGTTCTCCGGCTGCCTCTTTCGCAGGGGCGCGCACGGAGCCAGAGGCGCAGAGGCTCGTTCCTCTCTCGTTCCACGGCTTTTCGTGTAGCGGATACGCCTACAACGGATAGGCGGCTGGACGTGGATACGTAGGGACCTAACGGACAGATCCGTGTTTCCATGGAAACCCACCTATCTGCGTTGGTTGGACCTATAGTGCCTGCTGCCACCCTGATAAGCGGCTTACTCTCATGGTTCTCTCTACTCTTCTTCGCTGGGGCATTCTGCCCCCCTCCTCCCACCCCCTCGCCACCGTTCCACTCCCTCTTTCTCTGCCGCCTCTCTGGGCCCCTTTCAAACCGCCGTGAAAAAGACGACGACACGGAGAGAAGGTACGCGTATCTATACCGGGCTCTTCCGGTTTTAACCAACAAACTGCAGGCGCAGCGACGGACTTTCGAAACGAAGAAAACCGCGTGAACACAGGTTTCGTGTTAGAGCCCCGCGACATAAACAACTCGACACCCCCATGTCTTGAAAATTAAAAGATCGCGACTGATACGTTAAGGCAAGTTCCAAGCTGGAAAAGAATCTTCCATTTTGAAGCTTCTCTCTCGCTACTCAATTTTCACGCGATGGAAAGCTTTTCCGTTCTTTTTTCGCGGATCGGCCGCTTGATCGATGCCCTCGCGTTAATGGTCCCTACGTTCCTTTTTCCTGCATCGCGCCGCGTTTTTTAACCGAACCCGTATTGCGGTATTCGCGCAAAGCTCCGCACAAAAGGATCTTGAAAATACACGATGGGATCCACTATTTTTTACCGACTCGTAAACAAACAAAAACACTTTGCACGTGGCGCTGGGAAATCCCTTTAAAGCGATGTTTTTCCATTTCATAGTGACCGCATAGAGGAAATAAAAAGTAGCCAGAGGATAGAAGACTGAATGTTGAGCGAGAGCGTTTGCTGGGAAGGAGGAGACGTTGCGACCGGAAATATCTCGCGGATCAAAGAAGCAACGTTCAATTCTGGCTGCGTAGGAATCTGACTTTATAATACCCATTATGTCCGGACGGATATCGCGTTGGACGTGAGCCCATCGCGGGGAACTCACGGAGAAACTTATTTGCCTTGGATCGGTCCAGATGTATGCGGAATTTTCGAATGAAAAATTCTGTCGATGCTTTAAAGGCAACGTCGAAGAGAAATGCATTCGAGCGCCTGCCACAGAATGATACAAGCTGACTATAGATAAGAAGCCCCGAGTTTACTTCGGCCTCGTATGGCTTCAGTCGATGCATCGATTTGCATGACAATCAATAATAGCTAGTATGGCGGACGGGGCGCAATATTTTTACTCGGAGATAACACGTCGCGCGATTCGCAAAATTTCCGATACACGCATCATTCGCCGCACAATAAGATGGAGAGCGGAAAAGTAAACACCCGAAAATATTCGAGACTGTTTAATAAAGTAATCGAATGCCAGTATATTTATCGCTGCTCTATCGCTCGTAATAAATGTAATACTCCCTTTAAACTTCCCAAAATGCACGAGGGGCAGTCTAAACTGCGCTCGAAGTTATTCATAAGTAATTCTAAAGCTGAATGCGAAACGCGCGGCGCGGGTCTACTTCCACCGACGAAAATAGAAGTGTCTATACCTACGTGATATTCATATAAAAACCATAAAGCAATTGAAACAGTATCGATATCTACTCCCTTCGCGAAAGCCATGGGACAAAGCGAACTACGTACAGCCCCAATAAAAAGAAGGAGAATTTACAATAGGTCGTCAACTGCACAGCTACCGCCACCTCACGATCTCGCCTGCACGCTTTTACCTGCGCGACCATGTCAATAGCCCTTGTTTATTACCCGCCGCAACCCTTGAACTGTTGGCGCGGCTCGCGTAATCCCCCGAAGTGTCGGCGCCAAGGCGACCGGGCCGCTCGGCGGTTTAAGCAGAACATGAAACAATGGTTGCATGCGTATTCGAAAGAAGTAAGAAGACAAACCTTGCGGGAATGCCGCGAGTCCATGCTCCAGAGGATGGGGGTGCGGATGGCCGTGCGTCGCGAGGGCGAAGGGTGATGGTAAGCCAGGATGCGGTGCCCCAGGGTGCGAGTGAGAGTGCGGGTGTGGATGAGTACCAACCCCCATCGCTGGATGACTGTGGTGGTGGTACTGAGGACTACCGGTCGGGGCGCAAGTCGCTCCCGCCGCCTTCAGGTACCCCGCCATGTAGCCCGCGAGGCAAGCCAGCTCACCCGCCACAGCTGCACCCTTATCACGCTCCCTTATCTCCTGACCTCCGCCCTCCTCCGCTGTCCACCAGCTGTTCTGCTCCCGATGATTGGTCTGGCTCGATTGCAAAGATAGCTTCGCGTTGCTCTCCGACACTTTTGCCGCCGGCCCCTCTGGTACCGACACGTTGCTGTTCCGCGTGCAATCGTATCCTTGGTACTCCTCCACCTGTAACCACAATACAGACATCACAATTAATCGCGCGTCCTCTACCCTCCTCTTTTCTCCTCGCTTAATGTTTAAAGCGTAAAGAGAAACTATGGTGTGTATCGACGGAGGGCAATTTTTCCGAATGCCTCGCCACAATGACGGACCCGTAAATACTATTTCTAACGCGGATCGTACAAAGTGCAAGAACGTGAGATTCGGAAGGTAACGTTCCTCGTCGCCCTGGCCAGGCACAATGAGCAAATTAGCATTCCTTTTAAGCCCGGGAAAGTTTGTCACAATGGACGTGAACGCGAAAGAAGCCGCCCCTATTGTCGCCAAGGACAATTTTCCAGGGGATAGACACGCGTACCTATACTCGCCCCTTTCCGTCTCTTCTAACCCGTGGAGACTTGAACGCGGAAAATTACGCTCTTTTCACCGGACTTCCTGCCACGCGGGGGTTTCTAAACTACATCGTTGTATACCATCGATGGATTAAATTCATTGAGGTGAACGTACCAGGTTCTGGGTCGGCTGGCCGTAACCAAGATATTCAGACATTCACTCGCGTAAATCCAAAACTATAATCGTACGATTGTCACACGTCTGTCACAGCACATAATCCAAACTATCCACAGTCACTGCGGGCCTCGGTTTACTCGGCAGTACGGAGCGGTCACAAGGAGAATTGCCTTAATCGCGGCGCACCGACGGCTCTACGCGCCGAGTCCTTACTGCACGTTGCAACAAACAACCCGCTTGTGCCAACCACGAATACTTGATGCCCCGTGTAAGGATTCAGTCAAACTGCGACCTACCCCCACTGTGGCATCCCTAAATAGTTTTCCGGGCCCTGCCTCAGTCCCTTCCCGAAAACGGGGGTGGGGATTTCGGAGTGGGCCCGAGCAGAAGTGGGGGATTCGTACGAATGGCCACCCATGGGGGCTCTTTTCAGAACCCGGCAAGCCCGATACGGTGGCCCCGAAAAACCTACGAATAGGAACTGGCTAACCATAGTTTCAGATCCACCCCCAATATCCAATTTTCCTATCGCGTTAAGTTTCTCGATTATTTATCAAAATTCCGAGAGGTGACCTCCCCGGAATTTCATTTATCCAACGCGCTGATTAACCCTTGAATGCTTGTTTAACATCCCTGGAAAGTGGGTTAATGGTACGATTAGTCCTGCAGAATTAACGCGGACGGAGAGAGAAAGAGAGAGAGAGAGAGAGAGAGGGGGGGGGGGCATGCGTAAGAGCTGAATCGGAGTTGAGTAGCGGCGCGTGCTAAACCGGAAGAAAGCGTAGGGTAGCGGGGACCATGCTAAAAAGTCGGCTTATCCGAAAAACTTAACTTCCCGTTAGGCGCTAAACGGCTAAATAAACTTCCAAGTTTTTATCCGGTCGACGGACCATGGGCAGAGGGAGATGCGACGCGCCGGAAAAAAGATGGGGCGAGGAGAGAGGAGAAGAGACGAGATGAGAGGTCGAGGATGCACGTTGGTAGGTATGTTTACACGGGGGCATTATGGCGGATAATGTTTGTTATAGGCGTCTATGCTCTAGAGCCAGGAGAGGCGAGACTATCCGACGTTAAAAGGCCAGTCTGGTCGATCCGCTTACGGCGGATGAGGCTCAAATTGAGTGAGAGATAGTGAACTCTCGTACAACGAGTTGCACAGCCATCGCACATGTCCTCGTCAACACACCGCGCGGCACTTGTGCACACGTACCTTCCTAATCTCAGCGGCATCTCGCGATTACTTTGGTAATAGCCACCGTGTGTTAACTAATGGGTTAATTGGTACGAAACACAAAGGAAATCGAAGGAACATGTTCACGGCAGGATACATTTTTAAACGATTTTATTCAGCTTCGATCCTCTGTCTGTTTGTTTCTTTGTATGGTTCAAATCTGGCAACTCAAATTTAACCAATTTCCAACTATCAAATTGTCTTGAAACTTTGCAGGCGTGCGTAGTTTGAATGACAATACAATATTTTAAAAAAGAAATAACCCCGCGCGGGTGAAAAAATTGCTCAGTCATTAATAACCCATAACCACAAATCCAAACGACTTGAAATCAGCCACTCGCGTTCTTTACGAGAACGACAAAAAGCCGCAGTATTCGGGTCGGTAGTCGCATCGCGATTTGAAATTAAATAAAAAATATTTCTAAAGAAGTCAGAGCTGCGAAATGTAAATCCATAAACACTAAAAAAAAAACAGAAAATAAAAAATATATATAAAAAAAATTGTATGTTAAACGATTTTATTAAAAATGTACTAAAAACTAAATATGTAATAATTATTTTCTTGTACTGCAATTTCGATGGTGTGTTTTCACTTTAAATAAAATCGTGGAGCAGGATTTTTCATAACAGAATATGAATCAATTTAATACAGCATCAAGCGTCGAAATGAATTTGTTGTGAGATATCCTGCTCCACGATTTTATTTAATGTGAGGAAACACCATCGAAATTTCAGTACAAGAAAATAATTATTTTTTAGTTTTTAGTGCATTTTTAATAAAATCGTTTAACATAAAATATCTTTTTTATAATATTCCATGCTCGACACATATACGCGAGAGCTTTTTCCTAAACATTTGCGCAACGCTTACGATACATACCTACGCTCTGATATTAAACTGTAACGATAAATATTTTGCTTTGCCAGGGGAAACATATTCCGAACCAACGAGCGCAAGTGTTCACAAACGATTATATATTTTTACGAGCACCCTCGCGGAGAGATCGTTAAAACGGTTCTCCTATCCGTCGGGGGTACGTAAAAATTCAACCCAACCACGCAGATAGGTACGTCTTGCTGGGGAAATCGTGGACGTGATGTCGGAGCAAGTGTCAGCTGTGCTCGCGCAGGGCCCCTTATTCTCTACCTGCGCCACAGGCATACGATGCCCTCATCAAGGAATTAATAACACTTTACGTAGAACCTTTCTTCGCTGGCTATTGTTCTGTTCAACTCAGACAGCACGACAGAATTGCGATTTGCTCGAGGACTATGGTCACTGTCCGACGAGTACCTCGCTTGGGAAAAACCCTTAAACGGTTGCCTATTCAAGCGGCCATTGTCGCTTAACGCCCTTCTGAGTATTAACTAACCACGGTAAACATTACAGGGTGTCGGTGACCGGTCTCTGAGAACTCGCACGGTTAATAGCTTGTATACCTGCGGATCTCCGATCTGCCAGCATCAGTGCCACGCGATCCGAGCCTTTCACAGAACCGCCCTTTCCTTGGCAACGACTCCACTATAAATATGTCAAGATTAATGCGTGCATAATGTATCGTGGAGGTAATGGGCTAAACGAGAACGATTTTCCGTTCCAGAGAAGCCTTTGTACGCAACCAGCATTGAATTTGGGGATTTTCACATCTTCCAACCTCTACGGTACTTTTACACGCAGCGAATCACTGTGATTTAATGATAAAAGTGTGTTTCTAATTGGTACCCAGTGCTACGTTCATTTAAAATTCGCGCAATGTGGCAGGTAGGGCGGGTAAGCTAATCCACTGACCACCGAAAAACAAGTTTTTACCCGTAGGTTGGTATTTCCCATAGTATAAAATAACGATCGAAAAATAGCTGAAGAATATAAGAAATGAATATGAATAGTTTCGTTCGAGAATTTATAATTACATGTGTAGTGGTACCTATACGGCAGAATTTTGTAATAAAATATGACATATAGCAAAATGCGTAATCTAATGAGAAGATTTAATTTGGCTTGAAACAGTAAATCGGCTATACAAACTAAAATTTCTCGTATTTTTAGGGAGAAAAGTGAAATTTCGTAGCTACTCGCCATTAATTTCCAAGAAGATTCGCGCGTTCTCGATCCTCCTTCGCGCTGGGCACATTTTTTCTTGAAGCAATTATGCGAAGAATGCGACATATGTGTAGTATTGGTAAACCTGTCGCCAACCGCCGCGCCAGTTCCCCCGTTCCCATAAGTATCTGTGTGTTTTAACCGGAATTATCGCACATCGAATGCCGTCTTCGCCCCCAAAGGATAGCTAGATTACCAGTGAGAAAGAATACAGTGAGTGCATAATTTTTGGAAATTATATTAATTTGTGGGTATTAAAAGAAAAAATTCGCCGCAGTGCAGTGGGTGAGTTTGACCAAAATTCTAGTAAAACTTGTTCTGTGCACCCGTTCGACGCGTTTCCTAATGCTAATTTCACCACGCGGCGCGTTAATTGAAGTAAATCAATGCTAATACTCGTTAGTCTGGGCAAGAGGGGCGAGGGGAAGGAGGAAGGTGACGCGTTTTCGGAACGTGGAACGTTCGAAAACGCGGGAGAAAAAAAGATGGCGCGGGTGCAATAGTGATGCAGTGCGCGACAAAGGCCTGTCTCGCTTCTCGGTGCTTCACAGTGATCGTGCAAGTGAAGTGAACTCACTGGAAGTAATAGATACCGTACGGCGTACATGGATACATGGATATAGCAGCATCCTGTCAAAGGTCAACGATCATCGATCGTGGGCTGTGAATCTCCGAGAAACCGGCTACCTGACGATCCAGCGACCCGATGTCACTGACCACCCCGAGTATCAGGCCAACGTACGTAGAAAAGCAAAACCCTCGAAATTGGTAATGCGTAGTGACGTGCTACGGAAATACGAGCAGAAACATCGCGAGAACGCGTCTTGCATAGAGTGCAGAGAGTGGTAAAAATGCTGCGAGATTAGGGCGTAATGACCGTGGCATCCGCAGGATGTCACTACGCGCCTCACTATATTCTGTAATCTGTAGGTATACCAGGCTAGCGCGCGTGTGTAGTTGAGTTCGTAGTGTGTCGTTCAGTCCTACAGCGTTCCCATTTACCGTTACGATTACACAGGCTGAACGATATTCGACCAGGCATTATGACCGTGACTCGTGTATCCTGTGATTTCTATATGACACTCGAATATTGTAAATATTCCGATGAAAGTTATTTCCATGAAGTAGATAGATGAAATTCCTGCAGCAATGGCATTCAGTATGCACGAATCTACAACACGTGGTGTCCCGTAGCTGGTAATGCAGCTGAAAACTGTTTGCAAGGAAACTAAATGTTCTGTAGCCTGACTCTTATGCTTGGACTTGTAAAGTTTTATCAAGCTCACGTGTTCTAATACGAATTATCAACGTTTACGACTGTTGCGAACACTTTATCCTCGGTTGTGCCAGAAGTTACGATACGCTCTGTAATTTGATAATCTTTTTCCTCCGTATCGATCCCCGCCGTGGATCATTCTCGTGACTCGAAATCGTCAAACCTCGTGAATAAACGAGCATATACCGCGGTATGTATTACGAGAGTAAAAAAGTTTAGTACACAAAGTGCCTACGATTCGCGCGAGTTTGCGCAGGCTTCGAGAGGACGCCAGGGAAGTAAAAAATCTATATAAAGATGAAAAGAGGAAACCCGGACGGGGTGGTTTGCTCGAAGAGGGAGCGTGGAGAGAAAGAGATAGAGAGGCGTGTATCGAGTTTGCGCGTTTTATTCCTCCTCCTGTGTTCAGGCTCCGCCCTGATGTTTTCCCTCCTCCAGCTTCCCTATTCGCCCTTCGATTCCTCCTGGACCGTAAAAGGGACTCTGCGTCCTCGTCGCCTCTTAGATTCGCACTAGGTTAAAGCTACATTTGTTTGTAGAGTTTCCAGTTTTTTCCCTACTTTCTTTCTACCGCTTTTTTTTCATGGAGTGGTGAGAAGGGATATGTGTGCAGAGGAGCGCATTAGCCTTTGGGCCCGCGGAAGCGTTGTTTCAAAAAATCACCTTGTCCTGCGGGCGCAATAAACGAGTTATATTAGGGTGCCTATAGTATTCCCCGCAATCGACTCTAGTCCCCGTTCCCAGGGCTTTTACAGCGCCGATGATTACAGTGAAGAAAGTAATTTCGTGGGGTACTAAGATCTTCATTAGCCCCTTTACCACTGCTCGGCCGTATCGCCGTGAAATTTCTACGAGTTCTCCTATTCAAACTAACGAGCTGGTTAACCAGCCCTGCTACCTAACCTTTGCCGATTCTGATATCCAAGCGCACTCGGGTCAGCTGATAAACGATAAACAAATCGATCCAGCCAGTAGTTGGGTAACTCGTTCATAGCGAAATCCTCGTTCCGATTCGCTTCCGTAACACGGGTTTCCACACTCCCGTAGCCGTGGGATCGTTAACGCTCAGCTCTCGATTCACGGGAGCGTAAGGAAATGAAAATTGATGATCAATAAAGCGGCTGTTGGCTCGGGGGCGTGGAGTATGCGGGATTGAGATATTCGTTAAGGTCGAATGAGATTTTATAGTTGCACCGAAAGTAATTCCTCGGCGCGTGTAGACCGCTCGCGATCGTCTTCGGCGTAACGCGCCTCATCTCCCGCGACTTCATTACTTTCACTCGAATTCCAATGGCGTACGCGTGTAACCGGTTTACAAAGAGACAGGCACGCGGATCTCTTGGGCGCTGTGCACAGTGCACACTCCGCCCCGTTCCGCGTGTCGATTCCAAATTCCACAGATATCCTCGATGTGGATCGTGGCGTGCGAAGAGCGTGTGGATCGGGTTCGTTACACCGGCGACGGAGGGGCGCGGGGACGGCGGACGAAAATAAATTCCACCGCGACCAGCCAGAACTCTAGTTCCGACGGAATAAAAATTAAGAAGAAGGAGGAACGGCGATAGAGCCAGTAGGGGAGGGAGAAAGAAGGCGACTCCGCCGTCGTTTTTGTCGTTCCTTGTGATACCGCGAACCGAGCACCTTTCTCGCTTCTGTTCCCTCCGCGGTGGCGGTGGTTGGTGCGCGTATCTCTGCCCTCTCCACGTCCGGTCGCAGTCAGTGTCTTGGCGGAGGCACATAAGGGACATAAGGGGGCAGGCGCACCGGCGCGGCGCGGCGCGGCGGTAAATAATAAATGATCCGCGGTCGCGTAGCGTGCGTAGCGCGGCCCGCAGGGCCCCTGGATAGGGCCAACGGGCCAACGGGCCAACACTCGCACCGCGTCGGACGTTAAATACAGTTGCGTATTTACGACGGGTTGCGGGGAAAGAGAGATGGAACCGATCGGTCGCGGAAGAGTAAAAACCACGAGAAAGCCACCGGGTGGAAGGGGCCCCGGCCTTCCTCGACGAATTTATAGAGGAGAAATTAGGAGGTTTATAGAAGCTGTGCGCGGTAGCTAACCGTAGATCATCATTAGAGGCCCAACTGGGCTGCTATGTGCGGATACATATGTGCCGTGGCAGCCACATATTTACCGGCGTGCCACGGCACACCGATCCGCTGCGCCACGCCACACCACGCCACGCCGTTTCATCCGCTTCGGCCTCCGTTTCTACCAGCCTATAGCCTCTCTTTTTCGAGCGCGTGTGCCTTCTCGATCAAGTCCCACCGCGAGGGGGGAGGCTGGGCCGAATATTTTCCCCTCGATGCATTCTGCTAGGTATTTCTCAAGTAGTATAATCAACCTTCGCATCTTCTTCGTGCAACTTTTCCGCAAGTGTAGTAGGATAAAGGCAGATAATATGGAACGGCACGTAATATGGAACTTCGTAAAATTTCGATAACGAAATAACGAACTCTGCAAGCAATCGTGTATACTACTTAGATCCCGAGTCTGCATGACAACTGAGAAAACATTCAGCAAAACGAAATTCCACAGTTTCGATCAAAGTCGCGGATAAACCAACGGTTTACATCCATTAACACGCAGTTTTATCTGTGACCGATTTATCCAACGTGATTTGTCTGTCAACTTTCGTCGTATGTTACTAGATATTTGCAGTTTTGATCTGCCGCAGACTTTGATCGCAGGTTTGTCCGCGGGGAAACGTCCCCGTGTGTGGCCAGCTAATAGACGATGATACTGACAATTCAGAATCAGTCGGGCATCCATCATTGAAAGAGAAACATTTATACTTTTCGTGGGGTGTAAAAGTTTCTGAAAAGTGCATCAAACATTATATCAAAATTATTTTGATATAATTTATAATTAAATATGTGTGTTCCTGATTATTTAACAATTGATTACCAATAAAGTTACTTTCTTCTTAGTATAATACTTAATTTTTTTGTCAGAAGATGTGTGCACGTAATATGGAACATACCCAGGAACTGATGACGACGATGACGACGATGATGTGGAATGCTTATTTTGCGATGGTAATTATAAAAATAATGACAATGACAAGTAGACCCAATGTATTCGCTGTTTCAGTGGGCACACGAAGAATGTGGAGCTTTCGACGTATTATTCACGTGCCCAACGTGTAGGAGACGCAGAATGCAGGAATAAATTCCAAAAATGATGTATATTTATTTATTAGTTTATCTTCTACTTAGTAAATCTTCATTTTTAGTAAAAAAAAGTAAAGATTTTTTAGTTTTCTTAACAAATTTCCTAGGTGTTCCACATTAGGACCCATTTTTTCGAATGGCTGATTTTCACTCTTTTCAGTTTTTTTATTATAATTGCACAACAATTGGATTTTTTTACATTTAACTATGTAAATATGATTATGCATTAGTTCCTTCGTCCCCTCATGTCAGTTTTATTGAAAAAAAAAAAAAAAATTCCCCTACTGTTGATAAGCTTTTGAAATCAGGGGTTCCATATTACCTGCTTTTACCCTACCTACTTAGGTACTCGCTGAAATTAACGAGAACGTCTTAATCAGCGTAGATTTCTTACGCGCTATCTAATTATAAAGCAGAAGACACTTTTGATGCACAACTCGGCTGATTTTCCAAATCATCGCGTCAGGGTTGCTGGAGGGGTGCACAAGGAGCTAAGTGCTTTATAACTACCTAACGGGAAGGTCAGGTAATAAGCAGGAAAGGTTGCGTTTCGCGTGGAACATACAGTATTTCCAAGACGATCTTTCGTACCGCAGACACTCGAGTTTTGTTTCCCCGTCAAACTTTCGCGGCAGCAACGTTTATTAATGATCCTAAGTAAGTAGGTATCCCGCGAAAGAAGAGAATAGATCGCTACGGCGTATCGGCGGGTCGCGCAAAAAGCAAGTGAAAGGCGGACGATCCGCAAAATCGTGCTTAGGAAACTTTAATTGGAGTCGCTTTAATGCCAGCGAGCCAGCCGCGTCGTGAAATATTATATAACGAAGTACAAATGTTCCTCGAGCCTTTGCGCGCGAATCTCCAGAATACTTGGAACGAAACTCTCCGATTGTCGTTACATCGGCGGATCTGTTCACCCTCCGCGGACAAATTTGATGCTTCATTGATTAGGGAAATCGTCGAGAGGGTTGAGAAGTGGGCGGCGTTGTGAACGCCCCTCGTCGCGCGTGTGTGAATATTATTCTAATTAAAGTTATCGTTATACCTAGTTATGCAAAATGTGGCAATTACTGCGGTATGCCTCTCAACGTTTCCGCGAACGTGGACGACCTTTCGAACGCTGCTTTCCGGTTAATGACTTTGCACCACGCCCCTAAAACGCCTCCCGAAACCCTACGTTCCCCGTGGATCCCAATATTGCTCGTTCTCGGAAATAAAAGGTCTCGGCGGGATTTATAGCCCGATCTAACGCGTTGCAGCGTTTCGATAAAATTTCTCCACGAGCTACATCGATTTCTTCAATTCCGCTTTAATCGCGTGTCCTGCTACGAAAAGTAGGGCGGGAAAGGTTTGGTTCGGAAGTTGGTCCACGGCCCACGGGCGAGAAAATGTCGGCTGTTCTCTGGGGCGGCGATTAACGAAAGGAAACAGGTTGCAGTTTGTTGCATCCGCGGTGGAAAACCGATGGCTCCGTGTCGGTGGTGCGTGCGTGTAACACACATAGAAGTACCTGGCCGGCGGTCCGAGGACGGTCTGCCGCAGAAACAGTTAAATCTCTCGTGGTGGTAGCAAACACCATCAGTGCTAAGCCACAAATCCTGGCTTAACCCGAGCCTATGAATTGAATTGGTTAAAGCCCGCGTTAAACTGGGTTCTCCGCTGCGCGCAGTCAGCAAGAAGAGCCCTGCACCGTCTTTCTTCCCTCGTTCCTAGCCTCTGCTTCTTCGTTTCAACCCCCTTGTCTGTGAGCGCAGCCCTTCGGCCCCTGTTCGGTGTCGTCTTCTTTTCTCCGTTTCGGGACAACGTCTAATTGGCAAAGCCAAAAGATTCCCCGAGATCTGGCTCGGATTAGCTAGGCTGCTACCATGTACACACCTATTTGCTTCCAAATACACGACTAAAATATTGTTCGACGGGCTTTCCGTGCCAGAATAAACGTATCTCCGGCAATAAGGGTTAAAGCTTCTCGTTGACGATCCCTTAAGTATCGCCGGCTTTCAATGGCGCGGCCCTTTGTGGATCCTTAACCTGCGCCGTGTTCACTATTATGCGAGGCTCGTTTCCAAATACGCGGCTTGGCGATTTAAAGGGCTGCCGACCGATCTGCAGATCACCCACTCGAGGAAGCTGCTCCGCCACTATTTAGCTACTCCTCTGTCGACGAATCACGTATAGTTATAGTAGCATTTACTAAGTGGCGCACCCAGAGGACGTTTTATTCTTTAAATCAATTTTTATAATCACTATTGAATTATGCATTAAAAATCTTTATATCCGTTCAACGCGGCTGAAGTAATTCGAGATCTTTGTAAAAAGAAAAGAAAACTGGATTTTATTCTTTAAATCAATTTTTATAATTACCTAATGAATTTTATTGAATTTGCATTAAAAATATTTACATCCGTTCAACTCGGCTAAGGTAATTCTAGAGCTTTGTAAAAAGAAAAGACAGCTGGATGTAATTCTTTAAATCAATTTTTATAATCACTTAATGAATTTTATTCCATTTGCTGTAAAAATATTTTTTATCCCTTCAACTCGTCTACCACCAAGATTAAATCCTGAGTGCGCCACTGACCAGCCCTGAGCTCCTCCGTGATCGTAGAATTGCGCTCTCCTCGCCTCGACACAGTGTACAGACCTCGCAGTTGCTTCGTCTCCCGATCGAGAATTGGCCGCGACGCGGGGCAAAGTAATATTTTTCTACCGACACGCGGTGCGCATTGTGTGTAAAATAAAAAAAGAGAAGAGCATACGGAGGTTCGCATTAGGGTGAAAAAGGGCAAGCCGTGTCGGAGGGTCTGTCCGCGCGGGGTGGCTCCTAAACAAACCGCGTTTACTCGTCGATCATCGAGGCCTGGGTAAACACAGTTTACAGGGCCCGTACAAACGGAACGCCAAATTGTAACAAACTGATCTATAACTAAATTACACGGTCGCCCGTGTACGTCTCCGCCGGCCCTCTGCAGCTATATAAACACGTCAGCGGCGCATTGTGTCGGACTCGATCCGAGGACCGAAGTCTCCATTGTTGCATCGGCAGCGTTGAAAACGCGATGTGTCCCGGGCCTCCGTCTTCCCCATTCTACGCGTCCACCGCGCGCAGACAGACGTGCACACAACGGCGCGATGTGGGCATGCACTCCGGCCAGAACGGCTAGGCGAATTTCGTTTCCGGGGCCCCAGCGTTCGCTTTCATCTCCCGTTGCTTTTTCTGTGAGCACAGGTGCGCGACGCAGCGCGACACGAAGTAAAGCGTCTGGTAGGTGAGAGAAACGTAGCTTCGGCCGCCCGCTGCGCGATCTCACGGTAAATTTCGATCGAGCCATTTCGAAGGATCATCGGCGCACAGAAGATGGGAAGGAAGTTAAACGAGCGATCCAATCACTTCCGTCTTACTATCTAACGAGCGAGCTTTCCCTCCCTGCGTGCTCTCCGCTCTCCGCACTCCGCGCGAGGCGCTTCCACGCGATAGCCTGGAGAGGGGGAGAAGGAAGCCAGCAGGTTTTCCGTTCACCAGCGCAAACGGAAAGAAACAATGCCACTTTGGATTAACTCGAAACCGGAGTAATCGGGGAGTAACGGTGGCCTTAACCCCGAACGATCGCTTCGAGCTTCGACGCTACACAGATGTTCGCCTGATCCGTTTAGGCCTTAGGGCGAATCAGTTAGCAACGCGGAAAATCCTGTTACTCGACGCGTGATATTATTGTTTCCCCGCGAAGGAGGCCGGAAGTTCCGTCCTCCGGCCGGGCCCGCTGTTCGTCGCGGCTCACTTCGTCCTCTTACGCGCTATCGAGCTGGTTAGTGGATCCTGGGAAATGACCGGGAGGGTCCAGTAACACAGCGTGGTATGCGATCGAGGAGAAAAAAAAGAGTCGAGCGTATCGTTAAACTTTTACGACCGTTCGAACTATATCCGAGGCTTAGAGGCGTGAGCATTTATGATGACCCCTTGCGGGCTGCCACGGACAATTTACACCGCGATTCGTTATAAATTACGGCGCGGAATGTAGGTTGGCACGGACGCGACCAGCCGAAGAAAGGCACTCGAAATTTGCGCATGAATACGGAAAACGTGGAAGCTCCAGCTATCGGTCGTGTAATCCGAAAAACCGGAGCGTAATCTCGGTAATACCCTTACCCCGTCCACCCCTCTCGCTTCGGAGGGTGGTTTCCGCGTAGAGCGTAGAGCGCGGAGCGTAGCTTCTGAGCCAATAGGAGGATCGGAATCGACGGCATTCGACAAACGGCTAATCCTTCCTCTCTACCACCAGGAGACCCCATTAGGACGTCAATGACTTGCGGTAATTGGCAGTCTCCGCACTTGCTCCGATCACCCTCGTTCCACGTGGTAGCAGACACGGGGTAATTTATGACTCTCCGAAATGTCCTTTATCCGCAGGAGTTGACGGCGAAACGAGTCCGCCGTTAAGACAATGAATGTGGCCCAGGCGTTAACACGTACCTAATACCTATGCGCCGTCAACCCTCGTCAAGTGTCGTCGACCTTAATGATTCAGTGCGCCTCGTGGAAACAATCGGGGACAATGAGCATTGTGACGCCTTTAACTCGTTCAATAGCGCCTGGAAATTTCCGGTCTTTCGTGGAATCTGAAGTATGAACGTGCGCTAATTATGGGCTAGGAGCCATTGTGCTGCAGCCTGGTCTCTACCCTTCGATTTCCCACCCCTTCCGGCTGGGATGAGGCGCGTAGGTAGCGAGGGTAGAATCGTGGATTACTTAGTATTCTAACGTGACTAGCCGATGATTCAGGAGAGCGTAAGATAATCAGGAGTAAAGTGGGCCCCGATCGGACGTGTAGAGTTTCAAAAGAGTTGCACGCTTTTGAAGTTTGTTGGAGAGAGAGGAGAAGAGGGAGGAGTCGGGGCGCGCGGGGCTAATAGAATTCCGTTTGCCCCGAAGTGACTTTTCTTGTAGGGATACATCTATCGTATTACAGGGCGATGCGTCTAGCGCTCGAAAAGTGGCGCGACTAAAAAGCTGACGAAGTCGAGGAAGGAGGGAGGGCCAGCAGTGACATGGCGGTGACGCGAGGTCTCGATCGAGACGCGGATGGTATATTGTATCGGAGCGGGGCACAATGTTCCGAGATATCCACCTGTCCAGGTGGTTGCTTGTGACGTGGGGGCCACAGGTACGAGAGGAGCGAGGAAACGGGGCCAGTCGAAAGTTCTCGTGAAGGGTGGACGCCGTGCCACCCTCGCTCCGCCAACGCTATTTTATACAAGATAGTTTTATGGGACGACGGAAGTCGAAGAGGAGAGGACCCACGGTCGCTCCTACCAATCGTGCTCCCCCGACCGAGGCGTGTCTCGACTCTTTTAACCATTTGACACCGGCGACACGTAGAATACATTCTGCGGGCGTCCCTCGTAGACGCAGATTCCATCTCACGCGTCAACCTGTCCGGGCGTCCCGTTTCTCGAAAGCTGACGGGGACGAGGTGGCCGTGGACGCGCGTTCGAGCGCCCCAACGTTCCACCGCGCGAGAATTCTTTGCTTTCTAATCTAATCCGAACTCGATGCAACATAATAAGTACACCAGGAATTAGGTGCGTCATCCGCGTCTTGACGAACCTCTTCAAACGGAATGTTCGAAAATTTGAATCAAGAGTTCGGTCGATTCGAATTTCAAAGAGACGGAGGAACAGTGCGCGAGAGAGAGAGAGAGAGAGAGAGAGAGAGAGAGAGCATCCACTGCATTAACAGATTTGCAAGAAATTGACGAGTGGAGAAGTCGCGATAGGGAGATGAATCGGGGGGTTGACATTGCGGCCTATTTTCACGGTTGGTGGCAGCGGGCCATTGTACCGAGTAGGGCGTTTATGGGGTATTTGCGGGGGGGTTTCCTGCGCGCAAAGATTAGCACTCCCAATGGGATTAAACGGCCCTTTTCTCTCGGGCGTATATCGCGCCACGTGTGTGCATGCCCGTCGGACCGTTGCGTTGCGCTGTGGCCGCCGAAAGGGAAAGAAAACGCCGACTGGAAACGGTCCTCCGTACGCGGACAGACTGCGCAAAGCCTTCATGGGGGTTCCTCGACGCCCCTTGGGATTCTCTCCTATCTCCCTGTGTAGTTAATCACTGGCAAACGACTCGTTTATTGCTGCCAAGTTACCTAATACCCGGGCCCCACCTCGGCCGCTAATTGAATACCGAGATTTTATCTAGAAACAGGGCGGGCGCAGCCTCTGCGAGTATCTGCTCACCGATAATTTTGATCCGCCGCCCCCCCCCCCCCCATGAAATTCATTTTTTCATCCGGATTCGATAACCGCGCCGAGTGAAATAGGGGTGCGAGGCGAGGTAAAATAACGACAGATAGACGGCGGCGAAGGAATAGAGGAATACCACATATATTACCCTGTGCCAGGTCGAAACAAGTGCACGAAGGGATTCATATTCCAACCAGAAAACTATCCACGCGTCCGGTTCTCACGAAGTAAGGTCGAACCGGACAATAAAGCTGAGGGCGTAGGATTTATAGTCCCCGCTAGAAGGATGAATGGAAACCGAATAGATGCTCACCCTCTACTACCTCCTCTGCCTCACGACTTCTACCCCCGTACCACGTGAAATTAATTTATATTTCCTGCTCAAGGTGGCAAGTTGACCCTCGATCAGGTGGCTGGACCTCCCGCTCCGGCACATGTCCTCTTAAAGCCACTAATATTATTCAGATTATCGGGTCGAACCTATGTCATTCAGGTCTTCGTCTACGCTTATCTAAGATCGCTTCGGCGATCCATTCGCGGCTCGATCTTTCATTCATAGGAATCTTAATCGGTCCCGAAAATTTCAATCGTTGGATTCACCTTTCTTTTCGCTCTTCTACCCAGAGGCAACAGCATTTAGAGTATTGTGGGGCAAGAGTGCGCACATAAAGTTTAGACTTCTCTAAAATCTTTGGTATTACACTGATAGTCATATAATTTTCTGAGAAATAACTACTATCCCTTATTATTCGATAGAGAATGACTTCATGTAAATTTACCTGTCGCAACTTATATAAAATAAATATTTCCAAAAAGTGTCAGATGCAAACTTTTACCCGATATAAATATTGCAGATAAAAAATTAATAAAAAAAACCAAAAGCCGATATCGCATGCGAACTCTTGCCCCACTGCATTGTGCGAACTTTTGCCCCCACAGCTACTTTTACATTGTTTAACACTTGGCATGCGGGCAACGTATTTTTACGTTTTTCGCAGTCTGTCACTGGAGCGCGGGTCACGTAAAAATACGTGTTAAATAAAAAAGGTTTCGTTGAGAAAAACGAAGTAGTTTTCAATTTATTTCGACTTTACTGAATGACGAAACTCTCGCGCGCTTCCCGAAAAAACGCCCGCTACAGGCAAGTGTTAATCAATTCTGTTATCTGTGAGGAGAATTGAAAACTTCTATTAGCACTTTTGAATAGAAGAATTTCAGATCTTTTAGACGACATATGAATTCAAATATTTACTGATCAATTTATAAGAATAATATTGATTCCTAAAAATGAGAATAGGTACCTATATTACATCAGAACTAACGAATTCAGTACTTAGCGCATTGTACGATAACAAAACGAAGCACAGCTACACAATTCGACACTGGTGATTCTACCTTGATTGACAACTCAAACCATGAAATTCGCATGGTACGAACTCTTACCCGCTGCGAACTTTTAGGTACCTACCTTTACTCTACAATCTCAACCTTACAAAGAACATAGTTGAACGAATGACACGAAAGGCGCCCACTTTCATTTCGCGGATTCTAAACGCATCTTTCAGTAGTTACATTCTGAAGAGGACATCGAGAATCTCCTTCAAATTCGAGACGTGCTCGGAGGTCTCGAGCCCCGTGCTTGTGGTCGCTTCTAGCCGCGTTTTCGGGAAAGGCGACGGACTTGAAAACGCTCGGTGAAGCGTTAAGTGATGCAAAGTACAAAAAGGTACATTGGTCCCATCTGCGAGAGGAAAGGGGGGTAGCATGTCCTCGGAAAGCAGGGGGAGGAAGGTTAAGTAGTAGGCTCGCACCGCAGGCGTCGGTCGTCAAGGGACACGAAGTCCTCCAGATTGCATCTCCCTTCGAGTTTACATCGTTTTCCCACTAAAGGAACCGCAAGAACGTCCCGTAATCTCGGCTGGTCTCTTCCGCTAGGATTCCGCGCGAAACAGCGCACCTTTTCAAACGCTTCTAGGTACCTACCGCGGACCCCCAACTACGTATTCTCCGGATTCTCAACTCTGAAAAGTTTCTGCCAGCTGTTTCGTCTCGAGAGACTGATTCGTGAGTTTCCAGTTACATCGGCGATATCGTTATCGCAGACAGCGATAACGACGTCTAATTTGGATCGGCTGGGAACCGGTTCGATTGCAAAGCTCATCGCGGGACACGCGTAAGACGGTCCCTTAATTATTCCACCGTAAATCTAAGCCGCAACGAACCTTTCTACGCGCGGTTATCGAGCGACGAGCACGCACACGCACGCTGTCGCGGCCGATCCGCTTGATTTAACACCGGCATCGATAATTGAATGTCCGGGCGGAGTAGCTACCGCGACGCGGCCCGTTTATTTTCCGAAGGAAACTGCTTGAAATTCCATTCCGCCTGTGACAGATGTCCCAGAGAGGCGGGGCGCGATCGGAATCACGGATCGCAATCACGAGTGACCGGCTCCATTGAGACCCGGCTCCATTCGTTCCTTTTACGGCTGTCCCTGCTTTGCTTACCATGAGTAGGTAGGCCAGGCCAACAAGGTTACTATCCCGGCCCGCGTTCGTTTTAAGAGCGCGTCTGTCCCTTGATAAACGCTCATCAACGCGGTGAAAACGGCACGAGCAAAGCGACTCGCTCACCTCCCTTCCTGGCCAATCGGAAAAAAGCCCTCGTAACGGGCGCGTCTCATAATTACGGCTCGTCACATGCCGTACGATATTTTAACGTGTGGGTACGTTTAGTGAACGGCGGGTCGTAAAGATGTTGATTTATCCCGCGGCACTCGAGTATTACAGAGTCGTTTAATTAAACGCGCGGCGATAAACGCGTGACTCCTTTATTAGCCGGTCCTATCGATCCACCGGCGTCCAACGCTCGGAACCGTTAGTCCCTTTCTCTCTCGCGAACTCCTCGTACGTCGTGTCACCTTCAAAGTCAACAGACGCTGCGCAGGGGCGGCGCGAAGTCTACAACTTCTACCGACACTTGGAACAGATCGGTCGTTCAATCGACCATGTAGGAAGGTGTAGAAAAGCAGAGTGTTTGGGAACTATCCAGCCGTGCTCCTAATGGCAACGAACGCCGGCGCGCAATGGTTGGGGCGTTGTGTTTTGCATCGTTGGGTTAACCCCCGATTTGTTACGCCCGGGGCAAGACAAACTGGCGAAGAAAGGGAGAAACGGGGGGGGAAGGACTCGTTGGTGGCTCTTCCTCCTCGGACACGCTTCGACAAATTACTCTACGATGCTCCCTGTCGCTCCGTCCCCCTACTCCGCCACGGTCCCCCGTCGCTTCTTCCTTTTTTCCCTTTTCGCCCGCGAGCTTTCCGACCCTCTCCCGTTTTCCACCTACCCCAGGAGTACCTACCCCGCTATCTTCGCTCCGCTCTTTTCTTTCAATCTCCGCGCTGCTAATGCTCCTCGTATTTCCTCTCGACCAAGCCTCCGCCTCTGGTTCTCCGCCTCAACCTCGTTTCCAGGCTCTCCTCTCGTCGGGTTTCGGAGGATGCTTTTAGAAGGCATTAGACGGGGTGCTCACGGTTCGTCGCCCGTAGTCGCTTTGCATTAAGGATTCACGCAATGTGCTCGACACGATCTCTCTTCCGCCCCGGTCCTCCTTCTCTTTTTTTCCTCTCTGGCTCGATAGACGGCCCGTAGAAGAGGTGTCGCGCACCGCGATATAATTCGATGACCCGAATCGTAAATGGGGGAAAGATTTTTATGCGTCGAAAGCCCCGAGGGATTAGCCTGTCGGCTGTTCCGCGAGATGCCTTCGGTACAGTTCGTTTCTTCGAAACAAGGGATATTACTCGTTTTTCGGTTTGGCGGAGGATTAACTTGGTGGCGGTCGGTCGGTCGTAACGGGGAACCGTAGGGTTTCCCGACGGACGGTTCTAGTCCCGGACGGGCGCGATAACGCGAGGACTTTCACCCGGGCGAGAACGCCGGGAAGATTAAGGTCGTCGGATTCGAAGGTTTCGGTTCGGGTCGTAGCCGGGTCAAGGTCATTAGAGTGGCCGCTCCGCGCGGCGCAGCCGAGAAGAGACATATTCACGAAGGGGACGGCAAATCGGTGGCACAATCCTTAATTAAGGGATGAGGCACCCGGTGGCCCGAGTCACAAACCACGCTCATAAATTCTTCGGCAAACGTATACAAAAAGTAAAAGTTGGCCGGCTACGGGGGGAGCAGGGGTGGCGGGGGAAGAAGAAGAGCGATCGAAATAAAAAGGAGAGCGAAGGTGCCGTTGCCGTTGCCGGCGATGATTCCAACAAACGTACAGTCCTCGTAAGAAATCGGTCTATCGGCTGTTCCCGCCTCGGAGGAACCATATCGAGCTTCCTCAGAGGATTCCTGAAATTAACGCGTAAATCATTGGTCGAGGTGTCCCGGGTATAGGAGGCTCAACGGCGTAGAAGCCGACACGGCGGAATTAATAATACCGCGGTTCGCTCGGGCCGACCGTAATTCGCAGGTAGAGTATTGTGGGGCAAGAGTGCGCACATAAACTTTAGACTTCTCTAAAATCTTTGGTATTACACTGATACCTAGTCATATCATTTTCTGAGATATAACTACTATCCCTTATTATTCGATAGAGAGTGACTTCATGTAAATTTGCCTGTCGCAACTTATATAAAATAAATATTTCCAAAAAGTTTCAAATGCGAAGTTTTACCCGATATGTGGGGCAAAAGTTCGCATGTTATGAGATAAAAGAACGTAACGAGAAATATCCAAAGAAGTGTATTATTTTCCTGCATAAGTACATAGTTGGGGTTATTCTCAATTCTGCAGCGATGTTTCTTTATGAAAGTCCTGCTTCTAGTTTATCTCGAGCGATCTGAAGCATCTCTTCACTAATCGGTTTTCTCTTATAAGTTCTAACAATAAATGAATAAGACTTTTAATCAAAAGGTTCATAAAAAACGTATTTTGGAAAAATATTGCGGATTAAAAATTAATAAAAAAAACCAAAAGCCGATATCGCATGCCAACTCTTGACCCACTGCATTGTGCGAACTTTTGCCCCCACAGCTACTTTTACATTGTTTAATAAATCCTGTTATCTATGAAGAGAATTGAAAACTTCTATTGGCAGTTTTGAATAGAAGAATTTCAGCTCTTTCAGACGACATATGAATTAAAATATTTACTGATTAATTTATGGGAATAATATTGATTCCTAAAAATGAGAATATTACATCAGAACTAACGAATTCAGTAATTACTGCATTGTACGATAACAAAACGAAGCACAGCTACACATTTCGACACCGATGACTCTACCTTGATTGACAATTGACTGTCAATCACCATGGGCAAATGCCACAACTGAAACCATGAAATTCGCCTGGTGCGACCTCTTACCCGCTGCGAACTTTTACCTACCTTTACTCTACGCTCTTCCGACCCAAGATGAATCGTTAACGCTCAATCGATTCTCGGACGCGCGAATTTCAGCTGCGTGCATCTCCACGGCCACGTAATCGAACGAGCAGAAATTCTCGATACATATTCACGCTTCTGTGGAACGAGGTCAACGACGAGAGACGATATTTTCGTGTGGGAAAACTCTTCTTTCGGAAGCCTGCGGAAGGCTTGAAATTCTATTGAGCTATTATCTACTATTGCCGTTGCTTCTCGCCTTTCTTCGTGGTTCCGTTTCGAAGGAGGCGCGAGCTGGGGAGCTCGATAGGACTACCGTGCTGCTCGCGTCGCCGTTGGGCTGCGGTAAGGACGATAAGTCGACTGGACGCGTTTGGCAGCGCGGAGTTCTTATGGTGTTGGCTGTACCCCGTGCGGCACACCGCGTCTATATATAGATGTGGGACAAACGCGCACACCCATAAAGGATATCCACCGTGAGCGTGGAACGAGCCTTGAGCATATCATGGTAGGAACGGAATATGGGATGGCATGGGAGATGACACATGGTCCGGCCGCTGCTTGTGTCCTGCACTGCCGGCCAAACTGTCCGAGGCGAGGGAGAGGAGCGCATGGTAGATCGAAGAAGGAAGCTGCTATAGGAGCACCGAACGGAGGCCAAAGCGGAGTCACACACAGAGAAACGGAGGGAGATGGGTGAGACGGAGAGAGCGAGGGAGAAAGAGAGGCCTGTTAGCTCTCTGCCACAAGCCGCCGCGGCCGGCGCGAGAGCACAGTAGCGGCAAATACCCATAAATATAAAATATGTCCCTCCTTTTCACCCTTTTGCACGCACACCGAGCCAGCCGCGTAATATATCGATAGCCCGATACACGCACCCACCGATGCAAAAGGTCTCCTCCTCCTCATCTCTCCCTCTCTCGCTCTCCTTCTGTTACATCCCCTTTCTGCTTTCCTCTCTTTCCTTTCCACCTTTTTCCTTTCTTCGGATGTTTTCTTCGCTCTGCCGGTCTCCCGCGTACACGCGGCTATCCACCTCAACACCTTTGTGTACAACATTCCTTGCCTCTTCTTTCTCCTCGTGCCCTCATCCACCGGCCACCAGCCACCGTCCTCTCCCTTTCTCTCTCTCTCTCTCTCTCTCTCTCTCTCCTCGTTCCGCCTTCCGTTCGATCCATCGCAGCTTCTCCCCTTTTTTCCCCTCTATCGTCACTATCGCGCTTGATACACGCAACCCGCGCCGAACGAGCGTGGAAGAAAGGATTCCCCGTGGTTTTTACAATCTGCCTCGCGGATGATTACGATTAGTTGCCCGGGGAGAACGTTTTCGGTAGCGCGACGAGTTTCGCCGCACTCGAGGACGCGGTCCCGTTTCATCTGGACTCGATGCCCGCGGCCGTTAATTGGGAGACACTCTTTGGCAGACGCGTAATTAGCAATTTACGAGGCTCCTTCGAGTCCGGGGAGAGGCGAATTTTCATATATCCTTCTCGGTATCAACTGTACGAACGCGGAGCCAGTGAAGCGAGACATCGCGTATGCTTTCCGTCCCGGCAAGTTTCATAAGTACCAGTCTAATACTTCCTTGAATCTCAAGGCAATACTTCTGCAGGAAATATCCCTTTTAATAGCAAGCGTGGTAGCTCGCTCCAAGGCCCCGATGAAATACGATCTAAACGCAATCCAAGCATAGCACGTTCATTAAATTACCTATTTGACGTTACTCTCCTCTCGGCATTAGAGTCCCACGAGACTCTTGGTCTCCGAGCACGTGTCTCAGCTGTTGGTCGAAGGGGAACTCTTGCGAGCGCATGGGACAAAGATCGTAATTGTTTTATTTGCCGGTGGCTGCGTGCGGTTCGGATACGCGGTTATAAGTTATAATCACGCCGGCAGGAGCGGCAGAAGCCGACGGATCGGTTGGCATCAGAGAGAAGCGCAGGGTCGAGTTCGGGCGCGAGGAGGCAATTTAACAGGTACAGTGACACGTCTCGTTTTGTTGTTGTTGCTGTTGCTGCCGTCTCGCCTCGCGCGCTCTCATCTATGCACGTGTAGGTATATAAGGTCGAAGTAAGCGGAAAAGGAGGAGGACGGGAGGTAGAATGAGGAGTGAGACTAGTCGTGAGAGGAGAGGTTGAAGAGCGGCCGAAGGACGAAGGACGAAGAGCGGAGAAGCGGAACGACGACGAAACCCGTTCTCATTATTATATTCATATTCAGAGCCGCGCGACGGGGCGAAGCCTCCCTCCGCCGCCGCCTACTCCTCCGTCTCTCTTTCACTCTGCTTCCACTCCCTTTGCCTCTCGCCTTTTCTCTTCGTCTCTGTCCGCTCGGGCGCATCTCCTCGACAGCGTAGAGCGGTATAGATATAGCGGTATAAAAATCTCTATAAAAAGTTGAAAAGTGCCGCCGCCGGAGTTGAGGGGCGACAATGGATGAAATATGCCGCTCCGTTCGACCCTACTGGAAGCCTTAAGGTGCCGGACACCTCCTTACACCTGCGCGCGGCTCCATATAGCGCCTTATTATAAACCGACCCGACCGGGAACGACAGCGCCTAGAAAACGATCCACCAAATCGACGAGGACCCGCTCTTGAATTATTCCTCCTCGCGAGGCCCCCTGGCCCCTTTCGTAACGCGTAATCGATCTTCGTGCTCCGTTGTTCCAGCGCGTTTCGATTAAGTCGAGCTCTCGGAATGCCGTGTAATCGGCCGATTCATCGGAGTTTCTCCGCGCAAAATGTACCGCGACATTCGTGCCAGGTGGATGTAGGTACATAACGCAACCGATCGTAGACGTTGCACCGTCCTCGTGTTCCTCTTCGTTATCGCGAGCGCGAACTCGCGAAAGTCCTTTCACCGCCGCGGTTCCAACGCGTTCACCTCTCTTCAGTGCAAACCGCGAATTCACTTTCGCGACTAAAGCCACTGTTCCGTCGGTGCAAAGTATCGGCCACGGATCACGGGTCGCAGAAATGTTTGCGGTCAACTGTTAATTACTTTTCCTGTCAGCGATATGTAATGAAAGCGTCGGTTTATTCGCTGGCGAAAATAATTTTGACGCGTTCAAACCGCAGTCAACGCCTCGCCGCTGGTCAGTTGAAAGCTGCTTAATATAGATCCACCGCTCGCTATATTTCATACGAAACGGAACAACACACACTGGTCGCACAATGCCAGTCGTTAATAATGATTTGTGCTGATCGCGTCCTGATCCGCGCTGCACCGACAAATAAAACCCATTTTTTTTCCTCAACCAACCGTGGCTTCTGCGAATCGCTAACGTTCTCGTTTCCCGGCGGAGGCGCGCCGAAGGAAGCTCGGCGCACAGAATTCTGCGAGGAAAACGAACGGCGAGCCTTGTCCCGTGTCCCGTGTCCCGCGTCCAGGTGTTTCCAGAGTAGGGTTCTTCTGGCACCTTTTGCGGGATAACCGGGACCCCTGGCGAGCTCCGACGAAACCACTAATTGGTGTAGAGGAAAGAGAGTGATGGGAATAGTGGAAGAGCGAAAACTGTCGAGTGGACAGTTCACTGGGAGCTGGAGGGTGCAGTTGGGTCCCAGGAAGCCGAGGCTGTTTTTGGAGATGACAATGAGGCTGATTATTAGCCAAGCCGGGGGGTCTCTGTTGTGGCTACAGGCCCGTACTATTCCAAGTGTCCACTACCTAGCCGCCTCTCCACCGACGCACGAAAAGATAGCCGTCGCCGTCCTTTCATCGTCCACCGCAACGAGAAACAACCCAAAGCTATTTGCAAACCTTTCGGATGCACTCCACGGGCCGCTGCGCCGCCGTACAGGTGCCAGCCCCTCGAAACAGATCTACTTAACTGGTCTGACGATTCTCGCCTATTCTACTCACCGAAAAGATCGGATTTGCTTGGGAAGGATTAGATTATGCGTACCGGTAGCCATCTCATTAAATGAACTTGTTCCAAAGACAAACGTCTCCTGGATCCTTTGCAAGAGTTTCATCGAAACTGGTAGCAGAATTTCTTCGGATAATACTGAATGTAGAGTAAAGGTGGGTAAAAGTTCGCAGCGGGTAAGAGTTTGCACCAGGCGAATTTCATGGTTTGAGTTGTGGCATTTGCCAATGGTGATTGACAGTCAATTGTCAATCAAGGTAGAGTCACCAGTGTCGAATTGTGCTGTGCTTCGTTTTGTTATCGTGCAATGCGGTAAGTACTGAATTCGTTAGTTCTGATGTAATATTCTCATTTTTAGGAATCAATATTATTCCTATAAACTGATCAGTAAATATTTTAATTCATATGTCGTCTGAAAGAGCTGAAATTCTTCTATTCAAAAGTGCTAATAGAAGTTTTCAATTCTCCTCACAGATAAGAGGATTGATTAAACAATGAAAAAGTAGCTGTGGGGGCAAAAGATCGCACAATGCAGTGGGGCAAGAGTTCGCATGCGATATCGGCTTTTGTTTTCTTTTATTAATATTTAATCAGCAATATTTTTCCAAAATACTTTTTTTATTAACTTTTTGATTAAAAAATATGACTTTATTTTATTGTCTTATTCATTTATTGTTAGAACTTATAACAGGACAACCGACCGAAAACCAATTAGTGAGGTTTTCAGATCGTTCGAAACAAACTAGAAGCAGGACTTTCATAAAGAAAAATCGCTGCAGAATTGGGAATAACTCCAACTATGTACCTAAGCAGGAAAATAAAACACTTCTTTGGATAGTTCTCGTTGCATTCTTTTATCCCATAACATGCGAACTTTTGCCCCGCATATCGGGTAAAAGTTCGCATTTGACACTTTTTAGAAATACTTATTTTATATAAGTTGTAACAGGTAAATTTACATGGAGTCACTCTCTATCGAATAATAAGTGATAGTAGTTATTTCTCAGAAAATGATATGAGTGTAATCAGTGTAATACCAAAGATTTTAGAGAAATCTAAACTTTAAGTGCGCACTCTTGCCCCACAATACTCTACGTCTCTGTATTAAATTATTCGTTGGAGAAGTCTCTCCCCGTAGCAGAAGACGTTTCGACGAGGTTTTTAACCACCTCCATGCCGTGGATTCGCGTAACAGCTCCGTCAAAGCTCGCGATTACATCATGAAAATAAACACGCGCCTAGAAGCGCGTTCCTGACGCGGACTATCGCCGACGGGGTTGTCATCGCGTGTAAATCACTCGTTGCCGACGTGCGCCGATCCCCGCGCTGGCTAATTTATGTCCCACGTTGCGAAGCGCCGACGCTTTTCAACGGCCTTTCGCTTTTCATTGTAAACTTCGGTAGAAATTCTAATATGATTTGCATCTGCTTGGACGTCGGTCTCCGCTCGTGCTTCTATGTAAGTGTGTAAATGTTTTCTGTGCATCGAGGAAACGCCGCCGTCGGCCTCGCGCAGCGTGTTATCGCGACTCGGCGCGGGATGCGGTAGATTCGGATAGAAGTTTTGAAAAAGGGGCCTCGGTCGTGAAGCGTGCAGCGACGTCCGACGGTCTGGCAGGCCCGTCGCTGACTCACTCGTTCCGGACTCGAGCGAGAACGCAGCTGGCTCGAGCCAGCGAGGAACGGTCAGGTCGAACCTGACCCCGTCCTGGCCGTTACCGTTTCTGAGTGACGTCTTCATGTCTCGCTCTGCGGGGCATTCCTCGTTCTCATTGTCCGTTTGTCCGTCAGCCCGTTTGGTGCCTGGACGCGGGACTCATATCGCCAACCCCCCGTCGTCGGCCACTTCTCGCCACGAAAACTCGGCCGCACCAATCGCGCCAACGAAATCGCGACGCGTCCCGCTTCCCCCGAATTATTAAGCGACCAATATTTGGGATTAATAAAGGATAATAGTTGAAGGATCGAGATGACATCAGAGGTTAGAGGAGACGATTCTCCCTAGGGAACCTTTTTCAGTGGAATCATCGCTCTTCGCTTTCTACCCTGGGGAAATATTTTCCACGGGGAATCACTTTCGATCGGGCTGCGCCGCCTATTTTGGAATACCCGTAAATACTCGTCTTTGTGCTCTGAAAGCCAACGCTAACTTTCCTCGAATGCTGAATTCAATCTTCCCACTGTTTTCACGCTCAATTTGAGTGAGTGGAGCGTCCCAGCTCCGATTCCCGACGTCAAGTATAGAACCAAAATACGTGTAGCTATCGGCCCGCGACAAACTGTGGCTTATTTTGTAACCAGCGATTCCGAGTGCCAGACAACTGACCGCTATACGAAATGTAGCTACAGAGATTGATGTGTTTTTGCGGCTGGTTTCCACCAGCGGCAGCTTTCTTTATCGGAAAGGCGCATGCGAGCGTACTTTTCGTGACGATTAGCGGAGATGACGTTGCGCTATTCGGACAAATACCTACACACGATGGTTTACCGCTGCTTCAGAATGTCCGTTCCGAAAGTAAAGGCAGAACCGATCGTGAATAGGCCCGAAAGATCATCAAACGCGAGGTGAAAGAGGGAGAGAGAGAGGGCATTTCGTTAATTGGTCGCAATTAACAGAACGGTCCCGCGATTCACTACCATTTCGAAGTGGATCTAGTTTCAAGCTACGCGAATGCCTTCCACGTTCCGTTACTTTAATCAGTCGCCATAAACTGCAAATATGCACTCCAATCATCATGAAGCAATTTGGTACCGCAGACATTTAACACAGCTAATGAAAATCATTCGGTATCTCATATCTCCGCGTGGAGTTTGCAACACGAGAATGCGAGATCGAAGAAGCATCCTGCCCTCAATCGAGGATGATTCACAGAGAATGCTGATTATTCTAGAACGCCTGGCAGGAAAAGAAAAGTGTATTAAGCAGGGCGTGTCGCGATGGCGACGAATCTAAATTCAATTTCGCTCGGCGAATCTAGCGGTTTAATCTCGGTCGACTAATTAAATTGTAGCGATGCCTTCTGGATTCAATTATGCGCGCACAGTTGTGCACGCGTTCGCGATGATTCTTAAGCGGCAATATTTACGTTACCGAATGTATCTGTGGCTGCGGAATAAATAAGGGATGCGCGTGTAGTTTTCGAGGAATGTATTTGGACGGTATATTTCGGGTGTAGCCGAAGTAGGAAGCTTCTCCTATGTGCTTGTGACAACCTGTAATCACAGGATCGCCCGAATGTTATCAAACACGGTTCGCCCTCGGCCCCACGAGAATTCGTCGCGCGCGATAAATATTTACCCGTGGTATTTCGACGCGAACGATCGTCACATTCCCTGTGATTAATTTCGACACTATTGAGACCGGTTTTCCAAACGTTTAGAACCCGGTGAGTTCCAGAAGCCACCGTTAATTGTCCCCGTTAACGATCCTGACGAATTCACGGGGTCAAAGCCTGGCTGCTGTTGTGGATTCTCTGCCCTCGCGCCGCGGGTGGCGCGTATTCGATGATTCGGGAACATGGGGTGTAGGGTTATGCTCGAATTTCCATCGGCGAAACACTGTGCACTGTCGATGCAAGAGATACGATCAACTCCTCACAGCGAAATCACTCGTTGACCGAACGTAGCCCAATCGGGGATGCAATTAGCGTGCTAGCACGATAATTATTCCTCGTGGAATGGTTAATTCAGGAGTTTACCGTATCTCTTCCGCCAATTACGCGACAAGCATCCGGGCGAGTATCCCTTACCTTTCCAATTGCCGAGCAACCCTCGGCGTACCGTTCCACCGCTCCTCGCAGGATATCCGTCCGTTTTGACCAGCCCCACCGCAGCTTCCAGGGATCGTCGGGTGCCGTTCTCGGTGGTGGTAGTGCTCGTGGCCGTGATAGTGGTCACTCGCGAACTCGCGAACTCGCAACCCTCTGTCGTCAGGATAGCCAGTCGTGTCACACGCGGAACGCGGATTGTCTACGATCACGTACACACGGTATATCTGCCCACCGCGAGGATCGCGTTGGCCAGGGGAATCGGTGCTCGAGGTTGGCGTACGAGGGAAAATTGGAGCGTGTTTGTGCTCCCGTCGCGTCGGTTCGCTTCTCGTCGCGGCGCTGCCGAGCGATTCGTGGGACGGGAGAGATGGGAGAGACGGGAGAGACGGGTGACGGGAGAGATCGGTGATTGCGTGAAACTCACTTAGCTCGCGGGCTCGTGTATCTCGCGCGAGACCGGGCGATATATCTCGGATACTCTCTCGGCGGCGAGGGCTTCTCTCTCTCTCGGCGACGACGACACACGGTGTTGGCGGCGGCGGCGGCGACGACGGACGACGCCGTTGCTTCCTGGTACCGCCACTCGATAGCGCTGCCTTCGTCCTCCTGGCTTCTCCCTTCGGGATCTCCCACCAGCTTCCCCCGTGAACCAGCCTTCCACCACACGCGCGATCACGCACACGCGAACACGCGAACACGCGAGAGATGCGCGCGCGACCGTGGATGTCGTGTCGCCGTGTTCCGCGTCCCCAGGATGCGCCCGTGAACTCGGCCTAGCCAACAACGGAACGGAACGAGGGGACTCCTCGCGTATTCTTCTCCGACTCTTCTCGCCCCCTCGCAGTCCGCGTTTCCAGTCCCTCTCTCGCCGGAGCCGCCGCCCGATAGAACACACACGAAGAATCCGACGAGAAAAATTCCAGGCTCCGAGGGAATATCGCGTACGCTCGATCCTCCTTCTCCTACCTTCTCTCACGGCGTGTTCCCCACCGTTCCCTCGGCCAACCGCTGTCTGCCTCCGCGAGCACGCACACGCGTCCACGGCCGATGACGTCGCGTGAAACGCGGAGGGAGGACCAGGGGAGGACAGAGAGAAAGGGCAAATAGGTGTGCAGGCTCGTGGTCCGTCCTCCTGCTCGTTTCCCCAGCCCCTCTACCACCCCGCAGCCACGGTTTTCCTCCGATCTGAACACTCGCGAGGAATTTTAATGGTGATACGCAATGAGCATCGTGCCCGCTTCACCCTCCCCCACGAGCCTTCCCGACCAAGTTCGCGCGTAGGTAGAGTAAAGCTAGGTAAAAGTTCGCAGCGGGTAAGAGTTCGCACCATGCGAATTTCATGGTTGCAGTTGTGGCAGTTACCAATGGTGATTGACAATCAATTGTCAATCAAGGTAGAGTCACCAGTGTCGAATTGTATAGCTGTGATTCGTTTTATTATCGTACAATGCGGTAAGTCAATTCGTTCGTTCTGATGTAATATTCTCATTTTTAGGAATCAATATTATACCCATAAATTAATCAGTAAATATTTTAATTCATATGTCGTCTGAAAGAGCTGAAATTCTTCTATTCAAAAGTGCTAATAGAAGTTTTCAATTCTCCTCACAGGTAACAGAATTTATTAAACAATATAAAAGTAGTTGTGGGGGCAAAAGTTCGCACAATGTAGTGGGGCAAGAGTTCGCATGCGATATCGGCATTTGTTCTTTTTTATTCATTTTTAATCCGCAATATTTTTCCAAAATACGTTTTTTATTAACTTTTTGATTAAAAAATATGACTTTATTTTATTGTCATATTCATTTATTGTTAGAACTTATAAGAGGACAACCGGCCGAAAACCAATTGGACAAACTAGAAGCAGGACTTTCATAAAGAAAAATAGTTGCAAATTTGAGAATAGCCCCAACTATGTACTTATGCAGGAAAATAAAACACTTCTCTGGATATTTCTCGTTGCGTTCTTTTATCCCATAACATGCGAAGTTTTGCCCCATATATATAGGCTAAAAGTATGCATTTGACACTTTTTGGAAATATTTATTTTATATAAGTTGCGACAGGTAAATTTACATGCAGTCACTCTCTATCGAATAATAAGGGATAGTAGTTATTTCTCAGAAAATGATATGACTATCAGTGTAATACCAAAGATTTTAGAGAAGTCTAAACTTTATGTGCACTCTCTTGCCCCACAATACTCTAGGTACCGTTAAGGAACTAGTTTCTGATCAGTTTAGAGGGCTTCCCGCTTTAATATTTATTTTTAACCTACTAAAACTTTCAATCATAGATTTTTTTTTATACTAAAAGATGAATTAAAGTTTACATTTTAAGGACAAATTTTAAAAAGTTGAAAATAAGTATAATTTAATTATTTATAAGGTACGGAAGAATAAGATGACTAGGAACTAGTTTGTGATCATCCGAAAATACATGGGAACTAATTTTTTATCAGGTCAGGAACTAGTTTTTGATCATCTAAAATACATTGGAACTAATTTCTTATCAGGGAACAAACTAATATGTGTCAGATACTAATACTAATTAAATAGAAAGTACCAAATAAACTTATTTTTAGTATTAAACCATCTAAATTTAATTTTTTTATAATTTTTATTCAGGTGATCAGAAATTGGTTCCTTAAGAAAAAAGTGGAAGTAAATAATGATCACTGACTTTTAAAGCAAAATGATACATATAATACTAAAATTCTTTCGCTACATTGTAAAGTAAACTATTGTAAGCAAAATGTATGAAAATAACCTTTAATACCGCAATAACCAGTAAAGAAATCGATTGTGGCGTCGATAGTGATCTCTTAGTTCGAACAGTAAGAGATGGCGTTCAACAGAGGTTTCCTTCAAGTGAGCTACCTTACACATTTATTTTCACAAAAACTAACAATACTAACTGCTTTCACAGACAACATGTATATTTTTGAATTATCAATTTTTATGTTGGTAATTATTTCAAACAATTATTTAATGACATAAACTGAAAAGAACGATTTATTTCATGAACTGATAAAAAATTAGTGCCTGATCAAGAACTAGTTCCTTAACGGTATCGAAAAGGAACGCGGCGATTCAAATATTCCGTCGCAGTTTCCAAGATCCCTACGGCTCCTCTGGTCTCCCAGAGTATACTCTCCTCTCCCACCCAACCACGGAGCGTGGGTCCTGGATGATAAAAGGTGAACGTACGTTCGAGCCTCCCGCTCTTACCCTCCTTTCGTCCCCGTCTCGTTATTATCGGCCATTAAACGGTAGCGCTCGTCCTCCACGTAACGAGGAAGCTCGTACGCGATCCTGCGTGATATCGAAGAGGGAGAAACTCCTACTTTCTTCCCACCCCCACCATCCTCGGACGCGGCGACTTCTCCAATCTCGGCGCGATGCACACCGCTGCGACAACGCGTCGCAGATCCTGCGGCCGCTCGCAAGACGCTCCGTGCGCGTAGTTAGTACAGAGCGAAGTGACGCGCCGTGACGCGCCGTGACGCGCCGTGACGCGCCGTGACTACTTTGCGTCTCCCAAATTGGCAAAAATTTCGGGAAACACTAACCGAGCGCACTTTCACGGTTCGGCTTGTCCGCTCTGCGCCCCCCACCATCGGTGCACGCGTTCTCGAGCGCGTTCATGGGCTACACGCGCGCAGCATCCTTCCCCGGAGCACCCACACAGCCGAAGGTCACGGTGTCGAGTGGAAGACAAAGAGGGGAAATGAACGCGCAGCCTCCGCATGGACCAAAATGGCCGGCCGCCGGCGGACCGATTGGCGGGACGAAGGCAGCAGGGGCGTGGTGAGCGTACGCCACGTACCTTCCAGCCGCCTGGCCCACGATAAAAATAAAGATCCCCCGATGGGCAGGGTGGGGATGGGAATGGAGGGGATCATGGAACAGGCAAGCGGGGCGAAAGGGGAGGAAAAGAGAGGGCGAGAGTGCAGGGTGCACGTTGCATTCGTTACGCGTTACGTACCTACTCGCAGGGCGAACGTCGCTGGCGGGGAAAATACTTTTTTATAGATCCCCTCTGTCTCTGTCCTTCTCTGTCCCCTCGCCTCTCCCCCGGCTCTCTCTCTCTCTCTCTCTCTCTCTCTCTCTCTCTCTCTCTCTCTCTTGTGCTCTCTCGCAGCGCGAGCCGACCGTACACGTGAAAGCGTATGCGTTCAACGCAATGTACCACGGAGAGGGCATACACGCTAGGACAGTGGCTGTGAACGTGCAATCAGGGGTATCTAGGTGCGCGTGCACCTCGGTGATCGTCATTAAGAGAGATGCTAATTGGAGGCAAAGCGCGGTCGTGCCAGCGGGCCAACTCGCCTGTCTCTGGCAGCCTCCTAGCCTGAGCAACACTTTTTCCTTTTAACGTTTCCCTACTTCCTATCTGTCTCCACCTTCCCACCCCCTTGGCTGCGGAACCCGCGCTAGATATAGGTATGTATCTCGGGACAGCCAGGATTCATAGATTCATCTCTGAATGCTCGTATTTCCCACCACTACGCCTAAAATTCCCGAGATTCACTCTGCAATTAAACACACTCCGACTTCCCGCGGCGCTCTACTTTGTTCCTCGGCCCGCGGATGAATAGCGGACAACGCAAATTTCTCTCGATTCATCTCATGCAACGCCCCTAAAACACTGCGTGTGTAGTTAACTTCGCGTGCAATTTTCAGGGACGGTTAACCCTCGCTATGCGCGCTCGTAAAACGACCGGCGCACGGGTAATTTCCCTCGAATATGCTTCTCGACGGTGCCGAGGATCAAAATGCTGGGGCATTGTGCCGCGGTGTAGGGTAAACTCGGGTAAATCCATGGTACGGGTTACTTCGTGATAGGTACTTTTTCATTTATCTGTAACTTGAAATTCTCTGACTCAATTAAATGGAACAAAAGCTAACAGACAGCGTTGATCTTCTAGTTTATGTTTTGGTAAAATAATTAGTCAATTGAAGTTAGTGTGATAGAGTGAGAGAGCATTCTGTTCCAGCAGCGCATTATTCGTGAACTTTTTCGTGCTAGTTGTGGACGGTCGCTTGTTTATGTATTATATGTGCTTTAGAAGATAAATGGAAAGTTCAAACTGCAAGTAAGCGATGGTAAAATGACACTTTAACAAGTCTTACTCTTGAAATTATCATACAATAAGGTAGTGACTAAATTGCCTGCGTTTCTGATTGTGCTGCTCGAAAAATTCTGATGACAAATACCAGATACCATGTTTCCTTACGCCTCAGACATCTTACGATCATGAAACGATTAATTATACACAAAATAACAATCATATAAAATAATATGAAATAATATAAAATAATATAAACTTATATAAAATAATGTAAAATAATATAAACTAATGTAAGCTAATTTAAAATAATATAAAAAAGTAGCTGATGGCCATATCACGGGCGAGCGAGAACTATCACGGAGTTACCAAAGTACTATCACGGAGTAACCAGAGTATGTCATGACAACTTAATTTTGTATATTTTCAATTAAATATACTTAATAGTGAATTTAGACTCATTTTCAGAATATGTAAATATTAGCAGTTATTAGACAAATTCTGAAACTATCACGGATTTACCCGAGTTTACTCTACACAAGGGGGCATCTCTGCGAGATGATATTCCTTGCAGCGGATGGCGCGGCGGGTGTCGTTCTCGTGGACAGAACCAGACGGCGGTTGTTGTTTGTTTGTTTGGAGGCAGTGAGAGCAGCCGGGGCGCGGCTGTGTTGCATTGGTACGGTAAAAAGGGGAAGGGAGAAGGTAGATGGGTGTATCGTGTTCTATTCTATGGGTACGGGCGTACCGTGTGTGCGGTTCAGGCAGCGCGTTACCAGCCAGAAAATTGAATGTCAGCCAAGAAAGAAATGTCACAATATTCCGCGTGTCTGCAGCCAGGAGACTGCTTTCTATCGCATCTTCTCTCTACCTCTATTTCCCCTGTCTTCGTACCCTGCCTTTCTCCCTTCCTCTCCCCCTCTGTTTTCGGGAACACGAGAGGCGTGCGAGAGACGCTCGTACTTTGGCATTTATTCTCATGGAGACTGTTTACATATTGGATGACGGCAAGGGGATGGCTAGTGGCTGCGGATAGAAATATCCACGCACTACGCGCGAACGAAAATAAAGGTGTAAGCGAAATACGCAAGACCATGGTTAGAGCGCGGTGTAGGTGTTGGCGCTGGTGCCGCAGAAACAATAACGGGCGGCAAAATATTGGCCCCAGCGGCGTGAATTATATCATCGAGCTGGCATAACCGCTTCCCTAAGTATCGCATAACATTAGGATTTTATGAATGGATAAATTTAGCGTCCCCGGGCGACCTCCCAATTTGCCATCGTCCAAGTTGACGCGTAAATCAACGATCGTCTCGTTGACCGAGAAATCCTTTCGGCATCTGCGCGGCCCCGTAGCCCGTATATCTGGCCGTGCCTTTTCTGAAAAAGCGTGTCCTGCCGGGACACGAGGTCGCCGCGGTAATCCGACGTCCGAATGTTTGACAGAATAATTTTCACGTTAGCAGGCTGCATTATGCTCCTTTATGCTCGCGCCTGGCCCTAAGCATTGTCGCTGAAATAAGCCGTATCCCACACCGTACGGCCCCCTCAGCTTTTATGCGCTTTTGCGCGTATACACCGTGGCCCCACAAAAACCAGCCAGCCCCGTCATAGGTATAGTTGCGCTCGACGAGAGGGAGGAAGAAAGACCGACAGCTTAGAACCTAAGCCAAACCTCCGACGGTAGCTCTGTGTATAGTGTATACCTACCCGTGGCTTCTACGACCCATAGATATCTACTTGGACGATTTTTTTCCTTCTTCCTCGCCTCCCAGCCACGAGATTTTAACCTCTGGCTAGATAGAGCGATCGCTTCTGCTGCGTTCTGATTAGAAAACCACCGCGCGAGACGTTAAAGTTATTGGGAAAGGATTCTCGGAGGAATATTCGCGTAAAGTAGGGGGGCAGAAGCGAGACGAGGAGATGGTAGGGCTAGTTAACTGGGAGAAGGCAGCGAGATCGGCCCTCTCGGGTCTCCGTCACTCGACACCAAATCAGACAGAATCTGTCAGAAATCTGTCACCCAGCCACAAAGGGGCGACCCCTCTCTCGAAGGTTTTACCTACACGATGAAATCACGGGCCGTGGAGGAAGAAGGAGCAGAGGCGAGAGGAATGTAAGTAGGTGGGCCCTTGCCACCTATATTTGACACCTTTCAGCCCAATAAAATAAAATGGTTCGGTGGAATGCGGTCTCTGGTTGGAGACAGAAGTGCCGTTTCCACGGCGGACCCGGCGTGTAACGTCCACGACTCCTCTTCACGAATCACCTCTGTCGCCGACCGAGTTCTCTCTCGAAACCCGGGGATAACATCTCCAGCTTTTTGATAAGGGTTAGCACCGTCTCGTCGACTTTCTCCACGGAATCGTGGCGCGCACCGGGCCGCGATTTTTATCTCCCCGTCGCTGCTCGATTCCCTTCGGAATCGTGTAAGTATTCACGGGACGAAACGGCCGATAGATCCGGCATTGGCTTTGACGCGACCAGCTCAAGGAGCTCGACGAGCTGAACGCGTTAACAGTCCGCAACGGTGCAGCTATGTACTTACCTACCTTAGAAAGCCACGTTAGCTACGCATCCAGATCGGTCAACCGTGGCCGATAGCGCCGTGGTCGAACCGTTTCTCCATAGTCCATACGAGCCCTTTGTGTTACCTTCATATATCTGCGTTATCGATTTTTCGCAGCGTCGATAATGTATTCTCTATTGTGCCGGAGAACGGCGGACCGTTTAACGATAAATCCCCCGAAGTTTTCGAAAGTGCGCGGAGGTTGGGCCGCCGTTTGTAAAATGATAAAACGTTCGTAATGAGAGCAAAGCATCTTTATCCCGTGCCAAATAGACCTCGAGTACGACGAGTATCAGTGCCGGCGATAAATCGTGGCATTTAATGTACCTCCTGAATTTCGGCGAATAGGCCGCCGCTCGGAAACACATGCAACGACCGCGGCGCATATTTTACGATCGATCTGTCGCGGATTCTCGAGAGCGGGGCCGACGAATGACTCGGCAGAAAACACCCTTCGCATTTACATTCGTCCTAATCCGATAGGCATCGTTCCTCCAGATGTTTGGGAGAGTTGTTTGTATTGAGATGCGTGGGACAGATATATAATCTAGTCAATTTGACACCCTCATCGGGGGACTAATGGGTGCTTTCAACCCAGAGCGGACCAGTTACGGTGTGGCTTTCTCGTGACGAACGGGACCGGGCCGTCGCGTCGCTCGATGCTCCCCGATCCTTATCGTTCCAGGATTCATTTGTTCTTAACACTCCTTGGCGATATTAGAAAGTTGCTTTAATTCTAGCGCGCGAGTTGGTCGTCGCTGGATTTGATCTTAAAAGTACCACGAACGCGATGCTGCGGAGAGTTGTTCACGAGCTAATCTTCTCCTTCTCCGGGTTCATGATCAACGCCGTTGGAACCGAGTGCATCGGCACCTCGGTGTACCTTTTCGCAGGCATCAGCCTAGAACGGAGAAATATATTCCGGCTTATCAATAATTTCCTGTTAAATGTGTTTAAACCGCGACCAAAGTGTAAATACCTCTGAATAATCGGTGGGAAGTGGTTCCTGTCTACGTCCTGTAGATCGTTAACGCCGAATATGAAGCTGACTATCGTCCCCACCACCATCGTTATCATGAAACCGATCAGGGTGTAGTACATGAACGATACGGTGAAGAGGAGGAAGGGTTGCTCCTCGAGCATCGGCGGAATGGCACTCGCGTGCGTCATTGTCTGATTGAATAGGCTTTCCACGTTCAGGCAGTCTTCGGTGGAGGAAACAAGAGGCGGGTACGTCAATCGCTTGCGAGCCACGTTCACCTGAGCGCCGATGATCATCCAGCTCGTGAATATCAGGGATAGTGTTCCACCTACTATGGCCCCTTTCGCCGTTGCCCATGGCACCAGCATGCCCAGGGTGAAAATGCCCAGCATCGCTCCAGAGGTGATACCGTGGAGGCTCACAGAGACTTGGAAAATATCACCCAGCTGATCCACGAGGAAGACTACTCCGACGCAGACCAACCCTATCACCACCACCGTTGCCTGCGAGTCAAAACACACTTTGCTCGTCGATATCTAGCGATGCAGATGGATACTTTAATGAAATACAAATTTTCTTCCGTACTTTCATAATTTTCGCCGCTCTGGATTCCTTGTTGTTGCTCTCCGGTAGCCAGGGGTCGATGAAATCCTCGTAGATCGTGCCAGAGGCTGTGTTCAAATTAGCGCTCATTGTGGATAGGCCAGCGCTGACCAGGCCAGCCAAGAAGAGGCCGGGAAGTCCTGGAATGTCCGCGGCAACGTCCAACACGTAATACGGAAGTAATTGGTCGCTCCTCGCGATTACCTGCAGGCCAATTGATCTGATCAGATTTAAGGGACACGCAGGATGCGCTTCTATAGGATGAACAAGTACAGGGAAACGTACGTGCGTGCTTATAGGGTCGCACTTGTGGTACCTGGCGTACATTATCAGCCCAGTGAACACCGACACCCATTTTATCGCCACCATGCATATCGCCGTGAATCCGATAGCCCTGTAGAAACAAACGTATCGTTACCAAATGAATAATTGTACTGTTCGATGCGAGAACGGCCTGAGAACTAGGGCTGGGACTATTCGAATGTTATTATTCGAATATTTAAGCATTCGAATACATCAGTATTCGCATAGTATGATGTGAATTATAAATCAATTCATTAGCCTGCAAGATTTCGCCCTGACAAACTAACGAACTCACAACTGAATGTAAATAAAAGCCTGTAAAAAAATGAACCTAAAGAACTTGATTTATAATTCATACCATACTATTCAAATATATATCAGTATTATCGGAAACTTAAATATTCGAATACTTAAATATTCGAATACTTGGATATTCGAATTATCATTCGCAAAATAATTGAGCGACAGAAGTATTCGAATATTCGAATACCGAAAAATTCGACAAAGAGTCCCAGCCCTACTGAGAACATTCGACTCGATCCCTCTTTACATAAAGCGAATAATTAGATTCCTTGTTCTTTTCTACATATATAGGTACCCCCTAAATTTCATTGCCATATCTTTAACATTGACAGAGCTATGGTAAATGATCTAGTAAGCATAATGAAAAGTATCCCCAAACCAAATTGGACTTGGTGTAGAACAATCGATAGGTTCCTCAAAGAATACTATTTCTGCCAAGTATCAGCTCGATACCCCTACTAAGTGTAACGTAAGTTGCAGTTTTAGCCCCATTACTTTTGTTCTAGTGCATAGAAAGTTATAAAAAAAAAAGAGACATTCTACACATTGGTGTAAGTACATGTTTGTGAATTTTTTCAGAATTTTCAGCTGCGAAACTGAATTTTAAAAAATTCGAATATATTAAAAAAAAGATTTCATATTCAAATTATCAAGGCAGCACATTTACATTTTTGCAGCTTTGGCGTCTTTGCATGGTTATTAATGTGTAATTTTTCAGGTTTTTTCGAATTTTGTTACTTCGACTTTTCTTGGTAGATTCATGAATATTTTTTTTATTCTGATTTTTGTTCAATATATATTTATTATCTCCTGCTCGGTATCTTGCACAGATTATAAGGCCCGCAGATATATTTAGCAAAATGTTTAATACCGAACAGGTTAATCCTGTAATAAATGATGATAGCAACGAAGATTAAATTAAAAACATCGCAGTTACTTGTGCTGTAAATCAAAATCATTAAAGATAAAAGTCACTGATTCGAATTCAGTAACTTATTTATCTGATAATGAAAACCTATTATATAATATTGTTCACAGGAAATCAAATCAAGAAAATAAAAAAATAAAAAAAAATAAAATATTCAACAATCTACCGAGAAAAGTCGATGTGATACCTATTATGTAGTACTGACGCCGGTCATCACTTATACACGCAATTAATTAAAGATTCATACTTATCAATGGTGAAATGTTTTCAGATTAATTGCATTGACTCTTTATGCATATTTGTGTGCAAGTAGAGTCGTTTATGGGTGAGATAAACCTATTTTTTATTGGCGCCATAGTGCGGTTTTGGGGGGTGAAATCGATCCTTGAAAAATGCAGAATTTTCTTTTTCGTGGAATACCTCGAGAACGATGAGAGATGTTGGGAAGAAGTTTAGATAAAAGTTGCATCTTTTATTCAAATGTACAAAACTGCGTAAAAGTAATTATTGAATTAAGAATTAGGGGTGGGGGTAACTTGAAAAGTATGGATTTTTCGATAATTATTTTTACGCAGTTTTATAGATATAAAAAAAAATGCAAATTTTAATTAAACTTCTTATCGATGTCTCTCACCGTTCTCGAGATATTCCAAGAAAAAGAAAATTCTGCATTTTTTCAATGATTGATCTCACCCACTAAAACCGCACTATGGCACCAACAAAAATAGGTTGCATAATTTTCTGAATTTCCAGGTTGCCTAACTTCCCTAGTAAGCCCAACATAGGTACATCAACCTGAACGTGACACGATCCATGACTATTTTTTCAATATTCAATATTTATTCAAATATTTTGCAATATTAAATAAGTAATAAAACATAATGTTAAAAAACAAAATTCTTCTATATCTCTACGTTTTATGCAAGAAGAGCTTGAGAGGGCTATAATTAAAATTAATTTCACTGATTCATTTAATACATAATTCCAATTATAGCAATGCAACTACAAAGGACATATATCAAATTTTTAAAAACCTAGTATATACAGTCTTACAACATCTTCACTAAGTAGGTATAAAAAATATCTATCTTCGTAATGGTTACAAATATTTTTCTCGAAACTGACTTTTGGCACTGATGCCCTTCTTGCATACTCCAGTACAATTCACCAAGCATCGCAGTTTCGTACTCACTTGTGAACCTCTCTGATAGTTGGTATGGCTAAGAATCTCTGCATTGACATTTGACTGATACCCAGTCCCGACAGCCACGTCATCGTCATGCCCACCGACATGCCCCAGAAGGAATTCCTGACGAACGGGCTCGAATCCATACTGCGAAAATCATCCCCTTATTAGCACGCGAATCAAAGGCAGTTGGTCTCGGACCAATAAAAGTTTAACAGTTCAGAGATTTCGCCTACTTCCAAAAAACGATTCTTTTGCCCTCGTTCGCTACCCTCCAGGTCTCGCCCACACCACCCACAGCCAGGGTGCCCAAGGTGAGCACAGCAAGGAGACTTCCTATTGTTACGGTCATTTGAACGGTGTCCGCCCATACGACAGCTTTCAGGCCACCCTAAGGATCCCCAAAGAGAGATTTATCTACTGTCGGAGACGGCCCCATCGATACCCCTGCCGATCCACCGTGAAACGAGTCGGTGAAACCCGGTTCATCTTGGGGCGTAACGTTTTCACGAGTCTCTATTCCCTTTAACAGTTCTACGCGTGCATACGATGTGTGTACATATAGTTTAACGAACGATCCCGCGGCAGTTGACAGACGCAAACATTGTAAACATCTGACGAAGACGGATACGCGACGAGCGATAGGCGACGCTGATAATTCCACGTTAAATCAAAATTCATTCATAGCGCCAGGCAGTGCATATATGCGTTTCGTAACGGGGCGCGTTTCGCGAGATTACGCTCGCAAACACGGCCCGCCGTCTCGGAGGGATGACAGTTGCCAGCGACTTACTATGGTCGTGTAAAATATGCAAACGATGCATATTATCGGGGTGATCAGGTGCAGATTGATCGCTGTCGCCTGGGAGAAGGCCAACGCCGGCACGTAGATGATCAGTGGCACGTAAATGATCAGCGACAGGGTGTAAAGGAACGAGGCGAACGTCCGCACCGGCCGGGCGAATCGTATCTCCAAGTACTCGAAGATACTGGTCAGTTGCAGCTGATAAAACACAGGCACGTAAATAAGGGCGATGATGCCAAACGATAGGAAAGACGTAAAAACGCAGACGGCGTACTGTGTGCCGTATTGATACACCTCCACGGGTATAGCGAGCAACGAGACCGCTGATATATGACTGAAATAACCGAAGAGACGCCCATTAGCCTTTATTCGTATCTGAACGAACGTAGGTACATTCGTCCATTCCCCGATGGAATATTCGTGAGATCGTTGTTTACCTTGCGATTAAGCTCATGCTAACCGGAAAACAGGACATCGACTTCCCTCCGAGCAAATATTCGGTGGTGTTGTCCTGCTTCTTGCCGAAGCAGCCGAAGTAAATGCCGATCAGGACACTGATCCCCAAAAGGCCGGTGAAAAGCGTGTAATCGGTCCATCCGAAAGTCAGCTGCTTCAGCTCTTGTCCGAGGAGGCTCGGTTCCGTTGCGTTCCCTGCCATTCTAGAATTAATCGAGCCAGAAGTTAAGTCACACTAAAAACACTGCAGGGACACGCTGCTATCGACACTTGCACTCGATAAAGTAGCCGCTGTTAAGCCGTCGCAACTACATAACAAGGCGTCCTATTTCGCCCTTTTTTTCTCTTTCGTCTTCTTTGCAATACGATAAGCCGCGCCGCGGCGGAGGAAACCACTGTACCTGTTTCCAGCTTTTACGATCAAGTAAGCTTCCCGTTCCTCTCTCGCCGCGTTATCACGGTTTCATTAACGTTTCCACATGAATCGGTACTCGCGGCGATTGGTAACTGGCGGCTCGGAGGTGTTTTCTGGATCTATCGGTTTATCCTTGGGCAAGATCTGGAGATCTAATCGTGCGGATATCGAGCACGGCCGTGCAACTGTATCTCGGAAAAGTACTCGATGAGATCTACATTCCCACTGAGGACGATGACGCCCGGACCAATGCTATATGTTTACCTGATACTACGTGAACAGCAGCTTAATTTACGATAGACAGATAAAGTTCTGTTTTTCCCGCGGTTCCGCAAATAGTCAAGTAGCGTTATGCCGGGCGGATTTTTAGCCGGGCCGCGAAATACCCGGTAACCGATACCGTTGCGTCCTTGTTTGCCAAAAAGTTATAATAAGAATTTTCGTCGGTCGTATATCCGTCGCGATAACGCAGAGATCCCGACGGGCGTTATGGCAAACGACAGTGAATATTCTGTCCATACGGAAAGAACAACATCCCCGAGGCTAGACAAGATACGCGGACGCGTGCAATAAATTGCACGGGCCGTTGCTCAAACATCGCCAATGTCTCCGCCGATTACAGTTCAGTCAATCACAAAAACGTGCGCGGTGCAAGAACAACACGGGTATCTTGGAAGAATATGGCGTGTATTTTTCTTTCCTCTACATAAAGTCTAACAAGAGTTACACGTTCTTAAGACATTCCGTACAACAACCATTCGGTAAAATGTTGCATCCTCTGTTGTCTTTCCGTATCGCTACAGTTCCCCAGGAGACCGTCCAAAGTTTGCTTCTCATCAAGATCAAGCTCTTCCAGCGGATTCAACGGTTTAATCACCATACTCGGAAGCGTCACGTCGTAGTAGAGAAAAATCTGCAAGCATATCGTCGCGTAACGTTTCATGCTTTGCTTCCTGTATTCGCAGGTATTTGCACCTTGCGAGGGCGAAAAATAGTTACCTTGTTGTTGAAGGTGTTGTACACCAGGCAAGGTGTCGAGATTCCAGGCGATACGTTATAGACACCCGTGCAGAATGCTCTGACCGGCTCTTCGAAATGAAACCGGACACTGTTCTGTTGGTGGTCCAAAATGTAAGTCTGCCCATCCCAAGCGCAAGCCACTATTTCGTCAGAGCCGTCGCCAGTCACGTCTAATCGGCACAAAGCGAATATCTGGTGATCTACTTGCATGGACCTGAAAGAAAGAAACGTGAGAGCATGTGCGTGCATTAAAATCGATCAGGTGCAGAGGAAAAGTTTCAAGCCTTACCATAAAATAACTTCATCTTTGACTAGCATTATTGTCCCGTCTAAGGTGGCTAGAGCGTAAGGTTTCCCTTGTGACGAGCTTCTCTTCGTATTCGCGTCACCTTCGACTTTATCCTGCCCTTTCAAGCTTTCTTTGTTATTATTGTCGCTGTTGTCTTGGAGGGAAAAGTCTTTGAACGTGGGCAGCAACGATTCTTTATCTGGCTCCGCATCGTAATCGGCAAGAATCACGTTGCCACCCATCAGGTTACCGTCGACTTGATCCGTGCCGGCAGCGGTAGCCTTCCCAGACACTTTGCTCGTTTTATAGTCTTCTGCAGTCGAAGTTCTCTTACGCACTTCCGCCGGATCCAAACTGTTCTTTCTTGTTTCTGTTTGCGAAGTATTCCCTTTGAGCTCCAACGACGCAGACTTGACGTGCTTGCCGCGTTGAAATTCACTCGGGACAGTTTGTTTGGCCGAAGATTCTTTGGCCTCGTTATTCGACGCTTTGCTCTCGGCGCATTGTAAGTCTCCGATAATTTCCGTTGAAATATTCTGGTTGCGCATTCGTGATATTCCCAGCGTCTGATAATCCACACAGCTTGCCGCCGTTTCGTTGCTCGTTTTATGAGCCTCGTGTTCCGAGCGACAATCCTCGGAATTGCACTTGATTCGCATGAACGTGCCCCCGGGTTGAGCAACTAATAAAGTCGGCGTCCCATCCGCCGTGTGCTAAACGGGAATCGGAATCTTAATTATCATCCTGCGTTAAAGTGATTTTCAATTTGTCTGTATTCACTATACATACCTGTAACGTAACTGTTCCTATTTGATTGGCACACTCCCATTTATTCAAGCCGACTAACTTCCCTCTCCCGAGCTCCGAAGTGCTCGACCATCTGTAAGACCTAACTACGCGATCGGTCAAGCCAAGTATCATCTCGTTTGCACCATCTTTATCAACATCCGCCACCAACACCACCTTCGTATTCGTGGGAATCCTTTGTACATGAACGCATTCCATTTTACCAGACAACTCGTTCACCTCGCTGTTGCCATCCACCTGATCTGAATTCAGAAATCTTGTTACATCACCACCCACGGTCACACCGGAGTACGATCTTCAACTTACCAATCTTGATGGTGTCCTGATCGATCGTTTCCTTACTGGATTGTTGAGCAGACGTTGGGTTTATGGTGCTAGGATTAACCGATCGCGGACTGTAAAATATATGCGCCCAGCCATCTCCGCAAATTACAACTAACGCGTTTCGTCCGTAATTAAAGATATCTCCAATCGCTACGCTCGTGATCAGACCTAAACCAGGTATCTTCTGCCATAACTCTGATCCCTGTTGCACAGTGATTTAAAGCAGACTTTCGAAAGCTTCCACAGAAGTGGTGAGGTGTTTAAAACACGGATTGGTAAACGAATATCTTACTTTGAAAATATAAAGTTCTCCCTCTGCTGTACCTACGACTAATTCATTATCACCGTCATTGTCAACATCTCCTATCGTCAGGCCATGCCGGCACACGGTGCCGGGGAGATCCCATTGCAGCCTTTTAACGAAGCTGACAGCCCTCATTCTTTTCTCTAGATTGTAGTTTATCTAGCTGATACTCTCGCTATGTTTAATGGAAAATTGTGGTGCGACATAGAAGGGTAAAGGTACTGCCAGCGAGTCGGTGGCCACACTATCAAAGTAGCTTTGCCAGTTATCAAACCAAGAGGAACTGGTCCAAATGTGTTAGAGTCCATAGAATGACCTAGGTGATCTCCCTCTAACCAACAGTACCCTTCTGGTATCTAATAACGGGACATGAGCTTCTATTATTCAGTGAAGCAGTAGAAGTAATAAATAAAATGGAATAAAATGTTCAAATACCCTCAGGATGTCTGCTTTGTATCCGTGGGAGCTTATAATGTCTCCGGGAAGTCCCACGACCCTTTTAATCAAGGTCTGGCTTGGCTTTTTGGGAGATATCACTGATACTATCTCGCCGCGTTGAATCTCTTGACTACGAACTGCCCAACGATTCAGAAACACAAAATCAGGATATCTGTCATCTGGATTTAAAGTCGGTTGCATAGAGATTCCTTCTACCTTGGCTATGCCACCAGCCGTGTCGATAACAGTAATCCCGATAGGGATGCCTATCAAGAAATACCGCAGAAAACGCCTTACTCCCATCTATTGTACTTGTGCAGTATGATTTTCAAAGATATTTTCCAGCAAAGCATACTCCGAAGTGCATGTTTACAATTTTGTCGCATCTATTAATCGAAATTTCTGAATGGTACATGCGACTTTATCTGTGAAAAAGTAATGGTCGCATACTTTTTCGCGGGAATGCAAACACATGGGTGAAAGTCAGCCGTTAATTCGTTAATTACGGGGTGAAATAATCTTTTTGCAGGTTAGGTTAATGTCTGTATAAAATCTAATTGAAGGAAAATTTGTTTATTCCGTTCCTAAACACTCCCGTAACGGCCGCGGAATTTACGGTGAAACGAAGTGTTCCGTAATTTACAAAGAAAGTCAGTTATTCAATTGTAATCCCGAACTACATAAATACATATAGGTTACGGAAATTATTTAAATGAAACAGATGGAGCTGCGAGAGATTATATAACATTATGTTATTAACATCTAATGCTGTCAAATCGAAACTATATATATATAGGTACATTCCTGCAAAAATAAATCCCGAGCCGTAATAAAAGGGGTATCTATTAATAGTCTTGAAATTCGAGCTCTAAACGATTAATAATAAACACCAAAGTTTAATATAATAATATAATTTTATTTTTTAATAACAATATCGAAGATAACTATTGCCCTAAAATATGTAAGCTTAAATAGTTCTTTTCAATTAAATGGAAAAGTTGTATTTAGCGGTGAACGGAATATAATTACAAATCTGCCTATTACCAGTAACAGTCTAATTACATTTGACAGCAACTTATCTTCAAAGGAATTCTTTGTTTATTGTACAATTCTTCGATATAGTATTGCATGACTAAGCATAGGTATGAAAATGACAATCCTACCTACTAAGTGGCTTTACAAACTACGTTATGAAAAAAAATTCGTTCGAATGCAACGGAAATAAGAGCGCCATACAAAATAGCTTGTTTCACATTGATAAAAAAAAATCTAAACAAGATTGAACTGAAACAACTGGTATGTGCACAAGCATAGAGATCAGTGCTTGCCAATCAGCATACCCGGTAGAAAACTAATATCGTAACAGTGTTCACAACTGTGTAGCATTTATTGACTGTACTGTAATCGTGTGGTATTCATAATTCATTGCACAATGACACTTATCGGACATGTGCGCGAAGCACTGCCTCTTTTCTTGGCCCCATTGATTAAGAAATTTCTGACTCTACGAAGTGTACAAAGGGTACAACAGGCAATAGTGTAAGCATGCAGTAAATTCGAGTCTTATGAACTTATTAGGTGTTTGGCAGTGCTTAACCAACATCTCTATCATCTGCTGCTGTTTCTGACAATCATTGTGTTAATCCTTTCTTACTGCAATACGTAAAATTTTAAGATTGGTAAACACTGATTTAATCAATCGTTAGTTGGTTATTATTGTTTCTTTTATCCTCAATTGTCTTTTCACTATAAGGCAACCCACTGTGAACATTCCCATTCTCTTCCACTTTATACTACACTCGTTTACTTTGATACTCTTCCGATTCATTTCGGTATTCTTTCTACCGTTTTCGCCATCTTAGTACCCTGTTATCGATCGAATAGCCTGTCCTCTTTATACGAATTTCTTACTTAAAATTTGGTTAACGTTTTGTAATCTTCTTTCACCTCTTTCTTCCTCTTCTTCACTCGTCTCTTCCTCCTCCTCTACCACATCTTCCACCCCTTCCTCACCCTTATCATCTCCTGTTTCTATTTCTTCATCTTCTTCGTCATCATATTCCATAACCTCCTCTTCCTCCTCCTCCTCCACTTCTAGTTCTACTTCTTCCTCTACTACTTCTTCTTCTTCTTCTACTTCTTCCTCTTCATACTCTTCTTCTTCATCTGCTGCACCCCCGTCCTCCTCTTCCTCTATTTCCTCCTCGTCTTCTTCCATATCTTCATCATCTTCTAGTTCCCCTTTTTCGTCCTCTTTTTCCCCCGTTACTTCATTTGCTTCCGTTCCATTCTCAATTTCTTTTCTAACTTGTATTTCTTCTTGTCCTCTACCTTCAAATGGTCGAGTATCTAGCATTTCTCCTGAGCTTTCCATATTTGAGGCCGTTACATCTCCTTCTTCCGATTCCTAGTTCAATGGAACGATATTAAGCACCTGTTTCAATATCATTGCAACAATTTTCACATCTAATGTGTACCAAGAAAAGATCAATTAAGATTTTGTCTAACTACAGATGTTCTGATTGTAATTTTCGTGTCTCCTACCGAAAGAACATAACGAAATGTTGTACCTATGGGTAGAATAGTTAACAGCGTTTAATTAGTTGAATAAAGTGAACGTCGACAGCAGCATCGTGAGTAAAAACGTAATTTAATTAGGGGATAATTTGAAATCATCGAGTATTAATGTTTATAGCAACAGTAAACATGTAAAATGTATAGTGTACATAATTTACACTAAAATTAGTAGATTAATGACAAATCCAATGCATAATAGAATTTAGGTATTAATACGTGAAGCAAATCACAGAGTGTGAGTAACTGCTATTGCATAACGTCGTATTAGCGTCGAATTTATAAAAGTAATCGCTAAGAAAAAGCTACTCCTGTGTCTCATAAGAGGTCCTGTGATTTGCCATTGTTATGTTAACGAATCTCTATAGAAGCAAACAATTAAATGAATAAAAGAATCACCAAATAAAACAAGGCTCCGCAGATTCATTCGATTCTGTTGGTAATTCTAATGTTTTCTTACTGCTGCATTTTGGTCGAGGCTGATGAGGGAGAGGGTCATTTTGCCTGAGAGTACAACAGGTGCTTCTGAATCCTCTTCGGCCCTTTGCGCTTGTGTTTCTGAATCTGTTACCAGTAGCTCACACTGCGGGGGAAGCGCACCTTCTAAATATATTGGTTTAGGCGGCGTTTTCTCCCTCTCAACATTACTAAAACAATGCAATTCCAGTTGTTGGACGTTTCATCTTCGCGAACGTATTGCTGGAATTTTCGTTACCTGGGTGGAACGGGTATTATCGGAGTAGTAGGCCTACTACCCTTACCCTCGCAACTAGCTGTCATTTCCATACCCATGACTTTAACGGTCGGTGAATTTTCTATAATTTCTACCTCTTCATCTGCTCTACTATGTTCAGCCTGGGCGTCGGCATCGTCCTGCAAATCACATCGTCAAAATAAGCAGTCACATATAATACTCGCTTCATCAAAGTAGTTACACATTTGTTACACGTAAAATAAATACAAGTGTATGCTGCGTTTAATAAATGCTACTGCACTGTAAATGTTAATACTCATAAATCAATACAAAATAAATGTTCTATGTAATTTAGAGCCGCAATATATATATATATAACTTCCAACGCTAAATAAATTACACTCATCTTACGAAATTATTAAGAAATCCATGCTGCACTATCAAAAAAAAAAACGGTCGATAACGCTAAGATGAAAAGAAATAAAATTAACATCGATTCTCAAAAATAACAACACTTTCATGCGGTAAAGGTCATCTTCGATAAACACGCGAAAAAATGCACTAAATATAGTGTCTCTAATGTGTTTTAGGATAAGGTTCGTCCTTGTTTCATAGTATTAAATATGTACTGTTATAATATTACGAGACTGAATCGCTTAGTGTCCTAAGATAGGTACAAGCCTTGGAAACGATAGTAAAAATTCAATAGAAACAGTTTCTCACAAACTTTTGGTTACTCTTGTTAGAAAACTTTCGAGGCAAAGAATATACCTTAGATGAGCGATCGACCCCTGCCGGACCATTGGACTTTGGAGGCCCCTCTACTATTTAAATGAATATATTTAAAGATGAGAACTATAAATTCTATTACTTAATACGTCGACGGACTTAAATGCTTGTAACGAGTATTTCACTCAGCTAAAATATGAGTATGCACTTTCCATAAAGACGGAGATTTGAAAAAAATGGTCAATTCAGAAGTGGTTACCCAGAAGCATTGAAATATAGAAAAAGCAAAATTGACTCGACGATGTCGTGCTGAATGTACAATATGTATCATATATAATGTACATTACAACGGGTAAAGCTTGGAACGCAATCAGAACACAACAACGTGCACATTTCTAAAGGCTAAGAAATGGAAAATGGTAAATTGCTTCAAAATTATTCTAGTAAACCTTGAGTTCTTCTTGCGAGCTTGGACTATGCATAACTGAACGTGATATGTTGCCTATCTGGACAACAATTCTTTCCATGGCTGCTTCCGTCTCGACCAAACGACGTCTCAGCTGATCTATCTCTATGTCTCCTGCCGCTTCTTGTGTTCCAGCATGTATAACATTACCAAATGTGTTCAGAGAATATACACCAGTACTTACAATATCTGTAATTTTAGACTAACATTTCTTTCTTTCCTCCTCGTTAAATTCACGGTAATAAATACGTGTGTGTTCTAATTGTGCAAACCTTGCATCATGCAACACCATTTTAAAAATCTGATTAGATACTCAAAAAAACATGTACCTTATTTTTCAGTATTTCTTTAAAGGAAATAGCTTTCAAGGAAAACACTGCATTAATGATGATATAAATCCAGTGTCGTTAATCATTTTTTTTTTAAAGAAACGTCGCGAAAACTTACGATCCTTCAACTCCTCTATGGTGGGCGCAGGCATCTCGGGTGACGGTGACCTTTCCTTCTCATAATTCATTGTACCGCCGGTCATTGCGGTAGCAAACGCTTCGGGGCTAAATACCATCTTTCGAAATTCTTTTTCCGCGGCGGCTCCCGGGTATTCCGATATGATTTCGCTATCCGAATTTTTCTTCAGCACCTGGTAAACACAACAGTCCATAAACAACAGTCCTCTCTGGTTCTCAGAGTTGCGATAGGAAAGAAATGTTACCTTGACAATTGTGTACAGGAAGAACAGTACGATGCCTAAGGTATACAGCGGCATGATGATTCCCATAGTGCCATTCCCACTTGGTGCAGCGACAACGTGCCCTGCACCACCCAAGGGTGGTCTGATTTTCGGTATCACATGATCGGGCCTATCTGCTACCTTCGGTACAATGTGAGTAGAAGGTATCGCTCTACCACGCTCCCTCAGTGCAGGATGCAGGCCACCTGCATGAGGTGGTGTACGTCGTTCTTGCCGTATTGTGCCTAAAAATATAAATATTCTTTATTAAGCTATCATTCGGAGAATGGACCATAAAACAAACAGAATTCAAAGCGCTATTACATTCATTTTGTTCTTACTAAATCGCATAGGAATAATGTTAGACTGCAATCTTTGTAAATGATAGAAGAGATCATTACATAGATGCCTTTGGAACTATGATTATAGGCCAAACTTATCCCCATCTACTCATCGGTAGTTATGTTTGCTCTTTTGGCAATCCGCCAAGGTAGAAGGGATAACTCGAATCTGCTTTCCATATACAGGGTGTCATCGAGGTGACGGTACAATCCGAAAGCGGGTAATTCTTCGTTTAATATAGTACATCGAAAATGCGGAAAAAATCTTTTTTGTTGTGAAAATGCCTAGAATCAATTTTTTCAAAAACAAAGCCGAATTTTCGATCTATTTTCACGCGAAGAATCGACTCCTTTTGGATTCTACGACTAGGTCGACGATATCCTGTATAATTGGCAAGATTATTAGCGTGAAAATCATATTTAAAATTGGAAAGAAGTTATTAGTCGTGTTATATTAATAGATACTTGATACAGTAATTAATGCTGAAAGTGTAACAAAGTTGCACATGCTATCTGTTATTAGTAGCTGGTATCAGAAGGTTTGAATAGAACCTTTTATAATTCTTACTGTGTGGCATTAAAATATGATATCTGATGAGATGTGGTGTTCCTAACTGAGAAAGAGGTATACCAAAGTGCATTTTAAGACACAGGGAACTATTAAATGATCTGATCTCTTCCAAAACTTGTTTGTTAGATTTTCCCAATCGTTCCCTTTCTGCAAGGAACGTAGATAGATCTATACCGCATCTGGCTAAAATTTCTTCTCTACACAGACTTGCACTTTGTGGCGTCAGTTTTATAGTTCTCAAAACGTCTCTTACTCTTGGATCAACTTGATGATGCTTCAATATGTTCTGACAAATTTCATGCATGATATCCGCAGCAGTGACATCACTTTCAAATATTACGTCGCAGCATGCTAATAAATATTCATGAATATAATACATTGTTGGTACACAGAGATATATGAAATCACATTTAACATATCTGAATGCTTAACTTGGAATATTAAAAATGAAACATTGCAAGAGAGGTAGCATTTGTACCCGAGTGATCGAACGGTCTACCAGGAAAGATCAACGAAAGAAACCGCGAAGGACCAGACGAATTAGAGAATTCCAAATTTCGTTCACTAACTTATCCTTGATCTTTAACGTAATGAAAAGTATTAGAATCTTACCAGAAGTGTCGGTGGTGTGATGCGGAGTGACAGATGCAGTGAGCATTGGATAGAAAATTCTCGGCCATAGTACCGCAAAACATCCAGCCACAATTGCTAGGATAAAAATCGTCTTTCTCGGACCGAAATCCGTTATCTCAGACATATTCGTGAATTCGCTCGTTCGTGTGATTTTTCGCAGTTTCGATAAAAGGCAAAACGATTGCAGGTCTTCCGCTATCGCGTCCAGGGATCGTGAGCGGATGGAAGACGCAGCGCACTGTCGTCTGCTATTTCTGTCATGGAACAGGGCTGTCTCTATTGGCTTTTGCTCCTAAAATATTTTTCCTTAAGTAAACGATCCCCGGATTCTCTCATATTCGATTTATGGCGTCATAGGATACGAGGAAAGTTCAAAGTTTACAACTTCTTTTAGCCGTTTGCTCTTAACCCCATAGAATAATAATATAGGTACCATGCAACAGAATTCTAAAAAGAAAAAGTAAGCCTCTGGTTGAAACTTTCACAACTTTTACTTAAAAAGTTGTTATTCTCTCGTATTTAATGGTGACTAGTGTCAATAATAATTCTGATGTAATTATACAAGAATTACATTGACACGTGCGACGATTTTATCAAGATTCTCTCCGGTTCTCTTAAGATCAACACGCTTTACGCGTTACAAGAATGAGCCAAAAAGCTGGCCAGAAATAGCAGGTTCTGGCAATGTCACACAGGCAAAGGGGAGACCTTGTCCGATAGATGGACAACAGAAATATGTACAACTTGTAAGCGGCACGTCTTGCATACATTTATTTACAGAACATATTGTACAGAAAGATATAAGAAGAAAATAACTTGTTCCTATTACTCTAAGATCAGGGATGCCCCAATAGTCGCTTAAATAATTTAGTCTGGACCGCCCCTCTGTAACAGAGGAAACGCAATTAGTGTACACTTTCAATTGACGTGCATTTAAGAAACCATACTGTGCATTAGAAACCTGATACAATATCGTGTATACTGTATTGGGTGTGTAAAATGTTGATTCGAAATTCCTTTGAAAATCCATTGGAATTCCAAGTGCACAAGTAGGACATAAAACAGCATTATACTTGCATTGATGTACGCAATCTCTTTCTCGTCTATGCGTCGTCTTTGGAGCCGCGGGGGAAGATGAATATCCTCTATTGTTGGCAGAACGATCACATTGGGGCCCGTCGCACCCTTGCTTTGTCGAGGCGTCGCCGGCCCTGGCTGCCCAGACGGTGTTGTTACTCCTGTAGTTACTAACCAATAACAAAATCATTTCAGTCGGCTTTTTCCACAGACGGATTCCAGGAGGAGTATTAATGTCACGTTTACCTCTGTTAATTCCGCCCTTACGGAACTTTATCATCGGCACGTGGGGTTTTACTACCTATGGAAATTCAGTTTTCAGAGATTACAGTCCTATTTGTTTCTTGTACGCATACATTGACATACGGTATACCAATTTTACAATTGTACCGATGCACTGACCTTCCACCCTTTACTCGCCATCATATTTCTTTACAATCTGTCCGTTTAAGGCGGAGACTATGATTTCTCTGCAACCAAATCTCCTATCTGTTCGCTTTAAACCGTCAGGTAGAGGGCGTTTTTTGACACACTTTAGCGAGCACAAAATAATTGCCAAATACCTTTGCGGGTACGAAGTTCCGAAGGCTCCTCATACGATTTCAAGCGTGAGATTATTGGATGGCGCGCAGCTTTTCTGATTTAATCGACGAAACCTTGCCGAGTCTATTGAACAAATGGACAGTTATGGACAGTTGTAGAATAGCGACATAATGTAGCGCGTAATAGATTACTTTGTTTAAATTTAAGTGATGATTAATATGTTCGAACCGGAGGAAATCATTACAAAAGCCAGAGTTTTATAAATCTATATAAAATCTAACATTCGAGCGATTACCGTAACCATGACGATTATTTGTCTGTTCTAATTGTTTCCTTATCTACATATATTATTCTATGAATTTTATTTAATAGTTTCTAGGTAGATGGTAATAAACGCACACATATAGTAGTAAAGTTTACTTTATTATAAGTTTAACTTATTCCAAGATATTTGGTATTTAAAACAAAATTTGGTATGATAAATAAAGTAAGGATCTTATGATACAGGAAATGAAAATGAGGATGGTTAGTGTCACCACATAAAACGTGGCTATTTCAACAGTCTTTCAATGACTACAATGAGATTAACTTCTTACATCACATTCAGATCAAATGCTTAATCTACTTCTTCCATTCGCGAAGCATCCTCTGCATTTCCTTCGACGGGAGGAACATCTTCCTCTGCCTTTGGCTCTTCGGGAACAGGCTCCTCTTCGTCGATACCAAGACCCAGCTTGATCATCCTGTAGATTCTGGCGGCATGTACTTGTGGTTCGTCCAGTGTGAAACCTGAGGAAAGAAGCGCCGTCTCGAAGAGCAAAATTACCAAATCCTTTACTGCCTTGTCACTCTTGTCGATCTCTGCCTTCTCGCGCAGATTCTCAATGATAGCATGATCTGGATTGATCTCGAGATGCTTCTTTGCCGCCATGTATCCCATGGTGGACGTGTCCCTCAGAGCTTGAGCTTTCATGATCCTCTCCATGTTAGCTGTCCAGCCGTACTGCGAAGTGACTATACAACAAGGAGAGTCCACCAAACGATTTGATACCACAACCTTCTCGACCTTGCTGTCAAGGATGTTCTTCATTACTTTGCACAAGTTCTCGAACTTGGCCTTGTCTTCTTCCCTCTTCTTCTTCTCCTCTTCGTCCTCGGGAAGCTCCAACCCCTCTTTGGTCACAGACACCAATTGCTTTCCATCATACTCCTTCAGTTGTTGGACTACGTACTCATCGATGGGTTCGGTCATGTAGACAACCTCGAAGCCACGTTTCTTTACACGCTCGACGAAGGAACTATTTGCAACTTGTTCCTTGTTCTCTCCAGTGATGAAATAGATGTGTTTCTGGCTCTCCTTCATTCTGCCAATATAGTCCTTAAGAGAGCAAGCTTCGTCGCCAGAAGCTGAAGTGTGATACCTCAGAAGTTCCGACAGTTTGCTACGATTGGCGCTGTCCTCGTGAATACCCAGCTTAATGTTTTTGCTGAATTGATCGTAGAACTTCTTGTAGTTCTCCTTATCCTCTGTGAGCTCCTCGAACAGCTCCAGGCACCTCTTAACGAGATTCTTGCGAATCACCTTCAAGATCTTGTTCTGCTGAAGCATCTCGCGAGAAATGTTCAGGGGGAGATCCTCGCTATCGACTACTCCCTTCATGAAGTTCAGATACTCTGGAATCAATTCTTCGCAGTTATCCATAATAAAGACCCTTCTTACGTACAGCTTAATGTTGTTCTTCCTCTTCTTGTTCTCGAACAGATCGAACGGCATGCGGCGAGGAACGAAAAGCAGAGCTCTGAATTCCAACTGGCCCTCTACGGAGAAGTGTTTTACAGCCAAATGGTCTTCCCAATCGTTGGTCAATGATTTGTAGAATTCGCCGTATTCCTCCTGGGCGATATCATCAGGGTTTCTGGTCCAAATAGGCTTAGTTTTGTTCAGTTCCTCATCTTCGGTGTATTTCTCCTTAATGGTCTTCTTCTTCTTCTTCTTTTCCTCCTCCTTCTCCTCGTTCGCTAAATCTTCAACCTTTGGTTTTCCATCTTCCTCTGGGGTCTCTTCTACGTCCTCCGCTTCGTCTTCGCTCAGTTCCTTCTCTCTTTCCTTCTGGACAACCAACTTGATCGGATAACCGATGAATTGAGAATGCTTCTTAACGATTTCCTTGATCTTGTTCTCCTCCAGGTATTCAGTTTGATCTTCCTTCACGTGAAGAATAATCTTTGTTCCACGACCCAGCGGCTCGCCTGGATCGTGTCTGACGGTGAACGATCCACCGGCGCTGGACTCCCACAAGTATTGTTCGTCGTCGTTGTGCTTCGAAACGACGGTAACTTTATCCGCTATGAGATAGGCAGAATAAAATCCCACGCCAAACTGACCGATCATGGAGATATCTGCGCCAGCCTGAAGAGCTTCCATGAACGCCTTAGTACCAGATTTGGCAATCGTACCAAGATTATTCACTAAATCGGCTTTGGTCATACCGATACCAGTATCGATAATGGTTAGGGTACCATCGTTCTTGTTCGGAATAATCTTAATGAATAGTTCCTTCCCACTGTCGAGCTTGGTAAGATCGGTCAAAGATTCATAGCGTATCTTATCAAGGGCGTCGCTCGAGTTAGAGATTAATTCTCTAAGAAAGATTTCCTTGTTGGAATAAAAGGTATTGATGATCAGGGACATCAGCTGAGCGATCTCTGCCTGGAAGGCAAAGGTCTCTACTTCTCCCGTCTCGGTTTCCATTTGCGTCGCCATCTGAAATTAATATTAAAGAATGTCAAATAATCCTTTGCGTGTTCGCATTTCCACTGCTTTTAAGTAAACCGTCTTTTACCAATTTCTACGACCAATGTTTGTGCGAAATAATTACGTGTACGTGGAAGATAAGAGCATGTGCTTTTGAGTTTCTATGAATTTCTTAAAGGTTTACCGTAAATGTACACAATTTAGGAAGGAGATACTTTCACAAGAATAAAGCACGTGGATCGGCTAGCGTATCAAACACAATAAATCGAGAAATGGCTATTTTCGAACTTAAATATAAAGTATTCGATGTAAGCGTGCAAACTCGCGACGATTCTACTGAATTTCAAACACTGTTTAATGGACGGTATAATAAAAATTCCAAGATTTAATACAGAACACGTTGCTTACGCAATAAAATTTTTACAAATTCAATAAACGCGCTGGATATTCCTACAAAATTAATCGAGAGCGACTGTACCTTTGTGTCCAGTTAAATCAATGTTAAAATGCTCTTCAGTAACGCACGAACGAACACAGGATCGGGCACCTGGCAGATTATTGAATGAAGTGGCGCGTCGATTAGTTTCCGCTTTATATACCCACGAAAATTCTAGAATGTTCTAGAACGTTGTAGAACATTTTCACCTCCCTGGACACCCTATATCCGGTGGAATACGAATCCGTTCCAGTAATTTTTAATCGATAGCCTATCTTCCTCCGTGTTAACGATAGTTTCCATCCGCAGAAAATACGAGCTAGCGTTTCTCCTTTAATCAGCTACGAAGGCCTTCGCCTTGCTTCGTAAAAGTTCCTTTAGTTCTTTTTTCCTTTAACGTGGTACTTCCGGCATTTGTTATGGGCAAACGAATCGAACATGATGGGACGTTTTTGGTCAAGGCGAATGGGCAATTCTTATCAAAATGCTTCCTGTTTAATCGTGATTGGACAGTTTCGCGAGGATGTTTGTCGCTCAGGCCGCGGAAACGAAAGCGAGCCATTTTCCCCAACCGTGTCTGGGGGATAATGGTCCACCATTAGGGACGTTTTCATGTGTGTGCATGGGGAAGGGATCGTTGATGATTTAATTACGTTCAATGTAATATCTATTCGCTTGCTTTTACGTATCGCTATTCAGCGAACTCGGGTCATACTTCGTTGATTGAAAGGGAGACAGGTGCTCAGAATTTTGTTTGGAACATTCTCGATCTAGTATATATCTGCATAGGCAAAAGTTGATAAGTGACTCATTCGTTCTAGCTGTAGATTTGCTACTAAATTGATCTGACGTACAAACACCCACGCAATTGTCATAGAATGAATCACGGCATGCAATAAATACGCACACATTGCTAATAGGCCGAGTGTACTGTATTTAGTGGTATTAAAGTTGTACGATTCTATTTGATCGTGTTCTATATTCGGACGTTTCGTTGTGGGAAAGAGAAGACCAGAGGCGATCGAAGATCGAAAGTGCCAGAAAGAATTCATAAAAACCGCGAAAATCCGGTCGGTATCGACATCCATACGATGCGCCGGAACGTGGCGCCCTCTGAGATCGTTACAAATAAATGAATAATCCATGCACCTTTCATCAGGAATCAAGGGAATCCACGGTTCGCTAAATAAATGCGTTTCAGCGCGTTTGCTTTCGTTCCACTCTTCAGTTCCGATAACGTAAGATGCCCATCTTCTTTCTCTTAAACAGAAATTGGTCTGCTCGTCGATGTGTTTACGATAGAATTTATCGTTTAACGAGTTTCATGTAAGACGCGAACGAATGAACGGGAGAGCAGAAGTTGGATGCCGCGTTGTTTTCTAAAACGCGGAATATGATCACGTAGGCCGTAGGCCGTAGGGAGAGCGATATCGATACTTGTGAGTTCTGAAAACTTGCCGATACGTAATCGAGTCACGTGGCAATGACACTACCAGTAATTACAAATGCCCAACTCGTACGTTCACGTGCGAAGGGAATACAGAAATCTTTCGAGTACGTTAGAGGCATTTTCGTTTTCTATTCACTGTCGCTTCGGCGCGGCGACTACTAATTCCGAAGAAAAGCTTTCTTTCCTCTGCTCTCTCGATGAATATTTATTAGAAATTGGGGAATTTCAAGGAACGATGTTCTGTCTGGTCGGAATTTGTATTTATTCAACATGCGGACGTGGCCGTGGCCAGTATGTATTTACATTCACCACAATGAGATACTTTATTTTTTACAATAATCGTACATAGGTACCTATATAGACATGCATTCTCGCGGTTCGTGTATCAATCTATCGAATAGATCGAGTTCACGGTTACAAATAACAGATTTCGAAGTAGTCGCCGAAACGTTGATCGCATGATTCTCGCGGAGGAACCGCTGGAGTTGATATGGCGAGGAGCTTAACTCCGGTAACCTAGCTTTATGATGTCGAATAAAACTCATACAGCTAGATAACCAAAGAAAATGTCCGCGCCAAGATCCCAGAGTCCCTCAAGGCGTTGAAATTGTTCCGTAGACGATGATCCTTGGAGAAACTGCTCTGCCAGCAGCCAGCCTATCCGCTCGATGATGCCAGGTCTTATATCGGCGAGAACCTAAAGATAAACGATGCTCGAGTCGTGCCCCGAGGCTCGTTGATCACAATTCACACGGCAGACGTACGACGAATCGATCAACCTTTCATCCGTCATTCTCGATCACGAGTCCTTTCCTGGCGAAGACGAACGGCGTGCACGTGTGTCCTGTCCGTGTCACCCAGAGTGCCTGCAAGCAGAAAGAAGAAAGGAACCGTTAAGCCACTTTACAACGATCGCCCGTTTGCACGCGTAATCGTGGATTGATCGATACGCGGGCACGTATTTGAAAAGTGAAACACAACCGTTGACATTTCGGAGTGAAAGTCCGTGGGTAAGACCGCGGGCATTCGGGTGGTTGGCGCGGTGTTCGCGCGAGGAGCGCGTGTATCTGGAAATTCTTCTGGCGTTTCCAGGCCAAAGTCATTCCCCCTGCTGAAAGCACGAGGCGATATGGAAAGCACCCGAACGCGGAGAAAGCGAGTAGCTCGGGCCAGACGGGATACATGTATAACGTATTCTGCTTGGAAGCGCAGCCGTGCTCTTTCTCGCCGGCGTGGCGCGGCGCGGCGGAATCGTGGTTAAACGGCCGATGGGGACGAGAGGATAGGCACGGTGCGGCAGTGGCGGGACAGGGGCCAGCACGGTTTTGCTGAATCGACGTGTAAGGCGTTATGTCATAATTACTTGCGTCATAATTACCTCGCCTTAAAACCGTGCATCCGCGGCGTATCGTCGTGTTTTTGCCGCTGCCCGACTATACGAGCTCACTGGCGACTCCAGGAAAGAGTACATGTCTCTCGCGGAGCGCTACGTGTACCGTATCGAGAGATAAACCGGATTCTGAGAGTATCGCGTGCAGCGTGCATAAATTTCCAACAAACGTTCTGCCCGTTGATTATACGCCGGCGAATCCGAGTGTATGCGGCGGCAGCGGAGCGTAATGCTAAATCGAGAGAAGGTCAGGCGGCATATGGAACTGAATTTCGTCCTTCGTTTTATCATCGATTACCGATTATCACGCGCGGCGCGATATCCACGTCCCTCCATTGTAGCCAGATACAAAGACTCCGGTTTTCTCGCCAGTAGACCGGTGCGAGGTTTCGTAAGAACTTCCATTCGGAGAAAGTTTATGATCTCTCCGCGTTGCGCTCGTGTCTCGATTCGATTTTATTATCAAGCCGCCGCGCCGCACCGCGCCGTTCCCCTCCGCTTTCCTCGCTCCCCCGCGCAACGGCTCTCTGAAACCGCTGTTTCCACCGAACTCCTCCATCGGGATGTAAATATTAGGTACACCCGGTGACCGTGACTCGGGGACAACGGATTTTTCGAGAAGCCTGACTCGCGGGACGTTCAGCGTTGCGCGAACCGGACACGTTTGACAGCCATTTCGTATTTAAATAACACGCCGCTATCGTGGATCCGATGGTGGCAAAAAGCGTCAGCCTCTCAGGAACGTTATCAACTTTCGTAATAGATAATTCGGTAGATTGCGACACGACCTCTAGAATTTGCCGTGGCCACGTTCGGCCGTCGGCAAATTCTACAAGTGAGAAAGCATATTTGAACAATTGATCTCTCGGACGACGATCGAACGATACTTGAACTTGGACGCGTTCGCCAGGGACGACCCCTGGCGATTCCGCGCAACGGTGTCCCCCAACGCGACGCGACGCGAGCGCGTTTTATCCGTAACAGTGAAAGTAGCAACGATCCCAAGAAAGTGAGTAAAAATGAACAAGAGCCGTGGCACACTCACCTGCGGAACCGTCCATTTATTTCTGGCTCGCTATCGTGCGCGGGGCGGTACAGGAAGACTAGCCATAAAAGATTTAGACCTCGATTCAATGATAATATCCGACTTTCTAAAAGTCAATTTTCTTTTATTTTTTTATTTCCACCTCCGCTGTGTTGGCCGGGCTGGTACAGGCACAGGCCGCACAGGCGAGTCACCGGCGAGGCGGACAAAAGGCAAAGGCTCGTTTCTAACGCGAGCCAACTCGAGGAATGCCTCTTATCCGAGCTGCGAAATCCGTCGTCACGTACCTACGGCAAATACGAGCGAATATATACCTATCTTTCACGATAAGCCGGCCTTCGATTCGTTCCATTTGTCTGACATGGCTGCTACAGTTCGCTTGTATGTACAATTATCGCACCTTCCCGCGCGAACAAAAAATAACAACGGCTTACCGAGAAATTTGGCGAAACTACGGCCGCGGGAAGATAACCGGAGGATGGATGTATCGCACGGGCTTCCAATGGAATAGATCTACGATCGTTTTGCCACGCGGGGACTAATTATCGGCCGAGTAGGAACCTCGAGGTTTAACGATTTAATTAACAGTCCCGTGTCCGGCCTAGCCATTACAGGTATTTGCACGATACGCCTTATTGACCGTACTGTTTATCGGCAAAGTTTCGCGGCGTTCGAAACCTCGTCGACAGTCACGCTGATTTCCCAAATCTGCAACTTACCCTTCCGCTGAGGAGCTCCGAGCATCCACGGTGTGAACAGCTGGGCGAATGGGAGTTTCGGCCGCGGGACGATGCAGCCAGGCGAGGTGAATTCGTTTTCTAGCGAGACCGGCTTTCGACGCGACTTCCAATCGTTTACGCAAACACAGCTGCACGAGTACTCGAGATAGCCGGGGCTAATGTCGCTTCGCTTGTAGCCATTATCACCGTTCGAGTGTACTTATCGAGCTTGATTTAATTTCCTAGCCGCTCCGGAACGGGACTCGAGACGCGAAGAAAAAAGACCGCGTCGCCTGCTTGTTCCACGGTTTTTCGTTTCGTTTCGTTTCCTTCTTCCCTCGTTCTTCTTCGTCGATTCTCTCTCGGTTCGTAGGTACCGGGGAACTTTGATCGAACGATCAGTTTCTCACGTCCATCGGACAAATTTACAGACGCCGCGGCCAAGTTTATTCTAATTACGGCTGGGAAAATTATAGGTGATCTGCTTTGATTTCCATTAATCGCGAGATCTTTGCGCAATACCGGACGCTCTGATTCATCGAGCAAGTCGGCGCCGAGTTCTCTGAAACGAGTTATTCCCGCATGAATTTGAATGCTCAATACGCGTAAACGATAAACGTGGAACTGGCGGTCGGCCGTTAGATGGGAATCGGTGAGTTTAGAGGACAAGCCTATCGGTAAACAAAAAGTCACCTTTCGGAACCTGTTGCTATTTAGACGAGCAACGTAACGCGGCTCGGCTAGCGAATTCGTTTTAAAATCGTCGCCTCGTTATCTTGGGAAAAATTCAAAGCTCTTCCGCTATTGACCGATCGGCGTGTCACTCGCAACGAGGATTCACGGATCGGTACTATGCACGCGAGGCGGTCAAATGCACGTATGCATATCTACGTTTTACTTCTCGGTCGCTCACTCTACCGTGCCAATCTCGAATGCATTCGCCGGCACGTTGAAGATCGTTCGCGATACAAGCTTCCGCCAATGCTACAACGTCGACGGCGCGACGCGGGAGAGACGATTTCTTGCCGCTTGTTGGCCTGTTCTTGCGAACGGAAAAAAAGGACGCAAACATGTTCGGGCTTGCTTATTACAACAGGCGGGTCAAGGGTTCGCGAGAATCGATTAATTTCACGTGGCTGGAGTTTCTGGAAATTTGTGAATGTTCGAAACGAGTCGGTTGCCGGTGGGATATGATTAAATAAGTAGTCGATCGTTGAACGGTCGCTGTAATTAATCGATGGCCGACACGCGTGCTATTAATTACCGCCGTTATGGTTGCCTATTATGCAGTGGCTGTAAGCTGTAACGCCAGTTCGAACGTGAGAACAGCTTCGAATTAGCGTCGCGTTGATAAGAACGTTTACGCGTCGTTACTCGATGTGAATTTTCGTTTGCTGGGCGAGGGGGAGGCGCGACGCGATCGACTGACGCGCAGAAATTCGAGGTGCACGAGAGAGTTCGAGGAACAAAAGCGTTCGAACCACTCTTATTTTTCCACGCCGCGCCTGCCGGGTGCAACCTGTTGCTAAGAGGGCCGCGGAAATTCGCACGCGAAACGGTGCGAATCGGCAACGAGCCGACGCTCGGGGAAGCGCGAATGCCTGTGAGCACGAACGAGCGGGGAGAGCGCCATGAACAGATTTCGGTCTCGAACAACGCGATCGCTGGGAAGGAAATGCAAACGAACGGGAGACGATGAGAATGAAAGAATGGCAACGATAACGGAGCGGCGAACAAACGGAGATTAGAAAAGAATGCGTCTGCGTCTCTTGTGAACGCGGCAAACCTCGCCACGACCTTGTCGAATGCATTGACCGAGGATCATCTCGGTCCCCGATTACCCGTGTCCCTTTTGCTGTAAACCGATTAAATCCAATTGAAAAATGTCTCGACCCGTCTCCACGCTAACGAGAGACGATCGAAGCCCGAGGTGTCGACTCGCGAATTCGATTTGACCTTCGTTTCGAATTCGGAGCTGTACGTTAAGTTCTAGCTAAACGTGAGCTAAAGACAAAAGCGTGAAGGTCAAGTTTAATTTCTACTTTGATTACTATATGCTATAGGTATACATAGTGTGTCCTCCATGAAGGAGGATCTTGCTAGGGCATTCGTGATGAAGAATAGAGCAAAAATTTCATACCTGTGGTATTTGAGAGCCGGGAAGACGCACGAGTCGATCGGTGAATTTTAAGTCCGGTACTGGTTCCTCCTCCGTTTTGCCAAGGGCACGTAGAGATTCGGGGACCAAAGGAGGAGGAAAGAGAGAAAGAAAGAGAGAAGAGTCACACCTGGCGCGGTACGAGATGAGATCACTACCGCACTCACTGATCAACTGGCCCCGCGCCCCACGTCCAGGGCCGCACGCACCTTTCGAGCTACCCCTACCCCCGAAGCCCCCTGAGCCCCGAGACCAGAGCCCCCCTCGGGGCCCCACCTGTCCCTTCCCCCTTCTCCGTCGTTCTTCAGGCTCACTCTGAACGCCCATTGGTCCGTTCAAATCGACGTTCTGACGTCACCGAGCCGAACCGTCGGCATACATACGAGAGAAACGAGTCTCTCCTCTCCTCTCCTCTCCACTCCTCGCCCCTCTACTCCGGTCCCCTCTCCTCCTCGGTCTTCCTTTTCCTCTCTCCAGGCCCCCGCCTCTTCACTCGCTCTTCTTTCCTTCTTTCCTCGAGTCGACTACCTGTCCTTCTACCTACACGTCTCTTCTGTACCGTCCTCCTTATCCTCTCTCTCTTTCTCTCTGTCCATCTTTGGTCGGTGTTCTTGTTCGGTCGGCTCTCGGAGCATTACCGCGGCATCCCTGTCCCTCTAACTCTCTTCTACCTGGCCGATTCGTTCTTTATCGCTTTACCGGGTCTTCCTTTCCTCGCGCCGGCTTCTCCCTGGTCCTCCTCTTCGCGGGCAAACTCTCCTCTGGCTTCTTGTTCGTTCGCGATCCTTCCTCCATCGACGTCCCGTACTTCTCGCTCTTTTTCCTCGTTTTACGGGTAATCGTTGACTCGTACCGCCTCCTTTTCGACTCTTTGTCCTCGAGCCATGCTCGATTTCTCAGACGATGCGAGCCGCGTACCCGACGGTATCTCGTTCCGCCCGCTTTCTTCAGCGTTGGCCGGCCGTGGGCGAGTTGGAGCGATTCTACTTCCTCTTGAACCTAGACCTTCCCTCCGATCGACGGGTTCGCGGCTCGTGACCCCCGCGTTCCTCGTTCCTGGACGCACAGGGTACTCGATGCACAGGAGGATCCTCGGTGGAAGCGTGGCGTGGCCAAGGACTCCGCGTATCTGTCGGTCGAAGCGCCGTCGCGGTCCTTTTCCTTCTAACCAGTCGCCGGCCGACAAGATTGTCCGCAAGAGGTTCACCACCGCCACCGCCACCGCCACCGCCACCGCCACCGCCACCATAACCGCCACAATCGAGCGAGACCAGCCCGCCAGGTATATGGGGAGACACAAAAAGGAAAAAAGGACGCATTCCAACGACTATAGTCGGTCCATAACGATTCCCATACGTTGAGTGCGCAACGAACAACCAATGACCCCTCTCTACCGATCTCTCGCGCCTTCTCCTTTTCCTCCCACCTTCTACCTCCCCCGACGCCGCGTCCCTCCGCCATCCTCGCCCCTTTTTCACATCCTCTCTCTCCTTCACCGGTTCTCGTCTTCCTCTTGTTCTCTCTCCCGCGTTTTGCACGATTCTCCACGTGTCTCTCGTCCCTTCTCTCTCTCGTTCTTTCTCCCGTTTCACCGCTCTCTCGACTCGACTCGACTCGACTCGACTCGACTCAACTCGCAGACGTGTACGCGTACCTGCCTGTACACGTGCATAGGTACGTGTAGGCGAAGGCGCGCGTGCAAGCCGCGATCGAGGTGAAGGCTCGGCCTCGTACGTATACCTCGTAGCCGCTCTGTCCTCTCGTTTTTCGAAGAAAATCGTCGACGTCACGGCGACGATCGCCACCGACGAGTCTTCCCGAGATTTCTCCTCGAATCGCCCCGCGTCTGCTCGACCCCTTCTCGAATATCCACGAGGCTTCTCGTAGGTACTTTACGAACAGAATCCCCTAGCGCCTTGACATCGGCGATATCGCGGATCCTAGATCGCAGATCGTGGCCGCAAATTACCGATCCGTGGCGGGTACCCGGCGCATTTCCTTCGCGCTGCTTTTCCTCGAGGAAACGCGAGGGGCTCCCGCTACGAAACTGTTCGTCGACCCTTCTCGAATCTATTAGCAGCGGAATACGAGAATTCGTGGGGAAGATCCGGTACACCTTGCGTGGGAATCTCGTGCGTGCCTCGCCGATACCGCCGGTGCCTCGGATAGTCTACGAATTTTTTTAACGCTCACCACTCGCCGGCTCCGCCGGTAGGTGCAATCACGGCGCGCGCTGCCGATCGACCGAAATTCGCTCGCGGAGCGACCCGATGCCTGGGTTTCTCTCGTTGAACTCGTTCCCGGACGAGGGACCTCGTAATACGTTACGGAATGCAATTGCGGCTCGCCGAGCAATACTTTGACCCGGATGCGTTGCTCTTGCCGTGGAAAAATTGCGACACGCAACTACTCGCCATCCGCATACCGCGCTTGTTAATTGGCGATACGTGGCGCGGAATGTAAATCGCGATTTTAGGCGTCTGAGATCGAGTCCCTTGTCGCCAGCTCGGGACGCAGGCGTACGCTAATTCCTTTTTTAAGCGGCCGTTCAATTAACTCGAGGAGCAAAAGCTCCGGGCCTCTGTACAGCCACGAAAAATAATTAGCCCGAGACCCCCGCGGAACGTTGGTTCGGGCGAGAGAGCGTTTCGGTTTTTTGGCCCCGACGCCGCGCCGTTTGCGCTCGAGGTACCTACCTACCTACCTACCTACCTACATTTATGCACCCTAAAAGATACGCCTGCTTGAAGGCGACGTGGAATCGGTTCCGCTGTCTGAAAGTGAGCCCTGGGAAGTTCCGCGACTAGACGTGTCATCCATTTTCAGTTTGTGGGAATGGCAGCGCCGTGACGGGAGGTATGCGCACGGCTGGATGATGCGCGGGCATAATTTCAATGTGGAGATAAAGAGCAACGATGAAAGAGCCACGCTCGATGCATCTCGATCCTCGAGGATGGACGTTCCTTGCAAACGTTCCTTGGATGCCCCCCTCGGGTAGGGGACGGACTTTCTGTTCACGGGTGTGGTTTTTAATTCGCTCGATTTCTTAACGACAATTTATTTCTCCGTTCCCGCCTCGCTGTAGCTAAATAAGGGGTACTAAACGGCGATGATTTCGAGCGATTTCGAACGATCAGCGGGCACGCACTCCTTTTTTTCTCAAGGCGGTTCGCCCTTTTTTCGGCTAGACGCCGTGAAACAAAGAACCGGCGAACTTTCGTACCCCAACTTATTCTCGGAATGTTATTGCAACGTTAAGCCGTACGTGACGCTTACGTGAATGAAATTTTGCATGCGTATCGGCTTGCCCTGAGCACAGGGTCCTCGAAGGTCGCCGTCGACTTCGCTTTTCTGACTCACGCTGAGAAATTTGCTCGCGAGAATACGTTGCCTCTTCTTTTCATCAATCGTCGACGAGCACACTCGGGATTACGTACGCGATTCATCGATTTGACACGAGTCGGGGCAAGAGAAGCATATACACTGCGTGTGTACTTTTCTCGATTTGCATCAGGAACGATGTGTCGAAGAACTTGTCGGCTCCGTGGCCTCGACGAGCCGTTTGCGTTAACTGGCGTGCATGCACGAGGGAGCAGAGTGGCCATTTCCACCGACTCCTCGAACAGTCGGGAAAATCCACTTATTGTTAGTAGAATTCCTTCGAGGAAAGTTTAATCGGCAAAGATGCTCGGTCAGGGGCGATATTTATTGTTCGTCGGGGAGGCGAATCCTTGGAAAGGATCGGTACTGTTATATCCCCGGTTCTGGTAAGTCGCCAGGGCCTTTTCAGGTACAAAGCTAATTCAGCCCTGCGCACAAGCGTTGGCGTGACGCCCTTCGACTTCCGGCGGATGTGCCTCGTCCTTGCTTTGGTGTTTCTCCCGTTTTCATAGCGTGCACCTGACTTTTTATTATTTCAAGCAACCTTCTCCGCCGTTGATCGCATCGCGACACGATCGAGCCGCGAGACACTCGATGACCTCGTCCTCCACTCGATTTCAACAGTGCTTGTAAATTTGAAGAAAAGTCGCTTCTGCCTTGCGAGCAAACCTTTCTCACGCCATGGAGTTCAACATTTAGAAAACAAAGGAGGCGCTCCGGACACCGTTATGCCAACTTATTATTCCTGTATTTTTTTCAGGACTTGAACCCATGGAAATGCTAGCACTTTATCCTTCAACTCTCTTGCAATAGGGACATTCCACGCGAAATCGGACACTTTTCGGAGTAACATTTCGGATGTTGCTGGAATTTAAATATGTTATAGTCTTTAGTGATATTTAAACATATCTCAAAGGATTTTTCAAAATATTGAAAAATGTCGATTGTACAGCTGTTTGAAGGTAAGTGCTAACTTTTTTTCAGTAAATTATCGCTATGGAAGTAGTAAACGGATGGAGATGAGCTTTATGGTGCTTATAGAGAAGACATCGAAGTTTTAAGAAAAAATTATTTCAGTTTAAAAAAATAAAAATTTGAACCATTTTTGTGCAATTATTTTAAACAAATGAAGTTTTTTAACATCGGGTGCGATTTTAAAAATCTCAAAAAAAAAGGAGAATATAGTTCTATTCTTCCCCTTGATGGACAAATTTTCAAAAATATGGACATTTCAAAATTGGCCCTGTGAAAATTGTCGAAAGTTGTCGCTGCATCAAATCACCATATAGCCAAGCGGCTATATCTGTTATTCTTATACCTACAGTGTTCTCGAATGCGGTAAGTATTTGTAAAAAACTGAAGAAGGAAAACTTTTACTGTTTTTTTTATACACATTTTGTTCATCAAGGGTAAGGATAGAACTATATTCACTTTTTTTTTAGATTTCTAAAATCGCGCCCGATGTTAAAAAACTGCATTTGTTTAAAATAATTGCACAAAAATGGTTCAAATTTTTATTTTTTTTTTAAACTGAAATAATTTTTTCTTAAAACTTCAATGTCTTCTCTATAAGCACCATAAAGCTCATCTCCATGCGTTTACTACTTCCATAGCTATAATTTACTGAAAAAAGGTAGCACTTACCTTCAAACAGCTGTAAAATCGACATTTTTCAAAATTTTGAAAAATCCTTTGAGGTATGTATAAATATCACTAAAGAGTACAACATATTCAAATTCCAGCAACATCCGAAATGTTACTCCGAAAAGTGTCCGATTTCGCGTGGAATGTCCCAATAAGTCTAGTATTCGACGAAATTCTAATTGCATCTGTCGAGGGCTCTGTTTTAGAATGAAAGACGAATCGTACAACGTGGATTCGTTAATTGTTAATTCGATCGAGGGAGAGGATTCGTTCGGCAGAGACCGGTGTTAAGGTGGACGGTTGGCACGAAGGACAGCCGTTACCGAGCGAAGACTATAGAAATCGGTTCGCACCTGCCTGGCCCTGTAAAAAGAAAAACCTACCCAGAACCCCCGTGAGCCCCGAGGTCCAAAGTAAGTTTATGGATGTCTCGCCCCTTATTCGTGAGGGCCCTGGCACAGGTTTCGAGTTTAGAGAGGTTCCCCGGCGCTGCCGCGTTTTCTTATGCCTGCCTCCTCGGCCGTGCATTCCACTGGCAAACGCTCGTCACTGTCCACCGGCCCGCGCCCCGTCCGCGACTATTTCGTCTCTCCTACGTCGTAAATAACGAATGCACGACGGATTTCGTGTTTGCTTTTCCCGTCAGCTCGGGAAAAACGAGCGACGCCCCGCGCAGAACTTCTCCGCGGCTTCGAGGCCGGTCTACGTGGACGTTTTTCAAAGGATATTCGCGACAAGTCGGGGCCCGATATCGACGCCTGGGCGTGGGCGGAGAATCGTAATCGTCGAAAAGCTTGTTTATTTGGCGGGCGTTTGTGGAAACGAGTCGGTAGCCGGTGGAAACGGTCCCCGGTGGATCGTGCATTCCAGATACAGCGATTAATCGCGGCGAGGCCCGAGGGAACGAACGTCCCGATGAGTTGCACGAATCGTCGATTTCGAACGGACGCAGACGTCATTGCGGTTCATAGGAAAGATTTGTGCCCTCTCCCGCCAGATACAATGCTTGATATTTCCCGGACGGATGTACCATTAGGCCGAGGAGGCCGTCCTCCTCTATTTCTCTAGAACCGTCCCATTGATTACGTGTCCCAGGTAAAATTTTAAGAGAGACCCTTCGATTCTCCAAGCCCTACCACTTCCCCCCTCAACGTTTTCCAGGCTAACGTTTCCTGCCCTGCGGTAAGCCTTTGGCGCTCCCTCACCGCCGCGGCCGTGGCAACGTATTTCCCCTGAAATGTATCATCGGCGTCTAGGCATTGGCGTAAATCCATTCGCATCGCCGCGGATAATGGAGCGGATCTTTATTTGGCTCGCGCGAGCTCCCTGTGGATCCTTTCTAAGGAACGAGGCCGCCGGTACCTTCACAAAAGAATTCGTTCTAACGTTCCCTGGCCGATACCGTTTCACATTTCCATACGATTAGGCATCTGAAAAGCTAATCGGCCCGGGTTAACAACTTCATTCCGCTCGGAAGCTAACCTTCTTCATTCGGATCTTGGCTGACTGAATTAGTCTGATTGTGAGAGATTTTTCGCGGAAGAAATAATCGAAGGAGTTAATTGGAGGTGGATCTGTCGGGACGCGTTTGGCGCCGATGAAACTTACCTAGGTATATATATATATATATAAATAACAGAGGAGATAGCCGCGCCGCAGAGAAACCGACATTGCGGTTGCGGCTGTCGGCGTGTTGAAGTCTCCGAACGACTAGATAAGTGTAACGAGCGTGTTGCTCGCTGAATGGCGGCCGCTCCAGAGTCCAGACGAGTCCGCTTCCCCGAACATTTCAAGCTGGCCGGGGTGGAAATAAAAGTTTCCCAACAGGTCTCCTCCCCGGTGACCGAACGGGGGAACCAGTCGATTTCGACGGCGAGGCTAAGATCGAGATCGCTGGAAGGTTTTCCAAAGAGATTCGAGAGCAAGAGAGTCTTCTGCCGGGAGAATGACTCGAGGCAGAACACCGATGATGTCATCGGTCGGCGGATACTCGCGCCTACGCTTTTCTCTCTACCAGTTTCGCTGGCACCACGTGTGGCTCCTTCTCGAAGGTACTCCACGCGATTCTGCCCAACGTCTCCTCTTTTCTCTCCTCTCTTTGCTTCTCTCTGCTTGCCCGCGCTTCGTTCCTCTTCCTTGCACCGCCTCGAGGCCCCTCTACGCTCTACAGTTGGCGTCGCGCGAGGACGAGGCGAACGATATAACGTGCCGAGGACATGCTCGATTCTACCTTCATGCCAGTCTACATTGCCGGCACATACCGGTTATGCAGATGGAACCTGGTCTGGACCTCCTCGGCAAACCCTCCAACAGAGGAGCCTCGTCCTCTTCTTCTGCCCTTTCTTCTTCACCGTCTTCTTCTTCTTCTTCTTCTTCTTCTTCTTCTTCTTCGACTCGGTTTTTTCTCGCCTTCTCCTGTTCTTTCATCGCCGCTTACGTGGTCGTCGTTATACCTTCCCTCGGATCCTACGGCGATCGGTGTTGCTTCAGTTTTACGCACGGTCATCCGGATGTAGGTACCTACGCTCCGGCCTTCTTTTTCTCCATTTTTCTACGCGCTCGCTCGCGTACGCAAACCTCTTCGCGGCCGTTAGAACGGTTAAGCTGCTCCGCGGATCGGAGACGATCGCGCGGCTTTCTCGAAGCTATTTGCAGGCAGATTTTTTCCCCTCGAACAGGTATTCCGTCCGATGGCCGGTAAAACCGCTCACGGCTGGAAAATAATGGGTTCCGATCGATCGGTGCCCGCTCGCTGCTCCCCCGAGCTGACATAATTCGAGGAATTATCCCGATTATTCCTCCATCCCGCGCGAATCTACCTCGGTTCCCAAGGAACAATGGCCGGCAGAGATGGGCTACGCGAAAATATGGCCCGGCCGAAGAGAGCTATTTCGCCGGGGCGCTATCTTTAGCCGCGACAGATCCTTTTCGGGGAATACAATACCTCGGTTGATCGCGAGCGCGCACGAAAGAGCCGCGATTAAATCGCCGCCCCATCTACCGTCACCCCGGCGGCCGCGACCGTTCGCGGATGCCTCGTTAAATCGGCACGACTGTCCCATTCTTCTTGCGGGCCGAGCACTTTTCAGTTATTCACCGAGGCCGAATCGTAATTGGACGGAACAATTAAAAAACGGTCGCTCTATTTATCGCTTACGATCTCAAGCTTCTGCGATCAGGCGTGGAAGCACGATCATCCGCTATTTAAGGGAGAATGGGGTAGATTCTAACCTCTGAAATAAATTCTTTTTTATTTTTTTATGTCGTGGGGCATTGGCGAACAACTCGGATGGGGTAATCCCGAACCTTCGAGATTAGCAACGTTAATCGATTTTGACGAAATTTTCAGCATGTATAAAACTCACTTAAATCTACAAAAGGGATTTTTGAATTTTCATTACAGGCTCAGAAAAAAAAGTTTAAAAAACGACCTTTACTATTTTTTTCGATATTTTGACCAATTGCAATTTTTTTCTAACGCACAAGCAGAGGAATTTGAAAAATACATTAGATATAGGTTGTAGCAACATTTTTTATAGGTTGACCATTGGAATCGCGCTTTCTGTGCGACTTCTGCGATATTTAGCACTCTGTTCGTGATTACCCCACGGTAGTCGAGTAATCACGAACACCAAGGGTTTTGCTTTTTCATTATAAACTTCAATTTTATTATAATTTTTTAAAAATTCGCCACAGTACTTTATAGAGGAATAATTTAAGTATGTTTGTAAATAATAAACATATTCATTTTTCATATAATTTTCGTTTTGCTTGCTTTTTTGCTTAGGTGTTCGTAATTACCCCACTCTCCCTTGTCAGGCAGCCCCGACCACTCGAAACCGGGGGTTTTTCCATTGCGTAGCGCGCTACCAGATTAACCGGTGTGCCTCGCGTTAGAAGGTCGGCGACCTTTCGAAATTCACGGGCAGGAGCATCGTTTCACTCGAAAGGACCGGCGATCGCGGCGAAACGAAAGCTTCTGGCCCGCGCCGGTCGGCCCGGTAGAAACTCCGGCGACAAGCAACCTTTCTAAACAGCCGCTCCGGGATTTTTCGCCGTTTTTCTAAGCAGCTTAACCGTTCCGATTCGATAGCGATCAGGGGTTCCGCAGACACGACAGTAACGAGACGCGAAGTTTTCGCAAACGATCGAGCATCGATCAGTGTCTCCGCGAACGGACGCCGCGCCGTTCCGCGGTGGTATTACCGCCATAATGTCACGGTGGCCGTAATTATTCGGCGCTCGCCGATCCCTCGCTGCGAGTAGCCGCGGATAATTCATTGCTTTCGATTGGGACCGGCGCAAAAGTCGGGCTGAATTATCACGGGAACGAGGGTTAACCAGTCGCCCGATTTCGTAATCGCCGGAGAGCAATGGCTCGGTCGTTTTGCATCGGTAAGAATATCCAGGGAGTCGACTGTGTCGAGGAAGTTTCCAGCGCGCAACCGTGCACGTTTCCAGTTCCGTGCGTGCACGGGTCGCGATCGTAAGCTAACAAATTACGCATAGAATCGTAGGTCGATCCGATTTATCAACGACAGTCACGGAATCGTAAGCCGAGCAGGGAAACCGGGAGGCGGCTGGACGATAATGGAGGAAAAAGCTCCGCGTGCGAGCGAGCTGAACGATAAAACCGAGAGACGCGACGCCTCGCGTGTTTGCAGTTTGTTTGTTGATACGAGGAACGTGAGTTATTGTGGAAATAATTGGCACGGCTGTCTACGCTTGTCACGCTTGCTTACGAGGCAAGGCTCACTGCCAAACGATCGCCACTTTGCTGAAAGGAGAAGAGAAAGGGGCCTGGGCTCTTTTCACCGAAACTCCGAGGGAAGCTTGCTCGCGCGACGCTCGTTTGCCACGCGGAGTGACGTGACGCGAAATTTCAGCAATTAGCGAGGGAAACTTCCTCTCGCGATAGACGGCCTCGATATTTCTCCTATCGGTCGCTCGCTCCTCCTTCCCCCGTCGGTCTCGAGCCGGGAATAAGCACATTTATTTGCCGAAAACGTGGAAATCACATGATATTCCGCGCGGACGATACGCGCCGGCTTTCGAATGCACAGAACGTTCGTGGAATAAATTTAGGTGGTACTTGAGCGGAAAGCTGATCTACCGGCCGCGACCAGTTGCGAAACCTCTTTGAGTAGCGTCGTCGGAGTTTTATTCGACTGGTGGCCTTTACCGGTTCACGGCGTCTCGAACTTTAAATAAAATGCAACACCGAACCGCAGGCCGACTGGTCATTGCGATCTGACGTAATTTCAGGAATAAGCGTCGCCGCCACGGACCCGCGGCTGCTAGAAGAATACAATTACGCGAATTGCGAAACTTCCTCGACGGCGAATCGTTAATGCGAAACGGGCGGCCGTCCGTACGTGTGCTTCCACGTGTACGCGGCAGGATCCGCGAGACGCGTCTTCTTTGATCGGGCCCCTCGCGTCGCCAACGGACAGCCGCATAGTTCACAGGCATTTTTGCCGCCTTGCTGCCCGCGCGGAGAGATAATCGTGCGCGGCGGAGTTGCAATTACCTTCGGCGGTTGCGACAGATCGAGATAGACTCGCAATAATACGCGCGGCACCTATATCTGCCTGCCTAATCGCACGTTCGAACGCATAAATCGCGGTTCGTTTCGCGGGGAGATAGATCACGGTTGGTTTCCCTGGCTTAGACTTTAGAGGCTTCAGCCTCCTCGAGTCTAGCCAATAAAGCGACGCCACGCGGTGGACTCGTTCGGCGCGGACGTCAAAAATCAGGGAACCGGCAGGTACCTGCCTACTTGGGAGGGAACGTCAAAAAAACGGCGCCCTCGCCGGATTACAAATCTGAGAGGGAAGATGGTCGGAGATAGCGAAAGAATATTCGAGCACCCCAATGGGCCCCATTAGGATCCAAAGGCAGTTGGGCCAGTCCTCTATCTGGCTCTCTCTCTCTCTCTCTCTTTCTCTGGTTCTCTCGATGGATCCATGGTAGAGGAGGCGGGGGATGGTCGGCCGGTCAAGCCACATTCCGTTGGCCAACCGGCTCCTTGGAACCCTTCCTCCCCCTCTTTGGTAGACGGTTCTCTCTATATACAAGCTCTCTCGCCTCCTTATGAACCACTACGATATGTGCCCACAACACCGCCAATATTATTTCGACTATACAGCGGTCGGGACGCTACCTAGACCGAGATCAATGCGCAGGTATATGCATATATCTGCTTTCCGCGGTGCAGCACCCTCGATCCTCCAGATCCGAGCGTCAAACGCCGAGTTTTACGTCAGCCTCTAACGCTGGAATTTTCGAGGTCATTACTCCCTTCCCCGTCTTGGTCTTCCAGCGGAGAGTAACGAAACAACGAACTTTTTCAAGCCGTGGAGTTTGATCGACCGAGGGATAATCGTCCCCCATCGATTATTCTAATCACAGCTGTCCATTTCGGCCCTAACGTCTACATCGACCGCGGTTTTTCCAAAGACGGTGCCACGCGTTTTCGAGGGACTTGACCAATGAAACGGTACCTGGTAGCCCAGCGTCGAGATTCCCGATGAATCTGAATACCGGCCACGGCGAATAACGCGTGGAAGAAAGATGGAAGCTCCGTGTCCGGTTTCGGTCGGTTCAAGATCCTCGCGCGTGTTCGAAATGTTTTTTTTTTTAATCGTTACGGGAAGAACTTACGTTACCAGTGTCGTCGCGCGGCGTCAACTTTTACGAGGCGCGGGACGAAGGAATAATCGAACGCGAGCGTTAGGAGAGTCCCCTCTTACGTTCCTCGGAGCATTCGAGATAGTTTCGGAAAGAAGGACGTCGCTGGGCCCGAGGAAAGTTCCAGGAGATCTCCTCGAACTCGCCCACGTAGGGTGCTGTAAAGGTTAGGTTGAAATCTGCCCTCGAAGCCAACCGCCTCCGCTATCATCCCTCCCCTCCCGTGACTCCTCGGCTTGACTCGCCTCCTCCTGTGCCTTCTTCTTCCTCTGGCCGCCGCCACCCGCTATCTCTGCCTCCTCATTCCTCTTCCTCTGGACTGGAACCGCGGCGACCACGGGGTTCCGTCGCGTCTCGTCGAGCTCGCTCGAATCGAGCTGAATCGGAGCGGAGTGGAAGCGGAGTGAAGTCGACGAGGCCCAAGAATGCACGCGGTTACTCGACGGAGGATCACCAAGGGGGAGACTCTTGGTATCTGGTGAGCGGTGATCCTCGCGGGGAGAGAGGAGGCGCAAAGGGTGTCGACGGTGGACCCAGGAGGCAAGGGGGCTGGCTCTCTCGGACCCCGAGGGCCTGTGGACGGGCCGACAAGAGAAACGGCAGGGATGCCGGCGGGGAAGAGAGAGGGATGAGAAGTGACCGGATGGCCTTGGTCCCGAGACTCGGTTAGTTACCGCGCGGCCAACTATAACTGGTCGAGCTCCGTAACACAGGGCGGTATCTCCGATTTCGACCGCTTTTTAAGACGACCGGACTACGGCGTCGCGCTACCAATACCATCGCAGCTCCGAACGGTCCAGAACCATCTCTATACAGGGTGTTCTCTTAATACCGGCCACGTGCCTCTAGGGGTGAACCCGGCGAAGTCGACAAGCTAATGTAAGAAACGAATTGCGGTGGAGAAACGTCAAATCAGGGAGGACCAACCACGTGACACTGATGATAGGATCTTTCGGAACGGTGCCTACTTTTTCTTCTTTTCCCCCTTTTTCCTCGTTCAATCACCACCGGCTGACCGTTGAGGTTTTGTTGCCGTTATTTCAGCAGATCCAGCGGCTTCCCAACAACGCGTTTTACTTAAGAGCAACACCTTAATATCGCGATCGAACGGGTTCGCTTTAACGACGCTCTTAAACCTCAACTAACAAGGTCCCCGAGTTGAATCGGGCCTCTCTTTCGGCGCGTTTTTTCTCCCCATCCTCGTCGGCTCTGCGTTACACGTGAAATTGATTTATACATCTTTGTAAAAGTCACGAAATCTTATTGGAGATTCCCCTCGGCGAGGCGGCGCAGGAGGCTCCTGTCCGGAGCGAGAACGAATGGCCTGGTTATTTAGCCCGGCATTGCTCGTTATTGCTCAACAGGGGCAACTTATGAGGCCGTACAAGAAAGTATATCTGTGACTCGCAAGAAACTATAGGTATAGTAGCGCTTCGCTAAGCGCCCCGCGGATTCGCCGGGCCAATAATTATCCCTCGTGAGTTTGCGAAACTTGTTACCGTCAGCCGCCAACCGTCTATTCCGGCGAACCACGTATTCTCCCCGAGCAAAGACCATCTCTGCGCGCCTACCGAGTGCTTTCGAATTCGTAGGTCAAGAAGCGACTGGGAGGTTACGTCTCTGTTCGCCGTGGCTTGCCTTATAAGCCTGACCCGATGAATCGGAATGGAGATTGATGGCGAGATGCAAAACGATGCTGGTGCTACGTAAGGTCTAGGTTTCACGTGGATTGGCAGTTAGTTTTATTGGTCTTCCGATACGATAGGGATTAAATTCTAATGTGGAATGTCGCCATGAAATCCGAGGCTCTGGTCACGACGTGCTCGAACTCCAGGTAGGACAGAACACCGTCGCCGTCGATGTCGCTCTCCTCCAGGACTTTCCTGCACACGGTGGCCACCTCGTCGGCGTTCAAGTCGTCTTGGACCAACTGACGACAGGTGCGCTCTAAATCGCCCATCCCCAACACTCCGTCGTCGTCGAAGTCTACAGAAAATCGCAGAACGTTATAAAGAGAACGCAACCGATCTATCGGATTACAGCGTGGTATAAAATGGTAATTGACCGCGTTGAGAGACAATCGATACAGCCAATTCGCGGCGAGCACTTCTCTCGTGCAACGCGAATATTGTTCCCGGACGCTGTATGTACTTCTCTCGTCACATAGACCGAGCAGCTATAGGTACACACAACGAGGTCGACCTCGAACCTCTCTCACGATCCGTCCGGCTGTCTGGTTCACGTAGTGGTCCGTACCGTAAATCTTAAAGGCGTAAAAGACCTTCAAGTCCCGCGGCGCCTGCTCCGAAAAAACCGACATCATCTCGAGGAACTCTTCGAAGCAGATCCCCTCGGCGGACGACGACTGTCCCGAGCTCGGACGTTTCGTGAACACCTCCGAGATCCGTTGCCTGAACGGATTCTCCTGAAACACGGGCGTTACGAGCTTTATAGGTGAGACACCTTCGGCCTCCCGCGGAACCTTCGTAAGGTCAATCCAACAACCTTCAATTCCGGTATACGCGTCAAGCAAGACAGCGGTATACGAAGAGTCGATGCCTGCAGCGGCGTCATGGACCGTGGAACCACGCCGGGATTACCCATTTCGCGAAAGCGCTTGTATATCCTAAAAAAATCACGCACAGAGGACAAACCCATGTTGTGTAAGAAGTTTGCGCGTGTACATGGATCGTCAAAGGAAACGGAAGATTGGAATAAATTTGGAAGCACTGTCAAGAAATAGGGAAGCCTTTTGCGACTGACAAAGGAAGATCTGCAAACCCGGAAATTCAAAAAATTATTCAACTTTGGGGGTATGCAGGTAATATATAGGTATGTATTACGCAAATTTTTTTTACAGTCAAGATTCAGTCTAAAGGGATGAATTGACGCTTGAATATCGAGCTACTTTCTGATTTTGAGTTATAACTCGCGTGTCAATTTCACCAAATGATAGTCCTACTTAAAAAAAAGTAACTTTTATCTGAAAACCTTTTTTCTATCTCTTACAGTTCGCGAGTTACAGCACAAAATCGGGAAATGGCCGGATATTCAGGGGTGAACTTCATCCCCTTAGAGTGAATTTAGGCAGCAAAAAAAATGCGTAATACATACCTATCTCCTCTTCTATGTATCCTCAAAGTTTCATAATTTTTTTAATTTCCGGGTTGTCGATCTTCCCTTGTGAGTCTATGCCACTGCTAAAAACCTGCTAGCAACGCGGTTCTTACTCGGAGAAGATTCCTCTTCGAACACACATTTACCAATACATAACACTTTGCTGCAGTTTGACAAGTGCTGCGTACCTTCCAAGTTTCTGAACACTTCGCATGCATAAATACATACCTCAAGATCTCTTTGCGAGTGAAGAAGGTGCAATCTTGATAATCCTCTAGTTGTTCCTCGGTAAACGTGGCTATTTTGTTTCCCATTTCCCGTGGAATAAGGTGATACGTTCAGAAACAACCGACAACGCGTGATCTGGGTACGCACATCGAAAAAGATTTGCTAGAAGGCTGCTCCATTTACGAGCTGGAACATGCAACTGAGTTTTCGCACCCCCGATGCTCAATACGAGATCTAATAACCAGGGTGTGTCGCGGCCGCTCCCACTTTCAGGGATGTCCCAGTCAGGAATTCACGAGAAAAGTCGAATTCGATGCTATCCGACTCGAGCTTGTTAACATTATTGTTCGCGAAGTAGGAGGCAGATAGGAATGAAAGTAACACCCACGTCTTATCTTCAAAGACAAATGTATTATAAAAAAATACGCAATAACTTATCGACCACTTAAATTAAGTAGCTCAATTTAAACATAATGATCCTCGTAATTTTCTTTACAATCGAGCAGATGATTAAGGCATTCCTTGAACTCGTCTTCTTCGAAACCAGAGTCTGTAAATGCGTGGAATTTCTTTATATTCTTTATTCGACTCAGTTGCTCGTGCAAAGATTCGTACATCGCGGAAAGGCCGCCTCCGCTATGCAAACCAGCCATCACGGGAACAGACTGGATATCTAAGAATGAGAATTAATTAGAAAAATGTAATCACGTGAGAATTTACAGTAATTCATTTAAGCACCTGTTCCAACGGGCCACCCAACAATGTCTCCGGTTTCAGCGACGTTGTTACTGAAAATTTTCGGGTACGGATGCTTAATCATCAGCGGCGACGAAATGGTTGACAAGTATGTCGCCGATGCGTGGCAAGTGCAGGCTAAATAAAGGGTCATCATCTCGTGTACGGTGGAGCATCTGTATGCTGGCTTTGGCATTTGTTTCGACGCTTGGGCAATAGGTCGTTTCAATCTATCTTCGGGGATTCCTCGCAACACCAGGCTCTGCATTTGTTTATCCATCGGTATGTCGCAGCTCGGCGTCAGACTCGTCCACAATGCCCCGGTAAAGTCGTCCAGGACGTCGATCAAGTCCGTCTTATCCGTCATTGGGAATGGCAAAGTTAGACTCGTTGCCACTGCCTTTCTGCCTAGTTTATTCAGATCCGCGCACATGTCGTCTAAAACGACATTTGGGTATTCCTTGCGTCTATACCTTATTGTCAGCGTATCCAGAGCAGTGGCCAGCAGTGCGCTACTGTGATAGCTTAGTTCAGAATTGTACGTTAAATGATCGAAGATTCGTGGATCGCCAGCTCGAGGCCAACCCGTTTGCCCGCAACAGAGTGGGCTATATAACGAAGAATGTTCTCCTATGCCTTGCCAACACAGAGCCGTATTGAGTGCCTTTATCAAATCGGACTTAGAGGGTTCAGTTATTCTGCTGTCCATACATGGAAACGATAGAATGCTCTTTCCGTATTCGTCTTTTAAATGCTGCACGCACGATGCTCCCAGCCCGGCGAAACCATCCGTGGAATCTAGAATCACCTGTGGTCCAACATACTTCCAATATTAGGAAATAGCATGGTAACGGTCATTTATACGAACGCAGTTAGTCACGTGCCTGAAAACCTTGCATCAAATCGCACTCCTCGACGTAGGATCGTATCCTTTCGGAGAAATCTTCCGAAAATTTTCCGGTATTCCATAAATTCTTTCCATAATTGTAAATGTTGAAAGGATGGGTCGTACAAACGTGCTTGTACTGTTTAATTATATTCAAGGTTCTAGGGTGAAATCGAGGCAGCATATAATCTACCCATGAGTTAACGTTGCTTTCTAAATCGGAAGACGTTCGTTCTGGAGTTTCAGAGGACTCGTCTAATTGTTTAATAAATGCGGGTTTGGCAATTGTCTCTTCGTTAGTCACTTCCACTTTGTCCTCGTCCCACATGAGCGGTGTTTCATTGTGCTTTATACCATCATACAAATTACCTTCCTCTTTCAAATATCCAAGTGCTCCTTTTAAATCTACGAGTAACAGTCTAGGTGTGAAAGTAGTCTGCCTCTGAAAAATGTATAATCCAGTTGCATTGACATATAATTTTTTAAGAATTATACTCTCCGCTTACTTATACCTTTATATTTTGCCCTTCTCTGTACAGAACATCATGATTTATTTCTGATGGATTAGCGGGGTCGTAGGAAAAATTAGATTCCTAGAAAAAGAAAAGGAAAATACAATTAACGTTATATATTTTAAATGAGAGTAAACTTGTTTTAGCAAATACCTGCAAGTTCCACCAATGAGTGCCGATGAAGTTAGAGTAATGTCCCAATTGGATAGTTAATATTTCGCGGGACGACATCGTCTCTTGCTTGTTAAATGAACAATTATTGTTTGTTGCGGTAGAATGATTAAATTTAAGGTTATATTCGTATATCGCAGATACAAATCTGTTTTATCCTATACGGTTTACTATATAGCTACATTTTTCTATGGTTAACGTAAAGTCTGAAGATTTTTTTAAACCACCCAACGCGTGGCGCTAAGCATTCGTAAATCTATGTATACTGGATACAGTTGGGTTTATGATTTCACAATAAACTATATTCACCACCTGAATTGGCTCCTTGGTACTAAGTTTCTGGATTTTTATGTATTTAAAAATGTTACATTTTCGAAATATAATTCGAATAATTTTCGTAGGCATACATACATCTGGCAATTAACTTTGTTCTTCTTTTATTTTACACTTTATACAATCCTACACGTGTAAAACTTATAAAAACAATTGTTTACAAAAATGATTATAAGTCTCTACAAATTCACGCATATTCCGAAAAAAATTTGATCAACGTATAAAGTAAATATATACATTTTTATATCCAAGGTATATTACTAACATAAAGCAAATACAACATTTTCCGGGTTTCTAAAATTTATATGACGAAAGTGATGAATGGTTTTGTAATGGGCTTAAATATTATTCAAAGCTTACGCAAACAAGATGAACTAATGCAGAAATAAACAGCGAGTATAGGAATGTACTTAAAATAAAGTTTTTCCGATAATACAGGGCTTGTGCAGATTTAAGAACCTTCGCCCCAGGCATGTTTTATTGCAAACATTTCTTTATGAGACATAGGTTGCAACATTAAGCCTGGAACAGATGGATTGAGTTCCAAGTCTCTCAATTCGTTCACTTTAACTTTGAGCTCGCTTCTAATCTTGTTCATTTCAATGCCGCACGACGTTTGATCTGCGATGTAGGAAATTAAAAATTTATTAATCTTTATAAATATCACTTAATGAACCCATTTCGGACGAGCGCCGTTTCTCCTCGCGTTCGGCTCGTGCGTTTGTTCCGAGCTCGTCCTGAATAGGCTAATACAAACGTTTCAGTAAATGAATGACAACCTTTCCTAAGTAATTCCTCTGCAGTTTTAGATGGCATTTTAAGCAGCAATGGCCCTACAGTTACCCAAGCCTTCCGATACTTCTCCTTCTGCAATGCCGTCAACCCAACTCGATCGTCGTTTCGTCTTTTATCTAAAGCAACTATTTCTTGTCGATCCGTGAGAATCTCCCCTGCCTTCTCTTCCACCTGTTGTATATGTTTTAATGCCTCTTGCTGACCAAGCTTCATCTGCAACAAAAGCTATAATCAGTTGTTTGAATACCATCTTCTTTGGAAAAGATTCTTACACAAATCTTAGTAAACTATGTAAAACACGAAGTGAATGATTGACTTACATATTGTATGTATAAAATAGGCAGTAAGTGTAAAAATGAGCTCAGTCTTAGAAAGAAAGCGAAACATTAATTTAGAAAATTCTGAAATTTCTTCAACTTTAAGACAAAGCAATACGCAATGCTCTCTCTTTCCTAACTTCTCTATTTAATAATTTCTCTCTATCTTTTTTCTTCAAGCCCTTTGGTTGCCCTTTATACTTATGATTCTTAACTGCTGTAGTGTCTCCAGGTTTAAAGTGAGTTACTCTGTACTCTTTTTCATTCGCTTGGCCTATTCCTTTCCTATCAGTCTTCAGACACGTTTTAATAGGATATTGTATTCCTTGCCCTGAAGGACCAAGACCACCTTCTTCGTCCCAACCAGTATTTAAAAGCATTTGATAGCCTTTGTTTTGTTTCGATATTCCATACATGGCGTTCGGTAGCTTCGGCTTTGTACAGAATACATGGAGCGTGGATGTCTGGTGTTTTTTCCAAGTTGTTTGGTAAAAGTTACTCTTGCAAATTTCGCAGTAAAATGCTGCAGTTCCTTGTGAATGTTCATTACGAGTACTTCTGTATACATTTCCATCGCAATGTTTCAAAGGTTCTATTAACTCTGTGCGAGTGTCCGTGCTTGTGTCTTTACTATTTATTTCTGCTGAACCTTTATGGGCTCTAGATTCTGTTTTCCTTCTGAGTAGAGCAACTATGCTTAAGTAATTCTTCTTTAAAGCTAGTTGAGCTGCAGTCAGACCAGATTTCTCTCTAGGTCTCTTGTTAGCTCCAAGACTTAACAAGACTTTAACGACGTCTAAGTGGCCACAGTATGCAGCTGACATTAAAGGGGTCCAACCAAAATTGTCCGTTAAATTAACATTGTCTTGCGTTACGTGCCTCGTTAAAAATTTCATGTCTTTTTGCTCTACAGCTTTCAATATGCTATTAATCGTAGCTTTCTCCTCGGGGAGTTCGCCCTTCTTGGCCTTCTCAATGGAAACAATATACTTCGAGGTCGTATTGTTTTGAACGGACGTTCTCGGTTTGCAAGCCTTATGCTTTTCGGATTGTACATTTGCGTTGCCCTCTAGATTTATTATTTCCTCGTATACCTTCTTCGCTTGGTTTCCTTGGAATCTTAATTGATACTCTTTCTTCTTTGAGGACGTTTGGGGAACGTCGCCAGCTTCTCGGACGAACGTCTTCCACGCGATATCGATATTGTGCGTGAATATATTGCTTTCTCTTAACATGTTTCTAGTTTTAATATATACACTTGTCACTGACTCATATAAAACTGTATTTCCACTTGGTCCAAATTTTTCGAGCTTGCTTTACGATATTATTTCGTTCCATCAGCATGTTAGGTTCTTAATCATCGAATATATATAGTGTCAAATTTCAAAAATACAACGGAGAAGGTATCATGCTACGAGCTACTACTTTTAAACTGTTGAACGGAAATTAAAATTACCTTTTCTACGATCGTGCTTTTGCTGTCGATCCCAATTCTGTTACGATCAGTTACGATTAAAGATTAAAGCTTATATCAATATTACATACGTGATACGACATTGAACGATCAGACCGTGCTCCTATGAAACTTATAATTCACTAGATTCTCCTAATTTACATTGAAACTGTAAGTAATGAACGTGTGACTATCAACGAAAGGGGTCAAAATGTGTGTGAACTAAATAGGCGATATAAAATACTATTTTATACTCTTAAAATTATTAGAGTTTCTATTAACTGCAATCTTTTTGTCCAATCATTCTACTGCCTCTTAGGGCGAATTCCATTTACGTCCAAATCGTTCGCAATTTTCATCAATGTAGGTTTTCCTGTACGCGACTGGACGCAACGTCAGGAATTTCAAAGTCGATTTTCTCGAAAATGAAGGGCAATATCCAAAAATTTTTTCTCGATTTATTCACTCGTTATGAATCGAATAGAAAGTGTAACTTTTTTTGGTATCGCGCTTCATTTTTAAGAAAATCGACTTTGAAACTTTTCGCCTTGCGTCCTGTCGCGTATAGGAAAACATACCTTAATAAAAATCATGGGCGATTTGGGCGTAAGTGGAATTCGCCCATAGTGGATCTAGTTTGAACTTTTATCAAGGTACTACCTAGTTCGTAAAATTGTTACGTTGCCCACACATCTCTTTATCTTGTTCTTCACTGTTTCTTGTTCTCTCTTTCTCTCTTCCTCTCACCGGTTCCTTCCGCCTATCCAGCAAGTCAATGGGAATTGGGAAAAGGCTTCAAGTTGTGTAAATGGAATAAAGGTCACATGGTCGCATGGTTGCATGATTGAACAGGTATACAAAAGTTTATTAGCTTAGTAATATAGAAATACGTTGTAACATAAATTAAAAAGGAATGGGGTTACCAACCGTGACGAAAATAGGGATTGGATGGTAGGTACGCGAAGCTAAAACCATTTGCGGTCGCTATTTTCCGTATCAGACTTTTCATTCATGGTTAACTGTTAATAAGAACAATTGTACAAGTAATGTTTGTGTAACAGTAAATAATGCCCGCGTTTCTTTATTCGTCTGGGGACATTTAATAGTTATATGCCATTTATCCACTGTAAAGTTAATACTCATCTTCTGTGCAATCCATTCTTTTGCAGGGTTATAATCGCTGTTTCGGGGATATACAGTTTCGTGTATTCTAAGAGACACGTAGACGAGAAGAGATATAGAAATATGAAAGCAAGAGAGCGTATACGCAATGCTACTATGGTAGAGTAGAGTATCTGTTTAAGGCTTTAAATATTGTAAAGTAAGAACCGATTAAATTATAAACATGGCTGGCTTACCTCAACTCGATGAAGCTCAAATGAAATTAGTGCAAGACTTAGAAATAGAGATGATGTCCGACATGTACAATCGTATGACATCCGCGTGTCACAGAAAGTGTATTCCGCCGAAATACATCGAGGCAGAGCTGAGCAAGGGTGAATCGATATGCCTCGATCGCTGTATCGCTAAATACCTGGATGTTCATGAACGTATCGGGAAAAAGCTAACACAAATCTCTATGCAAGAAGATACTTTCTTAAAGGGCAAAGTTGCGGAACAACCAAAGACAAATTAAGTAAAGCGAAGTAACATTTTGCTGAGGAAGAGGTTCATATAAATTTTACTTAAGCATTTAAGAGTTTTTCCTCTGGGTAACTAGCGCCCTTGATAAGAAACAATTTGATAGCGGGTATCGATATCGAGTTCCTAGGGTTATAACTTATTTCTGTAGTTTATGTAAACTAGAATAAATTGTAATAAAAACTTCCTTCTGTATTTAGCTATGCAGCTATGAATAAAATGTTTTTTTAAGTATTATCAATGATTGCTTCAAAATCGTAAGTTTGAAAGGAGGAACTCCTTTCATTGCGAGAGGAACTTTAAATCTTATTGTAATTACGAAATGATCGTAAATTTCGATGAGATCGTACTTAAAAGGGTCTGAAGGATTTAAAACTCTTCCGACCCGGGTTCCTACTATTTAGTCGAGGCTATCGAATGTAAATCTTATCTGTTTCGAAGAAATTTAACCCCGACTTTTCGACAGCATTGTAGCTAATAGCATCATCCGACTTAAACCTGGAAGTCCTGATACTACAAAAAAAAATAGTAGGATATTCGGGATTTTGAAAATTTCAACGACACTGACGTAAAAATGGCACCCAGCTTCCATTCATAAAGAAAATATGGTTCACATGTAGAAAAATGTTTATTTATATATTAATTATTACAAGCATGATGCAATTTTTGGTAGCACAACAAATTATGTACAGATTTAAGTATCGTATGTTAATGTCAAAATTACAATATACCGTGAAAAATATTCTCAATTACACTATCCCCTTTAATCTGATTTTTACGCGAGGAGAATCAAATGGTCATCGAGTAAACATTTCTTTTTCTTTCGTTGTGAATATTTTTATCACACAGAGATACTTGAAACTTAATAAAGAACATCATTAACCAGCAGCTTGTTCCTTCGCTGGATGGATTGTCGCTAGTGTCAACGTATGTTGGCCTCCGCCCGCCACGCGTATTATTGTTTTCCCTTCTAGTTGCTTTCCCTTAACTAGCGCAGGTTCTTCGACGTCTTCTTCCCCTGTTCCAAGTTGTCCGCTCGTCCCCATGCCCCACGAGTACAAATCTCCTGCATAGATAAACGGTGTTACACCGCTATTGCACATCGGCATAATTCCAGCAATGACAAATGAAAATTACCTGATTCTGTAACAGCGAAAGATTGGGCGCTACCCGCCGCTACGTCGACACACTTGAAGGAACTTACGGCAGGGACTACCGTTAATTCTTTCGCATCCGAGCAATTAGATCCGAGTCCGAGACGGCCGTATTCTTTACGGCCCATAACAAATACTTGACCGGAATTATCTAGGGCGATAGTATGATGCTGCCCGCTACTAATATGTTTCCAAATCTTTCCACTGAAGGTTTTCGATATTTGTGGATGGAAATGAGTCCTAGGCTCCTTTAGACCTGAAATTATTTCGTAGCAGTTAACATAAATATAAGTAGCATCTTTTCCTATACTGGGTCTCCCATTATCATTCATTCCGTACTTACCGATCTGATAGTAATTATTTAAACCAAATACATATATGTCTCCCGTGTGATATTCCTTAGCGAACGTGCAGTAGGTTCCAGCCCATATATCACCGAACTCCAGTTTCTTGGTGATTTTGAATTCGACTCGAGCCGGTGCTAACAGTGGGCCCATACCATGGCGTGTATCTCTGCTAGCTGCTCTGGCAGCTACTCGCCCCAATTGACCTTGCTCCCCGCATCCGCAAGTATACACATGCCCATTTTTATTAAGTAACACTAAATGATCAGCACCAGATGCTATTTTGACTATCTTTACATTGGGCAGCATTTCAATCGGGAATTGTTCGTTCCCCTTCAACGTTAGACCCATAGTCCCATGGGAATCCTTGAAAGAACATGGTCGTTTACAATCCAGTCCCTTGCGAGTCAGTTAACCGATAAGATATCAAAACGAAAAGAAAATTATACCCTGAAAGAGCCCCATGCAAAAACTCTTCCATCCTCTAACAAAGCGGCGCTATGGGAATCACCAGCCGTCACCTGAATGACTTTGCCAGGCAGGTTGACAGGGCCTGGTTTAGCTTCTGACCCTTCGACGGACGTGTCGCGTCCCAGTGCTCCTTCGTCGTTGCATCCGAACGTTACTATCTCTCCGGTCTCCCTGAGGCACACATTGTGCATGCCACCAGCAGCTATGGCCACTACATCCTGATATCCTGGGACAACCGCTGGCCGTATCTTTTCGATGATATCCTCTCCTAAACCAAGCTGTCCCACATCACCTTGTCCAAACACCAGCACCACACCGCTGGCTGGGGATCGCCGTAAGTCAGGTTTTACAGCTGTGCGTGAAACGTGAAATTGCATGCGAACGTTTACGATTTAGATATTACGAGAGTGGATGATGATTTGAAAAAAAAAAGGGCACAATCACGCTCCTGCCGATCCACGCGCCTGTAAGTCATCGTACGCGTAATATTCGTATCGTAACGCTAGAGAAACGCTACAGAAACAATCGTGCCGAGCGGTCTCTCCAGACGAGAGTCCGATATCAGCCGAAGAGAAACTGTAAATTACTTCTATCGATCGTGAAGCTCGAACATTATCCATGTGCAATGTGCAATGTGCATCGTGGTTTTACTACTTTTCGATAAGATTCTCAAGGATTGGCGGGAATTTCTACGCGGGGGATACAGCCGCAGCGGGCATGCGACGTAAACAGATGGAGATGCTCACCTATTCTTTGCTTTAACTGCTTCGGTTCCTTCGAGCTCCTCCCAGGAGTTTCGGCAGCCCGTTTCGATGCTCTCCTTGGCGGCACTGAAACCATACCGAGGTTATGTTTAGATGTACGCGTGCTACAACGTTTTTATGACTGTAACCTATGAACGAACGGCCGTTTTAAATATCCCCCGTTCGCGTACGTACTGATTTCTCAGTGTGATTGTCGCGGAACTGGAATACACAGGCGCCTTGCAGTCGGAATGTCAGTTGGCGCCAAAAAGTTGCAACGCTGCTAAGCTTGGCGACTGTTGCGCAACTCGCGAGAGGCGCTAACATCCGGTTTATACGGTAAAATCCTCGTCACGCGTTTAATATCTTTGGCGGATTTTTAACTACGAGCCTCTCTCACTTCCGACCGATCGAACGCGTATCTTTGTAACGGAAATCGCATCCCTTCTTCCTTATCCTGGCATTAAGCCTGTCTAGATACTACAATAGCCTACGAATGTCTTTGCTTTGCATACACATACATTCATTGAAAGCATACGATATTTATTAACGATACACAAGGTAAGTCGTACCTTTCATAATATTATGATTGATAAATTCCCATGCGTCGCGGACATTATTCGATCCTCTTCAAATCTTACAAACATAATCCTAATGTCTGTGTCTTATTGTAGTCGTAGCAACACTCTCAAACTTTCAGGCAACTTACGTTATCCTGTTCATCGAAACAACTCATCTCTTAACCTTCGATTCGCATTTACTTTTGTGCCATTGAAATCTCAGTTGTTTGGGTTGGTAACACTTTGAAGTCACAATTACCTGAGACTGGTGTTCGCATCGTGCTTCTCTCCAGTCTCCTCCCCTACGTCGCGGAAAACGCCCGCATTAAGCAGAAAATAAATGGCAAGCAATGACTGCGAGTCGCTGCAGCATTAATACGGCTGGAAGGCTGGAACAAAGAGGTAATGCTTAATAGGTCTTCGTAAAACGTCGCGAAGTGCTAAAAAATGGAACGTCGCTTCCGTTCGCCCCTCTGCTCTTTCCCATTCACTTCGCGAATGAATCTTTGCCCTCGAACAGCGGCAGAGTCGTCCTCTATCGAGTTCGCGACTCCATTCGGGATAAATGAAACAGGAAAATACGAGTGGCGCGAGCAGCGAAGTACAATAACGGCTCCGCTTAAATTAAGTGGGTTCTAAAGATTTCAAGTTCGACACAGCGCGGCGATTCAGTGTTGGAAAGCAGCGAAACATTGATCGTAATATCAATTTCGAATTGCAGATAAACGGTGACGTGGTGCGATTTAGATTTTGGCCGCGCGGTAATACGGGATATGATTATCCCGTAACAATCTTCGCGTCGCGTATCGTCGCGACGGTAACACGTGGTTCCTCGGCGCCTCGAGTTACTCCGTGGGATAAATTCATTGTCCTTTTGGCGAGGTGACGCGCGAGTTGCGCGAGTCGCGCGACCACGATTCATGCTAAATCGCAAATTAGTAGATGGTGGGGAGCGTGCCTCGACGGGGGGTTGGGGTTGGTGTCTCTTGGTTAACGATACGCAGTGTGCGAGGCAGCGCGAGGGGAGGTGGTTGAACCAGAGGGGGACGGCCGGTTATCAGAGGGTCAGATACGTCGCGACGCCGCGCGCCAGTCGAAGCCGAGACTTGGTCCGCGCAACTTCTCTTCGCTATTGCCCGTGCCGATCGGCTTCCCCGCTTCGACCTGTTCCGCGTCTGTCGATCTATCGTGCTCTATACGTAAATAAAACTCGCGGGGAATAAGCGTTTCTTTACTCGACCGTGTCACCTCTCCGAATACGCGCGAGAGTTTGTGTTCTTCCTCGAGTAACTGTCTTATCAAGAGGACAAAGAGATCGCGGAGGACTAGACGATCCACGATCCACGATCTCCACGGCGGGAGCAGCGGTTCATGTAGATTGTAGAGGACCGGGCATCATGTCGAGAGCACGCCGTTACCGATTTCTCCCGCTCCTCGTGCATATTCTCTTTGGCGGTGAGTTTGAAAATACTGATTTTTCTGTTTGAGAATGATCTATACTGGTGGTTTAAACACCTTTCCCATAGATAGAGGTAGAATCTTCATGGGATGCTTAACCTCAAAACTTTTGCGCGCGAAAGCTCGGTCAACTTGCATAAACGATACGGCGTTCTCGCGAGCTAGTTTCGAACGCGAGGCGCCAGAATCCTCTTATTCGTACATATCGAAGCGTGCATCGATCGTCAGGCTCGCGAGACTTGTTGAATCACCGTTAAATCTTCCACGGGGAAGTTGTGTCTCGTCCCCGCAAATGAAGTTGGCCCATTGGACCGGAGCCGTACGGCAACCGAGTCTAATCGAATCGAATAGATTCGATCGCGCGAAGCGGGCCGCCCTCGCGTTCTCTCAATCAGGCTGAGTGGTTTCACGGATGCGAGCCGCCGCGCCGCATCGTTCGCCAGGCTTGCACGTGCTTTTAAGAAACACAATACTATTGTCGGAAGCCATTCACCTGCGAAGAAAGTATCAAGTCCCGACGTATTCTCTTGCTTTCCAAATCTCTGAGCTCCTTCGAGGCCCTTGCTCTCGAGGAACCAGTCGGACTGATATCGAACATTTCCGAGTCCTTTGCCCCGTTCGCTTTCTTCTTCGCTCTCTTTCTCAATTCTTCGCGGCCCCTCGATTCTCGAGATCTTCAGCCTTCCCGAATCGTTGAAAAGGCCACGCGATACAGTGAACACATGTAAGTACTTAGGTATACGAGTATACCTCGAGTTTCCTTCGTCTCTATCCAGCGGCACAACGCGAACGTACACATAGGTACGCGCGCATAGAGCTGTCGAAAATCGAAAGGGTAAGAAAAAAGGCACGCAACTCGAACCCAGTTCCCTCGCTATCAATCATCGGCGATTCGGGGATCAGCCATTCATCCGATGCCGATAGAATCCCAGCTATGAGAACTGCAGAGCGTGCGGCCGTCTGTGCTGGAATTAGTTACAATTCCCTCTATGCGCGATCCTGTGTGACAAATATTTCTACGGTAATTCGAACTGAAATGCCATGGTCCCTGTGCGGGAGCCGCGTCAAAAAGCGACGGAAAACCTATGAAATACTGTAGCCGTGCAGGTTCACAGGAGGATGGTGAACGGGGGCAATCGGCGGGGAGCGCGGACAATAGCCGAACCTGGGATAGAAACAAAGAATGTGAGGAAAAAATAAATCCTCAACCCAGTTTTCTCGTTATCAATCATTCTGCCGATATTTCGAAGGAACGGTCGCCGATAGGAAGCCCGCGGGATGGACGCGCTGCTGCGGAAACGTTTCCACCGAGAATTCGATAATGATTTCGAGCGCTCGGTCCGTTCTGCGAAATTGTGTTTCGCTCGGGAATGTTCTCGCATTAACGAAACTTCGAGGATCCGCGATTATTGCGGCCCGCTCGGCGAACAAGCGAGCTAAAAGTTGGCGAGCTTGCTCCACCGCGGCCTGCTCGTAGAGAATCCTCCAAGATTTCTCCTGAATACGAAATCACCGTTTTTTTTCTCCATTTGCCATAGTCGAGAAGCGATTAAGTATTCCGAATATGTAATCCGAGGCACCTTGCGACGTATTTTACGCCAATGATTTTCTTTATCGCGAAATTACTCTTCCTCACGAGATTTTTTAACTTTTCAAACAATATATTGCATTGTTATTTACCTTTATACTGTTTAATAACGGTAACAAATTATTTCAATGTACATTTATTACAAGAAGAAAGTATTATTTTATAACTTATTGAAAAATAACGAAAACTTGATGTATGAAAAAGTGTGGTGGTTTTTCCGATCATGGTGCTGTAAATTTCTACGGCAGCAGCGCCAATGGCGCGAGAATTTCTTGTTATCGAGCTACCTCAGGTAATATTTACGTTGATCGTTCGTCGACGTTACTTGCTCGGGATGTAAATGGGGTAAATATGTTTCGCGAGTTTCTGCGCAGGGGAGGAAGGGATTGATAGTAGTAGGGTGTACACGGGTAGAGCAAGATCGGGGACTTAATTAATATCGAGAACGTACTTGGTGGCTCGCGGTTGGATTATATTGGTTCGAGGAGGCACCCGGCGAAGACGGCGCGTCTACGTCTCGCGAAGAAGGGAAGCAAACGCGAAAAGTAGAAAGGCGCGGTACGCTACAGCCTGAAGGAAGCACGATCGGCTATTTCCACCTCGAGGACCCCTTGAATATGCATGAAACAATCGCATATCTCATGCAATTAGCCAAGGCAAATCTTTCCCGTTTTTCCGTGGCCGTTTTTCCTCTCGTTTTTTCCCACTCGTTTTCCATCTTGTTCCCCACCTTTCACCGCTAGGTTCACCCCGCTTTATCCTTGGCCGAGCAGCGGCGGAAAACTTGCCTCTAATCAGGCCGCCCTCGCGATTTCCTCGACCCAGTCGTCGCCGATGCAAATTGCATTTTGAATCGCGCTGACACCGGCTCGGTTCGTCGACCGATAAACTCGCAATCGCTCCAGTCCTCCGTCGTGTTGTTTTCTTTTCGCGGAATCCCGAGGAAGCTTCGACGGATACGAATTCTTCCCTTTTTTCCTTACTGAAATTTATTTCGCGCCACCTTTCCCGCCGCCTGTGGATTCAATGATTTCCTCAAAGACGGCCGCCGCGCCGCGCGGTTCCTCGGTTCTCCGCCGCGAAAATTGTTCGCCCGAGATTTAAAAGCAACAGACGGGGGGCGGGAGGGGCGGGAGGGGCGCATCGCAGCGGAGTCGAGTCGTTTAAACATTAAACAAGCCCCGGTCGTGCTTTAATGTCTTTCCGCGCGGCGATGGGGCAGAGAAACCGCTCCACGCCGCGAAAACACGTTCCGTTGACTCGGCAAACATTTTCTTCGCGGTCCTCCACCGATACCGCCCTACCGCGGGGCCCACCAATGCCTTCGTATTTTCCCGGGATCCGTTCTTTTTGTCGAAAAAGCACACTTTCCACACGGTAAAAGAGCACTCCGTGGATCGCGACTGGTGTGTCCTCAGAAAACATTCGTTGGGGGATCGCGCGCCCGTGTGTGTATCCACGTTCGGCGGTTCGATTGAGCCCAAGTTATTTTTACGCCCCGATGCTCGTCTTAACGAACGCTTCCCCCATAACTCGGCGAGAATGTCGAAGAATGTCGAAGAATGTTTAACGTCGGCGACGATCCTCGGCTGCCTTCGAACTGGAGGTCCTCGGGATACTGGGGGATTCGTAGAAATACGGGAAAGTTTTTGAGGAAATGAGGTAGGGGCTGGTGAATTGAAACTATATAAGGCAGCCTTCCTTGACATTTATACACCTGCGGACCGGCGAAGATAGGAGAAATAATTTGCGGACCGGCTGACGGCAAAGACAGAAATACAAATCAATGTAGACTTAGTATTTTATTTATTAAACCTAGTGTTATACAATTACAATTTAATTTATTTTTTTCTATTTAATGTAACGGCTACATGATTCTGGCGATACGTTTCGCGGACCAGCAGGAAATTTCCGCGAACCGACACCGGTCGAGGAATATTGATATAAGGTTTTCCTACAAATTTCGTCGATTCAACTGTACGCCGAAAGTTAAAGTAAGCTCTGTAAGTATACGTAGGTATACCCACCTGCCTATGCGAGTGCTGCCGTTAACGAGCATCAGCTCTCGCGCCACGAAATATGGAGCAAAAGTTGCCCACAAAGTGGTGAAACAGCGGTCATGAGAAGGTAGTTACCGCAAAGCGGAGTTAGGCTCGGTTTTCAACTAGCTTTAATCTGTCCTAAGTCCAGTTTGGCTTTAGCTCGTACTGGAGTCGTACAGAGCCGAGATTATTAGTTCTTTGTTAGTTGAGAATTTTCGTGTTTCACTTCTGCAATCTCGCCTTCGTTAGCTTATGTTGTTCACTGGACATTGTTTGGCTTGTAGCTTACCTTGAACATTCTTTGAACAGTACTTTGGAAAGTAGAAGCTGGAGCTTCTGCTTGCCTTTGATTGGCCCTAGTTGAAACGAATTGAAGAGTCGTAGAAAACGCTGTAAGTGCCAAACAAATTTTTTAATTGGAAAATGTTCTACGTGGCAATGGTAATACTATAGTATAGAATTTTAATGCAATTTCCCTTTGTAAATACGTTACCAATACTCAGTGCTAAAATATGGTACCGGTACGTCTAACACCACTTCTGTAGAAACTAGAAAACAATGCAAGAGCCAATTAAGCGACAGGTAAACAGGATTGGCACTCACAGTGCTTGCAAATTTAAATGAATCGCACATTCAGTTTTCTCTACAACTAAGAGGTGGCACATACAGTGTCTTCTACAAATATATTTCTTTTTTTCATGAATCTGGACTACCTATATTAATGTAAAAAATAGAAAAATTTGTGAGGCATATGGGTTGTTATATATGTACTTAAGCATACTTAGCAATCAAAACAAATCATATTTTGTAAATAATTTTTGACACTCACAGTGTTCTCTACAAGGGCTGTTGAATTAGCGTGGGGGAACTTGTAACAGAAGCACGTTGCAAAACGATCATCACGATTAAACCTACACGTGGTCGGTTGACGTGTCCATGCGTACGCACGCGTTTCACGTTGGCCTGTCCATTCTGGAATTCCAGCACCTCTGGTTACGCCTCCCATTCCTATACGTTTTTATCCTTCCAACAACAATGCCACTGCCTCGGAAACCAATTTCCCCGATTTTCCGAGACATTTTCGCCCACTGTGTTTCCCGTATCTCTAAACACCGTGTTGGTTCACGCCTCTGGGAAATCGCTCCTTCCGTTCTAATTCATTTGTCCGGATCCCTGTAGTCGTTGAGCGAGACCCACACAGGAAGAATCCGTCGTCGAAGGAGTTGAGAGGAATCTTGCGAGGAAAAACTCACACGATAGCGTGCAATTTCGTCTGGGAAATGTAACGGGAGTTGGTGTTCGTCGCGATAAAAACAAGCCGATAACGCCGGGTAACAGAGAAACAGGAGGGCGGCGCGACGGCACATTAGACGCGTCTCCCGGAGGATTCGAAACAGGATTAAATTTCCCGAAAGACGGTCCTCCTCTGGCTTGGGGTCGCGAGGGGTGTCTGGGTACACGGGAGGAGGCGATTCGATCGCGAGACGGGGCGGGAGCAGAAGGGGTTGCCGACTCTTCGGATTATTTCGCGGCAGCGCCGGAAGTTTGCAGTGTATCCACGAATCGCGATGCAGAGGCGCGTCTGGCGCCGGAAGTCTTTTCGAAAGTTTGATTAAACTTGAAGCAGCCGGGGCGGTGCGTGCTGGCGGAGACGTCGCGTCTTCCGTGGTGCAGGCTTGTGGGACGCGTGCACTGTTCCACACGTAGGTGAATTTCGGCCTCTGGGTCATTCCCTTTGAAAGAGCGCGCAAGGACAAAGCCAACGTTGGCGAAGTCACATCGCGCCGCCGCGCCGCGCCGCGCCACGCCAGGAGAGGCACAGTTTTTCCTTTGTTCTCGAAACGCCGCGATTCCATTTAACAGGCCGCGATGCTCTTCGTGTTCGTGCCCGTTTCCCTCGTCGCGATTCCTCGCGACTCTTCGACGTCTCTCGATGAGACGAGGAATTCCAGGAACCTTCAGAACGAGAAATTTCTCATTCGGTTAGCCCGCTAATGGAAAGCCTTGCGTTTTGTTCGTCGATCTTTTAACAAACCCAGCCGACATCCTTTGACGGCACCCCTCTTCAATCTACTCTTCTCCACTCGATTCTGGAAATATCAGGTTTCGCGGAATGCTCTGGCGTTGCCAGCGCAGCGATACGTTCCTTGTACCGAGTTAATTTTATTCGTTAAAGTAGGGCCCGCTACGTTCAACGATACTTTAGTTGGGACTCTCGGAGAGAAACGAGAGAACTTTCAGGTAGAAATATAAAGCGCTCTATTAACGCTACGTTCGTTATGTCTGGAATGATATGGTACTGGCCTGAAAATTCCTCGCGTTTCAAATTCTTTTCCTCTTAGGTTTCCGCGATACGCGATACGAGACGGAGATTTCTACGGGCGCGAGTGGCCAGAACAATTACATAGGTATGTAGCCGGTAACGCGTTGAATTATACGAGGAAGCGGGTAGAATACGGCGCGTTATCCGGCGTGACCAGCGATTTGTAAGTCTAATGTGAGCCGGAATGATTTTTCTGAAAGGGGTCGCGGCCTGGCGTGTTTCGTTTCTCTACCACCTGTTGGGATACGAATCCCATAAACTCTCCAGCCAAGCCGTTCTGCTCGTAAACAATTGGAAGCTTTTAAGTAATTGCTACGTTCGTCTTGGCACGCTCGGAACAATTCCAACCCTCGCCTTCCGACCGATTCCGTTCCGTTCTGTTCCGTTGAAATTTCTAAGAGCACAGAGTCCTGTATTCGATTGGCCTGAATCTCGAGGAACGCCTTTGGAGATAAAACGCCAAGGCGACGATGCCATGGTTCCCGCTCGGTTCCCATCGGCATGACGATTGACAAATGGTGAAGCGTGTCCCTATTAATGAGGTCCGTTTATAATCCGCGACCTCGTCCTCGCGGCGAGCATCCCGCTGCCAGAAAATAGGTACTGACGAATCCGCGGGCTTGCGTGCTAATCGAGTCGCGGCTTTAAACGGCTTGTTCGGCTTACGCGGCGAGCATTATTCTCGCGGTTTTCATCGGCCCTGGGTTAGGTTTGGCCCATCGATTCGCGTTGCCCGTTTCGTTCCGCGAACGCGGTGAAACGTTCTTCCTAGCGAGGCTATGCAAACGATCGCAGCACTGCTCGACCGTTTCCCAGTTTATAATTGGTAATTGTATTATTATTTTAGTAGGTATTCAGAGGTTGGGAACAGTCTATGGTGCGAGTGAAAAAGCCTTTTTTTCATCGAGAGTTGTACAATAACAGCCTTCATATGGAATTTTCCATTTATTTCATTATCTCCCTAAAAAAATTGCCGAAAGTGATTATAATTTTGCTTCGTCCAAGGCCTAATACCTTAAGGGGACTATTTAGGCAGTCGAAAAATCAATTATTTTTTATTGCATTTTCCGAAAGCACTGTCTTTGCAGAATAAAATGCCGTTTGGTTTATATTAAACTTTCCAAATTGTTGATTTGGCAGTTGAAAAGGTCAAACGGTGCTTAACTTATAGCGTCGCTGTTGCCCAGAAACGTTAAACGCGTTTTACTCGATTTTTTTCTGTTGGTTTTGCCGTATTTGCGAATGAATGGAGATTCAGATCGACTTGAAAAAATTACAGGATGTGCAAAACATGTGTCATTCCACGCGAAATCTGCGATGTAGTCCATAAAAATCTAGATTTTGATAAAAAAAATTTTACGTTGAACGATTTGATTAAAATTTCACTGGAAACTAAAAAATTTTCTTGTACCACAATTTCTATGGTGTTTTACCTCACAATGGTGGATACCTCACAACAAATTCATTTCGACGCTTGATGCTGTATTAAATTGATTCATATTTTGTTACGAAACATCCTGCTCCACGATTTTATTTAAAGTGAAAAAACACCGTCGCAATTGTAGTACAAGAAAAGAATTATTTTTTAGTTTTTAGTGCAATTTTAATAAAATCGTTTAACATAAAATTTTTTTATATATTTTTTTATTTTCTAGCTTTTAGTGTTTATGGATTACATTTCGCAGCTCAGACTTCCTTACAAATATCTTTTATTTATTTTCGATCGAAGGTCGTGAAGTCAAGCCCCACCACTCGAGGCTTCCTTTCTCACCTACATTATTATTATTAATCGTCTTTATTCCTGAAAAAAAAAAACAAGAAACCTGAATATTTACAAATGGCATAGACAATAATAGTAAACGTGATGCTGCAGCGATTACACTGTTGGGAAGCCTAACCGTATTCTATCGGTGCTTTAAGTACGTAGGTATCGTTGTTCTCCGATTTCACCTGACTCCTACTTGTGTCATCGCTACTCACACATCGCATCGTTAAGTTTTGCCGTTACAATATCCGTTTCACCCGTCGATCCATTCGTCACGAAAACGTTCGTTTAATCTTCGCCGCGTGAAGCTTCATGAGCGGTGTGGCGTGCGCCTTCCATCGCGAACCTCGGTACTACCTCGTGTTTGTGTGCCTCCCCGACAACACAACGGCGATAAATGTCTTTACACTGAATAAATTCAAATGGATGCGTCGTAAAATAGTTTGCCATAGCGGTGCTTTTTTTACGCGCAGCGCGGTTTTACGACGAAGAACGGAACTCCGGGCGCATAGAGCTACGCACGGAATGGCAGGGTAGCGAATCAGAAGCCGTCCCGACGTCGGCGCGAGCGCCGACCGTAACTCCTAGTTCCCCGTTCCGCTGCGACTAACGCCTCGCCCCCGCGCGAAAAACATTTCGATCGCATACTTTGTTTTCCATTTTCTCACCCCCTAAACCCGCCTTTTTCCCCGCGGCATTCCCGTTCCCTCGGGCTCCGCGGCCCGAGGACGCGTACATCGCGACGAATCCGAGTTTACGCCCGGGGAAACTGTAACTGCAGTTTCCAACTGGCGCCACGTGCTCTCGGCCGCAACAGCCGGGCAAAATATCCAGTCGACGGGATGTATCGGATTCTGGGATTCTGGGATTCTGGGATCCTGGGAACGTATTTTCCGCGTGCCGCTAATGGCGCGAACGCGACCGAGAAGTTCGCCAGCAGCTCCACGCGTTGCTGATCCTCGGTGTCGCTGAATCCTTCTGATATACGGCCGTGTTGTTTTGCACGTGACGGCTGCAAAATCGGAACGGGGATTCTAGAAGTGTCTCGGAAGTCGCATCTCACGGTCCATAGCGGATTGCACGAAGTAACGACTATGGAACACAATATATAGATTGGCACTGGTGGGAAAGAAGGATGATCGAGATGAGGATGATTGCGTAGGTGGCACGTTTGGAAGAAGGTAGAGTAGGAAGTGAGCAGGCAGCATCAGGTACGAGATTATCGAAATAAGGTGCAACATAGGAAAAAGACCCGGAGAATTTAGAAAGGAAAGTTCGTGGATACGCAACGCTAAAACAGAGAAATTTTTTGCAATTTTTTTGGGAGAAATTATGAAGCAAATCATTTTGAATCTTTTTATGGCTTTATATTTAACATTTGCATATCCGAAATAAAAATTTTATGTTAAAATTGTGTACTGTAGATGTCGCTATCGAGGCATCTTGCTATGGTGCCGCGATGGATTTTTACTTGAAGAAAATAAACGCATATTCTGTTTCACGTCCAGCGCCTTCAATTTTTGTCTAGAACCAAAAATATTCTTATTATTTATGAAATTATATCACCGATGAACCTAAGAACAATAAGTACCTAGGATTAAAAAATTTCCTTAAAAATGGTACTTTTGCTCCTAAGCTCTACAATTTCGTGTACTTTCGACTTTTTTATAGTTCTTGAGGTTCATCGGTGATATAATTTCATAAATAATAAGAATATTTTTGGGTTCCTGATTCTAGACAAGAATCGAAGGCGGTAGAACCCTCACCGTTTTGCAACTTCGGTGGCGACGCTGCAGTAAGATGGTTCGACAGCGACATCTACGATACATATCTTTAACACAAAAAATTTGTTTTCGTATCTTCAGATGGTAAATATAAAGCCATAAAAAGCGTCAAAATGATTTGCTTCATTTCTCCAGAAAAAATTCCCGAAAATTGTCCTGTTTCAGCGTTGCGCGATGTATAGTGCCCCCTTAACCAGCCAGATTGAACGAATTATTGAGAGAATTAAGAGGCTCGCATTGCCGGTGCGTCGGAGGTGGTACGCAAAGCTAAATGCTAAATACTAAATACATAGCTGGCAGAGAGGAGAAAATCGGGGAAATCTGGATGTGGCTGGGCCGAGCGATCATTAGCCAGTCAGTTTATCCCCGAGTTGCGAGGCAGTGAATGGCGCACAATGCTCGTGTCCCCGTGCATGGATGCGTGGTAGGCGCCAGCGCGAACACGTGTTCCGAACGCGTCGTTTGCCTCGGATAATCATTCGCTCGGAAAACAGACGTTCCGATAATCGAGGGAGCGCCGCGCGGTGGCTCGCGTTTCCCGAGCTACCGAGCAACGATATCGCCCGGCCCCGATTGATCGCCCGCGGTCAACGAACGGCCCCGCGCAGTTCTACACGCTTTTCAATCAATTTTTGCCGCGGTGAGAAAGGAAAACACCGGCCCCGCAAAATATTGCCCCCGTGAATTATTTTATTCCGGCTGATACGACCGAGCGAGGGCCGTTCGCGATTTTTTCGAACGGAATAAATGAAATTCCCGGGCGTACAAAGATCGGGCCGCGGGTGAACGGTCCGCCAAACAAACAGAACGGGGCTCACGGCCAGCGACAAAAGTTACTGCCCGCCTGGTCCGACTCTCTCCGCGATAAAACGTCGTTGCAGCCGCTCGATTTACAGAGTTCGGCAAACACGCGACCGACTCGCGAATTTCCACCGCCCTCAGCGACCAGAAAGGATTCAATTAACCGACACTGGGCACGCTCCTTTTTAGCGCGAACACTGGAACACTGGCGCACTGGGACACTCGAACGTGTCCGCGCCATCCTGTGCCTCAGCCATCGCCGAGATAGGTATCCCCCGGCACGGTTTTATTTCTGCCCGATTTCTCGCGGGTAAATCGTTCTCGCGAACGGTGCACGCGGCGCGGCGCAGTCTCAACTTTGTTACGCGTCTGATTGCTTTCCCGTTCGTGGGGGGGGGGGGGGGCGAGAAAACTGGTGAAACGTGGCCCACGGAAAGAGTTCTTCCTACATCGTCAGTCCTCTCTTCCCTGGAATTGTTCGAGGGACGAGGGACACGAGCGATTGAAAATTTCTGGCGATTTCACAGGCCGTTGGTTCATCGATTTCGCCGGGGCTAAGCGGAACGGGCAAGCTCCTGCTGCATATTTGCACGGTGAAGCTAATGGAGTATAGCTGGAGGTAGCTTTTTGCTAAGCTTAAGCGGTCAGTGCGATTAGCTTCGACAGTCATCCCTTGCTCATTCATCGCAGCGATCAGTCAGATTCGAAGGAATCCTTGTCCTGTCATAGTTCGAATACCTCGTTTCCATATCCGGAGCTATCGCGGCCAGTTGAGTTACGCGGCGTTTATCCGTATCAGTCGATATAGCGGCGCGGAAGTCAGTAATAATAATAATAATAATAATAATTCGTCTTTATAGTAGTGAGTAGGGTGAAAGACGAAGCTGGAAATTGCAGCCGAATGGGGAATGGACACAGGGCAAAAAATCTGATCGCAATTCTACCCCTTTTGTGCGGACCCTACGGTTCGCGGACGTTAGGATAAAAAGCCCCGGACTGGCCGTCGCTCGTTTTCGCGTGCTACTTCCACCCAATTAGAGGGAAATTAATCACCGCATTGTCTGGAAAAATTACGGCTCGGATGGTATTCCTGAGACATCCCTGGATCTTGCGGACTCCCTCGGGGTGAAACAGTGGACGGGAGAGACTGCCGAGAAGTGACTCGCTGGCCGCGATCGGTCCAGCTCATGAACGCTAAAAACTTTATTACCGCGTTAATTAACGCGTCCCGTCATGAATTCCCTTTGCGATCTCCGCTGCGCCTCGCGTTCCCTTTGCTCGACGATTCTACGGAGAGCAGCTGCCCCTGGGCTTTTACTTTAAGAAAATAAACGCGCATTCTGTTTCGCAACCGGAGTGCACCTTTCTTCCAAGATTCACTTGGCCAGTTCCCCTTCCAGGGTGGACCACGGAGGCATCTGTTTCCTAGGGTTTCTTGTGTTAATCAGTTTTCACCTTACAGCTGGCATTTTTCACTTCCCTTGGAAGGGTTTCTGTTACCTTGTTCTCGAGGCAGCTCCTTGCATTTACACAGAGACCCACGAGGTGCTGCCGTCGATGAACTTTCCTTATTTCGTTGTAAAGTTCACGCGGGGACCACGTGCTGCTTACGATCCACCCGACGGTGACGGGTAGCGCGTCTCTCGCTCGTCCTGTAGCGCTCCCGCACGTTTCCCCCGATTTCCAGAGAACGAACGAGACCCGATTCTCGGGAACTTTTCGCATTAATAATTCTATCGCGCGTTCAGAATTATAAATCACCGCGCGGCCGCCCCTGGCCTATTGGAAATGTTTGAAATTCCGAAGCTTTTCGAAGGGGATATACTTGGATTGCATAGAGGTTCGTCCAGCAGCTTTAGAATTCTTTATTCCGAGTAGCCGAGACGCACGCGCCTTGCAGCTCTCTCTTCTCGCGAGAACGTTGCCGCAGAAGTTCCGTAAGCGCGCTCTCGGTGGGACACAGGCTGCCCTTAATTGCTAATCCACGTATCTCGTATACACTCTTACGTGGGGCGCGTGCCAACTCCGCTGAATCCGTGAATTTGCGTAACGAGACCTCGATTCCACTCGCCTCTAGCCAGCGTTAATTGGCGTCGGCTGATTAAAAAGTGGATCGAGTTTTCTCTCTGCCGAATTAAAAGTCCGCCGCAATCGAGCATCGTCTAGCAGGCCGATGGGAGCTCGACGAGTTACGCTCGCATTCGATTCAACTGTCCTCCATAACGCGTAAAAGCGCGGAAGGCCCTGCCCATCTCGACGAGCTCGTAGATCACGGCGCGGTTTAAAATTCCGCGGAAGGAGGATTACGTTTCCGCGACCGTGGGGCATTTGCATCGAAAACAGGGGCGAAGCTGGAGGCCGGATGCTCGGAGCCGGTATGGCGGTCGCGTAAACATGCAGACACAGTTTTTCAAAATTGTCGTAATTCCCAGTGACACGGCGCAGGCCGGTGCAGCTGTTGCAGCCCCGGAACGGGAACAGGGTGCATATAGAGGCATAAACTATGACAGAACGTGCCGCAACCTCCTGGCGAGAACTTTAAATCCCGAGGCTACGCCACTGCATAAACTTCCTACCATACTCTTGATCCACTCTCCGAATTCGTGTTCCTCGCGTGTACAGAGTCGGGACTCGCTGCCTACGAGATCCTAGATGCTTTTACTTGCAAGCCGGTCTCTGAAACAGGGACACTTTTAAAATGATAAAGCTGTTCCCCGTATCTTGGCCGTTGCTCGTGTGAAATTTCAATGTCGAGAAGGCGACGCCCCGTGTGCTCCGGGCTAATAGAATTTTTAACGGGGCAGTAGAGGGATGGAGGGATGGAAGGCCGATCGTGCAGGCGCGTCCACCCCCGTAGGGTCCATAAAATCTGATGTCCCAGTGGCCCAATCACCGGCGCCGAGTGTTATGTAAATTTCCATCGGTGTGCGGTGTATAGCGGCAATTACGCGTCCAGGTTGGTTGATCGATATTTGCTCTCGGTGGACGTTCTTGTTATCGAGTTCCCGGATAGGGGCAGCGGAAGACTAAGAGCGGGAGGGGAAAAGGAGGCGCGCGGTTCGCGAGAGTTTTCCAGTCATACGAGGGACAATGGCCGGAAAGATAAATGTTACCGCGCTTGTTCCCTTAATTTCGAGGGAGCAGCAGCGAGACGTCGCGTCGGACCGCGAGATTAACAACGGTGCCTGGTTTACTGATAAGCAGATCACGGTTGGCTTTCCCAGCGAAACGAGGGAAAACTGGAAGATCGTCGACGAGCAGAATCAATCGCGAATCGCTCCAGTGGCCCGGTTTTTTTCTCGATTCCGCTGACGGGAAAATTGCTTCCATGGAGGCTCGTTCGGGTTACAGCGACGTAATACGAAAGAGATCCGCGAAAGCCGGGCCACCGCCGTTTCTTCGTTCGAATGGAGCGTTCCTCTTGCCGAATGCAAAACGCGATCCGACTCCGAGAACGATATCCCGAGTCGTTCGTCTGTAATTGAATTAAAAGGCTCGCGAGGGAATTACCGTTACCATTCGGGGACGAGGATATATCGTTGGGGATGACTCAAGGTCCCATCGATTTTTATTCCCATCGGGAGGATAATGTCATCTCTGCCGTCGCGGGGAGTGTTGAATCGATAGTCAGGCTGTTTGAGCTCGTAATACCCGGGCCGCGTGTGGCGAGCATCTTTATCTTCGAATTTCCTTTCGCCGGCTGCAGGCGGGCCGCTCGTGAAATCTCGCGTTCCCGCCGAGGGGCAACTTTGGTTTCTCTTGGTCGACGCGACAGCTCGGGGATTCCACGAAATACACTGTTAGGCAAGAACAATCGAAACTTGGCCGCCAAGTAATCTCGTCGTCTCGCTCGCGTTTCCCTATCCTCCCTCAAACGGTTCATTTCCCGTGGGGTGTAAATCAGCATTGTCGCGGGTCTCCTTGTACAAGCGCTTGGTACCCGGTGCTCGGAAAGTTTGACGATCCCGAGGATCGGATTAACAAGTCTTGGGGCTGGAGCGCGATCACCCTCGCAGCATTTCGGATCGATACCGCTGACCCACGGGATATTAATTAGCGGTTACGTGTATGAAGGGTAGAATCGATAAAGGGACGTTAGATCGTCCGAAGACGCTCCTCGTCGCGGACCTTATCATCCGTCCGAGCTTTTCATTCCGAAACTTTACGATGACCTCCTCGCCGCTGACGGACGGCAGCATTATCGTGCCACCGCGGCTGGATTCCAACTTTCACAGCGAACCTTAATGAAGGATATCCCTGAAATGAAAACTGCCGCTGCTCTCTCGCGGAGTTATCCTTGGTAAAACAAGACCGTGTTCCATAAACTGGCGATCCGCGACGAGCACTTTCCCTGCCTCGCATTTATTGCATCCAGACGCCTGCGCGCGTAGATTAGTCGTGACCTGGGGTGCCAGGGTCACGAACGTGCCTTGAGAAAAGGTGATATCGGTGGGACCTGGGAGCCGTGCGAGGAGATCGCGAAGGTTATCCGAGGCGACGAATACCGGGCCGTCGAATCGAGGCGGAATTCAATTTAGGCATGCCGCTAATTGGTCGGATTAGCTTCCGTGCTGCAGCGCGCCGGTAACGATCCGAAAGCCGCGCGAAATTCGCTTAATTAGATGAGCAAATGAAGACACGGAGGAGACGTAAATTTGCGTTTTACGCGAGCCGCTCTATCTGCGCGACTTGAACGCTGCTCCGCGTCTCCTTACGCTACGTAATTGCCCATTCTCGGGGAGGCTACTCTCTCCTTCCGATGGTCCACTTTTGTAGCAATTTCGCGAACGTCTGCCTGGTCGCGTGCATTTCGGTAATTGGCTTCTTAACCCACCTTAACCGAAGCTCGCCGTCGCTCTTTCCACCAGGGACTTCCAGAGTCCAGACGCGATCTTTTGTCCTGCCCCCATCGTTATTATCACGTTTCTCCTTTCGCCAGCCTCGGATCGCACAACAATGCGTCCAAGACAAAGTGGAACCGCTCGCGTTCACTTCTCGCGAGTCTTTGAACCTGCTCTCGAGGCTGTGTCCTCTCGGCTCACCTTTAGCCGCTGACCAGGCTCGAGTCGAACGGGACGGAACATGCGGAGCTGGAGGTCACTGAACTCGAGTTGTTGCGAAATCACAGGGAAAACTGTCCTCGCAATCTCCCGATGGAAAGCCGCGAAAACATCGGCTGTAGTTTGAGAAGGGGTGTGTTGTGATTCACGGGGCTCCGTTAACGGGCGGGCTAAGAAATTTATGGTGTCGTAACGCGAGGGAGCTATGCACGTAGTGCACACTGCACAGGGGATGGGACAGGACGCGACGCGAGACATCGGAGCCGACCGTTTCGTTCCAATGTGTCTACAGCTTCTGACACCACTATGGCAGATTAAGCCACGTTGGGTGCTTATCCAGCACGATTGTACCGCCTCTGGATCCCACGGACATCGACCCACTGTTTCTGACGAACCCGCCTTTCGTTTCCACTCGAGTTGTGTTGGAGAAAAAGGAGCCTCGGACGAGGGGACTCGAACCCACGATTTTCGGATCCATTGCGCGCTGCCAAGTGCGTTTTTTTGTATTTTTTGAAATGTTTATTCACGAACAATTGTACAATAATATATATGATAAAGCTTCAATAAACTACTTAGGGCTGAAAACAGTATTTTCCGCTGTACTACAGGCTAGACGGCTTACAAAAGGCACTTGCAGTCGCGCTATCATAGACTTATATTGTAAATACATATATCACTAAGGGATTGTTACATTGGGTGAAAACACCAGTAGTCGACCACTCTCAGAAAAACATGAAAAATAAGATTTTTAGAAGTGACAATCTTTTGAACAAAGTGCAGTTCTCTAACTGCACTCTGTTCAAAAGATCGTCACTTCTAAAAATCTTATTTTTCATGTTTTTCATGTATTTAAAAATAAGGGAAACCTTCACCTCTCGCCGCGTGAAAAATCACGGCACTCGCTCGCTCTTCAAGTATGCAGTTGCTCGAAACAATAGCTAGGGTAAGAGAGATCCGAGGCGACGAAACGGCCTTATCGGTGTTTTTCTGACAAGCGAGCGGAGTTTGAAGAGGCCTGCTGCGTGCGTGGCGAAAGAGGGTCGCTCCTTCTCCTGGAGGAGCTTCTCCTCCTTCGATTACATCTCGTTATTTACAGACTGTCGAGCGCACTTTGTCGGCCGCGCTTTGTCGGTCGACGGGGGAGGCAGGTCGTATCGACGACAACGGATCGCATGAACAGGAAGTCACGTACGCGGGCGTAAATCACGCGTCGAGGGGATGCGACGTTCGGGTGCATCGTTTAGCTCCGTGAGAACGGGGCGGAGTGCGACGTGTGTGAGTCGTGCATATTTATGCACACGTATCTGGCGTATGCAGCTCGTTTCCGTTCGCTCCAGCCAGTCGTTTGCAGCTTTTTGTTTTAAGGAGAATTAATAAGACTGTCTAGGAAGTATTCAGGGATAGAGGGTGTGGTGGTTGAGTATGAGAATCGACAGCCGTGAATATCTCCGCCGCGGACGAGATCCTTGATACGGGGGATATACTCGTACACATATATTTATGTATACGCTTGGTTAAAATTCTCTGCTCGCCGAGAGGAGCTGGCGCGACGAACCGAGCTGAGTGGAGACGATCGCGATATTTTCGCGGATTTTCATCGAGAGGGCGGACGAAACGGATGACGGGTCTTTTAATCGAGCCCCCTCAACTTTCCGCAAGTTTCGGGGAAAAATTGCCTCGTTAGGCGAGCGAATTTAATTAAAGCGGGCCAGGCCATGGAAAAGAATTTTCCCCTCGTTGCGTTTCGATCTATTTGTTCGGGATTATCGAGCATCGCGGAGAGAGGGTGACGGGGCGAGGGACACGGGCACGTCGGAGCGATTCCATTTTAATTTCAACCTCGGAAACGTCTCGGCCCGGCTGCTCGCGGTAACTCTCGCCTGCAACTCGGCTTCGGTCGCCCGGGGAGGCGACCGCGAAGAAAGTCAAATGAAAGGGAATTAAAAAAGCGGAGCGAAAGGAGAGGGAAGTTTTAATGGGTTCCGAAAAAAAAGGAGAGTCCACGGCTGGAAGAAGTTCTCGAGAGCGAAAACAAAATTTAATTAAAGCCCTCTCGCGGCTTAAAGAGCGCCGCCGGATTCGCCGCTATTAATTTCGCTGCGGGATCATCCCCCGTTGGAAGTGGATGGATCGTCGTCGGACCAGCGGCGGTAGAACGAGTCGAACGTTATCCGTAAACTACCACGCTGGAGACACGCTATCGGTTAGCCCGGGGGCTTCTTCGCCACCCCTCGATCCACACCCGATTCAAAACACCCAGCGGCGAAACATTGTTTCCAACTTGCCTGCTCGCGAGCCGCCCGGCGAACGGTAGGAGAAAGTGAAGTAAAGTGACGACGAGGAGGAGAGAGGTGGCTGGAGATTCGAGAGGGTACCGATGCACGCGCGCACCGTGGCCACCCCCGACGCTGCGCACAAAGGGGGATGAAATGGCGATGTGCAGAGGCATCGCCGAGCTGTGCTGGGTTAGATACAACGGGGGTTAGAGGCACTCCGTATAAAAACAAAGGGCTGATATTTTTCCTGGCGCGCGAGGACGTCGATACTCCCGGCTATCCCGAAGCGAGTGGATCCTGTCGGACCAAGTGCGCGGACGTGTTCCATTTCATTCCTGTAGGTATATATGTAGGTACTAGCTACTCGCGCGGCCCCTGTGTATGGGACGTTTCAAAAATCTCCACACTTGAAGCGCTGGAGAGCTTGGACGAGGGCCGTGTCGTTGTTAACTTCATAAATAGCGGAATAACTTTTTCGGTCGATACGGGCTTGTTTCGAGAGCTTAATGTGTGGATTTAGTCGACGATTCAGTCTCATTGAGACAATGGGGAGTGCAAACGACGTGGAATCGGCTTAGACTTTGACAGAGTTAGAATCATGAGGGAAGGGAAACTTGTACCCCCTCACTTTCTGATTTCACGGGAAATATTTATTTTGGAAGAGAGTGGTTTGTTGCCACTGTGTTCAGTTTCTCAGACGCATTTCAACTGAAATGGCAATATACTGCTGGACGAAATTCATGTAAAGTAAATAGTGTATTTAATTATTAATAAGGCGGAATAATATCGAATATAATAATATTCCCCCAGGGGAACCAGGCTTGAGGGGGATTTTTACCCACTAAAACCCCACGGCCACTATGAAGTGTTTAATAATTTACATGTAAATATCTCTATTATTAAGGCCTATTGACTTAAACGCTCGGACACATATTTACTTATTTTCGAAATAGATACATCGTGCCAAGGCTCATCGAAATCGATATCGACCACACCCTGTCCTCCCCTTGTGAGCCTGCAATGAAAATTTAAAAATCCTATTTGTAAATTTAAGTAAGTTGTACACATGCTGATAATTTTATCGAGATCGGTTGATGCAGAAACAAGCGACAGGCATCGAAATATGTAAGAATCTTTAGGTTTATTACAATTATAGGCCGAAAACTGTGATTTCCACCACTTTTAATGAGAATGTATCGCAAACGAAACTCGGTCGAGGTGGCGCTCTGATCGGAGTGCGCAAGATGGCGTCTGAGCATGCGCGTGATGACGCTGTGACGTCAAATCAATCAACGCCAAGATGAGCTTGGCTTTGCGCTTGCGTCGATTCGTTTATAGTGTTTATTATTATAACCTTTTTATTTGAAATCAAATATCATGATTTTTGCGTGCATCATTTCAAATCCGAGCAAATTATTATTAGAGAAAGTGTGATTGGTTTGACGTCACAGCGTCATCACGCGCATGCTCAGACGCCATCTTGCGCACTCCGATCAGAGCGCCACCTCGACCGAGTTTCGTTTGCGATACATTCTCATTGTTTCTAGCTCATACCTACGTTAGCCGATTTCTATGAATTCTTCAGCATGTATACAACTTAGGTACTTAAATCTACAAACGGGATTTTTAAATTTTTATTACAGGCTCAGATAAAGAAGTGTAAAAGTGCCCTGAACTATTTTCATCGCTATTCCAAAACTACGAATCACGTCATCTAAGTAGTAAACTAATCCTCCTAGCTTCTCAAAAAACTCCATTCGTTTGGACCAATTTTAAAAAAGATAGTCTGCTTTAAAGGGTGTCCGAATATTTTCATCCTGCACTGTATACGTAACCATGTACCTATTCGGCAATGAATAGTGTCGTGCAATATAGGCACCTCCTCGTTCTACCTCCAAACAAAGCCAGCTTTCTTTCCAACGAAATATAACAGCACGATTTTGAGTCGTCCTGTACGCGGCGCGACGCGTGAACACTGAACAGTGTCCTCTGTGTTCGAAAGAAACACATTGTTCCTGCGGCCAGTGGCACTGGCTACAGAGAATCCAGGCTGTAATGGAATTACGATATCTGGACTCGTTGCCACGCGTCTTCGTCTATACACCACTCCCGCTATTCTTCTTCGCCGCAGCCAGCAACACTCGCTTCCTTTCCCCTCAGAGTCTGTCTCCGCCTCGTTGAGGCGTTCGATTTACTCGAGACTTACTCGATTCGTTTGAAGAGTCTCTTGGAGAGGCCAGGAACCCCCAGCATCCATCGCGAAAAAGTTGAGCAACGAGGGAGACCGCGTTTCCGCCTTTACGCTTTCGATATAGCAGCTCCCGAATATCACTGATAATTCGTGGCACTTGGGTGAAAGTTGCGAGTGCCCGGAGCTTCCTTCCCGCCCCTTTTGTTCGCCAGACTACGAGGGAAGGCTTTTAAAAAAATTTGAAAAGGCTTTTGCCGCGAACAGCCAGCCGGCTCGCAGCGAGCGCTCCTCCTCCCGATTATCCCCCCGCACTAATTAAACGATGCCCCGGCCGATACGTCAAATTAGTAATTACCGAATGTCGCTAATTATTCGCCGTTGTCGCTGGCAGCGCGGAGCGCGGACAATCATTTCGCGGAAATTCGATGGGATCGCCCTCGGGGGTGGGAACCTGGCAGCCGTTTCGAAGCGCGTAGCTACACGGAAAAATCCCGCCGGCAAGAAGCTTCTCCCAGCCGTTTTTCCACGGGAATCTGGTGAAAGAAAATGTCGGGCGACGCATCGCTCGCTGACTCTGCTCGCTAGTCATTTCCATATGTATAGCGCCACCGGTCTCGAGATTAACATATTCCCCCGCTCGTTACAAGTCTCTCTCCCCCGTCGTGCTTCTTTTTCGCCAACGTTTATTTCGCCGTTTCGCCTCGGCGCCTTTAATTTCCTCTGCTTTGCGCCGTCCATTTTACTTTACATATTTATCCCCGATGCATAGGTACATATACACCCTGGGCGAGTCCGATCGAAGTTTACTCGTGTTTAAAACGTTGCTGACAAATGCGCAGGCTATGCAAGCATCTCCAAGCTGTATACGTAAAATTGATAGGATTACGCAAAAAACATTGCCGTCTGTTGGAGGAAAAGTTGAAGCAACCGCGGCTTTGATACGCGCAGCCGTTCGTTTCCGTTCGAGAGTCGCTGGGAAATTCGCTGGATTCCGGTGTGTGTGTGTCCCTCGAGTATCCTCTTGAAAACGTTTCAATCGTCCCCCATCCTGGGGACCGCGAGCCGCGAGGAGTGCGGGTGCTCTAAAAGCAGGCGCGAGTGGCGCGAGGGAGATCTGTCAGGAACGGGCCGCGTCCTCGCAGCGGGATCCATCGGTCGCGAGGAAGCGGGTGAAAGCGTTCCAATGTGCATTTTTCCGAACGATCGGTCGCCGACAAAACTTTCTCGCGCCTCTCCTTCTCCCGGCCACTCCTCAGCGCGGTTGCCTCTCCGCCCTCTCTGCCATCTCCGCCACCCTTTTATTCTTGGCGCGCAAGAGGGAGAGGAGCGTGCCGCGGCGCGTGGTGGGCGTACGTGACGCTGCATTTACATAACGCCGCTGCAAATTGTCAATGCAGCCGGCTTGGAAAATAAAATATGCGCCGCTGTTCCCCGCAGAACTCGGGGAAACAGGGCTTGCGCCACGACCAGTTGGCAAAGGGAGGGAAAGGGGGTCGAAGGAGCACGTGGCTGCGACCAGGGTGGCTGCCCCAAGCAGTCGGAACTGCTAGGTGGCCGGGGATGCGCGGGGGAGTGATTTAAGGGGCTGTGCAGACGAATAAATTTCGGCGAGACGGAGCGCGCGGCTTCGCGGAAAAGGCAGGACTCGTGCAAGCTCTGCGGAAAAATCAGCTTCAGTGCAGAGGCGTGCGCGCCCTTGCTACTGCTGCACCTTGGAAAACGCAGATTCCGATATATCTCTTTGTCTTCTTGTCTCGCGGCTTCTCTCGCCACGGCGTCTATTTTTCCACGATTTTCCCAACTAGCCTCGCTTTTGGCCCTCCGCGCTTTCCTTCTCGCTCCTCTTTGCCCTCGCGCGTTCTATCGAACAAGTTTTTTTTACAATTTTTTACACCACACAGCTGCTGTTTATCTTCGCTCCAGTAGCCGTGCATAAAAGCTGCGCGAAGCTTGCGGACGGCCCGGATTTTTGCACGTGCCCCTCTTTTGCCGCATTAAAGTAGGTTTTTCGTCTGGACGTAATGAGAAGAAATTAGACGATTTTCTCGAAAACGAAGCGAGATATTAAAAAATTTCAATCCTTCTCCTCGACTTATTTACTTGTTATAGGGGAGAGTGGGATAAACCGGAACATCAATGTTTCTCTTAGATAAGAACTGCGAATGAGTTAGTATCGCGTGACATGGGACCAAAAGGTCCTCACAGCATTTTGCGACAGAGCATATATAAGGTAAACGTGCCAATTATGGAACACCTTCCTAACTACGTCCCCCTTTTGAAACAGTACCACAAATAGTAAAGTAAAAAATTTTCACAAAATATAAAAATAATTATGAAAATTTTATTGACATTTGTAAACATTTCTGTTTGCAAAATTTACAAATATGACGATTTATATGCAATAATTAACTTAAAAAAAAAATTAAGTAAGTTACTTCCGATACTCGCAAAAATCAGTGTTTCAAATTAACGGTCCGCTTTCTGCTGTCTGTACCGTTTATGAAACGCATGTGAGAATTGTCGTGGCATCTGTATATCCAGTTAATTTAATTATTGTAATTATATTAGAGCGATTAAAATAATACCTATAACTCCATTTATATGAGTATATCGAGCATATAAGAGTAAGTATACCAAATTAGAAGATTTTATATGAAACTAAAAATCTAACCCATAACTTGAATGACTGTTTCAAAATGGGGACACGGAATTTGGAACACCGGGTCATGGTACGAAAGCGGTGTTTCATAACACGTACAGATCCTTACTTTAGTTTTTTAAACATATTATTTTTTACTCACAATGAATAACAATTTTATGGCTCATTATGTAATCATAAAACATTTATCTATCAAATGGTGTACAAGGTTTCCAAGTTAATACGTTTAATTATTTAAATTACATGATAATTGAATATCCCTGCCGAAAAGCGTTCCATAACCGGTACGTTTACCTTAGACCCGTGCACACGTTACTTCTCCGCTAAGAGAGTTGGAAAAATTTCCGGTATCGACGTTTCAATATTTGTACTTTCGATCACTTTTCGGCACTTGGATTTCGAAAATTAATAACAGCAAGTACATCGTTGGATTATATAGTCCTTACGCTACATTTTGACGTCAATAAATGTAACCCATAACCACAAATTCAAACGACTTGAAATCAGCCTGCAATCAGCATTACCTAACCACAAATCAAAACTTAGACACTAAAAAGTAAATAATAAAAAAATATGCAAAAATTTTTTAAGTTAAACAATTTTATTTACAATGCACTAAAAACTGAACAATTTTCCATGCACGTGTTGATATTCGTTATTCATGTTAAAAACCATGTGTATTTGGTTATTTTCAGTCATTTTTATGTTACTGAAAACATATATTTATAGTTTTTAACATAAGTGAATACATTTTAAATCATAAAAATAAAGATTTTCTACGTTTACGTGGTCTTCAAGTGGGTGTTCCGTTTTGCCCCATGAAAATTTCATTTTCCGTCGATCCTAAAGATTTTTCTTAACAATGGCTTTGATTTTCTTATAGTCTAAGGTCCACTGAAAACTCCTGTTGAAGTCCCGTGTTTTTTCTCCTTCCAATTTTATGTTATCACCCTCCAAAGTTAAGCGTTCCGTTTTACCCCACTCGTCCCTAAGTCAAAAAGAAACAGTAACTTTTTTTTATATCAAAATACAAAATACAAAATACAAAACATACTTTTGGATCCCACTGTTTTTAAGGATAGCTAATTAGCTCGAGTCGTCGCCTTTCCGCGATCCCGATAGCTCGCTGCGCGAAAAGAACTCAGCGGTCACTCTCCGCGAATTGTTATTCGTTACCAGGCATTTCCTCCACTCTTTTGGAATGAGCGTTGACGCGCGAGTAGCTTTTGCGTTCGGTTCGTTAGGAGGCAGCGAGGAGCGCGGGCGCACGGCTGCTGGTCGCGTACAGGTGAAATTGGACGGCTTAATTCGCGCGATTCCAAATTATTGGCCACGCAGCCATGCCTCGATTCGGTCACCGGCGAAATTGACGCTGACGAGTTCCACGGGCTTGACCCCGCTCCCTCCACCGATGCTCGTGGATTGCCATTTCAGCTTCTAGCGCCGTGCACTCGCTGCTGGCTGCGATAAATTAATATCGGACCATCCGCTCGCGGATAGAATGCCTCCTTGCAGCGACGCTTCGTATTGTTCGAAGACAGACCGCGTCCGATCGGAATATCGGTATCTCGACGCGGCCAGCGTCGAAAAGGGGGAGTTTCGATTGTCGGGGACCGAAGACAGCTGTATCTCTATCCGAACGGTTCCCGGGCCGATTCTGCCGTTAACAAGGCCTGGTTTCGTTCGTTTTACTTATCTGTCGCGATGCGTCGCGCCACCCTTTGAATTCTGCATGAATGGCGTATGAGCGTCGCGGTTCGTGCATGAAATCTGTCGAGTGTGTGGACGCGTAGACACGCGTACCTACGCACGCGTCGCGTCGCGTCGCTGGCTCCCTGTGGCCGTAGACGGGCTGCACGCGTGGTCCCGCGGTGCCGTGCGTCGTGTCGCCATACAGAGCTGACGATGCGTTTAATTAAACCGGCTGTCGCCCGTCTCCTGGCATTGTTTCCCGGCCCTGAAAAGTTCTGTCCTGGACCGCCGTCCCATTGTTAAGCACCAAGCTCTCGTTTGCGTTCATGCCGTGCGCACTCCGCTCCCAACAATGCGCCGTTATTTGTTGCTCATTTGACGGACAACAGATACATATCAGTCGGTCCCCGCTCCTTCTCCGCACACGCGAGTGCTGTCATTTCGATTTGCAGCGTTTGGACTAGCAAATGCGCCGTTGCTGGCGCTGACGAGCGTCATTTTGCGAAAAACGGCTGCACATGTAGGGTGGGAGCTGTGTTTCCTTCGCGGGCATGGCAGGTATGGGAGTTACAGTTACGAGACCGGTGGGCCTCTGTTCTTTGAGCTCGGCTAGCTAGCTAGCTAGCTTCACGTTGGCGAGTGCCAATAAAACCGCTCCTAAGTCTGACTGGAAAGTCCAGAGAACTCAGCCCCGGGGTGGATATTGTGAGAGATAATGGACTCGTAGAGAGAGTCAGATGGAAAGGAGAGGAGCAGAGCTGATGCTACGGGTCTATAGGGGCGATCTCGCGTCCGTTTCAGGGAGAACCGGGTCTAATGGCTTAATGGGAAATCGGGCAGAAAGCGCGCGCTTCCATCCAGCTGTCCGCCGCGCCGCGCCGCGCCGCGCCGCGCCGCGCCCGTCCAAGGAGGTCGGATCGCGCGCGTACACGCTCGCATGCCCGGCGATATAGCGAATTTCCAAGCTACTCGTCCCACTCATCTATAGCGATCCAATTTCCGCGGCGCGACCGCCGATCAAGCGTGCCGCCCGCGGAATATATTTTCGACGCCGGGCATCGTGTTTGTGCTCCGCGCCTGCAGCGCAAACAATCGCACTCGCGCGCTCTAATGCGATAGAGTAATTTCCATTCCCCCGCCAAATAACTTTTTTGCTCGCGCCCAATTCCCAGTTTAATATGTATCCTCCTTTTTCCTCCCGCCGCCCGCTCGTCCGGGCGCGTTCGAGTTCGTTACGCGGCATTCAGCCGCGAATCTGGGTCGCAGTCGAATCCGAGAGAATTGATAGTTAATTAAGAACGTTTGTCCCGGGGAAAAGCTGCAGCGTGTAGCTCGAACCGACCGTCGGATCCTGCGTTCGCCCGGTTTTTCGATAATTAATCGCCGTCGGGCGCTGATAGAGTGCTTTCTTTTCAAGACGGAGAAATCATTCCCGTCGCGCTCGTCACGTTCGATTTCGCGCGCGCCAATCACACGTAACCAAACACCCACGCTGTCCTAGAGAATTGGAGCCATTTGCGAGGGAAGCTCGGTTACCCGAACAATGTGCAATGAAATTGTTTAAAATGTTGTAGTTTAAATAAAAGAACGTTCCACAGTGCAAATTTTAAACAATTCGATTACTTAGTGTTATAGGGCATAAAAAGCTGTTAACTTGTCATTGTAATAAGTTTTTTTTATATCTACTATAGTTTTCGTTAGGGGGATTGCGCCTTGTTGGGCCGAAAAATAGGTAATTTTTTGTGATTTTTTGTACAAAAACGATTCGGCAAATTAATTTGGGGATTGATAAACTGTTTTATTGCATCTTGCGCTATTGTTCTGAATTTTTGTGTGACAGTGATAAAAAGCATGACAGGTTAACAGAGTGCCGACTGAAAGCGTTGAAAAATAATCGGGTGGTCCTGGCGCAAAGTACTGTAAGGGTTATCTGAAACACAAAAAGGGAAAGTGGTTCTTAATCTATATGAATGTGGCTATCTGTGGTAGTAGATTTATTGCCGCATCTGTTACTTACCGTTCCTTTTTTATTTAAAAAGTTTCCCCAATTTTTTGACGAGATCTTCTTCACATTCAAATCAAGACGATTCATCTTCTTCTGAAGGCTACCATTTTAACGTTATTTTATTTTCCTTAATGAAGCTACTACCGCAGATAGCCACATTCATATGGATTAAGAATCTCGTTCCCTCTTTGTGTTTCAGATAATCCTTACAGTACTTTCCGTCAACGTCAAGACCACCCGATTTTTTTCAACGCTCTCAGTTAACACTCTGTATCTGTCATGCTTGTTTTCACTGTCACGCAAAAATTCCGGCTAATAGCTCAAGATACAATAGAATAGCTTGTCAAACCTACAACAAATTACTTATTTTTCGGCACAGCAAAGCGTAATCCCCCTTAAGCTTTAGTGGGTGTTTTCACCCTGAGGAACCGAAAGAGTCGTGGTCTCTGCAAACGTACATAGTTTAAAAAAAAATCGCAGTTTTCGTGTAACCGGGCATCCCTTGTTTGCTCTGTAATATTATTCAGAAATTACGCGCAGGTAATTACCATCTCTTGTAATCGAAACAGGTACGCTTGGCTTCGTCACCTAGATAGCTTCGTATCACGCGGATGACGCACGAAACTTCCACCATTTTGATTAGCTTCTGTAGATCGATCGCCAGTGCATATTCCGCGACCGAGGTCTGGGAGAATTATGATGCTCGGTTCCGAGTGTTCGCAACTTCCTCCGCGTCGTATCTCAAAAATATCGAGTTCCAGACGCAGCCGTACGGCGAGCTCGATTGCACAGGAATAGTTAATGCATTCACGTTGCTCGCGTGGTGCTGCAATAATTGCAGGGGAGAAGGAAAGTCTCGCGAAAAGCGAGCGGTCCTTATTGGACGGGAAAGTTGCAGTTGCCGGAGTTTCCGGGGCGAAGCGTCGATAAAAGTGGGTGTAGCGACGTGTATCGCGACCGTGTCGGTGCAGAGACTCCGGTGGATGGGTTACGAGTAGATATGATGCTTTAACTTAGCGCGTTTTTAACTTCTCGAGAGCACTTTGCAGTTCTACGTTCCATGGAGAGCCGACGTCGCGCGGCCCGACCGTCGACTTGTCGAATGCGCCCGCAGGTCCCGGCGTAACGACCATTTAGCTTGTCGCGGTGTTCGCAAGGTCCCCGTCGCTTCGCTTCAGAATCCGTCCATGTTTTCGCGACGCGGCGTTTGTTCGCCCGCCTCGCAGTAGCGCTCGAGCATTGAAAATTCTCGAGCTCCCAATCACGATTTTTCCGGCGCGATCGTTTAATAAACCATCGCACGTCCCGCGAGCAAACTCTACTCGCAATTTTTCTCCGTTTGGGCCGCGCCGCGTCGATCGGGATTTTTGTTCCCGCCGGCAGCGTCTGCCACCGTTCAGTTTCACGCTCGAGTTGCTCGGCTGCAGAGAATATAAGAGGGGAATTTGCGAAAATTCTACGCGAGCCGTCCGCTCCATATTTCGCTACGCTCTGACATTTTGCCAGGCACGTCAGAGTGTCCCGTTTGTTTATCCGAACGGTGTTCGCACGAGCGCGCAAGGGTAAACGACGACTACCCTCGCAGCTCCGAGGTGTGGCGCCTCATCCGTCGGAGAATCGGTTGGATTTAGGTACCGTAAACAGAAGCGTCGCTCTGGAGGGAAAAACGGTCCCTGGTTTGCTCAGGGGAAGCGCGACCTTCCATCGCGGCACTTCGACTGGTCTCCTTTAGAGTGAAACTCTGACTAGCCGCGGACAGGATCGGTCCAATTAGTAGGGGTAGGTTGGTGGATGATTCGTCTTTAGTTCGATGACGCGTGTCGAGCTAACGAGCCGTCGCGGGAACGGCCAAAGAACTGAGCGCCTCTTATTGCACGCGAACGGTGGCTGGGTGAACAGTAGGCGCGCCAGTGGTCCATCTCACTCGACTTTTAATTGGCCAGTGACTACGAGGGCCGTTTGCCCGCTTCCCCTCCGATTCCCCGGCGATTTTTCCGGTGCTCGCGGTGCCTCTGATTTTGACAGGGGCAGTGTGTCATCGGCCGACAGTTTACACGGGACCGCAGAATGGACGGCCGGTGTACGTGCACGCGTCCTCTAATATCATTGGATTACGACGCGGTCCTGTCGTTGGCTGCGCCCTGCTTTCGATGTCCGTGCCACCGGACTGCGACCACTGGTTGGTATGTACTACTTGTCCAGCTGGTTCGGTCATTCTTCCGCTCGATTCGCGTTATTGGCCTCGTCCGATTACCGCACCGTCTCGAGAATTCGATCGCACGACCGCGATTCCTCTTTCAATTCACTGCTTATTCAAGCATCTCACGCAGTTTACAGGTTCAAAGTGAAACTTTGCGAGTAGTAGAGGAAGTGCAGCATATTTGGAATACTGTTGGTAATTTGGAATACCGAAGTATCTAATAAACTACTAACGCTATTTAATGTGTAACACTGTAGATTATAGGGGCTAATGACCTGTTCACTAATGACATTTGTGGATGAACCGCCATTTTTACATTTTCGACTTAATCTGCAGAGGAAGGAAACGTCAATCTGCAAAAGTTTTTCAGCGCGTATTCAATCGTTCCAATCATGGTTAAAATATGTCAAAACTTTAGTGTTAAACACTTAATCGACTCATTTGCATGTTCCTTCCATGGTTCCGTGCCAGTTTTGCGATAATTTCGAGAATACAAAGTGTGACATGAAATTTTAGGTTTCAATGCCATGTCGCCAATTCGGAATACCGAAGGTGAAGGTAATTTGGAATATTCCAAAGCCTACCGATGCTTTTGTTTCACGCGTAATGGCTACCACCGCGTCGGTTTCGTCTGTTGCAAGTAAATTTCAAGATTTTTAATTTTTATTTAGATAAAAATTGTTCCTTAATTGTGATTTCTTAGCCTGATTATGTGATAACATAAACTAATTTTATTATCTACATGTTTTGTTTAAGTTTATAAAGTGAAGGTAAATTGGAATACCGATATTCCAAATTACCTGCACCTTAATGAAATCGAAACTTCTTGTAATTTTTCATTCAAACCAAAGTTTCAGTTATTTTTTGTTTTTTATTTTTACTGACACTAAGAAATATGAAAGTTTATTAGTTTCCCTATGATATTATGTAGTTTTATTTGTTCCCATTCTCTCTCGTAATTTTTATTCGTCTTAAACAAACTGGTATTGAAAATATGCTGTACCTCCACTATGTATTCCTCCAATCACTAAAGACCGCGGGAGGTTGGACGAAACGAGGAAATCGGCTATTGCGTGGAGTGTTTAAATCACGGGCAGGGCAGTGGCAGCTGGAAGTTGGCGCGCGCACGTACCTACCTCGGAGCGCGCTGCGAGTGGCGAAGGCAATAACGAAGTCTGGGAACTGCGAAACTGCGAAATTGCGTCGCAACACGGTTTCCGGTCCGGCCAGCGGCAAGGTGGCCGGTGTGTTTGCTCGCAGTTTTGCGAATCATCGTTCGCGGATCGGGGCTCCGGGTGAGTTGGCTGCGGAGGCTAGCGAATCGAAGGAAAGACGGGGGAAGGGAAAGGAGAGGAAGTAGGAAGAGCGGCGCGAAGACGGAGAAAGCGAGGGAAGGTCGGGATGGGGCCGAAATCGCGCGAGAACCTACAGACGTCGGGGTAAATGCAATTACCCTCCACCTATGTAGCAAACTAAGTTAAACTTGTGACCGAGGCTTGGGCCAAACAGTTTGCATTATGTATCCGCGGTCCTGCTCTTATGTGGCACATGCTGCACGCCCGTTACACGCGCATCCCTCGCCCACACTTATTTTCTATACGGACGCGCGAGTCCGCTCTATTCTCCGCCGCGCTAAGACGATCCCGTGCCACCGACACACCGTCTCCGCTCGGCTCGGCTCGACTCGGCTCGGCTCGTTCGCGCGTGCAACCTCTCCAGCGTCCTCCCCCGCGTCGCCGTCGCGCGTGCATGTACTCGACGACAGTGGCGAACGACAGAGGCGGGGGCGTGCAGAATTCGATCGAGACGTAACACGGCAAGACGAAACTTCGGAAACTCTGTCCCCGCTGTGCTCGGAACCGCCGTCAACTTTAGTCAACCGGGGCCCATCTCTGCCACCGCCAGCCTCGCCACCTTTGCCAACCACCGTCCGACAAGATTTACCACTTAAGCGAACCCTTCTCCCATCGAAGAATCTCCCGACGAGGACGCGACAAACAGTCCGTCGCGTATTAGCGTCGTCGAGGAGATCGATCGCGAGCAGAGGAGTCTTCTTTCGGACTGGATGGTTCGACTTTAGCTAGAAATTGATTAAAATAGAGGTGGCAAGGCTGCAGGTGGGTCGAAGGTACAGTAAACTCTCGCTATGGGTTCGGTTTTGGGGCTGGCAGGGAGCGCTTAACGCATAGTGTCAACGATTCCGGGCGTGAAAGAGGGAGAGACTGATGAGTATAGGCACGTGAAAGACGAAGTGACAGAAAGTATTATGTTTTCTCTCTTTCGTAAGCAACGGTAACGTCGCACAGTGGTCCGAATAGGGGTATATAATAGGTGATATTCGTGTATAACTTTTTACCTATAAAAGATATCGGAATGAAATCTACTTTTTAACTATAAAAGATATCGGAATGAAATGTACGCCAAAAAAGAGAAAAAAATTATCCCTTTCTAGTGATATATAATTTAATATTTTTTAAAAAAATTTAATTCTGTTTATTTGGTACCTTATTTATCGCTCTTTAAGTGATTTGAATCGCATGTTGGGGAAACTATTCGTTTGCGAGTTATAAGGAAAAGTCAAATAGTACCTACTATGAGAAATTGTGACGAAATCTACAGTTTTGTTAAACATTATTATTCATTTATTATTAACTCATTCGACGGACTGGAGCCCAATATACATAAATATTTGTAAAAACCCTTTGTAATGCAATAATAAGTAATAATACGACGGCTACGAACGTATATACGTAAAATGACGTAAAGCTGAAAGTTTTACACAATTTGAAGAGTGGGCTGCGGGGGGAATTGATTTTTGCATGATTCTGTAGAAGAATGTATGCTGAAAATATTCCCACTGGTTAGAACGTGGAACTCGATGGAATTTGAAAGATATTCCTTGTCAATTATAAAGAACTTTGACAATTTTCTTTATTTCATTGAGCATTACTTTTTTAATACATTACTAACAGTGATTTTTTAGTTAACGGCGTTAATTCTCAACGCAAAAGAATAATCTTCATTGTAGAAAAAGAATGGAGAGAAGATATTAAACAGGGTCGTCAGGGCATCTCTAAGAAGGAAGCAGTTTTTTTCTTAGGTAAAAAATGCTATCTTCAAAATGTCCAGCTTTAAGTGTTCGTCCCAATTACAATTTTTATTAAATTTTATTATTATTTTCAGTTTCGGGACTGTTGGACATTTAGGAAGTAGTATACATTCAGTAGATTTCGATAGGACAAAGTTAATTTTTGGGCCGAGTGTCCCGTAGTACCCCTATTCGGACTACTGTGCGTCGCTCGTGTCGACTCTTTTGTCCTCTCTCGCTCGGTCTGGGGTTCCCTCACTCTCGACCGAAGGATTCCACGAAGTGGTGGGTATAGCGAGGAACGCTTAATACGCAGTTGTGCTGAGCCCATAGCGAGTTTATACAGTTTATCCACCGTCCCGAAAACCGCGTCTTCGCTCTCTGTTTCGCGTGGCACATGTTCCACCAGCGGTGATTCGTGCGAACGCACGATTATTCGCTGGAATAGCCGGGAATACGGTGCGCTCGTCTCCCCGTTGTATCCGTGCGTCGCGGTCGCGTCGGGACGTCTGGCAGTCGATATCGGGGCAAAAATTGTCGTTTCGTCGATATAGCGGCGTGACAGTGTACTACATTTATGGCGTGCTGGATCGTAGCTCCGGTAGTTTTGAAAGCCGCAGTCGCTTCCTTTCGCGAGCTCGCTTTATTTAGAGTCGCTCGATGGGCCCGCGTATTTGCCGCGGGAATTTATTTTTCGTGATATCGCGTATCGCTCGACGATCACATTCGACGCGAGCTCGTATTTTCAGCGCTATCAAATTTCATCGTCCGCTAATTGACCAATTAACCCCGGCGCTCGCAGCGCGATATTAAATCCTGTTGCCTGGTTATTAGATTGATTTATCATTGAAAGGTATGCATGTAAACATGACGCAGTCGACAGAACGCTCTGAATTTTAAATATCACGCATCCTTGGAGTGTTCTCGACAGATTCAACTACAAAAGTACTTACGCTATACTATATACCATCGAACCCCGAATCATACCGTACCTCAGCCTCGGCCCTCTTCGCTGTTAATCGAAATTAGTTTGCGATCAAAAAGAATCGATTCCACCGGTCTGACGTGAACGGCGTCGAGGCAGGGCTCGACCTCCGGGTCGGAGCAGGCGAGGAGGACGTTTCGTCGATTTCCGGTTACCCGTGCTCACCGTCGCTGCCTTTGTTTCCGTCGATTAAGTGGTCATAAGCCGTCTCGCCTAACATTTAAATTAAACAGAGGTAATGGAAGCGGGAATTGCCCGCGACTCGCGTCTCAATTCAGTTTGAACTTTAACAGCAGCTCGGGGGTCGAACGAGTCCGCGGTACGTCCTCTGTATCGCCCCGATCGGCAAAGTACAGGGAACAAGGTTGCTGCTCGTGCCACTTTTAATGGGTTTTAGTATTGAGCGGAACGGAAGGTTTGGACGGTTGTTCGCGCTTAACAGATTCGGGGGTAGAATTCGCGAGATCAAGTCGGGAGGGAAGTTGGCTGGCAAAAGAGAGCTGGCGGAAGGATTTTCTCGTTGTTCCATTTTCCATCGGATTCACTCGCGGCAGCCTACGTAGCTCGACTCCGGTTTGCTGAGGTTAGTCGATAAATCAGTCGACGGCTGCGGGCACACGCCGGCTGTGCGCCGCTTCCGTGCCGTCTTTCTGCCACCCCCGCTCCCAACCCCGACCCTCGCTCCGGCACCCTTTCTCACCTATTTCTGCCCGTAAGCCGCTAAAATTTGTCGTTACGTGCCGTAAAATCTGCACACGTGCCTCGGAAGCATGGAACGCGCGCGATTCTCGCCCTCCGCTCACACTATTCCCGCTATTCGCCCGAAGCCGTGCGTGGAAATCCCTCCAATAGACTTCGAACACCATTTCTTCCGCTTCTTTCCCCGTATCACACAGATTTCCACGCTCTAAATCCGGGACATTTCCTAACTTCTGTCGACAATTCTCACGCGACTTCTAGTAACTTTTCGTACACTGGTAGCTTCGTCCAGATATTTCTGCCGATAGCTACCAAACGCGCGAAGATTCAGAGAAGAGTAACTTGTAGTCTTTGGTGAATTTCAAATTCCAATTCATATCGGAGAAGTGGTTGAACTTAGGTACTTAGTAATTCAGTCGATCTCCCGAAACAGTTGCCGATGCCATAAAGAGGTCTCTTATAGCATCGTCTTGTTTTACGACTCGCGACGCGTGCAAGTAGCTGAACTCGATTTTCAGGCGGTTTCCTCCCGCAAGTACCGGTGCGTTCGCTGACAGGGTCTCGTCAGAGGGTGCACCAAACGCCGCGATAAACTTATCAAGGTTACTCGAACGGGCTACCTTTTCGCGAAACTTGCGGGATCGATTTTCCGCAACGCATCACCGAAGCATCGGGACTATTTGGAAAATCGCGTGCCCCAGCGTACGAGCATCGCGGTTGACGAGCAACGGGTATTTTTCTTCGGTAAAGTAACATTTCACCGAATCGTAAATCGCGTGCCTCGGGAACGGGCTAAAAGACAGGGAAAAAAGCAGACGTTGTACGTATTTTACGTTTATTCGATCTCGCCGCCGTTTGAATCATTCATGACCCTGCGTCGAACTTTCCACCCCTGCCCCTCTCTGCGAAGCAAACGTCGCGGCCCCTCGTTTTTCTTTGGCGCGCTCCAATTTCCTAGGAAACTTGCCCGTTCTTGTCTCGCGCTTCGTCCTCTTCGCCACCCTCGTTTGTCGCCTGGACTATTAATAATCGTTAGTCTGGGTTTCAGCGGGATGTTCCAGCGGTGTGGCACCGTGGATCTTATTTTCGCGGCGTCTTCCATTACCTACTGCCCGTGATTCGAGGTTTCCTCCTCTATAATCCACGAAAGATTCGACCTTTTCCTTCGCTTGATGGCTCGCGTTCCACCGGCGCACAGTGATCTGGATTCGGGTAGTTAGTGACATTCAGTCAAAAAATAAACTTTCTCATATCGGCATCTACTGAATGTATAATACTTCCTAAATGTCCATCTGTCTCGAAAATGAAGGTATTAATAGCAGTTAATAAAAATTGGGGCGAACACTTAAAGTTGGACATTTTACAAGTGCCATTTTTTTCTCTGCTATCTTTCCTATGTAGCAATGTGCCAAATATCGATGCTTCAACTTTGCATATTCGCCATTTTGTCTCAACATAATTTTTGCAAAATCGGACTCTGTAGCGCCTAGATAATTTCATATATTATCTAAAAAAATTTGGATTTTCAATTTTGGATCCTAAAAAAAGGACGTCTCGGGCATCACTTACAACTCACACACCTTTCATTACTTTTTACTACAAAAAATACTAAAATATCCGTAAGACGTACTCTTTCCAATAGACTAATGTTTAAAAATAAAAATTCATCGGTTTTTCTAGAAAAAATTCCCAAAGAAGCATGTTGTTTTGACCATTCTAGGTAGGCCTCCCCTTAAAAGAGTATTAAATAAATTACTAAACCAACAGATTTCAAACTTTTCTATAAAAATTATATTAAAAAAATTGAAAAAAGAAAAATTAAATAAATGTAAAATATTAAATGATAGTACATTAGAAGGGAATAATTTTATCCTGTTTTGTTTGGCGCAAATTTCATTCCGATATCTTGTATAGTTCAAAAGTTATACACAAATGTCACTAACGTCCCCAATCCGGACCACTGTGCGGTGGAAAGCTTTCCAATGAGAAAGCGTACTCTCCCCGGTCGCATAGAAAACGCGACGGTTCACTCCATTACCTTCGATTCGCCAAGAATTATTCTTTCTTCGACTTTCACTCCCAACATTTTCGCGGTTTGCCTTTTCCGCTGCTCCGTTGTCGCAGCGCGAAGCAAACGTTCATTCCCGGTTGTTCGCCGAGCCAGAAAAGCACCCGGAATTCCACCGCGAGCGCAAAAAGGGAGAAGCTTCATCCTCGCCGGGGACGCCGCATTGTCCGCGTCGATTATTATGCAGCTAATCCCGATTGATTGTTGTCGTCGGTGTTTGCATCGCGCTTACGTATTTGCGGAGGGGTGCGGATCATTAGGGCAGATGACGGGGTGGCCGGAGGGTGGTGGGCGCGGTAGGTGACGTAGGACGGCAGAGAAGCCGCGCGCTCCCAGGATTAATATTTAATAGACATTACGGGTACAAAATAGCCGGGATCCGCCAGGTATTTCGTGCCAAACCGCCGCGCTGCCGAGAGTAATCAGCGCGTTACGCCGATTCCGACTGACTCAATATTGACCCGCGTTTAAAAGCGTCGCCTGCTGCGAATTATCGCAATGCGACGAATCCTTTATCGTCCCTTCTGTGCGAGCTGCGACTGGAATCGTAGGATCGGTCCCGGCCTCCTCGTCCTCCGCTTTCCAGCCGCAGATGGAACGTGGCGCGCTTGCCTACTCCATTAATTCTTCGAGTTTAGGAATGCTCCGAGGAATTCGCGCGAATCCAAGCACGACGATGAATCTGGATGCCGATACTCACGCGGTACACTCGAAGATGCGGTTTGCTCTCGTCGCCCAGCACCCTCGATGGGGTTTATTGGACCGTGTAATCGTACACGAATAAGCGGATGCTCCGCGTCGAGGCTGGCAGCGGTTGTTTCAGTTTCGGCGATATTTGTAATTCGACGGGTGGGTGGAAAAAGGCTCGTAGGGAGGGAGGATCGATCGAACGGGGACACGGGTCGCGGTTTCACCAGGAACAAGAATTTACGAGCTCGTACGGCAAGAATACGAGCGGCCGAGGCTACGCGTCCCTCCTGCTGCCAGTAATAATCGGAATGTCTCTGTCAATAAAGCGACCGCACATTATGGCTGTAGGGCGGTGCGGGCGCAACGGCGCGGCGTACGTGGAAAATGCAGTGCCTCCGGTGTTTCACAGGGGACAAGGGTGCAGGGGTGAGGGATTATTGGCTGACCGGAACATAATTTGGACGATCGGCAAACAGTGAGGCCGCGAAACAACGTTTCCGATGCGGGGGCGGGCTCGCGGCGACGCGATTAGGTCGCTTCAGGGGGGATCTAAACGGACGGGCGTGTCAGGAGGAGCACCGCCGAGGAATTGGATTATAAATTTAGCGGAGGCGATGCGCGAGCCGGGCTGGAATGTCTTGGCGCCACCTGAGCCCCCTCATGCATACATTCCGGGGAATGGAAAAGTAGGGGCCATACCTGTCGCGGTAAACCGCTCGCTAGGATTCTGCATTATTTTTACGAGCTGCTGCTTTCCTTCCCAATTCCTTCGGTTGGATACTCCGTAGAGGAGAGGGTCGAACATCAACGTCCCAGAGCGCTGTCTTTCTTTGTCTGAATAGAGATACTGGGATTGGCACTGGGCAGCCAGGGACATTTAGTAGCGTTTGTCACTGCTACGCCTGTGATAGCGTAAATCAGGGGCTGTCGGTGTAGCTAATATAAAATGGCTTTTAAGACTAACACTGATATTATTTTTTTTATCAGTATGAACCTAATATGTTGACAATTTTATGCTGATTCAGAAAAACTGGTCGATATTTGCTTTAAGATGATTGTTTGGTACAATCGGCTTGAAAATTGCAGTCATGACTTTTGGTCATTTCTTCTAAGGTCGACTTCGAGAGCAATGACCTACGTAATCATTCATGAATAAATGATGAAGAAGAAAGCAAAATTATTTACAAATATATATTTATCGAAATTGTATTTGTTTACGCTAAACAGGTAAAGAACATATCAAATAAAGAGTGACCTACCTACTGGCCATTAGCAACGCAAATGAACACAAAAGTAAACGAATAAAATGAATAAACAAAAATTTTATTTTAATATTTGTAAATAATGAATAGTCAAATATTCGTTTTTTTAGTTTATTGAGCCTAGGTAGTTAGTTTTTCTTTCCGGCCACAACTATTACATTTATCACTATTTTAACCAGTCGACATTTCGATTAAACGTTCTAGGCAATTTGAAAGTGAACCACCTATTTAGCTCAATCATAACTGGGACCATCTCTCTTGTCTGCAGAATCAAACACTTTGGCTGCATTGTCCCTCAATATGTCTACTATCTTATGAAAATTAAATTAAAAAGACAAATCTATTACACGAAAAAAATATAAAGTAAATTAAATTTTATAATGCAACCTGTATTTACTCTTTTATAGCCTACAAATCCAGAAAACCACAGAACGAAGCGAAATGTCGCTATTCATTCAACTGTTTAGCTTCTATAGAAGCGATTGTTCTGCACATTTTAACGCGTTTTCACGTGTGGAGTCTGAAATACAGCAACTGTACCAACTCCTCTGCCGTACCGACACCCCTGGATTTACTCTACAAGCTAAAACTATTCGCCATTTCCTGTAGCTTCTACGTTCACATTCCCATCGGTTGTCAATCAGTCCAGTGTGACCTCCGATCGCTGATTCTTTCTCTCCGCGCATGTCCGTCGATCCTCAGAGCATATATATTAGCTCTAAGCCTTGATCAGACCGAATTACACGATCATCATCGCACGGGAATTCGACATGCAAAGTCTCGAGATTGGGAGGGGCTGCCGGGCCGACTAGACGTTAAATATTTATTGGTAATTAGCGGGGAATCAGCGCGTGCCGATCATCGGGATCGGTTAATCGCGGTTATCTATGCATTTCGGCGGAGCAATATTTGCCCGCGACAACGCGGCAATCTCTCCGAAACGAGTTTCCCGTTTCCGCGGGCGGAAACGCGTCGTGGTCGGGGATGATTCCAGCGTAGTACTCGCGTTGCGTGACCAACGATCGTTATCCTCCTCCCTCTCTCTCTATGCGCATTTTTTCCCCAATATTCCTATCGTTGTTAATCTTGACGCGGAGCCCAGCGACGTCGGCGGTGGCCGCGAGTTTACAGCTCGTTACGTAATATTTATTTATCGGACCTTCCGGCGGGATAAAATTACCTGTTACGTTTCCGGGGATTATGGGGCGGGATCGGTGCGCAATTAACGAGGCTGGCCGTTTGATCGATCGGCAGCGTCCCGTGCGTACGTTTCGCGAAGGGGAGGGGCTAATAATTATCAACTGGGCCGCGTCTCGTTTCGCGCGCGTTTGCGGAACGACGTATAATCCCGACAAACGAACTGTCCCGCCGGCCATCCCCGCTCGCGTAATCCGCTCCGCGAGCTCGTCCAAATGTTTCCCCCTTTGAATTAGCTCGCCAGTAAGCCGCAGTTGCGTTGCGCCCCATTCTTACGAATCGCTGGATATCGTTCTTGAGTGTTCCGGCCTTGAATAAAGGTTAATTACCATAATTAACGCGGCCTTTGTGCACGCCGGGTTAAACGAACCGTGCGTGGGATATTGAATCGCAGATTCTCGCGGTTATTAAAGCGGCGGCGGAACGCAGCCGGGCGTGCTCGTCCCTTGGCAAAACCGTCCGCCCGATTTCATGGCCTTATTATTCCGCGCGGCGCGAGCAATATTTATCCGTAATTAGCGGTGGCGCGCGTCGATTCCTACCTTCGTGACCGACGCTATCGCTTAATCGGCCCCTGATCGCTCGCCATTCCGAACGTTCGTACGCGCGCGATCGTAATTTCGCGTTTATCGGCCCGGTCGCAACGTGGCCTGCCCTCGTTTCCTTCTTAATTTACGGCCGACGCGGACCGTAGCTTTCCAGAAGCGTCCAGGGTCCACCTTCGTGTAATATTCTCGGCTGTCGCGAGCGCTCTATGGCACCCGTCGCCGGGCGAGTAACTCTTTCCAGGGGCGAACTAAAACGATCTGTAGAACAGCATCTGAATCGGTGGGAATTGTTGCGGAGAAGGTGGTGCTCGGGAAGCGGCAGTGGTCGTCGCCTATCGGGAAAGTCACGAACTCGGGAGGCTCGCGGTGAAAAACGTAATTGGTATCATAGCTGGAGGTTGGCCGAGGCGCGGCAATTCGAGCGGCACGCGATAGCGCGATCAATCACAGCGATAATGGGAACAACCGTCGGCGGGAGGTGGGGCGTGGCAAATCGGTCGCAAAACGTTGAGAGTTCGGTGGCTGCGAGCCGGCAGGGAAAAGTGGCCCCGTAATTGCGCCGAGATTCAGCGGATTTCGCGCCACGCATCGCGGTTAATTAATTAAGACGTATTCAAGGGAGTATCCGGCGTGGCAGGGGGCGAGGTATCGACGTCGATCGGGTTGCCTGGTCGCTTGTACACCCGCGTATACGAGGCGAGCAACTGAGTCCGCGAGTGTTTATGGCGTCGCGGTTTACGTGCTCTCCTCCCGGATTATCTTACGATTAGTTTGCCGTTTACGAAGCAGAAGTTCAAACCCGACTGAATCAATCTCGCTCCTAGATGAATACGCTCGTCACTTGCCGGCTGGCTGCAACTGTAAGCGCGATAATAGAACGGGTAATTTGATTCCCGATGTTTTCGCGCGCTCCAGACTGGAATCGCGGCCAACTGTGATGATCCTACGAGCGCTACACAGTCGTGGAGCTCGCCTGGAGCTAGACCGGCTATTGTGTCGGGTCGGTGCATATGAAATTGCTGATTCGCGGATAGCGGAAAAGTTCCTTTGTTTATGGTGGGGGTGCAATAACGATTGAAGTGAGATACCTACCACAAAAACTCAACAATATCAAATAGACGAAGTAGCTAAAAAGTGAAGATTATTATTGTGGAATTATGGGGAGATTCCGGTCTAGAAGTCGATTTTTTTTATTTCATTTTTCGAATGTTCAACCTTTTAAGAATAAGTATTGAAAAGGGTTATGTAAAATTTGAAAAATTCCGGGAGTTATAGGCATTTTTGTTTTTCTCGAAACAGTGTTCTTAAAATCGGTGGAAGCAATCTCGACAGGGTATTATCGGATTCGACTGAAACTTTTTTATTTTGGAGAATATACTTCTGTATCGGGGAGAAATCATTAACATTTTGAAATTTTTGAAAATTTGTAATTTTTCAAGAAATTAGTAAGGAAAAAGTTCCCTTCTAATGGTGGGAAAATATGATTTCAAACTTCAAGTGTCGTTATTTTCTCTCTCTCTCTCTCTCTCTCTCTCTCTCTCTCTCTCTCTCTCTCAATAGAAATCATTTTTAATGGTATGTCTACTAGGAAGTTTCATGCCCGTTACTAGTTTGGCAATTTTTTTATTTAAGACCAATGGTTTAGGTGCTAAAAATTCCACCGTTTTGAATTTTTTTTATGTCCCGACTACAATGATTAATTGCGAAAAAAATATATAAGGGAGAGTGGGGTAATTACGAACACCTAAGCAAAAAAGCAAACAAAACGAAAACTATGTGAGAAATGAATTTGTTTATTATTTACAAACATACCTACTTAAACTATTCCTCTATAAAGTACTGTGCCGAATTTTGGAAAAATTATAATAAAAATCAAGTTTATAGCGAAAAAGCAAAACCCGTGGTGGGGTAATCGCGAACAGAGTGCTAAATATCGCAGAAGTCGCACAGGAAGCTTGACTTCAATGGTCAACCCATAAAGAATGTTGCTACAACCTATACCTAATGTATTTTTCAAATTCCTCTTCTTGTGCGTTAGAAAGAAATTGTAATTGGTCGGAATATCGAAAAAAATAGTAAAGGTAGTTTTTTAAACCTTTTTTTCTGAGCCTGTAATGAAAATTCAAAAATTCCATTTGTAGATTTAAGTAAGTTTTATACATGCTGAAAATTTCATCAAAATCGATTAACGTTGTTAATCTCGAAGGTTCAAGTTTACTTCATCCGAGTTGTTCGTCAATGCCCCACGACATAAAAAAATAAAAAATAATTTATTTCAGAGGTTAGAATAATAATTCAAGCAACGCCTTGGTCACAAAATGTTGGTAAAAAAGTGCTTTATTTCAACTTAAAAAAAAAATTGTATCATTAATTCACCAGTAATTACATGCAATTGAAGTGGACAAAATATTATTTGAAACAGGATGAAAATAATAAATTGTGTTTATCTTGAATAGCATGAACGTTCTGTATTTATTAGGTACTTTCTGCCCGGCGTTGGATACGATCTAAACTATTAGCTACTGGAAAGGGAACATCGTTTTTATTTATTAAAACGCCGTAACATTGCATTCGCGATTATCTCGCGTTCGTGCTTACCCCACTCTCCCTTATGTATATAGTTTATCGGCTTTTGTGGAGTTGGTAAGGCAGCTGCCCAGTACGTAGAGGATCCGCGAGAATCGCGGGTTCGAGTCCTGTTTTTTCCGTGGCTCCCGAAACCACATAGGAATTTCAAAATCTGTTTCTACACTTCCCCACGCGAAACGGCAATTTCAAATGCACTAACCTAATATTAAATTGGATGCGTGCAAGGTGTCTCTACGAGGTTCATCTTCCATATTCATCAGAACCTGGGTGTCTGTGTTTTGAGAAGCTTCGAGTTTCAAAGAAGGCTCTCCCGTTTCTTCGTCGCCGCAAAAAGGAATAATAACGTAGCCCTTGCGCCTCTGGTTTCAGCCACGAACTGCAACGCGGGCGAAAATCGAGGGGTGGAAATCCGTGGAAATTTGGTCACGAGTATATCCCGAGGATCCGTCGGACGACGCTGTAAAAACGGCGTGTCCCAGAAGCTCGCGAATTTTCCCTCGGTACGTGCACCGTCCGCGCAAGTTTATCGCGACTCGGGCGACAGTTTCGCCGAGCCAATACGTTCCTCCCCGGCCCGCGCCTGCTGCCTCTCAATTGATTACCGGAATACTCTCGAGCAGATTACAAACTAAATTCGCTGACCTTCCAACGGGAATGGTACTTTCTTGGCCCGTGCTTTACGTATTCCCTGCAGGCTTGCGCGTACCAACTCCTCCAACAGTTTATCGGACTCCTGGAACGAAATATCCTGTCGGACTTTCAGGGACGCTCCTTACGCGGACGCGTACGAACTGTAGGTAGGTACTTATATCACCGAGCGAACAAGCTTCCGCGACAGAGAACAATGTAAATGAATCGGGGACGTAGAATTAACTTCTTCCCCGTGAATAACGCCGAGCACGCGATATCCTCGCGCGTAATTTGCACAAAATTCCGCGCAACTTTGATCCCTGCTCGCCGTGCACAGGTTCGCGAGCGGTTGCCGCAGAAATACCAAAGAACTTTCGACTTGCCCAGGATCGACCGGCAGCCTGCGGTGTCTGGAAACTCGCGGTTGTACCAAAAATTGGTCGGCGAGGGGATGACGCGAGAGGGTAAAGAGGGGCGAGCCGCGTAGACGCGAAGCGGGCAGAAAATGTCGCTGCAGGGTGAACAAGCTCCCACCGTCCACGGTCGAGAGACCGCGTATCTCTTGTAACCCTGCGTATTATACCGAGCACGGGGCAGGATCGCGGGGATTCGCGAGGAGCCGGGTAAAAGCGCGGAAAGGAAGTCGGAGAAAAAGGGAGGCGGAGTTGGTGTCGCCGCGAGACGACTGGGGAAAGTTCGTTTCTCGGCGGAAACTTTATTCTCCATGAATACATCGGCCACTTGTTTGGCCCGGCGCGGCGGTGAAGGAAAGGCGCGAGGAACGGCAGACTCCGCCATTAAAATTCAAGGGAAAGCCTTTTCGCGCCGGTGCGCGTCTCTAATTCATAGTTGGGGTCGCCGGGGCCTGTGGGAACGCGGCTAAAGGTCTCCAACCAGCTGGTTCTCTCTTTGAGCGAGCCTGTTGGCCTCCTCGGGCGATTCCCGCAAAGTCCAATTGTGTCCTGGCCACCGCGTCTTGTTAGTGGCTGACGTTCTGCCTGCTGCTTGGGACCCGTCGCAATTCTTTCAACGTTAATTGCGCCGCACGCGGCACTTGCAACTCTTTCTGGCGCCAAGACGGGCCGCGGTATACTCGCGCCTGTCTGCATATCTTATGGAACGTTCATGGTCACGATTGTCCGCCCGTTCCGCAAGCTTTTCAGCGTCTCCTGTACGCAGACCGTGTGTTTCTACACATTCTACGTGTAGGTACAGGCTGGGTTACTCCTTAGCTCCAAGTGGTTCAAGAGGCCTTTGTGCACAGGGATGCGATATGTAATTGCAATTGCTGCACTCTTTCCGATTAATGCAGTTAGGTACCACTAGCGATCACATAATTGAATGCGCGCGGTTGAGCCAGACATATTTTATGGATGGGTATCGCTGAAGGGGTTAAAGGAGCAACTTTAGACGAGCTCCCTCGGTGCTCCGGCAAAATCTCAAAACTTGCAACGAAGTTTCGAGATGATCCGTCTGGAAGGAGCGCGTGCAAATGGAGGAGCGACGCCCGCCCTGTAAATTTTAATTCCGAGCAGAGAGTTTATGCGCTCGTGGCCCCCACGAGCGAGGGTTCGATCGCTGCCAGTGTCTCCGCGCCGGAAATTGGGTAAATTCGAAGCACTTTGCAGCGGCAAATTAAATGAAGCGGATTTTACGGGGCGGCCGGCGGCGATTGTTATTCAGCGCCAGCCGGAACACGAGTAATTCGAGCGTCTCCATGCGCCTGCAATTCAGGCGATCGGGCATCCTTCCGCTTCCGGGCCGTGTACGTTCGTTACGTAGCCGGCGTAACGTTTATTAAAGGGACGGCGCGAAGAAAAAATCCAATTTACCATCCCCCGTCCTAGCAACGGCTCGTGGAATTAAACCCGCCCCGCGATTCGTCTTGCCCCTACCCAGCGCGCTGCGAAAGCTACTACTTGTCGGCCAATCGAATAATTCTTCCCGGACGTCGAACCACTCGTCCTGCATTCTGAACAGCAGGTGCTCCCCCGCGGCACGCGTTCGCTCCCTCGAGAATCTTCCATTAGTAACATACGGAAAAGTGGGGTATAACCGGGTATCATTTGGACCTCACGACGGTATAAGATCAATCGCAGAGCGAAGACCGTCGTAGTTTTTAAAAATTTCCAGCTGATAAGTTCCAGTACTGGGTTCCAACGAGACCTTTATTATTGAATTTTCTTTACTGGATAGATTAAAATAAATTTTTGTACAAGTGAATATTTGTTACCGGGTACTTGCATACTTCCGGAGAAATCTTCTTTTCCTGCGAGCCAAATTAGTTTTTTCAAAGAAGGACTTATTTCTCAATTAAGATTTCTAACAGCGTCCAAAGTTTATTTTACCATCTGATTTTTTGCTAGCAAGAAAAATACATCAGTCACCCGGTTCTGTCCCACTTTCCCCTACGTATATAGAATCTTCTACTGTCTAATAGTCTAATAGCCTAGTATCTTCTTCTCCTATCGATACAAAACTTCAACGCAGCCCCAGTTAAACGACTAGGAAAGCCAACTCGGTCGTCACTCGAGCCGGTGGCAATGCGAGCTAGCCACGAGTTGCTCGGACTCTTTGTTGGAGATATCAAAAGCGAATCGCCGTTGTTGTCGTCGTCTAAGCGCGGAGTTTGATCACCCTCGACGACAATGTTTCGCCACAATGAGGGTATTTAAGCGTCCTTCCCGCGGCGAATTGAGATCCATTAAGTGTTTCGGTGGATCGCGTAATACCGCTTGCCCGGGGGGGGGGGCGGTCTGGCCCCATTGTTCTCTAAGAATGCCCCGGCAAGTACGCGTAATTCAAGCCCTAGCCGAGTGAATTATGGAGGACACGCACTTTGAAGCATCGGCCTCCGCGGTATACCCGCGAGCATAATCTGTTGTACCTGCTTAAATGTTTCAACGGCGCTCGTCTCTACAGGGTAGAACGCGAATAGCGTAGAAGAACGTGTAGGTACCGCGGCCGTTTAAACTGTTTACCAACGCTCAAAGGTAATTGCGCGTCAGCTTGCCCATGGACCATGGATCTTCTGTGCGGCTATGGTGACCATTCCAGGGCCTTCATTTGCCAAATCAACAAGATCCTGGCAGGACCACACTCCGTCACTTTTCGCACTTTGGGGCCGCCTTTAAATTACGTGAGGGTAACTTTGTTGATTCCTTATCCTCTCTGTCCCCTGATATAAGAATTCGTAAGATTTTATATTCCAACCTCCTTCATTCCCTCTTCTCGCGTAATATTTTTTACATTGTATTTTTTCAGTTGTTAAAATTCTTTTAAAAATTTATATAATTCATTTACCTAATTCGGTTTCACGTGTGCGATGAAATATAGCTTTCTAGACTATTCATATTGTAAATTAGGTTAAAAAAATATTACGTAAGACGCTAAGTAGTTAACTCTCTTTTCCCCTTGTAAAAAAAACATAAGAAATTCTCGACCCTCTCTATCCCAAAAAAGCCTTATGTAATTTAAGGATGAACTTTACTTTAAGAATAAGCGTGAAAAATTGGAGGAATAAATCTTTCTGTAATAGTACAACCACCGCAAAACTTTAGGATTTTTTTTTTAAATTATTTAACTTTCAATTTAACATGTATTCTTATTGAAAAACGCGATATCAAGAAATATAACTACAAAATTAAGTGTGAAATAATAGGCCAAAGTTTTTCAAATCTTGTGTACAGAAAGATCAAATACCGAACAAAATTGTTACAAAAATTCCGGACAATTGATTAATATCTTGAAAATTGATTAACTTTCGGCTAAAATTGTCACTGAAATTCATTCTTAAGGACGATCCCTTTGCTCTCTTTTTACTTTAGCAAGAACGACGTCCCACGACTGTCCGAAATGTTTCGTCTTCGAATAGAAGATCTTTCCCGCGCGTTTGTTGTTCATTTTTTATTAATGTTCGCCTTCAACCTTTTTTCGTGCCTAGGCTGAAAATAATGCCTGCTGGAGCAGCTGGAGCTCGGCCAAACAATACAAATTGCAATTACGCTGGTGAAAGAGGCAGGTCGCGCGTTATTTGCCAAGTATATTTTTCGAGGCTGCCCGCGTACAAAGTACGTTCATATATTTCTGGACCACCTTGTAGCGACGGTGTGCCGGACTTCTCGTCCCGCCTTGCTGCCTGGCCGTGGGTAGGCGTTCTTAAGACAAAGGACGTCTTAATTGCCAGGAGCCGGCCGAGTGGAAAGCATTTATAAGAAATTAGTCAGGGAGACCGGCTGGATCCTCTTACAGGAATATAGATATCGCATATTGAGGAGAGAGGTAGGCAGACAGCAGGGGTAAGAATCGAAGAAGGCCGGGCTGGGGCAATTGAAAATGCTTTCTCCCTCGCTGAATGGCCGTTCTAAGAAATTCTCGAACAATATCCCCGGGCATTTTAAGGTCGTTGATCCTTGCTGCGACGAAACTATCATTGCCTTTAAGATCAGCATCGCTAGACATTCTTGAAGGGACTCTTAACCCTTCGTTGACACACCTCCCTTTTCGATCGAATTTGACACACCTGGGTGGCTCACACCCAGAATAATTTTTGAACGACTGCCATTCTCACCAAAAGAATCCAATCATTATGAAAAAAATCGTGGGTCAATTTCAAGGTCTCTAGAATGTATTTAAATAGTTTTTTAATTAAAATTGTATCACAGTTTTTGTAAAAAAATTCTAGATCACCATATGTCGAGAAAACACGAAGAAAATATTAAAAAATTGTATCTTTTGCAAATTTTAATATTAGGAGCTAAAAATGTACAGAGTTATTGTTCAGATATAATATTTTGGAAAAAAAAATTTGTATGTCGTCTTTCGAAAAAAATGTATTTATTTTGCATATAGAAGGCATAGAGTGTCAAAATCAACTTATGGGTGGTTCCCACCCTGAGTGTCAAGGAGGGGTTAACAGGTTCGCAGTGCACTTGGGACTTGATTCCTTCGATAAAATATCGCTACCCGATAAACAGAGATTTTAGTCGGACTGCGTTTCCAGTTTCCATCGCCACCTCTGTGGCATTCTCACTCAAAAAGGTCGCGAAAAAGCGAACGCCGGATCGATGAAACGTTTCAATTATCGGGGCACATCCATTAACGCCGGCGGTCGTTGTTTGCAGCCTGCGATCGTAAGTGCCGTGCGGAAAAGTCTGTCGACGACGCGCTTCGCTCTCGCGAGCGTTGCTCTAGCCTCGGAGGAAGTCGGAGAAAGGGAGGTAAACGGAAGGAAGGACGGAAGGACGGAAGGACGGAAGGACGGAAGGACGGAAGGAAGGAAGGAAGGAAGGAAGGGAGGAAATGGTAGGGGAGGTGAAGGTGGAAAGGTTTTCGCGGTCGTGTGGCCACGGGTGTACCTACAAAACGCAGTGTGTTTCCAATGAAATTTCCAGTCGTGCGCCGACTTTTCTTCCCGCCCTCTTCCTCCCTAACGCGCGAAATAATTTTCCGCGGCTGTCGAGTTCTTTTCCACGTTCGCAACGTTTAATCCCGAGGAGCACGCACGCGACGGATGCGAAGGGCGTTGTAGTTTTCCCAGCGGAGATTATTTTCGCCGCTGGTTCCGGCCCGCTCCGTCTTGGCATAATGGCGGTTTCCGCACGGACGGTTATTAAAGAGATCGCGGCGTACGCCCCCGAAGAGCAGAGGGATCGGAGGCAGTCAGTTATCGCGGACGTGGCTCGTTTCGGGGCTCATTAGCCGCGCTGAAAACGAACAATACTTCCTCCCCCTACGTGGAGGCGATATTATCTGTCGCATTAAATTCGACGCTTTGAAGCTCGTTTGTTGAACCGGCCGGCCTTTGTCCTCTTGGCTTTGCAAACTGTGCGTGTCGCGCGGACATAATTGCTCTGTATGTCGCGTGCACGCGCGCGCTTCGCTCCTCGCGAACTGCTTCCGGGACTCGGATTTCTAAGGCTCTCCGTTCGCCTGGATTAATTTCGCCGGTGTCGCGGCTCGCGGAATTGCGGATCGAAATTTCACGGCGCATTAAGCTCGGTTTCTGTCCTTAATTGGAACTCGATCGTTTATCGGTAGCACTTGGACTGGCTGCGCCCCGCCCCCAGTTTCGATCGATGAGAAGCCGAGTTACGGTCGTTCCTTGCTTGGGATGGATCCCCCGACTAATCGACAATGCGAGGCGTCGTCTCGCGCTCCCTAAATAGAAACCGGCTTCTGTCCAATCGAGATCGCCACGCGCAACAGTTTGACGCGCCGCGCCGCGAGCGATGCCAACTGATTCGGATACATCCTCCGCCGCTGTCCGATTACGGTCCATCAGCGTCGTCCGTTCAGAGCCGGGCCGAGACTACTGATACGCTCGCTAAACGCTTTGCCCGAGCAATTCTGTCTGCCGACAGTGAAGACTGTTCACGCGGGGGGGAAAGCCTTTCGCTGCGCCGTCCGAGATGATCGATCGTGTTGGGAACACTGTTTGACCTGCCATCCTGAATACCTGTCTGACGTACCAATTGTCTGGCCTATGCTGAAGCTCGTTTGTATTCACTGAAGACTGTGACTTTTTGTAAGGAGCCTTGAAAGCTTGTTCCTGGTTACACGTGCGAGTGTATCGATACGGTGACCAGGCGAGCGTGGGAGCGGCATTAACTTGCGCGGAAATTAATGCCTCGACCCAGCGACGACTAACTTAATTACCGGAAAAGCTGGTAATATACTTAGGACGGGGCACATAACGAGCCGCGCGCGCCATTAAACTGGCCGCGGGAAATTTTTTTTCTCCTACCAGCGTCTCTTCCCTGGTTGCCGTCTCTGGGAAGGGACAGGCGGGCAGTCGTCGCGAATAAACCTCCCGCAGATTCAGCTGCCCGTAACTAGGCAGACCGCGGTAATTGACGGGGTTAACGGATTTGTTTTGCGGGAGGCTTGCTCGCGACCGCGCAACGCCACGATCAAACGGCGGACCGCAATCGTTTGGCAACGTGACACGGAAAAGCCCAAGCTATCCGCCTCTCGAAACAAACTTCGCTTCGTCGCAAAGCTTCTCAGCTGATGAACATCTACTCTCTCATCTGTTCGTCGAGAGGTTTTCTTTGGACGATCTACCGTGGAAACGGATACCTTCCGTTTAACGACTACCCTGTCTGCCAGAGTATTCTTTCATTCGTCAAGGGAAACTTCATCCGAAGAACAGTGAATGTTGGAATAATAATGCAGTTAGAAATCTGATAGAAATCCATTCGAAATTCTTGGGTTTCGTGTTTGCTTTTCGTTGGACCCACAACGGGACCTCGGTGTGGACGCGGCCGAATCTTCCACGAGCGTATTACGAGCGAGGCGGAAAACTAGTTACTTGGCGGACGTTTCCTGCCCGGTTATTAATTGGAAAAAAGTCGAGCCCCGTTTTCCCCTGGCGGCGTCGACACCACCTCCGCCCTTCCACCCTTGCGCCGAGAACAGCTGCGAGTGGTTCGAGCCTGGAAAAGCGAGCTCATTAAAGCGATAAAATTAATTTAAACCCCCGCGCTCGCGCACAATCTAATTATTTTTATCGGTTCAGCGAGCCGTATTACGTTCGACACGCGTACAAGTCGGCGGAGGAAAGAGATTTCACGGCACGGATTGGAAGGCGGATCGACCTAGACGCCGATGGAATCCTTGGCGAACGAATTATGTAATTGCTCGACAGCCGTGCAACAGCGCTGCGAATGGACACGTCTCAAAGTACGCTTGTACGCTGTGTCTGACTAACGCTCGCTTGTTCTACTGCAGTGTCGTAAACTTGTTACTACGATCTCGGGCGGAACGCAATCAACTGGTAAAGTGCACCGCGACACCGTTAATGGCCAGGAATCCGGTGGCTTATTCTTCGTGGGTCGTTTCCCAAGGATCTTAGGAAAATTCTTGAGGGGAATATCGAAGGGTTTCCGTTAAGTACAGGGCACGTGGCGCACAAAGGGACCCGCCACGTCGCACTAGCTCCAATGATCTTCTTTTTTTACCATGGTTTTCAGAAGCCTTTCTGGCGCCTTCCTTTTTCTCCTGTCGCGTTTCCGTGTCAGAGGCTAATTGCTCCGAGCTGTGCACGTCCCAGCCGTCGCTATCGACGAGAGGCTGCTTCGTTATTGCGCTCTTCCACCGGTTCCTCGTGTTCCACCGCGGCCTTTCTTCGACTTCTTCGGATCCAGCTCGGAAGGAAGCTAAAGGATGCCGGAATTCAGCGAGGAAAAGATCCCACCGCCGCGCCGCTCCGAAATTATCGACGTTCCTGATAATAAATTTTCGCAAGCCGCGGTCGGTTCAAAGGTTAATTGCTTCGCCGGGCAGCTGTTGCGATAGGAAAAAGCTTATTTCGTTATCGTTCCACCCGAAACCGTTTCCTTCCTTTTTCCCTTCGGTGGTCGATGGCGCTTTGTTGCTACCGAGCGAGGTGAGATTCTACGATACAGAGTGCCGGAGGAAGGGAAAAGCCACGGTGAGAAACATTTTCGCGACGTATCCCTGGCGGAGCATCGTCCCTTATAGCGTTAATAAATCCGAGGGAACGTCGGATTTTTCTGTTCCTCGAACTGCGCTCACCGTTCGACGTCCTAGCCTCTGTCTGTGCCTGTACCTTTCCACGCGGCAACTAATTGCTTTATGGCTCGAGACGCGACTGCACCGATCGACTATGGCTTATTTCATTACGTCTCCCTCGTCCCCTCGCCCCGCGTTTTCCACTTTTCCGTTCCTTGTCCTTTAATCCTGCTTACTGCTCGACATCCGCGCGCAATTTCGCGAGCGGAAAGGAGCGTAGCGATCGCGGGGAGGAAACGGAGCGCGCTGCCACGACTGGGAACATTTATCGACAGGGACCAAGAAGATTTCTAACAACGAACCCCGGTTACTTATTAACCGTTCTCTTCTTCTGACAAAGATTAATTACCTCGGTAATTCTACAACTGTCGACTGCATTTACATTGGCCAGTCACTCTTCCAACTCTATGCCAATCGCGTTTAAAGCAACCAATGACGGGTAGTTTCGCTGTTTTAAGTGAAGGAGCGGGAGTGGAGCAGTTACTGGAACCACCTTCTTCCCTGACTTTCCGCTCGCTTCGAGCTCGGCTTTGCTGCCGAGATTTTTTAATCCCCGGTTCGGTTGCGGCGTCGGTTAATTCCGCGAGGTGGAAGCCGTTCGCAGGAAGAAACGAGTGGGAGAAAGAGAGAGCCATGGCGCGATAATGGTCGGGGCAGATGGAGTATCACGTACGACCTACATGCCGAAATCAATCGAGCGGGAGAATCGATGGGTTGGGGCGGGTGATAGCGCGGGGTTGAGCCGTTCGAAGGCTGCCGCGGATCTACGAGCGCGAACTTCCGGCTCGTGCAGGCGCGCACGGCGAAAGGGTCGCGAAAGGGTCGCGGCGAGTAAAGGCCCACGGCCTCGCGGCGTTTTCACCGCGCCCTGTTATTTTACCACCGGCGACGACGTATCGACGAAATGTCAGATCGTGCCTCGTCGTTTTTTCCTCGGGATACAGGGTGGTTATAGGGCGCATGCAGAATGCTGGAGAACACTGGGGATTTTCCAGGGCGAGTATTAATAAGAATAAAAGGTCTTTATTACAGGAAAATAAGAGTAACGTACACGAAGGTGGCTTAGCTGCTTTTAAGCCCCGCTGCGGATAAACCTGACGATGAAGCGAGAGGTCTATGTAGTGTAAGTCCGGGAGAGTTCGACCACCGGGAGAGTCCGGCCAGTGCTGATATTTTAAGACTGACACAAGATAGGGCACTGTGTGTCATTGACACAAAAGAAGTGAAGGCGCTTGTTGTTTATCTCACACTGACCATTGTCACAAATTCATATTTGAATAATAAGATACAGTTAAGGCTTTATGCGAGGCTGAAAATTTTTAGACCAACTTACAGTGGGGGCGATATTTGAAAAACAAGTAAGTTTATTTACGCTCTTCCGATATATCGGGGATATAATATGCATATAACTACAGTGTAACACCAACAATACGTATGTATTCGTTTTTAATTTTTTTTGATAAGGTGGTCGATCACTACCTTGATTACTCGTAGTGGGTGGACGGTCTAACCCCGACACGCGGGTGAGACCGACCAGTTACAGTGCCAATGTTTTTCATTGAAAATGAAAATAAATATTCGAAATTATCGCACACTATAATTTATATATACCCTAAATTGCTTGGGCTTTGCTTTAATGTGCATAAAACGACAAAAATGTGAAAATCAACGATGCTACAATTTCTTTTCCAAAAAGTGGTCGAACTCTCCCGGACTTATTATATACAAAGGTACCTATTGTACAGGATGCAGCACCTAACTCGTGGACTTCAAATTCCTCGTTTACTTTCTGCTTAACCTTCGTATCTTGATAAAAATTTCAGGTAGTTAGAAACGAACTATTGCCTCACATGCAGCGGATTAGAGATTTTCGATACCATTTAATTTTTCTTTTTAATAGAGCAAGTAATTAAGGAATAATTCGAAGTCGTGAAATTAGGTGCCTCACCCTATAGTATGTACACTATTCCGAAGATTGGAGAATTGGTCGTTGTCCTTCATATAGGTGAAGGTATAGCGTTTAATCGAGTGTTCCTCCACGTAGGGCCACGTAGGTATTTTGTTTACGACCCGCGTGCCGTTTCATTATCGCAGCCTTAGCGTGAAACAAACGATGGCGCACGAGGCGTGCACCCCGATTTTCCGCCGCAGGGAAATCGTAAGGGCGATCGCCCGTTATTTCCAATTTAACGTGTCCTAATCGACCGTACGTTCTGCCGTGTAATACTCCGCGTCCCTAGCTCGCTGCATCACTGGTCCTCCTTTTTTTAAAACCTCCTTCCGATTCATTGGAATTTCCACAGTCCTTTACGGAAATTCCACTGCTCCCTTCTTCGCCGGACAATTTATAGAATTCGTCTTCCGAGTTTCACAGCGGACGATGGAAGCTTGTTTGCAGGGTTCTATTGTCCCTCTGATTTTCTGTTTGCCGTGTCCACTCGGGAGCGCCTTTCCTCGCGCCCCGCTAAACTCACAACTTGCCTGTGTCCCTGCAATCGATTATACTTAACGCAGAATCGCTGGCAAACACGTTCGAAGATTCTTAGGCACAGCAATCCTGTACGCAGTGGAGAGACGGCACGGATTACTTTAGTAGAGGTTCGCGTGATTTCGCGCACCAACCTTTCCTTTCCTCCTGTCCCCGCGCGAAAACCCGACGGGGTCGTTAGGTATTCCGTCTTGGGTCCCGACGGAATATGAAATACGCGGCAAAGTATCGTTCCCCGTGGCAGCGCGGGTAATGTCTCTTTTCGGTTCATTGGGTCCCCGTATTTCCAATGCAGCCGAACATCTACGAAACAAGATCAAAGAAGACTCGTATGTTGATATCGCAGAGAGAGAGAGAGAGAGAGAGAGAGAGAGAGAGAGAGAGAGAGAGAGAGAGAGAGAAATATTCGATTCCCTGGCTGGGATATTCAAGCTTGAACGTACAAAAGAGCGAAAGGGCGATTGCGTCCTTCATTCGCTCAAGCGGTCGTGAAACGACACCGAAATTCCTGTACCTATAGGTAACTTGCAACGCGTTCCCTTCGTACCTGTACGTTCTTTAATCGTCACAGGATCGCTGCACAACCTCGTTATCAGTGTTTCACACGTTTTCCCTTTGAGCGACTTGTCGCGGGCGTTAAATTCAATGCTGTTGCTCCATGGAAGCCACTCGGTCTTACGAGGTGCGGAAACTGAATACGTTTATCGAAATAGCAAGTTTGCCGGGCGTGACGGGGACGAAAGGATCGAGAGGCCTGCGAGAGGATGGACGAATCGGGAAAAAGCACCGCCGCTAGTCGATACCGACGCGTCGTTCCCATCGAAACGAGTGTCATCAGCGGGAAGTCCCTCTCTCTGTTTCGCACAAGCGTTTTAACGACTCGCAGGCCTTTCGTGGAAGATTTACGAGGCGCGTGGAAAGTTTCTGGGAAATTTTCGGGGTGGGCCGCTTCGGGCATTCGTTCCCCCGTGACCCAGTTATTCTGGACGCCGAAAGGGTTCGCTTAGCCAGAGAATTTACGGGTCGCATCGACGCGTGACGCAATTACCCGTCGCGATTCTTCAACGCCATAAATTCTGGCGACCCTCGCGGAGGGAGCTCACCTGGACGATCGAATCAATCGACGGGCCGAATGTGTATTAAAGGATTATGTCACCCTGAAACGCTCAAAACAGCACCAAATTGGACGAATTTTTTTTTATAATACTATGAGGTTGAAAATTATTTCTATATTACTTATGTTTGGGGCAAGTATTAATGAATGTGTTGTATAAATATTGTACAAAAATATTAAACAATGGCCGAGTTATATGTTGGCCCGCGAAGCTCCTCGGAATCACTTTTTTCAAATTGGTTAGCAGTATAACTTGAACAATTTTTATTCGATTCACTTGAAATTTTTATAGTATCTTCTATAATAGATTATCTACAGAAGTACATACGGATTTTTTATGATTCATTACAAGATTTTTGCTACAGGCAATTTTAGACATAATTTGGACTTCAAATTTTAGGCAAATACAAAAATCAATATTTGCACAAATCGCTATATACTTCTGTAGTAAATTTCATGTAAATTATAAAAAATTTCGATTTTTTATCCTACGTTAGAGAATATGGGACTTCTACTGCTAACCATGGAGAGTGTCTTTTCAAACCCTGCTATATAGAAGGGAAAAGGACCCGCAACGCCATTTTGTTAAAAAAATAGTGTCAACTTTTTTATATATACCATAAGGTACGTAGAATAAAGCCCTTAAAAAAGTTTTTCATTTATTTTCTAATTTCGCCCAAAACAAATCTGAATCTCACATATGATTTTTGGGCCTCCTAACCCCTTAAGCGTTCATCCAGCGAGCTCCTGTTTCCGGGTAATGGACGAATACTTCGTGTTCTCTCTGAATCTGCAATGTACATATGTAGCTCGAAAACAGGGCGAAATAGAATGCTCGTTGCGCGCGACAGTTCATTACGGGAGGGAACCGCGCAAAGAAGACGCCACGGGGAGCGATCTCGTCCCCGCGAGATCGACCTATTACTAGATTATCGTTAACGTATTCCAGCCGCGTCTATGTCATTTGGTAAAGTTCCAATCTTCGCGTCCTATTGTCGCCGTGGCGCAGACAGTGGCAATTACCGGCCAATTAAGCCACCTCCGACCTCTGCAGCTCCGCTCGCCCTCTCCTGGCCCGGCCAACGCCGCCCACCAAACCTCTCATCCTCCACTATTTCCGGTATTCGGGCCGCGTCACTGGGAACACTTCAGAAACAGAGGGAAACAGAGCGAGAACAACGGCAGGTGGAGCACCTGCTCGAGGTGCCGCCGCGGGCTCCCGTCCCCAGGGGGTGGAAACGTTAGCCGCACTCCTCCGCGGGGGTAGCAATGGGTATTCGGCTCTCTCGGACGTGAGCGACTCCCTCGGATCACACGACCGACAAAATCTTTCTCTTAAGGCTCAGCGTTTATTGCCGTTGATTTCGATATCGGTGCTTTTAGCGCGGCTTCTCGAGGAACTTTAATTAAAAACTTTCAAGATCTATTTAATTTCGAGCAGCGCTTGCAGCGTTTCGAATCCATCGCTACTTCGTAATTTCATTTGCAGGGGTTTGCGAGGCAATCGCGGGGCAAAGCTCGAGCAACCCGTCCCTCTGTCTTTCATTTATTTCGCATTAGCCCCGAGACGCTGCAACTAAATCGTCGTTCTCCTAATGTCGGTGAAATTGAATGCTTTTTGCGCCACGGTACACCTCCGCTCCGCCCGTTACTTTTTCCCCCCGTGAAACTTTACGCGCGCTGCCAGTTTTTCCGTTATAAGCATCCGGCGAGCCGGGAGCAGCGTAATCTTGTAATCTCGTTCGAGGAATTCACCGGCAGTACCTACATACCGCGCGCGTGAAACCAAACACTTCTTTCCGCCGGGTTTACCCTTTGATCTGCCGACTACTTGTCAGCTTTGCCGCGAAAACAATCCGTTACGGGGTGTATCGATTTTACTACGCGTGGACGTGCACCGGCGGGGTTGCTACACCCCCCTTCCCGCGTCCAGACTAGAGCACACATCCCCATAGATTTTAATGGATCCTTTACGGGGGGATGAACTTGCGGTCGTGTCCAGGACCCTCCTCGAGTTTCCGCTCCGGGCACTTTTGGGGGATGGTATTCATGATCCCGAAATTGCCAGTTTCCAAAGGGTGTGATGTCTGAGTGGCGCAGAGTTTTCAAAATGAAAACATAGGGCGGCGAAGATTATTAAACTCGCGCCGCAGATATTAATCCCGGATCTCGTCACTCATCTGTTACCCCCTGTTGCCTTGCATCGACCACGTCCATAGCACACCGTATCGCTGTTACACGTAACATTACAGTTACGTGTATTTCACCGGGAAATTATTGTACGGGCGAGATCGGGCGAGATTATCGTAGAAATTCGTGATTTACCGCGATCGAGTAATACCGTAACGGCTTCGGAGCGGCTCGGGGGAAGTTTAACCGTGTAAGCGGGTTCAGCGAACGGGCGAAGAAGTTTGTCGCGTCCGAGAAGATAGAATAAGTTTGCCCGGGGTATTCGATGATGTAACGGAGCGTCGACGAAACGAGTTTGACAGCGACGAGGAAGGAGCGACGCTCCAATAAACGCGCTATTCCAGCGGCGGGCCGGTAAAAGGGAAGCTTTAAATCCGAGGGAATGAAATTGATACCAATTACACGGGCGTAGAAGTGCAGGGGAAGTTGGATACGTTCCCCTCAGAGATTAATTTCCGAAAGAAGCTTGTAAATAGTTTACAGCGCGATGCTTTCTCCGATCCGTTCCTTATCGCGGCCAATTGACCGCGCGATGGTCCCCCTTTAGATTTCTTCCGGCGGAATTCCTCTGCTCGATCTTCCGGTGCGCTCGTGCTCGCGCTCGCAGGGCCGTGTATCCGGCCTTGCCTCTCGCGGAGATCGATCGACGCGTAATTAACAGGAGCTGGAACGATACGGGATCGCGCGTTGCCGTAAATCCACTCCCGTAAACTGACGTGTGTCCGACTCGCTCAAGATCAGATACATCCGTTCAGGTAGCGCACCACGCTGCATCGAAACACGGCCATGCAAATGCCGATGATTTATCCCGGCTCCGCCCGTATAATACCCCGCGACGGACAATTATCATACTTATTCCTCGCGCACAAATGGATCAGTTTTTATCGTTTGTTAAAAGATATCTCGCATCAAAGCTTTATCAGCGGTGAATTAAGCTCAATGATTAAGCGCAAGCCGTTGCAGAATTTCTCCCCCGAAGTGGCAGCTGGTGGAGCGCATTATCGACAACAATATTTATCGGATTTGTTTGAGGGGAAGAACGGTCCCGCGGAGGACTATTAGACGGCTGCCAGATTTACGATTGCCCGATGCGCGTAATCCCGAACCCTCCCGCTGGAACTCGCGCGATGGATGAGATATATCCTCGCGACTAGGTGCAATAGAAATGGCGGTGATTTATCCGAGTTTCCGTGCCGTCTAATGGCGCTATGAAGATAAAGTTTGCGGGGTCCCGTTTCCGCGGCAAGTCGGTCGTTCCCACGGGTGAGGGAATATCTGTTCCAATTGCCGAATCAAAGCGTCTGGAAATTGACGTTTATCCCCCGTATGAATCTCGGCGGTCGTTGGGTTTTCCGCGCAGCCCTCCGCAGAGGGGTGCCCGACCACCGTGCTGGGCGTTAGGTGGGCGGAGGGAGACGCGCTGGTGTAAATCGTATCAATTTATTCCAATCTCCGTGGCGGCTAATGGGACGGAGAGGGATTCTTGCAGACTCCTCGGCCTGTCTCCTCGGAGCAGTTCCTTTCGTGGGAGAATGACGGCCGCCGGGGAAACTACCGTTGCTCTCCCTAAACGAGGGTTAATGAGCCAGCGGCGAGACCTTGCTTCCGCGGCAATAGTTTATCGTTTATTTCGCGCTCGTTGCACACCGAGCCCCGTGTAGGAATTCGTCTACGGACGTGCTTGTTGAGGAGCGCGAACCTTCGCCTGATTCCCAAGGGCGCGTAAGAGTGTTCTGTATTTTGGAACCTCATGTGGGAGAAGCTTGGTCGGTCAATCCACGCCTCGTGGACCAGAGGCTGTCGTAAATTCACAGTTCCTCTTATCGGAAATGCAGGCTGGTAGTCCAAATCGGGGCCGAGGGTCCCGGGATAGCCGGGGCAATTGACTGACGACCTCGCGACCACCAGCTTACAGATTCATTAACAGTTTTATCAAGATTACCCTTTCTCACGTTTCTTTACCACCTATTCCGAAAACATCTTCTGCCAATAGACAACGTTTCCTACCACTGCTGTAATGAAACTCTACCTCCAAAGGGAATCTTCTAAGTAGTTTGCATTCAATCCAGCAAAAGAGTCCCACAGTCAGTCCAAAATCAAACCTCAAAGAGTAACTTAATCGGGAACAATATAACTTTTTTAGGCACACAGTCTCAGTGTGACCGAACCAACCATAGGTATAGATTATAGGAAACACAGTGACATTTGAACTTTACAAGGGAAGATCCCGAATCTGAAAATTTAAAAAATTCTGAAACTTTGTGAATATGCGGGGGATATCCTCCTGATTAGAACGTATTTTTTGTTTGCTGCCCAAATTCACTCGAATTGGCTATTTTTCGATTTTGTGTTATAACTCGCAAACTGTAAGAGATAGAAAAAAGTTTCATGACAAAAGTTACCTCTTTTAATTAGATCTATCATTTGATAAAAAATATATTTTACAATTCACGAGTTATAACACAAAATCAGAAAATAACTTGATTTTCAGTAGTCGATTACACCCCCTCAGAGTGAATTGGGGTAACAAACAAAAATTGCGTTGTAATCAAGAGGAAATTCCCTACATATTCCCAATGTTTCAGAATTTTTTGAATTTCCAGGTTCGGGATGTTCTCTTGTCAGTCATATCTTTGTACTAATTGAAACTCTCCGTACTGTAGGACTTTTCTACACTTTATTGCACACTCTAAGTATGTATGTTCGCTATCGCCTGCGAACAGAGCGCCACAGCCTTCGCTATCGTCTTCCTCTCTCTCTGGCTCTCGCCCCCCCCCCCCTTCTTACTCTCCCTGTTTCTCTCTCTTCCTCTTTAATAAAGGCACACAGCGCCCGAAATTCCTGTGCCACATCTTGTTATCGTTGATTGTCAAATAGATAGTGCATTGTTACAGTCATTAAGTGCGGTGTCTCACAATTATCTACTTAGTCATTTTAATCACGCCTTCGTATCTCATTATCCCTAATTCAGTGAACAGTTACGGTCTTAAAACCCCACAGAGAAAAAAGTGGCCTTGCGTCATCGGAGATTTACGCCCTCCTGAAAAAGGCGAGGCTCTGCTGACAACAGTGGTCCTTGGGCCAGGACGCGGACGACTCGCCAAAGCCAGAGGTTCGAAGTTCGTTTCATATCGGAAATGTAGCCCGAGCCAGCTTCGATTCCGACCTCTTCCCGCAACTTTCGCCCGAGTTGTTTCAGGCCGGGGGGAAACTTTTTCGCTTCCCATCGAGAATTCTCTGGACTTGTTCGCGTTTCTCGGCCCGCCGCTATCTAATATTCCTGAGAGATTCGAGCGCGAGCGGTCCAGCGGTGGCGACTTTCCGCGCGATCTTACCGCGACCGGTCCATTAGCTCGGATGAAGGCGGACGGGGGCCGAAAGACTTCATCCCTCGATCGCATAGCCCGAATTCCGCGCAGCGTCCGGCGAATTCCGCGTGCACCGCGACGGATCGATGAACCGTGGATGCACGGACGCGGGCACGCGCGGCGTTCGCCCTCCTCGATGGTCACGTTCCCACGATTTATCGTTACCATTACCGTGAAATATGCGGGGCACCTCGTAGCCGACGAAGCGGCCGATGGAAAAGGTCACGCGATAAACCAGCAGCGTATTGTACTCGAAGATTTCTACGTGTCTCTGATTTCCCGGCGACCTGACGGCCGACGTTTCCAACGATAGTTTCCACGGCGACAGCCGAGAAAAACGGCTCGTAAGCGCGACGGACAGCGGCAGCGTCCCGGGATCGCGAGAGAAACAGGACAGCACCGCGGGGAATTTAATTTCTCCCCGGGCCGGCAGTCTTTTTCCTCGTCTCGCCCGCGAGCGCCCTAATATTTCATCCGAGCTTTCGCGAGACCGCTCCCGCCGTGGTGGAGCGGGGGGAGCAGGCGAGTCCGCGAATTCGAATTTTTGCACCCCGAGCTAGCGAGCACACAGCTCCGGGAAAGTCGAGTATAATTTGCGTAGCGGCATCGGGCCCGGGGAGAGCGGATTCTACGGCTGTACCGCGGTGGAAAGATTGCTGGGGAAAAAAAGAAGGTCGATGCAGGCGAGCCGGCAGTGGCCGCAGCGGAGGGGCTCGTCATTTCCGCGAAATTCTTTCGGCGTGTTCCCGTCGGCCAAGCCGTTTTCATCAGACCGCCACGTGACGCAACGAATACGCACAATAAAATCAGGAAAAAAGCCAATCACGTTCGACCCAGTTTTTCCAGCTGAACCGGCCGAGCGTTCGGGATGGACGGAACAGAGGGAGAGGGAAGGAGTGGAGATTTGCGGCGGGGAGAAGGGCGATGTGGTAAAGGCTTCGATCGAGGCCAGTTGCGATTTTCGGTTGGCCAGGCGCGCGGCCGTCGATGAGAACATTTTTTGCGCTTAATGTTTTCGGCCTTTCACAGCCGACGCTCTTACAGAGCGTCGGCTTTTGGGCGTGAGCTGCAACTGCCCAGAACACGGTTCGAGTCAGCTTCAATAGTGTCTGAGAATCAGCGAGGCTGATCCGTCACCGAGCGCGGAGCTGGCACAAAGCTCCATGTTGGAGCTGCGATAAACGATCGGAGCGGTGATGAGAGCGAAGCGTAGACATATGTACATTTTATAGTTTTACCTATAGTGGAAGTGTTTACATTGAAGCAGCGAGCAGAGCTACGCTTATCAAACGGTACAGTCGTCGAGAATCGAATATTAGGTACTTTTTGTCGCTATTATCGCTCTTGATGCGTAACAAATTTTCACAATGACGGAATTGTTTTAGATAAGTTATGTGATGAAGTAAACATTAAATTAAATAGAACACAATGTTTACGTTTACTGCGTAGACTTTTTTCAATGTACCATTTTACGAAACTTGAAGATAATAACAATTCTTCTTCAGAATTACTATTGTTAGAATGGTGTATTTTTGCGAAATCTTAAACGACTGAAACTGAAAGGAAAGAGGAAAACCGAGGAATGGTCATTTTTCATAACTGCGATTTATAGCATATGTATTTTGTTTGGTGGCAACTGAGACTACGGAACTGATGAATCACAAAGGGTTATAAAGTTCAAATACCCCCTAAGATAACGTTAAACAAAATACGGAATGTCGCCAGTCTTTGGCTAAGCTTAACTTTCAAGCTTCTGTCGTCAAGGTAAAAGAAGAAATTATGTAAGAAGAAAATTATACAAGAAAATTAAATTCATCGAACCTTGCTTCTTTACTGCTGGACTAAAGTAGGTATTAAAACTTAATTTTCTCGATAAAACAGTTTTGTGACATTCCTTCTTACTACTTAGTATCACAGTTTCTTATCAAATATTTCCATTATTTACATATTGTTGTCGCTGAGGTTTTAGCACCTTAAGACATCCTACCGCCACTCCATCATAAACGTACCCGCGCGAACTCTTTCGATTCCCCTGACTCGATCCACCTGCAGCTTATCCTTGAGTTACCTGCGCACCGTGTAAAAGCACAGTTTCGATTCGTTAGTCGCCAGTCGAACGGTTTCATTAGTCGATTTTCCCAATTATCCGGCAGCCCGTTTCGCCAGCTCGACTTTGCGACTTACCGCGCCGCGTCAAGCCGTCACGCATCGTCGGAGCTTGACCACGAGCGCAACGGACAGCCGCCGAGGGGCGGAAGGAACAGAGAAACGAAGGGGTGATCGGTGTGCGGGCGAGAGGGGGGCGGCTGCATGTAATTAACAAGCTCAGGCATTAAGCTCCACTCTGCGTGATGAGTCACGTAATTCAAAGCTTAATGCGCGGCCTATATATATGGTATGTATATCGAGTTGAGCCATCAGGCATCCATCGTACCTGGATGCGAACAGCTAGGAACTAGCATCGCGATGCTAGCCGTCGGAGCGAACGCACCGCTCGGTATGCATATGCAAGCGGCTCTCTATTTATTGGATGTTTCGTCTGCATCCAGGGCACCGTGTATCTTTGGGCGTCTGTTCCGGCCAAAGGAGCCGCTCCGAATAGTTCACAAAATTGACACTCGTAAACTGGTAGATAGGTATTTATTATAGATGGTCTAAAGGGGCCATGCGTAGTTGGCAAACGAAAAAGAACGCGAAATTCGGGAATTTTTTGTGGAAAACGTAATGTATATTTTTTACATCTTAGTTCCTTATTTTAAAGGTACATATATTCAGCAGCTTGTGGCAATTTTGTTATAGAAAAATATTAAAAAATTAATGAATAACAGCCACTCTCGCGGAAGCTGTTTTTATAAAGGCCCTCTGCGGTGAGTTCGATTTTTCCGAGCTGAATCACTCTGAAATCGAAAAGTGAAGAAAATTCTGTTAATATATGAGTTATTATATCAGGTACTTGAAGGAAGGATTTTTCAAAAAATTGATTCTAGACAAAATAACGGCCGTTTAAGGCAAAACCACGATTTTTCAATGTCTAAATTGTTCGTTTTTTGTGAAATGAAAAATAGAGTTTCGATCGAAAACAAAAATCCTTCGGTTAAGTACCATATAAACTCATATATAAACAGAATCTTTTACAGTAGTATAATTCATATTATATTAAATTTTCTGTAGTGTTGGTTTTAAGCCTAAAGTGGAACTCTGGCTTGCTAAGTAGTCTTAATAATTCTGCAACCTAAGAAATGTTGTATGAATTGGTAACTCTTTGCAAAATAAAAATCACAACATTTTGGGACTCCTACTGTTTTTAACTAATTTGTTGCCACTTTGAGGATTGGTACCTTTTTGCATAACTCTTATGCCCACTTGATCCTGAGTCCATATGTCCCGCGATCAATCTCTGCCCTCCTCGCCAATCCAATTCGAACCTGAACACCGATCCCGTCTCGATTCGATCAAGGAATTATTGAAACTACTCAGTTCCAAAATGAGAAGTAGAGAAAGTGAACATATCTGACTTGCTTCCAATGCTATTATACGGCGAACATTCGGTGCCGCGAGGCAGAGACGCGTCCCGTATTTGTCCACATTTAGGAGGGAAATGGGATAGAAATCTGCTCCGTTTCGCAATCATTGCAGCGAGGCACTCGACCGGCGAAAAGAGTCGAGGCCGATAATAAAATCGTGGCGCATGGGAAATCGGCTTGTCCGCGGTACTCGTTCCGCTCCATTTCGAGCTGCTCGCGCAGAACGGAGAAAACGTTCGCGAGCGTACCTGAAGGGCTGAACCGTTGAAGGGCACTTCGGAAACGTATAAATTTCGAACCCCCGCGGCTCGATGATTCCGAGCATCCCGGCGCGATATCCGCTGGAAAAAGACCGCGCGCGTACAACGCGCCACTTTCTCTTTCAAACGCACGCTCCACGCTTTACCGGCGCGGCGAAAATATTAATTCATTAGCCGTCCTCGATGGCTGCCGGGGAAATTGATGAAATTAGATATACGCGCGCGTCGGATATGAAATTCCACTGTATTCGTTCGCATCGAGGTCGAGAGTGGAGGATGAGTTCCAGCTCGCGCGCGAGAAATTCCAGCCGGCAGTTTTCGCGAGATTAGCCGGTTAAACGCGCTGGTGTCTCGATCGAAAACATTGTCCGCGCGTGGCAACGGGACCGAGCAGCGGCTCACTTAATTCATTCCCACGGAGATGCGGCTAAACATCCGAGCGGGGATTTTCGAGAGAGTGAGAACAAAGCAACTTCTTCGATTATGCTGCGCCGCGCTGTAAGAGCACGGCGTATTCTTGGCGAAAGGCTGGGATCAATGATGTCAAAAGCAGTTGAACAGCTATAACGCTATCCTTGGTATTCAGCGCTATAAATAGCGAAATAAATTGTCAACTCATACGAAAACAATTACATTTCAATGTAACCACCAAGAGCCTAAGGCATCGTAATCTTTTTACTGTAAAAACTCATCGAACACTCTATAGTCTATGGTAAACATTATTGCGTCGATCGCATATGGGGCCGTCCTTAAATTACGTAAGGGTAATTTTCGCGATTTCTTACCCCCTCCCTCCTCCAGGATAAGAATTTATAAGATTTGATATTCCAACCCCTCCTTATGTAATATTTTTTGCATGGAATTTTATCAGTTATTAAAATTATTTTAAAGTTTTATATAAATCATTTAACTCGCTTTCGGGAAATTTAAATTAAAACTACTATTCTGGAACATTAATGGTAAAATTTGTATTTATTGAAAATTAGGTTAAAAAATGTTACGTAAGACGCTACTTGACTCCCCCTCCCCTTGTAAGAAAACGTAAGAAATTCGCGACCCCCTCCCCCTCCAACAAGTCTTACGTAATTTAAGGACGATCCCTATGTATCATTGCTAATTCTTATCACGATCAACTTGACTTTTGCTCCGATTCCATAGATAATTTTCCGTACAAAACTTTTACGTTTGTTGCGTTGAATGATTCATATTGTATAGGTAGGGTAGGGTGGGGCTAAAAGTCCCGTTTTTCTTATGAACCTATGTTAAATTTAGTACTAACAATCTAGAGATATCTGGTGTTATTTTGTATAAACTATAACTATTATGCTTTACGTTCGCGAAGTTCGTTTGTTGATACTGTTATTTTCTGTTGAGTTATACCACAAAATGTTTGTCAATGCAAAATGGACTTCTTGCCCCACGCACGGGGCAAAAAGTCCATTGCATAGGGTAGAAAGTACCTAATGTCTTTTCGTGTAATATTAAACTAAATAAGTAAAAAACTCTTTTCAAATCAATAAATATTTGTTAAACCAATTCTTTTTGGTATACAATATTCAAAGGAAAGCATGACTTATTTATCAAAAAATAAAAATATAAGTCAGAGGCTCACTTCGAACTAAAAACTAAAAAAAATCGGTTAACTAAAAGAAGAACACTATTTAAAGACTTTGGCATCATTTCTTTATAGTTTGGCTAACTTATTATGAAAACAAATAATAAAATATATATTTTCAGTCTGAGGGACTTTTTGCCCTAATGGTACCTCTATAGTTTCCGCGATATATACCTACGTTAGAAAATATTATCATTCAACAATAAACAATATCATGCACACATTACCAAAGGAACATACAATATTAACGTACTTGGCTGATACGCTTTTAAACTGTGGTTTACTTCGTATAATTCAACAAGGACGACGTATTTCTTTTTTGTTTTCGATACATAAAGTAACGAACGCGTCATATAATTCGCACGAACGTCCAGGAGCAATTGGCGACTCTGTGGTCCCCTCCGTTTCTTCTCGCCTTTTATTTAGTATACTGCGAAACTCAATACCTACATTGTTTAGGAATAGAGATTTTTAATTCGGGACTTTTTACCCGCCGGACTTTTAGCCCCACCCTACCCTACTCATGCGCTTCCTTTTCTCCCCTTTTCTTCTTCTCTCTGTCTTTCTTTCTTAACGTAGCCCGTCCATTGCAATTAAATTAAAAATTAACAATTAAATTGAAAATAAAGGCTTGAATGTCACAGAGGAACGGGCACGGGCAATTTTAGCCACACTCCTCTAATGCACGTGCGTATGCAGCTGGCGGGAGGAGTCGGAGGAGGACGAAGGTCCACGAGACACGGGAAATGGGAATATTCGATGTCTGTCCGAGTCACAAAGGGATACCCCGCAGCTGGTTACTGGTAGAGTCAGATACGAAACGGGGACGAGAAAAGTCGTGGTCGCGGAGCCTCGATCCGAAGCTGGTGCGGCGCACTGGTACGTGACGAAGCTCGACAATGGTGGCTGTGATTCTGGCCGCTCGTGTCCTACGGTTTGTCTCCTAAATCAGGCCTGATATACGGAGGTCGCCCGGCAGTCCTGGATGTGCCGCACATTTTTACCACGGCCCGTCGCACCCCGCCCATTCCCCGGCGGGGCACGTACGACACCGTTTTTATTTCGCTCGTTGCCACTGCATAGGCGCGCGGCTATATGCGCCCGTGCGTGCCACTGAATCCACCGCGTTACCGTCGGTGTCGCGGAACTGCACCGTCGCGTCGCTTCGCGCTGCATGAAAGCGCTCGTAAACGGAACTTGTGCCGCAGTTTTTTTTTTAATATCCCGGAACGCGACGAAGCGGCCGCGGCAAACTTCGCGGCGTAAAGAAGAATGGCACCGTCGATGATGCTCGCCTGTAACTCGCTTTCACGGCCAGGGTAATTCCCAGAGTTTGCCACGTAACTCCGCGAATCAGGCGACTTGGAGGAGTCTCGAGGCGCGGTAGCGTCGAGGTCGAGCAATGTCGAGCCTCGTCGTGAGGAGCGAAAAGACTCGCGAGGTGAACGACGTTAAGCTGCTTCGCGCGGACATAGGGTGCAGGCTGCTGCTCGTCGGCCCACGGCTATAGTCGCTGACGGCTGAATCGCGTGCCGCGCGGGCAAATTTATTGCACGGGCGCGTCTAACTGCACGCAAATATACGTGCGTGCGCTTCCGTGTGTCGCTCGTCCCAAAGCGGTGCTGGACGAGCTTTAATAACGATATACGGTCACCGCGAACATAACAGGATCGCGTGTGCTCGCGTGAATGAGCCGTCCCGGAATGCTCCCCGAGGTAATTAATATTAAGTATCGAAGTAGAGCCACCCAGAGACTGCGGCCTCCCGGTCATCTAGATTTGCATATGTGGCGTCGATCGCACCGGTCGATTGTCAAGTGTCCTTGTGTTTCGGATCCCCACACGGGGAGTATCGCGATGCAAATTGATCGCTGACTTTTTTACAAATTACCAATTGCTTGTGTCGCGCGGAACGCACTGGTTCGCGTCAGATTACCGATGTTAGGCTACGTTGGGCACGGCCAGGAGCTAATGTAGCCATTTGGTGTTTGCGAAACGGCCTATGATGTCATATTGGCATATATATATGTGCGTCCCCTTGGAGAATCAGTTAAGGGATTATACCTAAGTAATCAGGAGATCGAAAAGAAGGCGAATGTTTGCGATTTTTTTTTTAAAACCCCTTTTTACAGAACTTTTTGCATTTAAAAAAGCAACATTTAAAGATCATTTGGTAATTTTTCTGTACAAAAATATTTACGTTTATAATGAAATTACAGCCGACATCCAAGAAGTCTTTTTAAAAAATTGTTTTGGGACGAGCACTGGCATTCGGAATCAGTTTATCTAAAATAGAAAAACAAAAAGATTTCGTTACGTAGTATCTTAATGTATCCTCTGATTCACGGAGAAAATTTCCAAAATATTAATTGAAACTAAAATGACGGGTATTTAAAGTTGAAGTCCTGATTTTTTCCCCGAAAATTTTAAATAGGCGCCATTTTGTTTTAAATGAATATTTCGGAAATTCCCTCCGTGAATTAAGGAGGATACATTAATATACTGACGAAATATTTTCTATTTTTTTTTTATATTTTAGATAATCTGGCAGTGCTTACCCCAAAACAAATTTTTTAAAAAAGGTTTCTCGGATGTCAGCTGTAATTTTATTATAAACATAAATATTTTCTACAAAACAAATGACCAAATGTGTTTAAATGTTGCTTTTTTAAGTACAAAAAGTTTTGTGAAAGTATATACTTCTGCTTTTATATGCAGTAAAAGTATATAGGTACTTCTCCTACACTAAAACACCTGGATCTGATAGCTACCGTGCGCTGTTTGCGATTCAGACATCGAAAGATGATCCGCAATGAGTTGCCGTTCGATTGATTTGTTAGTAGATACGTTGAATCTCGATGCCGCTTAGAGCAATTTTGATTCTATTTGAGAAGACTCGGCCGGCGAATGGTTGGATGCTCTGTGGAGTTTGGACGGTGGCCGCGATGCTCTTCGTTCCGTTGATAATCCAGGGGCCACGCAAATAAGGTCGCAACGGGCACCGAGGAGATACGATTGGTTTGGCAGATTCGGTGGCAGGATGCTCCCGTCGAGAATCGAATGGGTCATCTGGATGGGCGTGCACACGGCCGCGCATATAGGCGACCTATAGATTATTCGTGTACACAGGTCGGTACACAGGCAGGCAGGCTTAACGATCTGGTCACGCGCGCGCTGATATTAATTCCGTTAAATCGCACGGATAAACCGATGACGAGGAACGGGGGGGAAAAAGCACGGCAGATGAAAAACGGGGCCGATGTGTTCCGCGGTCGTTCGGCCGATATTCTAACCGCGAACGAACGCGGAATTTATCCTGGTGCTGCGCTTCTGACCAGCCACTCGTTATTCAGAAATATCGACGCTGTTCGCCGTTCCGCGCTCGGTTTCTTCCTCCTTTGACCAATTTACTGTTACCACGCTTTGCGTCCTCGCAAAAATTCTGCGCCCGAGACAAAAGGAATCGTGACCATCTTTGTAGAGGACAAAGGGAGAAGTCCACGAATCGCCATCCCATTTCGATACATGCGTCTTCCCTCCTCCCCCCCCCCCTGCGAGAGGGAGGAAGATCATCAGCATCGACGGATGCTTTCAGAAAACCATTAAACCGACGGCCCTCCCCGATCGTTCGCCCCCTCTTTGTTCCCCTCGATTTCAGTTGCCGAAGAGACGGGAAAAATCTCGAGCACGGTCCGCGAGAGTCGTTGAATATTTATTCAAGCCGCGTCCCCGGCCTCTACGGCTGGAAATAGATGGAAGTGCATACGACCGCCGCGTACGTGCGCGCGGGGTCGCACACGGAATGCAAAATAAAAATGTACGACGTTAACGCACCACCCTGCCGTCGGCTTTTAGCGTCTGTACCCCCCGGCGCGCATCCTTCTCCATCATTTCTCCGCGTCGCGAGTCCTCACCGAATCCTCCGCCCTGTTGTCCATTTCCCGTTCGTTTAGTGAGGAAGAAAATCCTTCGCGGGGACGCAGTTTTGAAGAACAGCTCCCCGCCGCTCTCGGCTCTCGGTGTAGAGGTCGGATTTCTTATACGCGTTCGGCCGCAGCGGCCGGCGGCGGTTCCACTAGTGCAAGGGAGAAACAGATGCATACTTCTCCATTGCACTAGTGGAACCGCCGCCGGCCGCTGCGGCCGAACACGTATAGGAAATCCGACCTTAAGTCGTGTTTTCTTGAAACAGCGTCCAGACCTGGTTGATTCCTGGTCCTCCCCGCTGCTTGTCGAAACTTTTCCGCGGTAGCGTTGCTGCGATGCTGGCTAGCTTCTGAAAGAATGGTGCCAGCATCTGGAAGCGTCGGGCAGAGTTGGACACTTTTCGAACAAATTTTTATTCGAATTATCTTGGAATAAAAATTTCGAATAAAAATATCAAGTAATCTTCGAATAAAACGAAGTTAGGTATTCGAGAATAACGGATAAATTTTTATTTATTTTTTTATTTGAATAAAAAATTATTCGTTATTCGCGAATAACTCCGTTTTATTCACAATAATTCTTATTCGAGATCATTCGAATAAAGATTTATTCAAATAATGCCCAACTTCGGCCTCGAGCAATAGGGGAAGGCCCCGGGTGCGTCAGGACGAGCCAGTTAAGGGATCAGGAACATTTGTAAGCGCACGCGTGACGCTTATTTACTTCTCAGATCAAGTGAACGGGAAGCGAAAGGGTCGGTTTAACGTCGAGCTTCTCTGTTTCCACATGATTCTCCGTTGATGGTCTTTTAGAGGAACTACATTGTCCATCCTCGAAGCGGAAGACTCCTCGTTCCGAAGGGAATGGCGCGAATGCGTGTAGTCGGAGAACGCTGCGGGCCGGGAAATCAGGTGGTTCCGGGTACGGTGGTCGAGCGAAATCGCGCGTATGTGAAGCACGTGTGCCTCCGCCGCGCCGGCTCGAGCCCGTGCACAGGTTCGCATAGGTGTGCGCTCCAGCATGGCTGAAATTTTCTACGCTAGAGCGTTCTATCGGACAAAGGGTCTCCTAATAAATTCCATTCGACTCGGTATCGAAGCTCGCGACCGGCCAAGGCTTTTTTACTCGCCCCCGCCCCCGCTCTCATTTCTCATCGACGGCTTGGCCGGCGAACGTTCGATTCGTCTTTTTCCACAGAGGCGACGTCCGTTGGAAAGCTCGCGGCCCGTTAAATCGCGCTGGACCGAGATTTACGATTACCGATTTTACGCCCCGCCTTATTTACGATCGCCGACGGAGAGGCAGAGAGAGAGAGAGAGAGAGAGAGAGAGAGAGAGAGAGAGAGAGAGAGAGAGAGAGAGAGTGGGAGTGAAAAAAAGGGCTCCTCGAGGTTTGCCCGCTAGCGTGTGGAAGCTTTAAATATCCCTTGGTGTTCGGGCTGGTTACGCCAGTGTGTCCCGGTAGAGAAGGGTCTCTGCAAGCGCGAGGGGATGGAGAGTTAGAGAGTGGGCGGTGGTGGTCGGTGGAGGCGACTAGAGGCGATGGTGGCGGCTTTTGCCCCCTCGCCCTGCCCCGGTTTCTACTTTATTTGCTTTGCAGACGCGAGAGGCGGCCAGGGAGAAGGGTGGAGAAAGGCCGGAGCGAGGAGGGACGACATTTTTCACAGAGCCGTGTGCTTTCAACTGTTATTTCAACGAAAATTCGCCAACGGCTCGCCATTGTCCCTGCGCTGCAGCTACGCCACGGGCCCCAGATATTGCCGCGATTTTTTCTCCCCGACGCACCAACGTATGCCTCAGCGTGTACGCGTTGGAATTTCGCGCGTTAGCTTCCCGGTGCCGTGTGTTTCCCGCGAAATGCAAATGACACCGGGCAGGGGGGCGGGGGCCGACGGCGAGTTTGAAAAGATTCGATGCGCGCATCTGCGTGCCCGTTATTCCGATGAAGAATGGGTCTTTCGCGGGGGAATAAAAATGCGCACCCCGGGCGATGGTGTTTTCGACGTTCTCACGCTATTTCCCACTTTTTTCTTCACTTCCCTTCCAGCTGCAGTCGCCGCGTCCACCGTCGGGAGGTTTGTCATCGTCTTAAGAAGAACCTGGATTAGGACGCTGAAAATCCGGTGATTTTTGACAATTATTTTCTCAACAAATATCAAGCGAATCTTTTCAAAGCTTTAAGGGTGTTTTATTCTATATTCGGACAACAAGAATTCATTTTTTCTTTATTGATATATCTTCATAGCACAGCGCCGCTGGAGTTGTCAAATTGTGTATCCACATTTTAGCGGATCCAATTGTTGCCTGAAAAAAAAGCTGAAGGTCTTCTTAATTGTCATGAATTTGTATCATCGATGGACTAAATTGACAAAATTATGGAATTTGAAAGAAAAGGTTACCATTTTGATGGAAAACTTGCGACATTTTATTCAAACATTTAAATTAAATTAAACCATTCGGCTTATATTTGTTGAGAAAATGATTCTTAAACATCACCATATTTTAGCATCCCAGTCGAGGTTTCCCCTTTAAGGGGACCTTCCGGTCTAAAAGTCGATTTTTTTGTTTCATTTTTCGAATGTTTAATCTTTTAGGAATACGTGTTTAACCGGATTTGTTGAAATTCGTAAAATTCCCGAGGTTATAGGCATTTGAGTAGTGGCAAATGCATGAGTAACAACCGGCCACTCGGCGCCCACGTAAAACTTTAAACGCGTTTTTCTCGAAACAGTGTTCTCAAAACGGTGGGACCTGTATCTCCAAAAGTTATTATCCGATTCGACGGAAACTTTTTTATTTTGAAGAATATACCAGAAAAAATGACAAAAAATTTATAATTTTCAAAGGCGTTGAAAGGACGAAAAATATAGGGAAAAAGTGATTTCAAACTTTAAGTATTGTTATTTTCTAAAAAAATGTAATTTTTGTAATTTTTTCTGGTATATTCTTCAAAATAAAAAAGTTTCAGTCGAATCGGATAATAACTTTTGGAGATAAAGGTCCCACTGATTTGGATGAATTTTTCGTGGCCTTGACTTTAACGACTCCCCAGTGCCGTCTGCAATGATTAATTACAAAACAAAAAATATATTTCTATAATTTAAGACATCCTTAATACAATGCAAAAAGTCCCATTAAATTATATATAGTAGTTTTCCTTTAATTAATTCTTAAAGATCACCTATTTCTTTGGGCTCTAGATCGGAAGGTGCCCTTAAGGGGTCTTCTTCGTGTGGTGGCTGAAAAAAAACAATTTTCCCGGAATTAAAAACAGAGACATGTATTTTGCGTATGCTTTTGCAAACTTGTAGCTTTATTCTATCACCTTTTAGGACTATAAAAAAAATTGTAAGTAAAATCATCCATTTATGGCGGAACAGGAGCATCGTGAAGAGAGCAATATTCTTCTGGAAGCCAGACTTGATTTCCAAAAAACCAAAAGTTCGATCCACTTCAAATATATAAGACATATGCACCCACAACCAGTAAACGTTACTTGTATTCCGCTATAAATCTATATTCTCACTTACAATTTTTTTATAGTCTTGAAAGGTGATCGAATAAAGCTACAAACATACAAAAGTATACGTGCAATACTTGCTTCTGTTTTAATTCCCCCAAAATTCAAAGTCTTTTAGCAATAAGAAGACCCCTTAAGGTCTACGCACACATATCAGTTCCGTGACGATTTACTGCCCTCTGTGCGAGTAACTGATATGAATAAGTGTGAACTGCTACCCCGGAAAGCAGGAAAACGATATTTTTCACCATTGACACTGACGAACCATCACGGAACCGATATGTGTGCGCAGACCTTTAATCATCCATTCCACTTAACCCTGCGGTATTCTTCCACCCCCCGGAGGAGATTAAGGGCAAATGAAACGTTTCACCCGGCCAGGCCCCCATCCCGAATCGCCCAGAAACATTTCTGGCGAAATTTCCGATCCCCGGGAAGGCGGACGACGTCACGTAGCGCGGTGCTCGTCAGCCAGTAATTATATATCGGCGAGAGAACAAATACGCCGTAGAATGGAAGCAGTCGCGCGGCGGTTCTTACCAGCGCGAGCGGAATCAATCGTCCTGGGAGAATTCTCGGCGCGTCCAAGTAAAATTTAATTTCCTCGGGAAAGATCCCCGGACGAAGTAATAGAAAATCTTCCCGATGCGAGGGAAATAATCGATAGCGCGGGTGGCGGTGGATTCCTCTCTTACAACGGGGGCGATGCCACTCTCGTACGTCGCTGCCTGGGCGTATCGCGGAGCCGTGATTCGCCTCCACTCTATTCCCTTCCGCGTTCCCCGCCGCCGTGAATCAACCGTTACTCGATTTGCCTCGGGAACGGCGTGTCGCGACTTTCAGCACGGATATTGCTTCCCGCCGGTCAATTCCACGCAACGCGCCCCCGGAATCGCGGAATTTAAGTCCCTCGCCGGCTCCTCGCGCTTCAGCAGATTTCACGAATACCTTCTTCGAGGAATTAATAGAACGCTTAAACAGACGAGGGATCGATTTCTGCGCGATCGATGGATGATTGTCAAGATGATTGATTAATTCGCTAGTAGAATTTCTAGCAGATTTTCGCGACACCTTGCGCGCCCTTTCCTCGTCTTTTATTACCACTCGTATTACCCTCATTTATCGCGGCGTCAAAGGGTGGCGAACTCGGATCTGATACGCGCTCGCGCGAGGGAAACAAAGGGGGGTTACTAATGACCCGGCAAACGAATCGGTGGCTCGAGCGTGGATGCATTCGGAGCGGGTGGATTTCCGGGGAAAACGTCCACGTCGACTAATTTTTCATCCCTCGCTGTCTCCGGTCGCCGCACTGGACAGCCGACGAAAATATCGGTCCGACCAGATATTTGCTTTACAGGTTTTTCGCCGCGTTACAAAAACAGGCTGTACCTGCCAGAGAAAGTTGCATTATTTTTCATCGTCCCCCCTCGGCGAAAGAATTAATTGAGCGCGGTTGATCGAGAATCTGCGACAGGTTTCACCTCGGCCCAGCGGGCGCCGTGAAAACGGAAGTGATTTTATCGGGCGACGGGAGGCTCGATGACGATGACGGTTCCGCGCGAAATCGCCCACGGCGGGCAAACATTTTTTTTTTATTTCCTATTTTTACTGCTCTTTGTCGGGCAGGCTTTAATCGACGCTTCTCGAATGGCGCCGCGGTCGGATCGGGCGGAATATATTCGCGAGGGAACAATGGAGCGGCGTTTTCCGCAACGCCAAGCCGCACAAAGGCGTCGGACGGTGGCAATTATTTGATGACGGACGCGTCGCGATAAATATTGTATCGGCGGATGGTGACGAGGTTCTCTCGGATCACTTGGAAACAAACCCGATCGAAATCCGCGAAATCCGCGAGCGATTCTACGCGAGCCACCCCTATGGACATGCCGGAATATAAATTAGGAGATGGACAGCGGCGGGAGTGGTACGGATTCCCGATAAGCCCACGGGCGATGCAGGCGATGAATGAAAAAGTGATGATCCCGGTGAATAGCGGAGTAAACAGGGTGAACGGCGGCAAATAAATGCGACCAACGGGTCGGGTAAATATTAGGTGCAACATATTTAATGCCACCTCGTCGATGCTTCGAACTTGAGCTACGCGTGTCGCTGGCGACCGGAGTTCAACGTTCAACGACATCTCGGAAACGACTGGGGACTACGTAGCAATGTTAAAAATAAAAAACAGACGGAACACGAAGGAAAAGACCAAAGTCCGGCAATAAGACTCAAAGGGTGATCTTTCGATGGCCCCCAGGCACTGGGACCGCGGTTTTAAATAATTCCCGGTATTTATTTCCATAATGTAAGCCCTCTCGAGAAGAGGAATTAATTGCGGGAGGACGAGTGGAGCCTTTTGTCGCTCCATCGAGGGTAATAAAGGCAGCATTAGTTGCCCTGGGGGGAAAAGAAGGAGCGACCTCCTCGGCGAGCTTCTCCACTGGTGTCTGGAACAGTACGGCAGAGAGAGAGAGACCGAGAGTGGGGGAGAGGAAAAAAAATTATTCAAGACGGGAGGATCGGCAGAAAGGAGAGAGTAACCTGACGATGGAGATGTCAAAGGAGGCGGCGTGACTTATCGACGGTCTTTACCACAAAGTGCAATGCCACCCTCCGACCCCCTCTTCGTTCGTTTGATCCCCCCGCAGCCCGGTATACATTTGTACGATGCGGTTGCGCCAGCAGGCAGGAAAGCGTCGCGCCGGCCAAAGAATTCCGCCTTTGCCACCGTGGAACGTCGACCTCGCGATCGTCGAGTCTCGTTAAAACGCGATATTCTAGTGCGTCGAATTTCCTTCGGCTTTCACCGGTGAAATTTACGATCTCGCGTCTCGGCAACCGGATAAATCGGTACGTTTTCAGCAGCTCGAGGGAAACGAGGCATTTCGACGGCTCGAGGCTCGCTCGAGAAATTGTTTTCCTTCCTCCGCAGCGGTCTTATAGCGCTATATACCTACTAATGCAGCAATCGAGTTCAATTCCTAACCTGCCGCCCGGGACGTTTCCCGCCTTCCGCGATACCTACATAAAATAGTTTCGAGTCGCTCCGCATGGAAAGGGGCCTTCGTTTCATCGGCGATTATACTTATTATTTTCGTGCTCCCGGGTGGCAGCGGGGTAGGAAGAGCGCTAATTTTATGCAGCTGCTCGAAAACGGCCCCTGAAAGCGTCTGGCGCGGTCCCATGCCCTTGCTTGCTCATTAAGTAGCGCCGATAGACGAACTTTTGATCTTAATTGCGCCGGACCCTCGTCCCTGCCACCCTTTTGCGCCTCCCCGCGGGGGTGCTCCGCGGGAAAACGATCAATTTTTCTCGTAGCCACCGCGCGCCAAACGTACCCTCGCCTCCCTTTGTTCTTCCCGCGGGTCATCGGCATTCAGGGAAAAAATAGAATATAAGGCGGACCTTCCAGCTCTTGCAACGGTGCCCCTTCAAGCCCTCTGCTACGCCCAGCGTTTCATTACGGCGCTCCATTAAGCGTTTCTGCCGATAGAGCCGAAATTTCGCCCACTTCGCCTCTTCTGTTTCCCTTTTTCCCCGGCTTCCGTCTTCCAGCCATCCCCTCGCTCGAACAAAAGAACGGCGCGAGGCAAAGGGGCACGATCATGCCGTCACGTCGTCTGTACAGGCTGTTTCTAAAGTAGGGCACTCTGTTCCAAAGGTGCGCTCTATTTAATTAAAAAATGGGGGTGCTTTTGAGATGTATCTGTGTAAATCGAGGAGCGATGATTAACAAAAATCACCCCAGTGGACCACTTGTTTTAATCGTAGCCTGTAGCGGTGGAGAACGCAAGAAGGATGCGGCAAAACAGAGGACAGTGGGGGGGGGGGGGGTATGATGAAACGGCAGGCATTGCTCGCTGGAGTGTGGGGAAATCTGGGAGGGACGCAGCTGGACGGTAACGAAAGAGAAAATCTCGCGGCGCGAGGGAAAAAGAACACGATGCACGCGTAAAGGCCGGGAGGGAATGGCGACGGGAGGTGAAAAAAGCGCGAGGGGAATAGGATCAACAAACAGATTAATCTGTGTTACGTTCTGGACGTGGCCCGCGGCCGGGTTACATGCAACGCCGAGAAAAAGGGAGCGGAACGCTCCTGGTCCGGTCGAAAACGAGAAAAAGGGCGGGCGAAGCGGGGAGTGGGTGGCTCAGGGAGGGGAATTTAATTCTCTAGAGGTCGTTTATCAAAACACAAAACGCGGAATATTCCTGTCCGCGGCCCAAGCTTTTTCTCTCTGTCGCGTCAACCAGCCTGTCCAGCTGCTTCCAGATCACGTCAGCGCGCGTTCGCAGAGACTGTTTCGCGAGGAGTGATGCGTTCCATCTTCTAGATTCGAGGTGGTTTACTCAATGGCCTGTCTTGAAGTGTTATGGTCAAGTTTCTCAAGAATCTTCACGCCATGTAGTCAATATGTTATTCATTTATTTAACCTCTTAGACACTCCAGGTATCATATATGATACACCCCCTTTCTTTGCTGTTTCGCAGTTTGCACCAGGTTAAGTAGAATAGCACATGTTTAGAGGAGTTTTATTCATTGAAGAAGGATGCACCTACCTGAACCCTGTATTCATTTCTTGTATGCAGTTTAACCCAGACCTCTGAAAATAGGGAAGAAAAAAGTTATATGTATAAAAATATAAAAATTCAGAACATTTTTCATTAAAATTCATAAACATGTAAAAATTCAGACTGAATGTCAATGAAATTTTGAATATTCCATACATTACATACAGCCTAGATTAGATTATAGGCTATTTCCTTTTTTAGGCGCTTTTATTTTGCAAACATCATAAATTATTCCCGGGGTAAAACCGTGTCAGCTAGTTTTAAATAGCAGTAGTGTAAACCAACCAGTAATTTACCGCATACCAGTGAATAACCATTAGGCAAAGAAATGCCAATTATAAATTTAAAAGTATTATGTTTATAAATGGAGTGCAGTTGCACTTTTAATACCCCATATTTTTAGTTACGCTTATTAAGCAAACATTAATAAGTACAATTCTTATTAAAAGTATGCGGTCATTTACTCGGTTTCTACATGTTTTGCATTGTATAATCCTTTTTTTCTTTAAATTTACGATAAGAATAAGTAATTATTTTTATAGAAATTTCAAGAAAAATAAATTTAAATGCAATTTCAACACTTGTTTTGTTGTTATACATACCTAAATATATTCAAGTATTACTCCCAAAGGTCCATAAATTCAACAATTCGGTCATTCACTGGTTGGTTTACCCTAGCAGGTCCGCAATAACTCCACGAACCCCGAGAGTGCGCATTTCAGTAGGTACACCTCATTATAGGGCCACAATCGCGTGAATCTTCAATCTTTAAGGAAGGCTAATTCCTCCGCGTGTCCTCCAGGGTGAACCGACTTGTACAGGTGGTGTAGGTTGCACAGGGCACAGGAGAGTAGGTACAGTGTATAGGCTGTTTTCGCGCTAACCTAATTTGGCCCTCATCGAGGATACAAACCCGTTTAAGCTGGCCACCCGTTCGTTGGTCCACCGGTGACTCGCAGGGGGTGGTGACTCCATTTCCAGAGGCTGCCGCCTCTGCGTCCGAGAGTGAATTATCGCGTACTACAAACCCTTCCACCCTCTGCCTCCCCCGACAACGGGGATCCCCCTTTTTCGCAGCGGAGGGCGCGCGGCGTGTGCTAGCATCCGTGTACCGCGCGAGGCATCCGTGCCCATCCCGTCCCTCCGCGCCCAGCCGGCTTTCATTTCGCGATTTCGCTGTATCCTGATGGAAAGCCGGGACTCCATTGTCCGGGACAATTGGGACCGAGCTGAGAACATTAAACGGGAAAGCGAAAGATAAGCTGGCCAGCCAGGCTGATCCTCAGCGAGCGCGTTCGATACGCGACGGGGATCTAGATCGATTCTCTCGCAAGCTGATCAACGCATCATTATTCGAAGGTGGAAAGTGGCGCTTCTTTTTGAAAGTTGTTGGTTCATCCAGCGCGCAACAAGTACCTACTCCCTCAGCCTTCCCGCTTTCTAAGAATTCCTTCGCGATCGAGGCGTTTAGAATCCAAAGGCGTAGGCTTGCGGAGTGCAACGCGCTTTCGTCGACGAGATTTTTCCCCCCCAGCTGTGTACCTTCTTCGCGCCTTTTTCCTCGGGGGTACAAAGCTCCGCGATCCTCGTTAACGTGACGGTTTTTGCCAGACCCCTTTTTTCGTGTCGCGGCTGATGCGGAGACACGGAAGCGTCGTTACGGTCCGTGCATCCAGGCGGATGTCGCACGCGTCCCGCGCGATATTTCCTTGCCCTGTGCCTTCCCCTGAATTCTCGAGGCTTTTGTAACGCACCGTTTCACGGGATCGTCCCGAACCAGTGTATACACCGGCAGGATTCCCGCGGCAAGGAACGCAATTAAAAGCTTTCGCTGCGCGCGAGAGCCTGCAGCTCACTCGTTAGCCGCGAAACGACGGGGCGAAGTTGTGATCGCGATCGCGAGGAACAATCGCCCCTCGTATCCTTCCTTTTGCTCCATCTGAAATCTGAACGCTTAACGCGTGTCGCGGCTGGCTGCAAACCTACGCTGCTTACCAAACGACAGTACCTTTTCAAGGGCTGTGAGCTCAGAAGGGAGTTTATACTTTCTATGTTTTTTTCTATTTAATCTCGCAGCAAAACTGGATCCCTTCTGCTCTCTCTCTCTCTCTCTCTCTCTCTCTCTCTCTCTCGCTCTCTACGCGACGATTATAAAAAAAGGACTGTTACGTTACAGGAATATGGGGAATTGAATCTCACTCTTTTAGACAGCGCATTTGTACATTATTTATTAATGAATATAGGCAACCTGGTTTCTTTAAGTACAGACAGTGACTAAACTCTCGAGAGATGAATGCAGAATCAGTTTTTCCCAAAGCAACATTTCTATGGTAGGTACAAGGGTTTCGCGAAAAATTGAATATAAAATGAACGAATTACCCACGGTAATCCATAATTATGAAACTCACCCAGGGCCTCATCTTGCGAAAAAAATTATGATTTTATTCAAACACTAATAATATACTTTTTTCCCTGTACTACTACATTTTGCCCGTTTTTAGTAAACTACCTACTTCTTCATTTTCCTGAAAAATGGCTCCTTAGAAGATTTGCCAGCTGGGCCTTTTTCCTTATATCCGCCACTGCGAACCTCCATCCCTTTCGGGACTCCCAGTCCCCGCTCGCGGTATCGAAGAGCAGGCTCGGAGTCGAGGCTGTCGCGAGGCTAAATGACACGTATACAATCTGCGTATAGGCTGTGCTGTCTCGAGAATCAGGTCACACATTGTACGCGCAGACGTTAAAACGGAATTTCCCTGGATGCCGGATGAGAAGAGCGAGTAGAAAAAGGAAGAAAACCGGTACGACGCTGCATTCGGATGCTGCGTGCTCGTTCCTTCGCGTGCTCCGCGCGACCATCTGCAGCAAATATCGAAATAACCCCCGGGAGATCGACGCGTTCTCATTCAAGATTCATGATTAAACTTCGAATACCACGCGCGCGCGCGCCACTTTTTCGATTAAACCGCTCCCGTTGTTCTCGCCGCGTAGCGCTCCCGCGCGAGCGAGCTGCGGGAGCAGGTTGAAAGTTCGATAGCGAAAAGTTTCGACCGAGGCCGCATGCCGCGGCAGCCAGCGTATCGTAAATGGACGAGAGTGCAGCGCAGAAGAGGCGGGAGAGGCTATTCGTGTCCATATTTTCCAAATATTGGGTCTTCCCATAAGTAATACGCTTCTTTTCGCTATGTAGATATATTACGTGAAAATTCAAAACCATCTGGTAGTAATTAATAAATGATGTATTTTCTCTCCCAGAAGAGAATTAGTGTATCCACTAATTTCAAATTTTCTATTCCCCTTTTAGAAAACTCCCTCGGCTCTGATTCAGGAAACTATCCGATTACATTTTCCAGTTTTTCTCGGGACCTCATCGTTTTCCCACTTAAACGATTTTATTCTACTTACAATTAGTATTATTATTCCACGAGTATATTACCTTTTAGTTTGCAATAATAGGAAATAAAAAGAACAGAAAAAAGTCTGTTATACAGTAGCGGACAAAAACTTACCATTTTCTTGATTTCTTAATTAATTATTATTTTTAACATCAACTTAACACTGTAGTATGTGTTTAATGTACATATTCTGCTAGAGAATTAAATGCTGCATAAAACCGAGTTAAAGTTGAATTTGATATAAGATAAAACAGAAGCTATGAAATTAACTATTTACTTCTTTAGAGCCCATCCTCGTCAGAATTTCTACGCATCAAGTCGCGCAAATGATTTTCAAACGTAGCTTAGTACGAAACTACCTCTTTTGTAATTTTGTAAACCTGCTTTGTTTAAAACTCAACGTCCAGAGAAATCACGTTACATATGGGATGACCTACATAATAATATAACAGTGCCCCGCGGGCGCATTGCCTCGCAAACGAGCCGATAATTAAGCTGCAAACGTCCGCGATGCCGCGTGGTCGCGTCTCCGAGGGTAGTTACTTTTTACAGCACGTTTAAACTCAGTTTATTGTTTTTGCTGAATAGAACGGGGTCTGGCTAACATCGCCGAGTATGAAAATTGCGGCGAGCGACGCTGATCGGGCCAAGTGTGTCGCGATACTTGACGATTGTCCCCGGCTGCTTTTATTATCGCGCGTAAAAGCGACGGGGAGCTGGCTCCCTCGAAATTAACGCTCCCAAACGGTTCCGAGTTACATTCCGCGAGGGACACTGGGACAGGCAAAGCCTCGGATTGAATCGTCGAATGGGAATTGCCGTGTAAAAATTTCTGACAGGGGGAGGGAAAAAATTCAGCCGTTCGCGATGACGTTTCCCTCGCGCCGGAAATGCAGAAGATTAAATCGATCGAAACTGCGTATTTCATCGCGCTCGCTCGAGATACGAGCATCGCCGAGGATCGCGTGCGCTCCCCTCCGGTTTTCATCCGCCGAAAAATATTTTTTTTCTCCCCCGCCGTCGAAAAGCCGGGGCTGAAAACGCAGTCCTGTTAATTAGATTTCCGCGAACGCTCCTCGAAAACCGCTGACCATTTCTCTGTGAAAGTTCTGAATGCGGCTACCTACCAAGCAATTTAGTCGCCGACGTATGTATCTCGCCGCTTTGGATATTTTAGGCGTCGATGTAACTCGAATTGAAAACCAAAGCGTGTTGCACTTCCAATGCAGCTTGTTCGATTCACCGAATAGAGTTAATCGATGAGCGAGAATCATTGGAGCATTTACTAAAATAATTAATGTTCGAAATGATGTGCATTTCGCTCTGCCTGCTCTTTGACCGTGAAAACGGAGTGGCCCGATGAAATTAATATCCCCGCGGGATTCGGGTATCGGCGCGAGTACTGCTTTTGCAAGCTGTAGGAAAACAACTCGGCGAACGGGAATGAAAATATTTTCTTTCCGGGGACGCGGTGTAATTTAAACATCGCGCACGCTTTGCGAAAAAATGTCGATAGGGAAGGAGAGGAAAAAATTGTTAGCCTCTTCCGTAGAGGGGACGTTTCGTGAAAATTAATTCCCGGCTGGATGAAATGGCAGATTGAAAGCTGCGCAAAGGGTCGGATTGCGCGCGATATTTTTCGCGGATATTTATTTTTTTCTGGCAGAGAGCAACGCAAACGTAATTTGTTTCTGGGCACCTGGACCTGTCGCGGGGACCGTATCCCACTTGGTGGAAAATAAATACGCGGTCTGTCCCATCGCTGGACGCTAGAGGAATTTAGATTACGCAGAGGGGGCTGAAAAAATTGGCGCTAAAGTGAAACCCTCGAGAGCTGTATGGCTGTATCACCATAATTCGTGGGGATGCGTTGTTTTTCGTTGGGCGAACTCGCGGACTGTGTGTCGATCAAACATTAATGGAAGTGCAATTTTAGAACACATGAAACTCACGGATTTTGTTATTTTTTTTAGAAAATCTGATTGATGGCATTCATTATACATCTCTCGAAGATTGAATAAAAATTATTGTTTATTTTTTTCTCAACAAAATGGCGGTGCTGGAACGACTGCGCTGGTGAAATAAAAAAATAAAAAAGAATCATTTTTTATATGACATGAACTACAGAAGTAAATACGGATATTTCTAAATAAATATTTTTGTGGGAATGGTAAGTGTTTGAAGAAAAATTGTGATTTTTAGCGGAACCGTTTTTTACAAAAATGTCTGTAGCTAAAAATATGTGTACTTGTTTAGATTAGCATAAAAGGAAGATTCTCTCAAAACTTCAAGTCAACCGAATGAATAGTCTCTGAGATCCGTGCAACATCGAATATCGAGTCAATTCTAAAGGGCCCACCAGCGCAGTGGCTCTAGCACCACCATTTTGTTGAAAAAAATAAACAAAATTCTTTTGCTTAAGTTTCAAGAAATGTATAAGAAATGCCATTATTCAGATTTTCTCTTGAGTTCATTATTGAAAAGAAGAAAGTTATTAAACAAACCCACGATTTTCATGCGTCCAAAATGGCACCTCCTTTCGTAAAACCGTGAACGACGCGCAAAGGGCTGGAAAACGGCGCCTGGTGTGGTTGGTTGGTTGGTTGTTTCGGACGTAGTCCACGGGATCGGTTGAGGATTAGCGAAACTTTGGTTGAGTAATTCGCCTGGGCGTGTGCGCGAGCGTGTACCTACCTATAATTCGTTTCGGGATCGATACGTTGATTTCCGTCGCAATTACTCGCGTGCTCCCGTCTCTCTGGCAGCTCTGAAGGAGCGTTCGCGAATTTTGCTTTCCACGCGACCGGCACTCGAGAACGCGGAAAACAGCCGTTCGAGGCGAGCGTCGATGCAAGGTAAAACAACGATTTTCCCTGTCGCGCTGCCTCCCTTAAACCGTAATTTTTCGGTGGAGTGGCTCGCTCCGCTCGAGTGTATTTGCGGTAAAGCCATGCCGCAGCAGCCCCCGGTTAGGGGAAACTTTCTCCCGGCCGTTCCGCTAGTAAAATACTCTCCATACGCAGGTCCGCCACGTTAAGAGGAAAAACAGGGAAACACACGCGCTCGCTGATCGGTAATTTCTTTTGAGCACGCCGAAACTGCAACCCCGCGCTAATGCCGCGTATAAAGGACGCTGAGCGGTGAATCGCGAAATACATTTGTTTGTGCGTTGGAAAGCAGCATCGACTGGGAATTCTTCGATACCCGATCGAAGGGAAAGGGCGAAAGCCTCCGGCAGCGAGAGAGCTCGAATTAACGTCGCGCAACAATTTAATTACCAACACACTCGATCGTCGCGGGGCTTTAAAAAAACACGCTCGGCTTTCCCGAGCGTGGTGTCGTTGACCCGACCCGCGAATTCGCAATGCGCTGCAGATTGTTGAGAAGGCATAGGAGGAGAAGGAGGAGGAAAGATCCCGATACCCTCTGATTACGCTTGCGAGCTATTAAACACTCGCATTCCACCTTAGCAAAATTAATCAACGAGGATTGAGATTTTTTAGTCGCGGAACCAGAGCAGAACGGTATTAACTGGTCTGCTATTCGACGCGGGGTGGTAAAAATGTTTTTCATGCTGTAAAAATGTACGAGGGATGGTGTAGCTCCGGTAGCTCGTTCCCGGTGACAGTGAGCCGAGCAAGTTGTTCGCCCCTGGTCGGGTGGCCTCGTAATTGGGAAAAATTTGAAATAACTCGATATCCCCGACTGCGATCGTGTTGACATTTAATCATGATAGTGCGCTCCGAGCCGCCAGCTGCCCGTTTATTAACGGCTGCGCTGTGGTGAATTTAAAATTGAAAATCCCGTGAAGCGCGATCGGTATACTTCCTCGTCTTTATTGAGCTCGCGTTACATATTATCGAGAATAATTTGTCGTCGGGCTGTAGCTCGGGGCAGAAATGGTCACCGGTTACCGCCGTAAATCTTAGAGATCGATCCCTGCAACGTTCCCTAAAATGAAAGTCTCGCACAACAGGTTCGGATTGGAGGATCGATATCGAAAAAGCCTATCAACCTGTCCATCCCACGTCGCCCCATAGTGCTCGACGGCATGGCAGCTCGCAGCTTCGATATGTATCGCGTTGGATTTAATTCGCGAAAATGTCGGCGAAGGAGATGCGCGGCAACGGCCCCGCGGAAATACAGCGAGCCGCCCGCGAATACGCCGGCGAGCATCGATAGAGGGAAAAGTCCAGCGCGGTCGTGCACACGGCAGCTGGGGTGCGGGGGTGGAATGCGCGCAGTGCACGAGCCGGGAGAATACGATATACCGAGTCACCAATAACGTACTTCTGCGATTAAAAACTGTCACGGACCCGGCGATATATTGAAACTCCTCGTTTTTCCTTTCGCTATTCTCTCTCCCGCCGCGTTTTTTCGCAATTTCCCTGCGATCCCTCTGTGTCGCGCCGCTCGAACGTCGCTGTTTCATTTAGCCGGGAAGAAATGTATCCTAACGTTCATTATTCACGAGATCCCGCCCAGGCAGGCGGATAATAAATTCAGAAGCAACTGGCCGCGGAACCGGCTGTGTTTTCAAATGCCCCTTAAAGGGGAATTCTATTTTTTCGACTAAAATATAGGAAAATTTCGGATTTTTTTTAAGAAACTAGTGATTCGATTCATCTGAAATTTGGTCCATGTTTTTCTGGGCCTTCGACGAAGTTGCAGTTTTTTTTAAATCGATTTTTAAAAATAAATATAGAAGTTATGTATGATCACGCCGCGAAGAGTTTCAAATAAAACCTTAATTTTTATTATCAGGATTCTCCAATTTGCCTATGTAACAAAAAAATATAACATATCGGTACTAAAAATTAATAAACAAAATCTTCAATTCTTTCAAAGACGCATAAAAACATGGTCCACATTTCAAATGAATCGAATCGCTAGTTTCTTAAAAAAAATTCCCAAATTTTGCTATGCTTTAGCCCAAAAAATAGGCCGGTTGCTCGATCATCTAATCTAATTAACACGTTGCGTGCGGGTGACGTGTACGGTCGCGTCATGGGACTCTTGGGTCCGGTCCCAATAAATGTGGAAGGTGAAGAAGAATTTTTCTGAATTTTCCATTTGCATACGCATTCAGTACGAACGTGTTCATCAGTGTGTGCATGTCGTTACAAATTTGCAACGTTTTTAACCATGGTGCAGCTGTTTCTTGTATTTAGGTGAAGGTCAACAATTTTTAGTGCCGCACGCAACGTGTTAAAGAGACAATTAGACGCGGGCTTCCGTCCATCGCTTATGCAGAACTCTGAAAGTAGACCCCCTCCAATGTAAATCTGGGGTGGTTTTCACCTCATGTTTACTTCGAAGGCTTCTTCCTTGGAACGTTGCTCCGGCTGGCTGACTTCGCGGGCCAGCACATGTTTGTCCCTCGTGCGGAGTGCTGCGAAAACGTTGTCCGTTGGAATTATCGTCCCGCGTGCGGACGGATCGATGTAAATGCGTCGGAACGGTAACCAGCTTTCCCTGGGAGCCTGTTTATCGGAAAATTGTCGGCTACGATCCGTCACTGGGAAGAATTCGCTCAGCGTTTCGCACGTTTTGTCCGCGCAGCGAGCGTTGAAAACATCGCTGGAAAACACGGGGCAACGGGCGATCCTGTGAACCGCTAATTGTTTGTCAGATCCGCAAGAAGAGCACGTGATAATCACATTTCATTCATTCTCTTTCCTACTCTGTTGCCTGCACTTTTCTTTTTATGGTGGTATTCGAGTTTAAAAAAACAATTTTTCAGCCGATTTCACGCTTTATTTTCTAGACGACGAAAAGAGATACAGTATTGGTGCTTTGTATACACTTTTGATCGTTTTTTGGCTGTTTGAAATCGTGAAGGATGATTTAAAATGTTCACAACTTTCAGAGAAATGGTACCAAACATTTTTTTAATCCTTACGAGTGTCGCCATCGCCCCTATCACGATCAGAAATTGAAAAATAATTCTACAAACTGGTTTTTAGTAACTTTTGGGGGCTAAAAAAATGAAAATTTAAAAAATATTAACCTGATTTTAGTACAGGCGATTGCGACACTCCAAAGGATTAAAAAACGTATGGTTAAATTTTTTTTGTCCAAAGGGTAAACCATGAGCCTTGGGACAAGTCAGCAAGAATGTTCAAATGACGGCAGCTTATAACTGTGAAAGTTATAAACTATTAAATCATCTTTCACGATTTCAAACAGCTAAAATATGAATAAAAGTATATAGAGAGCGCCAATATTGTATTTTTTTTCGTCGCCTAGAAAGATAATCTTGAGATCGGCTGAAAAATCGATCGAAAAATACACCCCTAAAGAAAATCTCCATATCGTGATCTGCAGGATGCCGCTGAGGGGAAGCAGTTTTCCCGTGACGCAATTAGGCAATCGAGGTGTTCGGGATCTCAAGATGACGGTCTCTAAGACCCTAAGAGGATGATTCTCCGCGGAGACTGGTGAAATATTCAAGGATATTTGTAAGGAGCTGGGTACAAGGTGACGTCGTTACCACGACAAATGCCAATAATTAATAACCTCGGACAGCAGCTTGGCTGCGAAGCTTTTCCGAAAGTAATTTACCGGTGTCTCGTTACCGGAGATGGGATGCAGCGTGTCTTGAGCGATGTCTGAGCCTTGTAGAGTAATCTGAAAGAAGGGACGGTACAATGGCGTTGTCTGGCACTGAAATGCCATCGACGGAAACGGGGCCAGGATTCTTGCGAGCTGCCTATCGATTAGAGCTCGATCGTGCCCGAGGAGGAGCTGATGCCGCGAACGATGTAATAAGCGCGCGGTGATCCGTGATTTCTGGGTGATCGCTGGTCGGAAACAAATTGCGAATCGTTCGTCGACGATGTCGAAAAGGTCAGCTCTTTAGCCGATCGAGCAGGAGAAGCGGCTGTAATTGCTTCGTAATCCGCGGGCACAATCGAAACCGAATCGAGCCGGGAGTCGCCCGGCGTGAAATTGCTCGCATTGCCAGCATTACGCGGTTCATTCCTAGACAAGCTCCCACGGCTTTTTGCACCCTCGATCGATGCCCTGTCCGTTGTCTATAAGATCGCCTCTGAAACTCTTTCCTTCCCACCTCTACACTCAATGGCAAACAATTCAATTTCGCTTCCCCCGTGACGTTTGTCTTAAACAAAAAGTCTACACAAAGGTAGCCATTGAAAGTGCATTAGCCCTCTTTCTCTTTGACATCGGCGCGATGCGATAGAGGACCGCGCGGGGCGTTATTAATCGCGAGCCTGGTGCTTGGCCCGCAAACTTGATTAATACGCACAGTCCAACGACCTATCACACGCCACCTGACCGGTTTAGCTTCCGCGGAAAACCGGATGAGAGATTAATAATTGGACGATTCAGAAGCCAATCAGTGGGAGCCAGCGAGACGGAAAACCGTAATGCGGGCAGGGGCATCGATAGCGCGTAGAGAGGTCGAGGGTGGGAGAGGACGGAACTCAAAGGGACTGAAAGGAGGAAGGGAGAAAGAAGCGCGACCGCCGCTAATAACGGGATAAAGCATTTTATTGTGCGTCGCACGCGACAACGTATTGATTTACTCGCCGCGGAAGGAGCCGTGTAAATTCTGGGCCAACCGACCCTGCACGTCGAATTTACGCGAGAAACATCGTTTAACCCATTTACGCCCGCGGCTCGTTCGATTCACCGTTCCCGCTCTACGCTGTATATCTACGAAAGAAATGAATCAAGATTTTTGTTCGCCAAGATTCCTCTATTGCAAAACGCACGGCGGCCCTTTTAAAGTGGGCCGCGAACCTGGTGCAAGCTGTTTTCAACACCCGTTCTTGAGATCGTTTCCATGCTCGCCTCTATGTATTCCCAATTCTGTAAAGGCTTTGGGGAGTTACTTTTAGGTGACTTTGACCCAAGAGCCGTTATTCTATGCCTCCTTCGTACGCTACTTAGGGCGGTTCATTTTTTCCACTATAAAATGTAGGTTTTTCACAGGGTTGCGTTTGTTCCATACATGCTAACACCTGTGCAAAATTTGAACCTAATCGGACAGTATTTGGAGGTCACGGATTAATCGTTTTTAGGGGATTGGGACATAGTTTTTGTCTGTTTTCCAATTAACGACACTTCAGCTGAGGTCATTGTAGATTTGGGGGTACTGGTGGAAGCCATTTTTATACATGCCACAAAAACAACATTCCTTTATACTATTCAGAAATAATATACACTTAACTCTTCGTGGTCACATCTTCTTATAATCATAGATTGGTCACATGGGATTCACTGCACCCAGAGTTGGACAAAATGTAATCTAATTACAACTTGATATGTTAAAATTTGTATTTGAAAGAATAGTTGCGGGAAAAAACGATTCTTTTTGTTAAAAATCGCAAAATTTTTAAATTTTAATATTTAGGTCCAAAAATCTACAGAAATATTGGCAAAAGAAATAAAATTGCCTGGGGTTCGATACACTTCGTGTAACCACGAAGAGTTAATTGTGTAAAATAATATTACAAATCGTAGCGATCTGTAAATATGCTTCAAATAGGACAATTTTTATATATACACACTTCTTTTGCATTAAGGAACGAAAACAGACTCGTGGAGAGCAACAAAGAATACAAAAAAAATCCCTCGTGGACCACCCTAAAGTACACGTGTTTTAGCAAGCAGCGCAAGCGAGTTCAGTAACGAATGTACTTATAGCTCCCATAATGAGAGCAGACGCAGTTGAGTAGAGAGTTTTATTCCGAACACGTTGTTTAATAGTTTTAATTTCTATTTTTGCCCCGCGGACTGCTCAAACAGCCTTGTTTTCATCAAACTTTGTTCGCCGTAACGTGTTCGGTGTCCGCGCACAAAAATATACAGAGAGATCTCCAACGTTCAACCTTCCACAAGGACCCAGTGCCTCGCCCGACCTTGTTCCGGTAACAAGAGATCCTCGCGATTTTGTTACAAATGCGTCTACTTTACGCGGAGTGTATTACTGGATACACAAACTCGATTAGCGGATCCAACTTCGAATTTAATCCGCGCCCGACCTGTTGCCAAAGTCCATGACTCTCTGTGCCTGAAATCGCCCAGTCTTCTTTCTCGTCTCTAAGCAAAACAGCGAAGAGGGATCGGCCCCGTCGGAATCGCTAGATCCCGAGACCCAAGTTTACGGCGATGAATCTCGTTGCCACGGTTCCCTCCGTATCCCTCCATCGGCCCTCGATCGAGCCACTTGGAATATTTCGCCGAAATATTCCCGCCAAGTATCCCCGATACCGCGAGATATTAATTCGTGAGCCGTCCACGAGCAACTGGCCGGAACTCGGCGAATTCCCGCGCCGCTTTATCTCTGCCAGCCCGGTGGAAATAAGTCCCAGGCAGTTTCTGGGGATGCATAATTCAAGGGAAGTTACATCGTAACTTGGGGCAAGGTCTTTGTCCCGGCCGTGAATCAGGGCCGTAAATTATTTTCCTCCGCGAACCGGGGTGGCGCGGCGCGGCGTACGTAGCTTATCGAGGCGCGCTCCTCGAGGAAGCGTATGTTTGTTCTCGGCGAGCCTCGCGTGTCACGAGGACACTGATTCAATACGTGTAGGTATATCCCCGACGGTGGGTTTCGCACGAGATGTAATCTCGCGGCTACGCTCGTAAAACAGGCGCCCCCTCAGCTCGTCGCGAGGCGAAACGAAAAGCCGTCGCGTCGGTTTGTTAATTTTGCAAAGTTATTCCCGCGACCGGGCCAGGCAGCGCAAACCCGCGCCCGGGCAAAAAGCTGGCTTTATTAATCATTCCCATCTCGGTGAAAAATTGAATTTTTAACGGGGCAATCCGGCGAGAATGCCGCGGCCCGCTGGCGCGCGTAAAACTTTCACGTCGTCGCCGCGCCTGCCAACGAAATATTGGACGGAAGAGAACACGTATGGGCGTTTCGCCGGCCTTTCATGGCGTTCGATGCGTTCACGCCGGCTGCTAATCGTTCGGGAATCGAATCACGGGTTCACTTGGACGTGATGCACCGAGGCAAAACAGATATCGCTCACGCTTGTTCCGCATTGGATATTTGGATGGTGGGTAGTAACGTCGCGTGTTACGTCTGTAAAGCCTCGTTCACATTAGTCAAGTTGTTTTGGCTGTTATAGATAGTGCCATTTTTAATATTTCGTTAGTTACAATAAACTCAATAAACTATTTATTAAATACGGAACTAATAAAATACATTGTCTTCTTAATTAATTTATTCTTCCTTGCCAGCCAATTATTATTTTATAAAAAGAAAACTGAAAACTCTAGAAAACTCTAGTAGGTATCTAACTATCAACACTAGTAACATTTTGAGACTACATTATATTTCAAGGCAAATAAAGTTTAGTGGTTAGAGCGCGAGGACACCATACTGTTTGCAAATAATACGAGCTTCGTTTCTGAAGGATACTGCGCAGTGAAGGCGAGTGTTTGCCCATAAGAGGCCCATAGCCCGTAACAACCCGCGCATCATTCCCCGCGTAGCGCCGCGCCCGAAAGTATACCACCTACCGTAAAATCCGCAGTGCCTGCAATCGAGTCTAACGGGTTATCAATTAGGAAGTTTGCGCGCGAGTCGCTTACGCGAATTAATCGGCGCCGATTAATCGAGAGAACGTTTCCGCCGTCGTCGAAATTAAGGGCGCGTCGTTCGCAACGATGGACGCGATTATCTCGTTGATAGGATTTATCGGTGAACCCGAGGAGGTCTGGCAACTGAGGAGCGGGCCGGGTTAAATGAATTTACCGAAGTTGCGAATTAAATAACAACTTTAACGAGCAACGGCCTGCTTTAACAGCCGGCTGAGCCCGCTTACACGGCCCAGCCCGTTATCTTCTCCTCATTTCGAAACAACACTTTTCACCTCGGCCATGATGCGAGAACCCTTTTCTATCTACCGATACAGAGGGGAGAGGCACGCTTCCGCTGCTCGATACTGCGAATCGCGTGGTTTTCGATTAAACTAACGAGTCTCATTGTTGTCTGTTCCAGTATGCCGTGGCATCCAGCAGTTCGAGGAGACGCCCCAGTACACCGAGGTGAATCCTAGCCAGGACGCGAAGCTGATCTGTCTTGTGCTCGGCAAGAGGGGCCAATGCATCTGGCAGAAGGATCAGAAAGTGAGTCGATCTTTCAATTACTCGTTTACTGATAAGCTAAACCTAAACTCAGTGCTGGATTAAGACTTTTAGAGGCAATAAGCACTTAAAAAATTTACAGGGTGGTCATTTCAACGCAATGTAGGTAGGTCCGTTTCTTTAGGGTTCATCTTTAAATTACGTAAAGCTAATTTTGGCGATTTCTTAACCCGTACCTCACCCAGTATAAGAATTCGTAAGATTTTATCTTTTATATTACTCTCTCTCTCTCTCTCTCTCTCTCTCTCTCTCTCTCTCTCTCTCTCTCTCTCTCGATCCGCTAGCCACTGATTCTCATCTTCCCACTGCTCTCTTTCTTTCCACTCGCACACATATGCACATATGCAAATCCTTAACAATATTTGTATTACTATATAAAAGATTTTAAAATTCAAAAAATTTCTATGGGATCATAGTACCAAAATATCTTATTTTGTTTATTAGTTAATCCAACACTGCCTAAGCTCGATTCTCCCGTCACGGAATCTGATATCTTCCACGAAACGTGACACTTCCGAATCGAAGTTAAACAATTTCCACGTATGCACCCGTCAATTCGATAATCCCGTCGAGATTGACGGCTAACAACGTCTACAAACGCGAACAAAACGGGCGTTGAAATAACGTGAAATAGTAGGGAATTAAAACCCCGTATCGATGGAGATTGATAAAAAGTCACGGGGAAGGGGGAAAGCTCCCAAAACGAATCGAAAAAAATTGCAATCTCTCAAAAGGAACAAAGGATTCGCCGCGCGGGCGCGCTTGTCTGTGTTTCTAGCGCAGTACGGAGCGCAAAGTTGAAAGGGAAAAATTTGAAAAATTCACGGAAACCGTTATCTGACGGAGAGGCAGGGAAAAGGCCCTTCCCTCCGACACTTTCCAGGCCGTCTATCGCGATTCCAGGCAGTTCATTGTTAGCGGGCGCGCCGTGTAACCTCCTGGCAGCCAACTTTTCTCGGCTCGCCGCCTCCCTCCTCCCCTGGTGCCAGTAAACTTCGCCTCGAGATAAGTTTCTGGCCCCGAAAGTGGACGTTTCGCGTCCGCCGGCGATAAATACTCGTTCGTCGCCGGTGACTGCCGGGCGACCAAGTCGAATGGTCGAACTTAAGTGAAATACGGCCGCGTCGCGTGATACTCTCACGCGTGCTCGTTTATCTCGTCCGAATAGCGCGGCCCGGGAATGGCAATTAATGAAAGCAGAGTCACTTTGTCCGTGTAGCGGCAGCGGCGCGGTAAGAAACTTGAACGGACGCTGGGACGGATAATTGAGTTCGATCGGGTGGCAACGATGGTGTGCGAAGAAGGGGGGATGTGGGGAATAAAAAATTCTGGGGAGGAACAATACGGAAATACGCGCGAGTGAACGCAGTCGTAGGTTATCGGGCGCGAGGGGTAGTATTTCATGTACGCCCTCGGATATTACCTTTTAAATTAACAAATCCGCGAGATAGTAGTAGCCCGGGGTCGCTAAACCGCGCTATTCGCGGTCGTGTAAATCCATTTCGAACGAGGGCTCAGCACGTTGAAAGCCCTACTGCAAAATTGAAAGTCAAGACGGAAATATTATTTTCATTATGCGCCGCGACAAATCCTACGTGATTGCGTTCTATGTACGTAGTGGGAAATTTCCAATACTCTTAATCTATGTATTGACTGACTGGAAGGTACATTGCTTTTATAACGTAGCCAGCCAGTAAGAAAGGATTTTCGGAAATTCCATCCCCAAGGGGGTGAGAAGGGGAAAATGTATTTTCTCGGACTCCTTAATATCTCTTAAGTCCGATTAGATATCATCTTGGTTTTTACTTACAAAGGTTACCCACAGAAATTCCTAAAAATCAATTTCAGGACATCACCCTAATCAGCGCCTAATAGGTTGAGAAGGGGTAATGTAAAATGTGTTTTCAGGGATCCTTCACAATCTCTTTGGTCCAATTCGATATAGATACTGCTTTTTCGCCTAGGTAACAATACAGATGTTTAGAAACCAATTTCTAAATTTTGCCTTAATCAACCCTTAAAGGGTCAAATCTGGGTTCAGCACCAGATCTTTTTGTGACATGTCGTAAGTAATTCCTTTTAATTTATTATTCTCTCGTAGCAAAGCGCGGGTATTTTGCTAAGTACCTAGTATACATTTAGTAACGAGGACGATACTAGCTTCAGAGCTGTAGTTTTTGAGAAATCTCTCGATTCCAGGAGGATCAAGCTACAATATTACATATGCAAATCGTTATACTCGTGTTGGAAGCCAAAAGCTAGATACTTTCTCCCCGTTATCATAAAAGCCTCCGAGTCTAGTGGATTCTAGAAGGTCAGGCAGCATTTTTCAATTTCTCGAAATCCGGCTACCCCTTGTTTCTCCCGCAACCGTGGTCTTACGTTCCGCGGGGATTACGGCGTACGCGTTGTCCGTATAAATTGCTGGCTGAATGTGTCCAGGGTTAAGGAAAGAGCCGTGGTAATGCTCCGAATTCAACGGTGACGACGGTGCGCGAGGGCTATCCGTTTGAAAAAAATTTTTAATTAAATCCAAGCCAGCCCATTCACGCCGCCTACAATTTTCCCGGGGAAGTCTCGGAGCCAAGGCCGCCTCATTTACTTACTATTACCTACTTAAATCCCGCGAGGAGCTGGCAGTTTTGTTACCGCGGGTATTCAACGGCCCTGGCTACGCTCTGCGGTTTCCTCGGAACGAATCCAACGAGCTTGAAAAGAAAATTGCATCCAGAGAATCGCGGGTGGTTCCCTAGATCGCGATTCCTCAAGGGCCGCGACTTTCCGAGGCTAAATGTTTCGTTCCGCGTGCTCGCTCCCTTCTTGGGACAGATCGAAACTTAACGCTGCGCTTTCAAATTACGCGATCTTTGTACGAACTTGGAATCTCTGTATACACTGTGCATATATTGGGTACCGCTTTGCTACCAATTTGTACGGGGTGATCGACTGTGTGTGGGCATCATTACAAATCAGGAATGAGGAAATTGCGTTGGAGGCTCCGATTCAGACTTATTAATAAAATTGAGAATCAGATGCAGTAAGGGGACTAGCGCTCGGAAAAAGTATTTTCCAAACGGTAAGAAAAATTGAAAAATTGAATGTTGTTAAGCAGGATTGTAAAAAATATAGTGTAAGCTCGTCACGACACACATTTTTTCTATTTACAGAGTGTTTCTCCAATCATTACTATTCGAGATAAAAATTATAAACTGGAAATTTTTCTTCGTCCAAAGTCATAATTTCTTTATAGCGGCTGCTGACTGTTGGTGCCCTGCGAGATTTGAATTTGTGAAAGTCTTCCTTTTATATTTACCTTGTATATTTCATTTACGTAACCAAATTTTTGTACTTTGATCTGGTTTTTACATGTATATGTAAAAAGAATCTATTTTTCGAGCAAATACCCCGCGTCTGACTCAATAGACTTAGACTACTGCCCTCGCAGCGCCTGACCTAGCTAACTATCATACTACTGCGCAGTAGTCTAATTCCCCCGCGGTCAGAGACTTCAAGCGTATTAGCAGCAATTAATAACTACATATTAGTAGAGGTACAAAGTTTCAAATGCGATTTCGTTACTCTTAATTTCCGGCTTACATACTTTCATCCGCCCACCTGTATTCAAACACCCTGTATAGCTGTTCTCGATATTTATGCGCGCCACGTACGTCGAAGACGGCTGTATATTTATCTGTCTGGCACTTGATTGAAAGCGAGACACGAAAGACCGACGAAACTCTCGATATTCCGCGGAATGAACCGGGGGTAGAAAATGAGAACGAGGGAAGACTCTTGATTGACCAGTTCGCCCAAACTTTTAACCTGAGACGTTTCTCAAGGGAGCACAGCAAGAATTCGCAGTGCTCTTCAGTTGGACGATGAGTGTAGATCCCTCGGGATAGATTCGCATCGCCCTTCGAGACTTATTTGGTCAGCTAGTCTTGAAGAACGTTGTTGCCGCGAGACGGTTGACCGAGCGCGATCTCATAACCAGCCCCGACATCTGCGCGTGAATTTAGATGAGAAGTCGCGCCCGTAACGCGGACATTGAAACGAGAGAATGAAATTCCAGCGGAGATATGTATTTAAAAAAGGCCGACTCGTTCTTTCCCGTGGGATTCCTTCTCCTCCTCTAAAAGCGTTCTTTTAAACAGAGGGATGGGGGTGTCGTCTCGGGACCCAAGGCAGAAAGGAACATCTCGCGGACTCGCGGGAAAGAAAAGGTTCTCGAGATTCAAGGATATCCGACGTCGAACAATAATCGCCCGTCCATGCCGTCGCTGACACTCGGCTTCATTATCGTCGTTATCGTTAATCCCGGGGAAACTTTTTATTCCGCGTCGCGCAACTACCCCTCTTGGCCTTCCGACTTCTTTCTACTGTCCCACTCTTCTCCCTGTTCACCGGCTGCCCCGGCGTAATCGTCTTTTCCTTGTAATTAAGTTCTCCTCGGTGCTCCGCGCACGCTACCTGAACGATGAAAGAGTCGCGCAATAATTGAGGCTCGGTGCACGCGATCTCAAAGCTGAAGGATGCGATTCTCGTTTCGCCGCGGCGATAGTACCTAGCATCGAGCGCAATAATCTGACAGGACTATTAAACTCCTGTCTGAGAAAACTTCTTGACTGCAAACTTTTAGCTAGAATCCACTCGTTTTTTAATACGGAGACAACTGTATGGAACCAGCTCCCAATTTTTGGAGCTGAAAACCTAGCAAAATTGTGGATTTTTTTTTAAGAAACTAGCTATTCCATTTCTCTGAAATTTGGACCATGTTTTTATGCATCCTTGAAGAAGCTTCAGTTTGTTTTAAAATCAATTTTTAACAATAAATATAGGAGTTATGCATGACCGACCATCGCTCCGCGCAAAGTTTCAAATGAAACCTTAATTTGTGCTATCAGAATTCTCCAATATTAAGAAAATATAACTTATCGATATTAAAAATTAATAAAAAAACTGCAATTTCTTCAAAGATGCATCAAAACATGGTCCACATTTCAGATGAATTGAATCACTACTTTCTTAAAAAAAATCCCAAATTTTGCTGTGTTTTCAGCTCCAAAACTATGATTCCCACCTCAACTCGAAGGACATGGTGAATCGCTGTCAAGATAAAGTAGCGCGCGTAACGAATCCGTGCAGAAGTCACGGGAGTGCAAGAAAAGCTCAGCACAGCGTGGCATCGCAAGCTGCTTGTAAAATTGTTGAACGCGACACAGACGGAACAAGCGACGCCGAATTAAAATACGAATCCGCTACAGTCGTACAGAGGCACGCTTTACTCGGCGCATTGTCGGCCGGGTCAAGAGCCGCAATTTTTCCTGGCGTTCGCGCCAGCAAATTACGCTTTCCGACGACCCGGGTCACGAGGAAAATACTTTCCGCCGCGCCCTATGAATTTCGGAAGGCACCTAACTGCCCCTAATCCTTTTCTTCTTACCTTCCGCGTTCCATCGTGTTTCATTCTTTGCCGCGACGACTTGACAAATAGGGAGGATGCGTCTTCTTTCATTTGTCTGCTCTAAAGCGCTGCGAGGGTAATTCCGGTAGAGATGGACCACGTTTTTAAAATCGTGTCAAGCTTAAATATTTTAAAGTTACTGAATATTAGAGTTAGCAGTTAGTGTAGTGAACTATCTTTTCCAGAACATGTAATGATCACAACACAATAATATATCTTCATAAACAGGAGGCGGAGGCTACGGTAAATAAATAAATAAAATTTTGGTACGTGGTCCATCATTTACTACATACAACGGGTGAGTTAGATCACTTCGATAAAAGTTATATTCTTTCATTAAATTGACTCGTAACATTTATTTTTATCGAAAAAATTGTTTCAGTAAAAAAAATTAATTCTATTTCTAATATTATACCTCAATAATCACACATGTTTTTATTCCAGTCTTCATAACCATCTTCACATGAAATATGCATCTGATTTATTCCTTTTTTGGGACTATCTGAAAACTCTGTAATATAAATTCCTTTTATTTGTATTTAATGAAAATTTAAATAATGTGCAATTACACAAAGACATTATGGGTCCATCACTATCGAGTATATGTGGTGCATCTATCCCAAATCGCATGGTTCAGTGGCCCATCTATCAGCGTCATTATTAGCTTCAAAATCAGCGTTGGGGTTAGCATTATAGCTATGTGTCATTACATCTTATTTTATGAGATTGGTGTACCTATATATATCTCTTCGAACAACAAAGTTATACTAATTCGTATGACTACGCAAAGATGTTCATCCTTTCTAGAAATTAAAATGTTGATTTTTGTCCAAATTCAAAAACACACTCGATTATAATCATTATAACGAAGGACCACATTGACACACTGCTCATTTGCCGGATAATTTGAAAAATCCTCAACTGGCCCTTCTCTCTCATCGGTCCATCTCTACCAGAATTAACCTATAAGGAGCGAGGTAGGTTTGCCCCGCCCTGCAAATTTCCCAGAAAAATGTCCCCGATCAGAACGCTTCTTTGCCGCGACATTAACGTAACAAGAGGAGGACCGGTGGTTTTTAGCCCGCCCCCGTATCGCTCGTAGTGTTCCAGAATAAACAAGCGCGTTAACGCGTCCGTGGGACGTTTGTGATAAAAAGAAAAGGGAACGGGGAAGGATGCGGCGTCTCTCTCGGAAGATTTAACGGCAGACGATTTTATTACGGCAATTGTGCAGTTAAACGCGGCGTTCAGGCTCGTTTCCGTCGGGTTTCTTGTGCTTCTTCTTTTCTCCGGGCGCGTCCACGTCCCGTCCACCGGCATCCGGCCCCGCCTTCGACTTCCTTCCACCCTTCCTCCGTCCTCTTTCACCCTCGCGGCCAACTCGCGACGCTTATGCGCGTCGAAAAAAGTTGCTTCGCTGCTGCAACTGCGCCTCTAAATTGAAGTCGTTACAACGCCTCGACTGAAAAAACTCGCCCAGCTGACGGTGAAAAGCGAGAAGCTAAGGTCGAGAGAGATGGTGGATGAAGGGGTGAACGAGATGCGGCGAACTCCCCAGACGCGGAGAAATCCTTGGCCCCAGCTTCCCTCTTGAATGCAATTTCTTTTTACACGCGTATTTTGAACGCGTTCCCTTCTACCGCCCCTTTGTTTGCGTCGATGAACAAACGCGTGCCAGAAGAGGGGTTGGACAATCGGCGTGGCGGAGCTCGCTCGCCACCCGCGGACATGTAAACGCGCGTAATTAAGCGGAACAACGGCCGCGAGACGCCTCGGACACCAAGGAAGACAGAATACGAAGCTTCTAGCTTTGTGGAACACTCTCTGACGATCAGTCGCGTGCGCGCGAGGACGTCGTCCTCTTGAAGCGATTGAAAAGCTTCCTTTGACGATAAGACGTCACCCTTTCTCCCTCTTTCCACTAATTCGCGAGTGCAAGACATCTCGACGAGGCACAGGCGAGACGCCAGGGACTCTCCCCGGTTTCCTCGATGCCATCGTTTCATTAGAACGACTCCGTAGGTTTGAAAAAATTGACCCCGGGTCACGTCGATAATTGACGCGGCGCGGACCCCCCCCCCCCCCGCGTCCTCTCTAATCCTGATGTCATTAACCCGGATCACCCCGGGGAATTAATATTCAAATTGACGGTGGAAAACGGGCGACGCATGGCCGTAAAACTGGTCAGAACGCGGCGCGTGCAACGGGGCCGTTGAAGCCGCTCTAATACAACGCCGGAATGATTATGGAAACGTATTTATACGCCCAGGGGATATTCTTAAAACGGCTGGCAGGCGCGAGCGTTGTTGCGCGGGCGCGTGTCTCCCGACGACATCTCCCCTAATCCAGATGTCATTAAACCGGATTACTCTCGGCGAATTAATATGCAAATTAATGCACGCACCGCTTTTATATAACCGCCTGTGTGTACGCGCGCGGACGCTGCATCCCCGTGCACGCGTGTGTTCGTGCGCGAAGCATGTAGGCAAAGCATACAGCGAGTAGAGGCGCGGGGCGAGTCGGTGGGGTCTCTTGAAACGCATTTAGCCGCGGGCGACGCAACCGTCCAAGACCACAATGCCGCGAATGCCACGCGGAAAGATTAAATGATAAATTTCGAAAGCAACCGGCGACCACTCGACCGCCACTTATCCGTCCACTTTGTGCGCGACCCCCCCCCCCCCCCCCCCTTTGTTTACCCCCAGAGGCATCGCGGAAACCGACCACTTCGTTTCTTTCTCTCTAGCCCTCTTCCCTCGCCCTGTCTCTCGCGGTGTCGTTATTCGGACACAAAGGACCGTACACGCTTGTCGACTCACCCTCTCGGCTCCTCCGTCGACGGCGAATGTATAATTAATCCGGGTAATTAGCCGAAAACGATCGGGTTCGTGGCGAGGCGGTCCTCGAGATTGTTTCGAAGGGAAACGGCTGGGGAGGGGTAATTGAGGGGCCGATATTATCGGGGGGTGGTGGAGTGGTTCTTTCGAAAGGTTACGCGCTAATATTCGTGTGTAGATATCCGAGTGAGTCCTTGGAAATGCGTATGGGGAAGTCGTTAGATGGTGAAAGGGTTGGTCGAGGGTTGAACGAAGGAAGCCGCGTTACTAGCAGGATGACCCGATAGATCTCTGCCACGCTTTTTTCTTCGAGCTTGTTCAATGCAACGTTTCGACATTCCTGCGGGAAGTAATCATCGATTGATCGCGAGAGTAGCTGCTCCCCCGTGGCAGTCGTAGCGATTTACGGGCTACTAAATGCAACCTCCCGACCGGGGGCGCGGGGCGAATACATTTTTTCCTCTCGCGAATCCATCTTCATTATCGATTCGCGCGTCTTCGGGGACGGGACTCGCGAGGCTCTATGCAGCGCGAGACAGTCTCGCTATTAAGATTTATTCGCGATTTTTCGGAGTTTTGGGCGTGAAATGTCGACGCTTCCTCAGTCGACAGTGGGGAAAATTCGGAGTAAAAGTGGCAGGACCGTAAACGGAAGTAAAGTCCTAATGTTGGGTTAAGAGTACCTACTACTTTGGCAGTCGTTTTTGTCGAAAATGAAGCATTTCTTTTTCATTTAATTATAAAGAAATAAATTGGAGCTCAGACTTGCTCTTTAACATAAAGTTTGTTAGCATCATAAGCTTTAAAAAAACATGTTTGTTTAGTCAAAAATATGCATTAGATATATGTGACGCAACAGATGGATCATTGAAGAGGATTTTTAAAAAATTTTCTTTTGTTTTGCAGTGATAACTGAAAAACAGAGGTTCCGAGCATGTTAACAGAATATGTAATTTCAGTCTGAACCTAAATTAAAGTTACTAAAAACTTCTTTATGAAAAGGAACTAAAACCGCATCCTTGTCTAACGAAAAACGCACTTTTTTTAAAAATCGCCATTTCGTAGCTGCAATTTTCTTAATTATCAAAATTTTTATTCTTTCATAGGTTTAGTGCAGAACCAGAGATATTCTGAATTAGAATTTACAAGCAGGTCACTGAATTTCGTTTCAAAACAAAAGAAACTTTTTTAAAAAGCTTCTTTAATGATCCATCTGGAGCGTCATCTATAGATAACGCATATTTTTGCCGAAACAAATGTTTTTAGAGCTTACGATGTTAAGAAACATTCTGTCAAGGAACAAATCTCAGCTTGAATTTATTTTTTCGTAATTAGTTGAAAAAGAAATGTTTCTTTTTCGACGAAAACGACTGCCTAGTACCCTTAAGGGGATGAAACTGAGAATCTGGAAAGGAGAGACCGAAACCTTGTTCAGGGACGTACGAAGCACTTCCTTTCTAAATTACTTCCTGTTGATCAGTTTTCGAAAAGTATCTTATTACATAAACGACGCTATACATACCTCTAAACCCCTGCTAAACCAATCCCTCAAAAGTTAATTCTGTTTACACACCTCGGGTAATTTACGACTCCGAATTTTCTCAACCGTACGTCCACGTCGATGAGCGGAGGAATCTTGCCTTCCTCGCAGGAGAGCATGGCGAACGCGCGAATTGAAAGAGGGGCTGGAAAACGCGAGAACTTCTGGCAGGTTCCGCGAAACGGGCGATTATATTTATCTCGAAGTACATATCCGTTTCTGCGGGTAAGAATTGATGGAAAAAGTAGGCGGAAACGGGAGCCACGAGAGCTGAAATAATTTCCACCGTTTCTGCCTCGGGGAATTGCATTTGCTGGTGGCTCGACTTGCAACGTTCCGCGATCATTTCGGCGGAACCGTGGCGTTTGCCTAACGGTCTTTCAGCAGTAAGCTTTTCCCCTTTGTGTGCTCATCGGTGATATCGATTCGCGAGGGGGGGGGGGGGGGAAGCTCGGGGATCCGTGTGTATCAATAGTGACGTTTCTCTGTTTATCATCGGCATCGACTTTCTGGGAGTTGGGAGAATAGCTCTATCCTGTTAGACCCGCGCATTTTCCGTGGACATTGGGAAACGACAATGCAAATATTAGATATATGCACAGGTTACAGACGATTTGCCTGACACCGCGTTCCGACCGGCTTAGTCGCACTTGCTTGGACAAACCAGAAGTTATACATATACGTCGAACGGGCAGCTGACAGTGTACAGAACTTTACTCTAGATATTCGTATCGCGCGATTCAAAGGGGAAAGGTGTTTGTGGGAGAAGTCACGGCTATCTCTAGTCGCTATGAACGCTGTCATCAGCCCTATGAAAATTATTTTGAAGCCGTTCGCGTTATATTTGCGGCATTATTATGATATGTGGACATAATGTGGATTTGTTGTACTTATTTATGTGTAATTTATGGATGTGACCTATAAGTGTTATAAACAATATATTAGTGTAAAGTTTTAGAATTGCAAAAGTAGAACAATACTGTGAATACAAAACGATCATAACCGTCATTTCAATAGACAATTTTTCTGTATTTTTGTATTAATCAATATGAAACTGTAATGAATCAGGACCACCTATGGAGAGTATGTTTTTGATATTCCTTTACAGATGCCAGACAAGTGTTGTGTATCCAGACGCAATAGCAATTATGCATCATCCGGTGGAAAATATACTCCCGTTTTTTTCACTTTCCTCGGGATGAAACGTTAAAGAAAAAGTGGATAAAAAATATACCAAGAAAAAATTGTATAGTATACGCAATATTTCATAAAAATCCGTAGTTTGATCGGACTGATGTTTCTTTTGTACTCGGTGTTGCCAGTTCACATGTTCCGGCCTGTATTGAGAGGAACATCTGCTGCAGGATCTCTCTAATCAATCGTGACAGACGCGGAGCGAATAAAATGCTTGAAACGGCAGAAATTACTCCACGAGCTTAATTACCCCTAAAGCTTAATTACTCCAAATGAAAGGCGACCGAAGAAAGAATGTTCGAGCCGGGCTGTGGCTAAGCAGAGCCTCCGTTTCGATGGCAGGAATATCATATTACCGTCTAGAGTAGCAAGCGAGCAACCCTTTTCGCAGCGGGTGATCCTGAAACGAGATCGCCTCCGAAAGCCTCAAGATTTATACCCCTCGCGGTCTCTCGTTACTTCCTGTTGAACCGCGTCTCTCCTCGCTTCCTCTTTCCCTCGCCTTCTACCCTCCAGCCGACGCCCGGCGATTCTTCTTTCTCAGTTACCCTCCTCGGGAGTGAATATTTATGAAAGATGTAAATAACGACCGGGATAATTTTCTCGGGAGATCCGAGCTACTCTTGTTTACGACGGCCAGCCCTTCCCTTGGGCGTCTTTCCACTCCACGAACACCCTTCGTCCACGATCTACAGCGCCTTCTTTGCGCTTCCTTCCGGGTCGGCTATCGAGACGCCGCCGCCGACGGACGAGCCACCCCGAACCGGATTTTATGCGCCGTAAATGGACCGAGAAATATTCTGGTAAAAAGTCGCGTCCGTCGCCCCCTGGAACGTCCACTTTCACGGTATTCCCGGCGGGAATAAAAGGAATAGGTAGCCGAAGATTCCTCGGAGGGAGGTTACGAGCGCGCGGAGCTACGTCTCGGCCGATTAAACGTCCCGAGGCGAGTCGCGCTCGTTCGGCTTACGACGGTTTAAAAAAGGATTTCCCGTTCGAGAAGCAGCGCGGTACGTAATACCGGAATTAGAAACGAACGGGACATGCGCCGCGCCGGAGCTTTACGAGATGCACTTTTCCCGGGCGATAGAAGCCGGAGGGTTGGCTTGCGGGAGAGGGGTTGGCGAAAGAGCAACCGGCAACGCTCGAACGGGACGCGGTGTGATTCCGTGAGGAAACGTCGAATCCTTCGAAGGCACGAAATCACTTTAGCGAAATAGGTGTACGGAATCGCCTTCACCGGATTACCAGAGAGCTCCCTCCTCCTCCGTCTGCCTGCACCCTCTTATCCGGCTTCTTGCTAGCCTCTTTTTACCTCTGTGGAGAGATGCCGACGAGGGGGAGCCTCTGCTGCGCCTTTTACGCTCGTTCAAGCCGCCGCGAACCCCGGCGGGAAAGAGTGGCTCGCGGCTCGCGGATGAACAACCGAAACCCACCCCTTCCTACCAAACGGACATGCCCCTGCCCTCCGAAAGAGTCGGCGATGAATCTCCGAGTTAACAACTTTTTCGCCGAGCGAAAGGAGCTGGTGCTTGCTGGTGCTAGCTGCTGCTCGCCCCGCGAGCCAAGGGTTGGGGATGAAAGTCCGAGAACAAGAGATAGAGGGTTCGCGCGAAGGCGGAAAAGGGACCCTCTCTCTTTTCTCAGTTCTCGCTTCCCGCGGCATCGATCCTCCGCTCCTGCGATCTATTTCGTTGCTCTCGAAGAGATTGCCGTTGCGTCTGCATCGTTCGAGCCGCTCGCCGCGTCGGCTCGCCGAGCGGCGTTATCAGGGCCTTTGGCCCAGGGAGTGTGTACCCTGGCCGTTTGCTCGCTCGCGCCGCGTGTGGGTGTAGGCGCGGGATTCTGTGGACAGAGGGGGAAAGACGGGGGCGGCAGGCGAGGCGGGGTGTGTCTGCGGGTGCATTACGCTGATTGCTGGTCGTGGCCCTCTCCCGAGAACACAGCGGGCCGGGGAAAAGGTGGAAAGGTGGATGCTCTGCCTGAGGGACGAAGACGGCCGAGACCCGACTAGCACGAGGGGCGAAAAGGGAAGCAGAATAAGGGCCCTTTCCGTTAAGTAAGTGAACGCTCGTACATTCCCGCCAGGCGAGCGCGCGCGGATTTTAATCCTTTAAATGAATGACACCGGTGACGCTGACTTGCCCTCTGATCCTCTCCCCCTGCACGCTCCAGTGGAGACACCTACCTAAGTCACTTCCCCCGCTAGCAACTCTGTTTTTCTTGTCGCGAGCCCTCGACCTGGATGACAGTTGTTCCATGTCGTGTAAATATTTAAATTGATCAGTGACATCCTGTTGTTTAGTCAGTACTTCACTTTTCCATTCAAATTCAAAGTTGACAGGGACGCCAAAGGATACCGCAAACTGGGGGAACATTGGAGCATGTATTTGAAACATTTTGCTATATAATATAAAAATTAGCATTTTTAGTGAATGTTATACAAGTGTCAAAATGCACACAATTTGTATATGTAAAATAGTGCTAGACACTATTTTTTGACGATCGGTCACGCGAAAAGTTAAACGAAATTCCCGTAAAGGAAATAGTGTATCATCTGATACATAAATGGCATTGTTTTAAATTATCAATTATTTGTTAGAAGAAGACGGCGTATCGTTTCAAATTTAAGAATCATTAAACAAGTGACTATACGACACGACAAACTTTATCGTAAAAAAAAATGTGTTCCAATAAATTATCCGTCGTTATAAGTTTTCTAAAGATCTATGTAAACTTCGTGTATTCAAATTCTTTCTTCTGTCTTATTTACTTCTTACATGATTTTTAAAAAGATTGTATATACCTTTTCTTGGACATTTATTTTTCAATTAATGTATATTCGGGAAAAAATAATGTCGAGCACTATATGTACATGTTAATTAGCTGTCAATGTTACCTCATCCTGCCGATGTTTTCTCAGTTTACGGTACTCAAATTTGCTCCCCGGAGTTTGGTGTGAAAAATCATCGGGAAGACGAACAGCGGGAGCGGGTAAGACGCTAATATCCATGTAATTGCGTACGCGTCGCTTCGTCTCGCGACGGTGAACGCGGCGAACGCGGCGAACGTCAACGCGCTGGCAACTCATTATTCTTCTTGTCCTGGGGCCGCACCTCCTTCCTCCCTCGTCGCCTCCACCCACGCTCCGCGCAAATAATCATCGCGAGGATTTCCCATTGTATTATTGTGTCTGCCGCTGAAACGATAAACTGCACGCTCCCGCGGGAACTGTGTCGCGCTCATTACTAATATATTCTCTGGGAACACAATCCGGATGTAGGTAACAAAAATGTATGTCCTCGGCGAGCGGCTGCGCCCGCTTCCGCGGGATCCCACTCGAGCTGACGCGTTTCTAAATTAAAACGACTCCGCTGATAATTAGCTTCATCAATTTCTCACTTCGGAGGAGCATCTCGACAAGTTGCTGGTTCTCGCACCGCGAACGTTCGCCTCGGAAACGGTGCGGAGCAGCCGTTGGAAGCGCACGGCTGGCGGGAGGCGGTTAAAGCGAACCTTGGCCGAAAAAAATAGCAATTTCCGGGGGCAAGACCTAACTCAAGGAGGATTTCCATGAGGCGGCCAGTCGGCCAGGGATTACGAAAACTCGTTAACCGGCTAATGGCCTTAAATGACGAACGACGAGATTTTTCCTGGCGAGCGGGAGGGGAAGGGCTGAAACCCGAGTCCCGTGATCCAGTTTTGCGCGGGTAATGTACAAGGCGTATAACGGTGGCCCCGATAGCCCGCCGGGGAGATAGGTGGCGAGGGGTGAGAACGGGCCTCTAAAATACGAGTGGCGGCGTGGGGGATGGTTGAGTAGAACGAGGGGATAGATTATATGGGCACCGTGGAGGATCGATCCTTGAATTACGGCCACATTATGACTGCGAAACTTGCTAGGGCCGCACTTTCTAGCCTGGGGAGCGAATTAATCTACGAGAAAGAAGAGAAGAGCGGCTCGAACCCCGGAGCCGATGATTCATTTCGAAGGAAACGCGCGAGCTGGGGCCGACGGAACCGGGCCGGGTAGGTGGAGAAAGTGAGGGGAGGTGCTTGAGAGGATTCCGGTAACGAGGAACCATCGACGTCCCTTCGTTCGTCGATTAAACGATCGCCCAAACCGCTGACATACGCTGGCCATTGTCTGTCGGGCTCTGTGGGGGCCATTTTTTATTTGTGCATTTGATTTGCCTCGAACTTCTGCGCGAGAAATATCGTGGAAGCTAGCTTCGAGGGCCTCTGAGTATGTAAGCGGCGGCGAGTCGTAGTGGTGGAACAGTTAGGGTATGATTTAATGTTCCTTTGCTATTACACTAGCTAAATCTGTAACAGTGCCCACTAGACTCTCTGAACTATCTCCAAGAACTCACAGAACTCTCCCACAACCCAGCGGTCTCCACAGATCCTCACATTGGTGATTACTAAGGATTCATCTTTACACATGCGAACGCACACTCTTGTAATCGCCTCTCAGACCCTATGAACTCTCGAAAGCCCTTCGCATTCGCGATATTTCTACCGAAAACCTTGAGTTTTTTATTTATTCATTTCCTTTTTCGGGTAGACCCCATTGTTTACAATATGAAAAACGAAATACACCAAAAACAAATAAAATAAAAACAAGAATTGGAGAGGTAACTGACCAAGTAAACATCAAAAGAAATTATCATATCCTACCATAGAGAACTCTAAGAACTCAGTTGATACCTGAACAGATTGATATTCCGTGCAAAAATATCTACCCTGTCATTCTAATTACTCCCCAAGGACAAATTCTACAAACGGAAGTTTGCAGGAAATTACAAGTTTTCGACGATATGTAGTCAAGTAACTCCGCGATCAAGTAGTCGCGCTGTAGGAATGGTCAGCCTCGACCACGTGCGGCTGACTCCGTATCTACTTAACCACTTGGGAACTCGCTCCAAGTACTTTTACCGTGGGAAACACCGTGTAGCCAGAATGTGGGCGAAATTGCGTTGGTCAGGGCGAGCGGGATGAAGGGGTTGGAGACGAAGGGGACAGAATTGGGGTGGATTCGGGGGATAACCGAGTGACAAAGTGGGTCAAAGTAAGGGAATGTCGGGTGGCTAGTGGATTGATTGGCAACGGGCGTAACAGAAACTCAACGAATCCGAATTGTTACAGCCAATCGGGATGCACTTGAAGAAGTACGAGTGGGTGGGCTCCCCGGACAACGGAGACTGTTCCCTGTGGGTGAGGTCCGCCACCCTGGAGTTCGACGACGGATTGTGGCAGTGCCAGGTCACAGCCAGTGACTTCACCACGCAGGACGCGTTGGCATCCGAGCCAGCCAGGCTGGTCGTCAGAGGTGAACTTTCAGCTTAATTCCGCTGGCTCCCCTGATTCGATGAAAAGCGACAGTAGGTACACAATCGATCTACAGAACATCGGATAATAAGATATCAATTTTACTGCTGATTGTTTGTATTCGACTACCATGCACTCTGCCAGATGAATTGCCGTGTTCACCGAAGCCACCCCCAGTCGCTTTTCATTCCCATTATTCCCATTGTGCCGAGGGTAACGCGCCCCTCGCCTGGGGAACGGATACCGCGGCCTGTATATTCGTAATACTGGCGTAAACCGGCGAAATTGAGTTGATAAACGCGACGAGTACTTATTTGCTAGAATCGAGGGGACGATCTACTTTTATTCTCTCGCGCTCGTCTAGTTAGAACACCGTGGTACAGCTTCCCTGTAATCGAATTTTCATAAGAACATCGCGCTCGAGCATCGCGATCGATTGGTCTAACAAAGGCAATCAACGAGGACCAATTGAACGCAAGGATAATCGACGCCCCGTCGAACGTAGGGTCGCGTGTCTCCAGATATCCGGCGGCCAAATTAACCTCTGCCGATTTTCTGGTTTCAGTCAGCCCTCAGCGACCGCAGATAGAGTACGCGGACCGTCTAATTCTACCTGGCAGCAACGTGACAGCTCGAGAAGGTGAGATCGCTACGCTCACTTGCAGAGCGCGATATGGGAATCCTTCGCCTCTAATTAAATGGTTCGTAATCGCTGCACTGTGTAGATTCCGTACTACTTTAATAGCGCTCACCGCGGACCCCTCTCGCCTCGACCTTCCCTCGGCGAAAGAAACGGACACGGAGTCGATCTTTAAATCAAACTCTGGATCGATCGCGGCTATCCTGCCCCAGGAAGGGCCGGAGTAATGGCGGTGGCTTTTTAAAAGAAATGCTTTGAATGCCCCTCGGATTGCGTCGCTCGATCGTCGCCGCTCCTTTTCGAGATTGATTCGATTAGCTGGCACCGAGTCGATTTCGTCGCGGACTTTGGACAACTTAATTCCGCCCCGTGTCTTTCGCGCCGACATCCGTAAGGGAAACGGACTTCCCCCGTAATCGAGCGATTGCCACTGTAATTACTTGGAGTTGCACGGGAATCGAACGACTGTCGGCTAAATACCCCCGCGTCTAGGTCGGATAAATCGACGAGCTCCGTGGATGAAACGGATCCGATCTAATTTTTAAATTGAATCCTCCGTCGTGTGCTCGCGACGGGAATGAGGGAGGCTTTATGAATCGTAACCGCGGCTTTAACGAACGTCGGAAAGAAGCTGGACGAGGGTTCTCGTCGAGCTCCCAAGCTATTATTCCGAAAGGGACGTTATTCACGTTATCCGTTCGTCGCGGAGGCACGCCGATATAACACGGAGCCGTCGCGTCGTTTATCTCTCTCTCTCTCTCTCTCTCTCTCGCTCTCTCATTTGCTGGAAGCGACGACGGTTAGTTTTCCCTGCGCGAACATCCTGGCCCGTAATGCACCTTGTGGATCTTGCCGATGGTAGCAGCGCTGCTCTTGCTGCCCATGAATAATCATGATCCATTCCGTGCCGGGTATCTAGACGAAGTTAAGGAGCTACAGGGAGGTTTGCTTGCACCCCGGAGGCGCAGGAATAACAGAAAGCCCAGCGACGTAACGAAACGGCGGGATAACGGCTCCGCGCTGGATGATAAGCTACGCGAGAAGCGTTAATTAATTTATAGGCGAATCAAGGAGCGGACGGCCTCTGGATCGCCGAAACTTTGACGCGGGGTCGAAAGTTTCGGGAAACGAGCGTCGCGTGCCGGGGCAGTCTGCGAATATCCAGGCAACCTTTCTCGTTCTCTCTCTCACTGAGAATTACCCGAATTAACATTGCCCAGTCTGTGAATACGCACAAACGATTCGATTATTGTCAGAGCGGCTACACTGGTCCCGGTGGCCCCTGCATGGGGATCCCTAACTGAATTTGGCTTCTTCGTCGCAGATTCCGTTGAAGGGTAGGTCGCTGAAAGTGTCGGCTGAAAGAGTGGATTCAATGAAATGTGACCAGCGCTCTTGCCATCGTTTGTATAAATTCTTGTCGCGCGGTGCTTTGTTCCCCGAGAGATACGACTTTGAAAATCTATTGCGCGCGCGTCCCTGTTTGTTAAAACTCCGACAGGCCAATGGGACCGGTCCCGTCGAAGGGAAAGTTATGACATCGGGGCGAGCTTTCTCGCGCGCATCCCGCATCGGGGTCGCTGTTCCCTCGCGAGCTCGCGTTATATCCTCCAGAGGAACAACAGAATCCCTGCTCCGGGGCTCGAGACACTCGGAGGCTGCTGAGTGGAGAAGGCAAACTCCGGGGTGATTGCCTGCTCCAATCTTTGGTTTCGTAGCGCGGCAAGAAAGCGAGGGAAAGGGAGGGCGGGATCGCGAGGGTAGCGCGCTAGTCGGAGGAAAAAGGTCGAGGCGGGAGCGAGCGAGATGGGTCGGCGTCCGTGGGATTTCACTCCGCGCAGAGTTGTTACAGAGCGGCCATTGGAAATGCAAATTTTCGGGGGGTGGTTGGGGAAATGCGCGCAGGTACGTGGGCGAGACCGAAGTGAGGACCTTGAGGCCCCAGGTAAACTCCACGGAGGTGGATAATCCCCGCACTTGGGCAACCTACAGCGTCTGCGAGATTATGGCGGAGCACTCGCGGTACGGACAGCCGATTAGGTGCGTCGCCATTCATCCGGCATACACCAACCCGACCATGTCCTCCAGCACGGAAGTGAGGTTCGACGTGCGTTGTGAGTATGCCTATTTTATTCCTATGTGCATAGCTACTGTAGAAATAGCTTTTGTAATTCCCATACAGTGCGCACTCATTATAAGCCCCACGAACAGGGCTGGCGGCGGCGGTCATACGGCGCGTTGTGGACACTATTCCGCGTAGGGATTGCAAAACCGGTAAGTCGTGAGAAATACCCTGAAATTTTTGCCGGTAATTCGATAAATTATGTATAGCAATATGACGCATGTATGCGTTCATTAATTCCGTCGATACCTACTACGTTACTAATGACAAAAACTTCAAATAATAATAGAGATGAAAACCGAAGTACATATCTCATGAAGAACCAACTCTGATCCAAAAGAAAACTAAAAATCTGAATCGAGCCATAAAAAATAGACGTATTTTCAAGTAGAAAAAGTAAAAAGAAAATACATATCTACAAATGGTATATGATTTCTTAATGTCTACCCGAGCAACAAGTGTACAATCTAAAAGCGGTTTATCAGGAGACCAAAGTTTGGACAAATTATGTTTTTACGTGCTTATTTGTTAAAAAAAAAAGTGTTAAATAAAAAATATTTAATTATGTATATAAGTTAAGATTCTTTTCATTGTTTTCGTGGTGAAGATCCATATTAATAAGTAATGTCAATAGTTATACAAATATATCTATTTTGTGTTATATCATTTTATATTTTATGTTCAGAACAGTTTTATTTGCATATATTTTTTATAATGCTCGCTCGATTAGAGTTTAAAAAAAATTTTTATAATGTTTACTTTTATACTTTTAATACCTTAAAAAATTACCGGTAAACCGGTTGTGAATGGAAATTTTACCGAATTACCGGTAATTGAAAAAGTCGATAAATTTGCAATCCCTAATTCCACGCGTCCAATGGCGCGAATGAGAAAACCCAAGACCGAGCGAGAGGAAACAAAAGAGCCTCTCACTCTCGTCCGAAAGATTTCAAGAAATAGTGGGGATAGTCGCCGGGCCTACAACGCATGGTAGAAACGAGCTTATAACGAGTGCCTACTGTATCTCGGACGTCACGGAAAAAAACGAGCCTCGTGCGATGGGACTCGAACCAGCGATCTTCGGTTCTGCTGCGCTACTAGCCAACCGCCTTACCAACGTCGCCAAAGTCGATCCTCCGAGGTCTCTTATTCCGAGCTCCCTTTTATAGAGGCTCCTGACAATACTGTCCACACCCGATATTCAACACAAACGTTTCCCTCCGTGTTCGGTATTTCAACGCCTGGTTCCACCCGCATCTCGGCGTCCGCTGGATTAACATCGGGGGAAATTAATTCCCGGGAACTAGTTTAACAGACCATATCGAGTTACAGGAGACATAAACGGGATTTAAGCTTACCGTAAAGCATCCCTCATTATAAAGTCGCCCCGTTACGTTCAAACAGTGCTTAACACTAATACGGATCAGCATGGAGGATTAATATTTAAGAATAATCACAGTATCCTCTCGGTGAACAAACTTTCCCCGTTCCTCCGACTCTCCAACTTTTCTAACGAGATTCCGCGGAGTTTGGGAATGATCTTTTTTCAATCTCCTCGGTGGAGGAAGCAAGTAATTCCGAAACATCCGCGCCAGTTCGATTCCGCGAGGTCTGCACGAGTGCATCGAATTCGTTTGATTCGCTGCGCGCACCGAGGCGCGCTAAAATGTAGAGTAAAATTGAAATGCTGCGCGTAACTACTCCTCGCGCGTCACAGACCAAAGGGGAGGCTTTCAGCATATGGGGAAACTTTCTTTTCCCATTCGTCGTGCAACGAGGCATCTTCGACTTGGATGCAGAGCGTCGTATGTTATTCTGCTGATTAAAGCAGCGTGAAACGCGCGTCGCGTTTGAAACGGAAGGAGAGGGCGGCTCGCAGCGTGTAACGAGAGCAAATGAGTACAAATGACATCGATATTGCGGGGAATAGGGGTTGTTTACGGGAGGGCTTGCTCGGGACGTAGTTGCTTGTGCCCGACACGGTCATTTGCCCCAGGGAAAGAGGCCGAAAGAACATCCAGCGACGAATAAATCGGTGTTAACGACAGGCCGACAGGAAAGCTGCGTGTGCAGCCAGCCAACCTCAAACCCTCCCTCCTGCTAACGTTCCCGGCTACCAACCCCCGCCGAGCAGCAATTTAACTCTGTACACAGGGGCCGGCAACCGCGAGCCCTCATCAATCTCCCTCAAAACGCCGCGTCCTGACATCCTGCTTTTCGACCTTATCGACAATTCGAGCTCCGCTGCATCGTCCGACAATTTTGAATCGCTTTTTACGAAACACCGCGGCGCGTACACCGGTGACTGATGGCCCGAGCGGAATCGATTCGACCGCCCCGAAACGGACCGCCTGGGCGAAACCGAGGGAAACATCCCTCTTGCCCCGTATTAGAGTTCACCTCCGACGATATAGTTATCGATATCAATTGCAACGGGAACGCGAGCATCGTATCGACGTGGCGAGATGAAAAATGGAGGCGAGGTCACGGCTGTACAAAAACCTTCGGAGCAGTACCTATTCCTTTTATTCCTGCTGTTTACGTTGCTTCGATAAGGAAAATGTTGTGTCTTTATTAGTTCAGATATAGAACAAGGTTGCGTTAGGAGATATTTTACGTTGTATTTCATATTTGGTACTAATCCGAACGAAAGTGATTATGAAATATTGCAGCTTGATCAGCTATAGCTAGATAGGTATCGTTTATATTCATTAATTACTGAGAAATTGACGAGGTTCGATTTAGATGACCAGTACGATATTGGCAAATCTCCCCTATTAGATACGCTTTCGATAGAACGACTCCCTCGAGGAGATATTAATACCAGAGTACCTACCTACTCTCATTTTTAACCTCATCCGTGGGTTCGTCAGACGGTCAATCGACTCTTAAATAACGGCTAGGATTATAAATAGTCGAGGCAGTGTTCCTTTCCCCCTTTAATGCTCAGCACGCAATTTAACCGTGGCGCACAGTTCGCCGGTAATCAGATTCCCAATCGATCGCGGGGGAAAGCGACGAGCGAACCGAAATTTTTCTTCTATTAATCGCTTCCGTGCCACCCGCCCTGGTAATTCGTTCCCAGTGAAATCAAGTTGGGGCTCGAATCTCGGTCCCTCTGGGAGCGGTACGCTTCCAGACGCGTGCGGCGCGGTTTACAAGCGTCGCGGAAGCGAAGACGCCAGGGGGTGGCTCCGTCTCGTATATTGATTAGGGGCATTAGTGTCTGGGACTTTTCAGCGGGAATTGAAAAGTTCGCCTCGAAGCACTGGTGGATCCCGTAGCCGATCGGATTGCTCAAGGGAATTTTGGATCCTCCCCGTCGCGGCATCAACCCCCGGCCACCCTTTCCCAGACCTGACGCGGACGTTTACTTTGCCCCAACGACGACTTGCACTTTGTAGATGCAGTCTTCAACGAGAGAGCAGCTGATACGAATGTATCGCGGCTATTCGGCCCTCCGTGCAACATTGAGCCTCCCGTGAAGTGGGGATAGAAGGGTTGTGACGGTAGATGCGAGCTCCTCTGCGCTGAGATGCTTTTTAAAATTATTCCTTCGCTGTGAACAATGGTAATTTCTACCTAGCGTACATTTGCGTGGAGGGTGCAGGCTAGCGTCTTAGTAGACCGTAGAATTCTCGTAAGAATGCTGGTGGCGGGTGCCCGAGGACTCAAAGCTAACAGAGTTACCCTCGATTGCGTCACCGTATCTGATACGAGTCGGTGCATTGCATTAGCGTCTGCCAAATCGAGAATTTCACTTTGAGGAAGACAGTCGTAACGAAGTTCGTTGAGAAAGTTACATCTTTTCCTGTCGGGGCTGGTGGAGGAGGGGGGGACGAATTTATGCACGGTGGATGCAGCTTCGAACGCGCAGCTGACGCTGGAGTCCGACGGAGGCTATTCGGTGAACCGTATTCCTGGCAGTCGTTCTTCGGGTAAACTTCAAACGCCTCTGTTTTTACAGGCGCCGGCGACGGCGGATCGAACAAAAGGGGGCGGGAGGGGCGAAGCGAGAAAGAAAGGAAGGGAGTTTCGAGGGCGCTGTAACGAACATTCCGCGTCTTTTGTGCCGCGTCAGAGGAATTTCTGTTTCAACGTTTTCGGGTGGATTTTTCGCCGCGTACCTATCGCATCCCCTTTAATTAAGCCCTCGCGCGCGAAGTCGTTAATTAACTTTTATCCGGAGTATCGTCGGGAACAGAGCGCCGTTCCGTGGAACACTGAGAACGCGAGAGCGAGCATAATACAGCGAGAAATATTTGAACGGGTTGAAAAGTATATCGGAGCCGCTATCCCTCAAGAATCACCCGAAAACTGTCGGTCAAGGAGAATCGCTTTTTAAGTTAGCCCTGCGGTCGCAACTTTTTCCTTCCCGCCTTTTGAAAATTTATCGTCCCGGCCGTCCGTCCACCGTCGCGATAATGAATTTGTTTCGATCAACGTTGCGCTCGTTTGCTCGTAATTTACTGGCACCGATGCTGATCGAATATTCATGAAGCATTGTTCGGCAACGAATACCGCTGGCCTGCGGAATTTATTGAAAAGTCCAAGAGAGACCGGCGCGATTTATGCACCGGCCACGTAGCTTTCCCGCGTACAGCTGACGGGGGCCAGACGTGTTCCGCCACGGTCTTCGGTAAACTTCCAAACGGCCGGCGCGGCGCCTCGATACCGCTGCAACCTGGAAACCACCGCGTCCAGTCGGACTGCGAAATTTTTCCGTCCGATAATCGATATCCCCGCGTTCGCCGTTTCGTTCCATCGGGCACGCGTCGATAATCGAATTCGCGGGGAATCACGGCGCAACACCAGCAAACGCTGACTGTCGTGTCAGCTATATTAATTTAACACCCTCAGAGCAATTGACCCGGCTCGCTCGACGGTTAGCACGCTTTTCACGACCGAGCAGCCTCCCCCACTCGGCCGTGCGTATACTCGCGGGTGAGTGGAAGCGCGAGTGCACCGAGCGCTCGTATTTAAACGAGTCCTGCGTCAGATCCATCGAAGAGCTGTGGAGAAGAAGGCGAAATTAGCGGCGATTCGGGGTTGTCAATCACACCGCACACGGCTACGTGCACGCTGGGCAAGTGATGGGAAACGCGGAAAACGGAGTTTGGGGAGGCGAGCGGAAGAGAAAACAAAAGAGAATACCTCCGCCCGTTCGGAACAGCTGCGGAGGCTTTCCCGCGGAGGAACACGCTGTGCAACCACACAAATGGGGGCGGCTCCGGCGCACATGCGGGGGTGGCCAGCGTCCGCACCTACACCCACGACCGTTCACCCGCGGGCGGCCTCCTATGAACCGCCGACGGCCACGGTAAAAAGGGTAATAGAGGGGAAAAGAGGGACAGTGGGACAGTGGGTTGGAAACGGCGAACGGAGAGGGGACGGAGGGAGCGTAGCTGAAATTGTGAATGGGTCAGCGAGTGTTCGTTCGCGCGTATTTCGGAATCATTGTTACGTGAAATGAACAGCTGCGCAAGCTACCTGCACTGGCCATAGAAACGACGCGATTCGATTCCAGAGCATCCCGCCGGTCGGCCGAGTTTTTCATCCCTCACCTCTGGCCGGCCACTTTATGCTTTCGCGCCTGATACGTGCTGGAATTTGAACGGATCCACCGACAATGCTTCCATGGCAGAATATTCTTGTGGGAGACACTAAGGGCGCTGCTAGTACATCTTTCATGTTACCCTTACTTAAGGGGGTATAACCGTTTGACAGTGTAAAATGTCGGATTTTTTGTTTTACATATTTTCGTAGATTAGTGTTTTAAAAATATTGTAAATCAAGTCCGATGTAAAAATTCGGAGGATTGACGAAGTTATAGGCATTTGTGTGAAACAACCCGGGTAGCACGGGGCGGAGCAGCGCGGCGGCTGGACCGATCGTAGCGGAACTACTTTTTTCATTATGGTGGCCCTAAAAACTTCACGTCCAATTTTCCATGCAGAATCGTAATAACATTTCACATCGTTCTACCACGCCTTCTTTCATTCTGATTCCCCGTTTATTATTTATAAAGAAAAAACGTGGACTGAAAAATCTAATTTTATCTTTGATCTCACTAATTTATTTTTCAAAATTTTCAAACTTTTCAAAATCGGCGCTGTAGATCGATAGCTATTAACATATTTTATAAAAAAATTTACTGCTTTTGATTGCCGACACGAAGTACAGTTTTTTTTCAGGACCAACCGTGTAGCCGTTTAAAATCGAGAGAGTTTCGGATACCTATGTATCCATAACTTCCGAAAAACAATAGCTTTTTAACTGAAACTTTTTTTATGTAGTTCATAACACTATGCAAACACACCTAATACAAAAACTTTGACTTGTAAAAAAATCCACAATATGTACACATTTTCTGAGCGTTCAAACGTGTATACCCAATTAAAGGCAACTACATATGTCTTGTTATAGCCAACTGCGAGACTCCGAAAATCGGTTTGGAAGCGCTTTATTAACGTAATGCAGGTACTACCGTCTAGGTCTGGGGTTGGAACATTTTTTTGCGCCCTAGACAAACTTGCCAAATCGCGCCCTTTATTTTTAATACGCTTATTTGAGCTTTTTAATGACCTTCTTCTGAATTTTTATTCGTAGCTTGAAATATTTACAGTACAACTTGTAATATTGCGCTTGTATATTCTGCGTCCCTTGTCAACTTTATACCTAGGCCAGTAGCGTACCCAGAGGGGGTCAGGGGGACCTGGCACCTCCCAAAGATGGGGCTTTGTAAAAAGAAAAGGAAATTGAGTTTTATTGTTTAAGTAAATTTTTATAATCACCTAATGAAGTTTATTAAATTTGCATTAAAAATATTTTTTACCCGTTTCAACTTCCCCAAGATTAAATCCCGTGTGCGCCACTGCCTAAGTAGTTTTGCCTATAGGCCTACAGAAACGAGCCAGGCCCGACTACAGTTTCACTTTCTTTGACGCCACAATTGTTTCAATGCACCCCCACTCTTCTTGTTGATCACGCTGTTTTATTGTTTCCCGTCGCCACCGCGGGCACCAGAAACGTACCAATCGATACTTGACCCACAGTTGTTCCATGTTTCCTTTTCCACCTATGTAGTCGACCAGAGGGTTATAGAATCGATCTCTTAAGAAGCACGCCTTATCTGCTCGCAGAGCCTCGCGACATCCAGCGAGTCTCTGATCCTCCGCTAGACCAGACACTCGGCAAAACAAATAATTAATCCCGTAACCAAGTCGGCCTCTCGCGTTCCACGAAGTCGCGCCCAAAGGGCGCAGCGTCCGCGGCCGACGTTTCCTATATAGTTTACCCGTCTCTCTAGCCGTCGCTCTTTGGGAGTTGGGTAATCGTATTTCCAAGTCTGAATAGGAGCTTGTTATTTTTGGCCCCCGGGGAAATAGGGCGGGGGCGAAATTATTAATTAATACAGTTTGGATCTGTACACCAACATTAATTAACCGTCATTCGTGACGTTTCTCCGTGGCCGGCGAGCAGTTTCATTGGTTTAAATCAACAGGGTGAGCTCGGGGATGAGACCGACGGCAGATAGGGATGGCGGGGGGTAGGGAGCGGGCAGGGGAGGTAATTGCGTATTAACGCGGTAAATTGTTTTCCACGCCCGTTGCTTCGAATCGGCAGGAGGAGGCCCCTTTGTCGAAATGAAAGCAGCAACTGGAAACGGGCGAGCGCAACTTTCGCGGAAGTTTGCGCGGCCTGCGAGACGGGGGATACGTCGAACAAGCCCCTTTAAACGGGTAAATTGCATTCAACGAAAAGCGCAACATTTGCGCGCCGTTTCAATAAGCATTAATCAAACGGGACGCCACTCCCGAGTTGCCGGGAAAAATCGAAACCATTCAGGCCTGGATCCATCCAACCCGCTCTCCCGTGATGATGCATTGTTCTGGCAACGTTACAAACTTCGCCCTCCCCTTCTCAGCGATCTTTCATCGTATAAGACCAATTAACTCCTTCCGCCCCGGGGGGAGTCGAGGGTTAATCGGTTCGTTTGAATTCGTCGATTAATCGAGGAGACGGAAGAATGGCCCCGCGATTTTTCCAGGCCCTGAACGCGCGCCGATTCGCCCAGAACACTGGATTCAGCCGATGCAGTTCCGTCCGACCCCCCTCTTCGTCCCCCGATGCTGGAAACGGCCACAGGATTAACTGCGCGCGAGCGTAATTGAATTTTTCGCGAGCCGCGGCTGACTAATTATCCCCGACAAGGAATAACGAAACTCCGGAGAACCTCCCGAACTTCGATTCATTATCTCGAGCCGCGGTCCACGGCGCTTTACGGCGAACGCGTGTCCTTTTGTTATCCATTCCATTATCGGTTCCCCGCCGCTTTGCTTTTTCTTCCCAGCTGACTGGAGTTTGTCTTCGCTCCAATCGAGCGCGAGAACATTCGCGATCGGTTGGGTACGAGTATCGACGCGTCCCAGGGACCGTTTTTAATTACGCGCTCATTAACCAAGGATTTAATCTGAAAACTTGCCACGTTCGCTGCCCCTTTTTCCATCGCCGGGGAATGTTTATTTTTCGCGATGTAATTAAAAACGTGATAGCGATTCGAGGTGGCGGTCCCGCTTAAATCCTCTCCCCTTTGCTTCGTTTGTCGGAAGACTCTTTTTAAGGAGGGAATTAAGGTCGTCGCCCACTAAAGCGCGACAGCCACGCATCGCTCATATGATAGAACAGCAGCGACCATGCATCGCCCATATGACAGAACAGCGCCGACGAACAGTTCGCTTTGGTCGCCGCGCTTCGCTTCGGCGAAATGGGCGACGGCCTTTAATCTCGCCCCCTTGTGGCGATGCAGGTGTCGACTGCGATCGCGGAAATATAATTAAAATCTCGTCTTCTGGGCTGAAGATTGTGGAGAGGAGAGAGAGTTGAGAGGAGCGAAGTACAGCGAACCATGTCGCAATGGTATTTACTATTTTTCAGACGCCCCCAAAACGCGACTGGTTGGAGTGCCGACTGGTCAACTGGAAGAAGGTCGGGATCAGCTGGAGATACGGTGCCTGGCCGATGCAAATCCCTCGGCCTCGATCCTCTGGAAGAGGACGAAGAGCCTCGGTGTGACGGAGGTGGCCAGCATAGGGGAAACGCTTCTGTTCTCACCGATATACAGGAATCACGCGGCGGTGTATATCTGCGAGGCAACCAACACCGAGGGTGAAAGCAACCCCGTGTCCGTTCAAGTGTCCGTCAACTGTAAGTGTTTCCTGCCCTCGTTGCCACCCTCGGCGAGCGTCCTGAAAATATCCGCGATTAACGCCCTCGACGGTGGTATACGCCGACGGTCTATTAAGTAAGCCACCCTCGATTCAACTGGGCTTTAAGAATGCACGGTGTGTCTCTGTAAAAATAGCGACCGGCGATGGAAATGGGTTAGGATAAAGCTGTTGAACCGTCGCGCAAGTCCTCTTTGGATCACCCATTGTAGGAGGATAAGTAGTATTATAACTCTCGTGACCGGGCAAACGAGTATAAGTAGGTAAGAATTATTAGGTTTGCGGGAAGACACTTAAAATATTCATAGTACTATGTAAGATCAGGTGTTAAATTTTGGACGTGAAAGTTGACAACGTACGTCTCATCCCATTGGACTTTCAAAATGGGCTTCATAGTCGAAAAAGAATTACAAAATTTGAAATTGAGCAAAAGAATCTTTTATTTTTAACTTCGACTGATAAAATAGAAGAAAGAAGAAACGGTTTAGCTTGAGATAAGATATTATTTTCTTCATCACATTCATCGACATAACTCATCTTATGCATAAATAAAGGACAGCAATGTAGAAAATGTTAGATTAGGTATTTCTCAGTGGACAAAAATTCCTGAATAGTCAAAACAAAAATATTTACTTCCCGTCGATCTTCTTCGATTTTTTTTTCTCACTGATATAACACGCGAGTTTCTGTCACAGTGCCACATTAAATGGGGAGTTAGTCATTCTATGGTTCAATATCGCAAATCGCAGCATAATTTACTTTATAATACAACAATTAGAGGGAACTAATCAACTAACCCCGATCTCCCCTACTTATCCCGTTTTGGCTAAAATTTCACTTAAACTGGTTTGCCCGCCCATCAGAGATATAGTCTTGTGATCAATAGATCCTCCGATTTCCATACAGATCCACCGACGATCAGCTCGGTGGGGCCGGATCGCTTGACTACTGCGCTGCTCTTTTCCGGTGCCTCGTTCGAGTGCAATGCCGACGCCACGCCACCAGCTGAATACAGGTAAAACGAGCGGCCGACGAAGTGTTAGGAGCTAAAATGCACTTGTGGTCGAGATTTAGTCTCGAGATCGTCACGTAAAACGGCTAACTAAAGAGTCATAGAGTACTTAGATCCTTTAAGAGGACATTCTCATCAAAATTTTTTAGAAAATCGATTTATTAGTATCCGAAGAATACGCAGTAGAAGTTATATAACAATATTCGTAGCGTACAAGCCAAGCTATAAACGCATTTATTTCGAAACACGACGTTTCCAAACAGTAGCCAGTATAACAACAGAAATTATGAACCGATTCCAAACATCTTAGTGACCTTTTCTTTGTAATTGAATTCACTATCGTATTAGCCTTCGATCATAAATTTTAGAAGCATACTTCTTAGTTATAAACAGTTTTAGGCGTAAAATTACTCCTTTTTTGACATGTTTCTGTTCAAACTTGCATCAATCATCCTCATTTTGGTTTCTTTGCCTGCTCAAAAGCTCTTCCTTCTGTTACGGCAATGCACTAAACACCACATAGCAATCAAACCACTACAGGACCCCCCCCCCCCCAATAAACAATTCATATCCTAGAACAACGAATAAATAAAGACTATCAAGTTTTTCCCCTGCAAGTTGCCTACTTTTACGAAAAAAAATCCGAAAGCTCACCTATGTTTGGATCGATTTGATGAGAATGTCCCCTCAAGAGACTTCCCGTATTTAAACGCAGAAGGCTCTGTAACGCCCCCAAGTTTTAAAAACCTCCATCACGAGTCATCGAACTCGGGCCACCACATCCAAATTACAATGGATCGCGCGCGGTAGCCAGGGGATGGAAAGCGCGTGGAATTGAAATGCAACGATGGGTGTTTTTTTGTCATGGAACCAGATGGGCCCAGATCTTCACCGACGGCCGAATGCCGCTGGAATGCGGCAACGGGCAACGATTGATCCTGACGAACGTGACGTACGAGCAACAGGGTCAATACATATGTCTCGCCTCCAACAAGATCAATGGCAACGTCCGAGAAGTTAAAAGCGACCCTGTGTCTCTGCAAGTGGTCGGCGCGCCCAGGGTAAGGATGCACGACCGTGGAGAATTGACGTACAGGCATCCACTGCCTGGCGAAATTGCGAGCGATTTCTTTCGACTGGAGCGTAACGAGAATTTCAGAACGTTGCGCTGCACGAGCATTCGCACGGAAAATCCGTTGCAAGTAAATCGATCGGGTGTGGGAGGGGGCGACGTAGCCGTATTAAAATTTAATCGCCCTAAAGGCGCGGCAAATAACAAGAATCGAAAAACAGTCTGTTTTTCCGCGTCGCGATTGCCTATAATCGGTTACGCGCTTTTATCGCGGAAATCGATGTAATCGAAAAACAGACGATTCCAATCGGTGAATAATTAATAACATTACGCTCGCCCGCGCAGGCTGTTGACGCACAATACACGCGCGAGAGCTCGCCGTTGCATCGCGACGTGTTTAAATATAAAATGAAATATCTACATTTAACTCGCGCGAGGGAAGCTAAAAACTACAGTGGCATAAAACGTCATTTCCACGACAAGCTGTCGACGCTTGATCGCGTCTACAGCGCTCTCGCTCACCACATTTCGCCCTCCGTGAACCGAGCGGCACTTGTGGTTCGCGGATATTTCACGGAATAGACGCGGAAAAATTCTCTATAGAAGTGTCAGCTCCAAAGGTATTTGGGAAAAAAGCGTTGTGGTTCGAGAGAACTTTTTTCCTGTAAATGGAAACTAAAACGAGTGGTGATCGAAAGGACGTCCGCTTTTGGGCTCGAAGGAGGAGTGGACCAAGGAGTATTAGAAGGAGAATTTAAGGACCTAATGTGTGCCGTAGGTGGTGAAGCCGACCGTCACGGAGAAGTTTGTCGTCGCTACGACCGAAGGGAACCCGGCGAAATTAGAGATCAGGCTGTGTTCCGACCCAAAGCCCCGGCTCGTGGCTTGGGAATGGGGCAGCACCAGACTCCACGCGGGTTAGACTAGCTCTTCTTCTAGCTCTACCGCCAAAAGTATTCCAGTCTTTGGTTTGCCCTTTCATTTTTTTTACGTACGTCTCTTCTCACTAATTGGCAGTCCTTATTACTGAAAACCGGTACACCGGCGATTAATTAACTGGAGCATCCCTTTACCCGCGAGCTGCCCCTTTAATTACCTCCCTTTTTCACCGCTCCCTCCGCGACCACCCTTCGATCCATCGCGCTCTCGTCATCTCCGAGGAGAACGTGTCTCATACCCTCCAGCATTGTCATTGCGTCGTGACCATCCCGTTTCTCCCCAAAAGGGAATCATGCGATCCTGCATGCAACCAGTGAAAGTGCTCCTTCAGTTCTGTTTCGTTCGTTCCATCCCCTTCGACGTAATCCGCTAGGTACCAGTGCGGCCAGATTTCAGAAACTTAAATCGCGTGGCACCAAAATACAAATTGAATGTATTGAATCAAAATTATCGTTCCGTTGGGTTAGATGAAAATAAAAATACGGATATAAAGGTAACTTACGGGGGAATTCTCGTGTAACCACAATAAAAGCACGTGATTTTACTATTTCTGTTTTTAGAAAATTTCTGACAATCAACAAAAATAAATAAAGAAAGGACAAACAGTGAAATAGCTATTTATTTTTCCGCGATTGCCCAAATTGCGGTTTTTGCAAAAAAATTGCCAAAAAGCACGCGATTTTACTATATTTGTTTTTAGAAAATTTCCTACAATCAACAAAAAATAAATAAAGAAAGTACAAACAGTGAAATGGCAATTTATTTTTCCGCGATTGCCCAAACTGCGATCTTTGCAAAAAATTAAGCGCAAATTGATTCTGAGAATGGGTCAATTTGCGATAAAGCGCCCAATCTGGCCACGCTGCTGGTAACCTTAGAACCTTAGAACGCACGGCCAATGCATCGCGGAGGATGAAGTTAGGTCTGACCGCTGCACGTTCGTAGGTGAGATGCTCCAGTCGCGTTATCGGGCGTTGGATCTGGAGCCACTGGCGGTGGAGGATTGTTACATAGCCGTTCTAGAGCTGACCAGCACGGTGAAGGAGGACCAGAGACTGTACCACGTGATCGTGGAGAACGATCGAGGAAGCGATCGCCGCTCGCTGATGCTGAGAGTGGAGGAGCCGGGGCAGGTAATTATGACGATATTTCTCGCGGAACGGAGAACAGTCGATACGGGCGATGTTCCGAGCGGATACCCCCGCGTAACTCCGCCCCACTATTTGGCGCACAGTGGTCCCAATTAAATGATCGTTGCAGCCGGTATTTAATTAAAATGGCCGAGTGCGTAAATATTCCGCGCGCGAGACGGGGGGCGCCTCGCTCGCCACCCCCTTGCGAAAAGCTTCTTCTCTCCTGCCCCCCTACCGCCGTATTTGTTACAGATTCCACTCGTTATCGGCGCTGTCGCTGGGTTTACGCTGCTCTCGGTCCTGATAATGGGATTCGTTTGTTTCCTACGTTCGGATAGATGCTGCGTTCCCAGAAATACGGTGCCCGCGCTGCAGCAAGTGCATTGGTAAGCACGCGATACTGTGTCCGCCGCCGCGAATAAACGTCGGTGCGATTTACGTGGGTAAAAAAGCAGGGGGACTCCTTTGATGGGAGTCCCGCACGCTAATGAATTATTCCCCGTAAAATCTCACTCCCTCTCTCTCTCTCTCTCTCTCTCTCTCTCTCTCTCTCTCTCTCTCTCTCTCACTCCCTCTCTCTCTCTCTCTCTCTCTCTCTCTCACTCCCTCTCTCTCTCTCTCTCTCTCTCTCTCTCTCTCTCTCTCTCTCTCTTTCTCTCTCTCTCTATTTACGCTAATTGACGGCATCGCGAGCGCCTGCTGATTCCTTTCCTTGTTCTCTCAACGCGCGCTCTGTCACGTCATTTCGTAAGTCAGATCAGAGGATAATGGACACTCAATTATGAATGTTTCACGTCGCGTTTATATTTATCAGCGAGGGGCAAGGTGGACAGTTTATAGCGAAGTGACTGGGCCACTTTGTATATACTTGTATACACCTCGAGCACCGCGCGAGAAAAGAAGGGATCGTGGCGAAGTGTGCAAAAATCGAGCGGACAGCCTCGTATGTTTCAGCACGAAGGCCTCGAACACGATGATCGAGGATCCCCGTTTAGCGGTGGACACGATGGAGCGCAGCAGCCAGCAATTCCTGCCTGAAAAACGACCCAATCACGTTCTGAAACCTGTCCCATCGCAGCAGTATCAACAGGAATGTTATCAGCACGAGCCGCCGCACCAGCAGTCGCATTATCAGAGGCATCATCATCACCACGGGCAGCCCCACGGACCACAATACACCCTTCAGGTCAGATAAGTTGATAGAAAGAGGCACGAGAGGCAAAAACTGTTCTCACAAAGTAGAAAAAACGACGTCGCTGAGCGACTCCTTCTTTCCCGTATTACTTTATCCTCCCCATCTCTTCCTCTAACCCCCCTCCGCGATTTTCCTCGATAAGCCGCGCGAATGCACGAGCCATTTTTCCGTCGGACTCGCTGAAACACGCGCTCCTATTTTAAGCGGTGCATTTCAATTTTCCGTTCCTAGAGCACCGTCCACTCTCCCCTCGGCCCTTCTGTGCGCGATCTCTTGGTCCGAAGTTTCCCCGGCAATTAAAAAATTCCCTTTTGCCTCCATTCCACTCGCGGGACTTTTATTTCGGCTGTTCGCGAGGCAGAGGGTGCGCGTTAAGGTGGAGCTTTTTTTTCGGCCCGGAAACAGCATTCGAAAGCGGCCTCACTCGCGGGAAAAAAACTCCGCATGAAAGGGTTGAATTCGAGCAAGCGTTTCGTTTCCTTTCGTTCCGTTGCCGCAGCGCGCTGCTTCAGTTCTCCCCGCTGCAATGCGATTTCGTTCGATAGAAGTTATGGAGCATGATCCCCCCACCCACCCTGGCTCAGAATCTCCCCGACACTTTTGTAAGAGGCAGAAGACTCCGTGTGTTTTATCGTTGGTTGTAAGTTGTAGAAGGACAGTTTCGCATTCGAGAGTTTAGCATCCGTTACACCCATCAAATATTTACACGTGATATAGATCGTCAGGAATTGGCATGGAGGAATCCCCTTAGTTCTTGGCCTGGCGGGTAGTTAAATCTCCGTAAACGTTTCGCATCCCCTCGCACCATACTCGTCTGTCTTTTAATGGTCTAGACTCTAGCGGGACAGAAGTCCAAAATCGTGACACGTCTAAAATTAACGAATCTCTGTTATACGGCAAGCTACTGATGAGGGAAGTTCCGCAACTCAGAGATTCAGAAAATTATACAACTTTGTGTGCATGTAGAGTAATTCATCCGTAAGATAAACCCATCTTTTATTGGTGCCATAAGGCGATTTTCGGGATGAAATCACTCCTTGAAAATATGCAGATTTTTTTTATATTGGAAAGAAGTATAAACCAAAGTTGCATCTTTTTTTATATCTATAAAACTGCGTAAAAATAATTATCGAAAAATCTATACTTTTCAAGTTACCCCCACAACCAATCCTTAACTCGATAATTATTTTATAATATAATTCTATATTCAACCATGGCGATTCTGGGGCTGAAATGTGTAATTCGTTCCAAATAAAGTGGGTGTAAAAAATCTCCGCGACGAAGCACAATTCATATTCGTTTTCTACGTTCCAAGAAATCCTAGAATACGAATTTTGGTTTTAAAACACCCTTGAGGACTGAGAAGTCAAGTTTCAAGTGTGATAAAACAATGTCGATGGTGTTTCTCAATCAAATAATAAACATTTCTATCTAACCGATAATTTATATGCGACCTGCGACTTTGGTCCCGCTAGATCGTTAATGGACAGACCACTCACCCTCCTCCGCCTTATAAAGCGATTTTAACCTGCGCTATTAGCGTAGTGTGCTTGACGACGCAAACACACCGTCCCGTCCAGTGGACTTCCACGAACCGGTGCCGGCCACTATGAACGCATACGTTGCATTCATCGTCCTTTACCCCCGTTCTTTGCTCTATCTTTCCGTTCCCCCGTTCACACTTATCGGCAAGTGGCCTCGTAACGAAACCATCGCACCGGTATACATATATTCAATATGCATCGGAGAGTGCTCGCGTGCTCCACTTCAATGCAGATAATCCCCTGAATGAGAGAGTAGCTCGTATTGGTCCGCGATCATTTAATGCTACCCCCTTTCGCGCCGATCGATCGCGTCCCGTTAAAATCCCGCTCCGCCGAACAATCCACCCCGGCTGCTAGAACATCATCGCGTTCAGTTAAAAGGGGGAACCGAATGATTTCGAGCTTCCTGTGTACATAGATGCGACGGTCAATTTATTATTAAACCCAGGTGTGTGCACACGTATGCGTTGAGAACAGTGGCGAATTTAAGGGAAAAGGCCCAGGTAACGTTCTGGGACAACCTGTATACATAACAGAATTACAAATAAATTTACGCGCGCGTGGTGTGAAAATTATGGGAAACGAAAAGAATATAGTGTTTGGATAAAATCATAATTTGTTTTCAAGATGGGCCCCTGGAGGGCCTTTCAAGCTGGGGCCCAGGCGGCAACTGCTCATCGGTCGCAGAGTTAAATTCGCCACTGGTTGAGAACGTGGCCGGTTCCATTGGAATGCTCGTGCGGCAACGTCACGACGACAATATAGACTTGCACGGGGCATTTACCAGACCTAACCATCCTCCCCCGGATCGAGATAGTCATATGAGTGATTTATGCGGTCGGTAGGGTGCATTACGCATGCATTTGGTTGCATCTAGTCTCCTCTCTCCCCCTGGTGGCCCACTCCCAATTACCGCAATCTCCTTGTAGGTAATTTAATTTAGGTAGGTACGTGTACGTAAGTAGCGGATACAGCCACTTCTCCTGTAACGCGGTCGCGATGCCCCGCGCCGTCCGAATTGTTCGTCGTTTTGCGTTAATTAACGATAGACGATCGAACAGATTGGCCCGTCGATGGCTCCTCCACCGAGGTGTGCCGCGGAAGTCGGTCGGGGCTCAAGATGCTTTCGGATACAGACAGAATCGAATATGCTTTCGGGTGTTGTAACTGTGATTGTGGAGATTTAACCTAGACCTGATCGAGACCTCGACGTAAACTTAAATAACTGTCTAACTCGAGCCCTGACCGAGGGCAAACCTAGTCAACTTAGCTCGGGGAATTCAACTTGACCCACTATCCGCGCGGTAACACGCAAGCCTAATCTTTAGCAGCGCATAATTATATTATATTAGTTTCACAACTTGCCTTCGCCGGGAATTTATCATAAAATTATTCCATTTTTAAACCTCCAATTTGAAAATTAAAAATTGGGTAAATGTTTTGGTATAAATTATATGAAGATTTCATTTTCAATTAAATTTAACATAAAATGATTTAATTTTCACACCTCAAATTAAATCCTAATAGATTCTGATTTTACATTCCTTTTTTTATTTCTTTTTGTGAAAATAAGCGGTTCAGCAGCATTAGCCAGGCATAATGAGCTTAGGCAGACTAAGTTTTTAGGCAACAGACAAACACAACATATAAACTGCTTTAAATATTAAGATTCCGCGTTATATAAGGAGTGACTGTATCAACGACAAGCGGTTGCATTACAAGTATCGTTTGACGAACCTGCATCGCATCTTTGCCACCGCTTTCGTTCCGTTCTCGCGTCGACACTGGGCCGTTTCCGCTACAGCCACGCGTCCACCGCGGCGTTTCAAAACTGAAGACTGACTCGCACTAAGTGTATTCCTTTCTTTATATATATATACGTACAGCATCGGCCGAGTATTCGGCTGATCATGTATCGAGGTATCGAAGAAGCTTTCAAAGTTTATATAAATATAATATTGTACGGTTGTGAGGATAGTTACTACGAATAACCCGTTACCGAACGGATCCCGTTGCTGAAATAATTGGGCGGCCTGTAACCGCCGTTCTGATTAGCAAGCACGGATAATCGTGTTGCATTCGATTATCGATCTGCAACGCCCGATAATCGAAACGCTGGCGATGCCGAGGACGTGCTTAGAAGATGCTCGCGTTACGTGCTCACGTAACGCAACGACGACGATTCGTTTTAAGAAGGGAATAAGGCTAACGGCTCGATACACGTTACGTTCGCCTGTTGTACATAAGCGCGTCTGTCTGTCCGAAGTCAACCGCCAGAGGCATGCAGGGCCGTGCATTTTATTCATTTGAAACGGCACACTGTGGGACAAATGCCACTTTTTGGGTGAAAATCGTAAAACTTTTGATAGAGGTAAGTTAGAGGGGTGAATCTTATTTCAGATTGACAGCTAAGATGTTGGAGAATAAGGGAAAAATATTGGAAAAGTATCACAAATGAGGTTTGACATTGGAAATCTGTGAAAAGAATACTGAAGGGCAACGCCAATTTTAATTCAGACAGATTGGAATTCGGCGTGTCAAAATCTATAGGAAGTGGTGTATAACAAGTCAAGGAAAATCTGCAAACATACGTTAAGGGTCGTTCTTAAATTACGGAAGTCTTTTTTGGGGGGGGGGGGAAGGTCACGAATTTCTTACGTTTTCTTACAAGGGGGAGAGGGAGTCAGATAGCGGTTTTCGTAATGTTTTTACCGAGTTAAATGAATTATATAAACCTTTGAAAAAATTTTAATTGCGGAAAAAATGCAATGTAAAAAATATCACGTAAGGGAGGGAGTTGGAATATAAATTCTTATCGAATACTTATACTGCGGGAAGGAGGGAATAATAAATCGCTAAAATTACGTAATTTAAGGATGGCCTCTTCTTTAGAAATTTCCACTTTGACATAGATTTTCAAAGTCAAAACTTCTTTGTCATACTTCTTCAATATTTGAAAAGGTTGATATATGAAAAAGATATATGAAAAAGATTCATCCCAAAAGTTCTAGGATTTCTTCACAAAAAGGGCAAAATGTCCCACTGTGTGGCACCGAGACGCGCAACGGCGCCACGCTCGTCAGCGAGCCGTGAGCGATTCGATCGTCGAAGGGATCCCCGTTTTGTTGCGTGTAACGGGAACGGTGACGGCGTGAAATCATCCCACCACGTGCACGACCCGCGCGCATGCTGAAATTACGGCTCTCCGCACGCATGGCTCGTGTCCTTGGAGATACGCGGCACGGTCTTTTCCCCTTCCTTTCTCCCGTCGACATTGTTACCGCCAGCAGGATTATTGTAACGATTAATTAGCTGCTCGTCGCATCTCGAGACTGTCGTCGACGCCGGTAAACCTCCATCGCCCTACTGTAATCGGGTAATTAACGCGCGGCGACCGCTGTACCATGTATGGAAACGAGCTCGCACGAGAACACCGAGAAAGCACCCTTCTTTCCTGTATGATGTTGTCATTAAATAATGATCATACAGATGCGTGTGCGTTTGCCGTTTGTTATCAGATCCCACACCAATAACAACCCCTGTTCGCACCGCGAACGGAGAAGCTCGCCTTTTGCGAACCGTTCGCGAGCATGCCTGTCGATTGGCACGTGTCACTAGGGTTGCCAACCGTACTATAATATTATACTATATTTTTGTCTAGTGTGCTATATACCTACTTTTAGAAAAGGATATAGTACGCAAGAATATTATATTTACGATGCATCGACAAAATTCTATAATTTTACTTATTTTTTTATTCTATGGCTACATAAAAACTTTAGTTTGCGAATTTCAACTCTAACGGAGAGGATTTTTTATATAATGAATATGAAGTAGCGGGAAGAGAGAAACAGAGCCATTTTTATCTCTCATACAAAATGAACTATTTATATATGTTAAGTTGAACTTTCAGTACAGTCAAACCTTTGACCAATTATGTTAATTAATAATACAGAATGCGCAATATAGGTACTTTAAAAGAAGAAGATGTTTTAATGTACTTTGATTTTGTACCACTTTCCTCTGAAAAACACTATATTTTTTCGCAATGTACTATATTTTCCCGAAAAAACTTGGCAACCCTACGTGTCATCGATGTCATCCATTACCTTTCGGACCACGTGTTCTTTGTCTCTCATTTAGCTCTGGGTTTTAATTAAATCCATCTGGCGAAGAACCCCTGCTTCGAATCGTGTATACACAGTGTTAACATTCACCTAAATCGCACACTGTTTGCTTCAGCCCCCAGCAGTCCGTTTCATTCAGCTTTCTAGATCGATCCAGGACCGTTTTATGGCACGATGATTTATGCACCGGGACGAGCGAAGAAACGGAAAAATGAATTTGGATTAAATAACAATTTGCCGTGCTTCATCAGCGTACGATTCAATCGAGCTTCGATATTTTATTTACACTATTCTGCGCCGTTATTTACGATTACCGACAATATCAGCCCCCCAGGGTGTTTACTTTTGTATTCGTTAATACACGCAACTAATTACGCGGGCTTCGACGGAAACCACGGGCGCAGCCGAGAACGGATTATTCCGTCCAGTAAAGCTAAATCGACGGTGCACGATTCTGATCGATCCCCCGTCGAGAGGATCTATCCCGGCTCCGGCTGTACCGCGATCTTTCGCTGCAACTTGTTCCATCGACGCATGATTCGGGAACAATATCGATGCTCGATGCAGAGGGACGGAGAGACAGCTACACCGCAGTGGCGGATTTAACGAGCGGTCGATGAGCACTTGCCGCCTTAGCCCCTGGGCCCAAGCGAAGTCGCTACGCGACGAGGCATATGACGTCACTTGGCTCGGATTGACTTGGCGTTGGCATCGGTTGGCATCGGTTGGCATGACGTCACGGTGTCACCAACACAAATATACTGAAATCGCTATATATGTTCCCCTTCTTCTACTCCGTGACATCATATGCCTCGGCACGCCGCTATTTAATTGCTACGTAGTGGGCCCCATCTTCAAAAAAAGAAGAAAATTATGATTTCATCCAAACACTATATATTTTTTTTGCACCACAACACTCACTCCGTTTTTAGTAAGCCACCTCTTTAGTTTCCCCACCAAAAAACGGCCCCTTTACAACGTTTGCCGCCTGGGCCATTTTCCTTAAATCCGCCACTGCTAGACCGAGGGGAGTAAAACGGCCCTGCTTACTTTCTCCACGTATGAAACCGCACACAAGCTGCACCCTGTGTTATCTAGTTTTAATCATTCCCTGATTGCCACCGAATGGTCCCCGTAGAATTGTAGAGCGTTTGGCGGTGGCCACGATCCCGCCGCGCACACCACTCGCGAATCCACTGACCCTCTTAAGATCCTGAAGATGAACATTGTGCAGGGGGAGCAGCTGTTTCTCAAACCAGATCGTTTAGCGACTCTGAAGCCCCACTGCAAGATCGAGAAGCCGCCACAGTATACGACGTTCAAGCCGAGCTCGAACAACTGAAGAATTTTACTGTTTCTATTTTATATCGATGTACACGACTCGCCCGCACATGCCGTAGGGGGGAGGGAAACCCGGAGGAGGAGGATGGTGGTACGGGAGAAGATAGTAGGAGACCGAACGGTGGGCGCTGAATTAAAACTAAGGAGATCGATCGCGAATCGCTCTCGCTTCCTCCGTTCGTTATGATTCGCCACGAAAAGATACGAGCCGAAGCGAGAATTTACACGGTCGACAGGTCTTCGGTGAATTCGTTTCTTTCTCCTCTTCTCTTTTTTTTGTGCGCGTGTAAGAGTGTGTGTGTGTGTGCGTGTGTGCGTGTGTGTACGTGTGTGTGTGTGTTTTTGTTTCTTTTGTCGTGTGATAGATCCGACAAAAGATTGTCGCTTGAACGCACAAGAGAACGCTGAACGCGCGACTCGGTTGGCATTGTCGTCGACGATTCGGGCACCCGGGGCAACGCGATTCCGTCGCTAATGTTAATATATCGATAGATCTCATAGTGAAGACGATTTCTCTCGCAAAATAATACTGCCGACGGAGATGATCCCGTACAAGGTCAGAACCAATCAAAAATGAGAAACTATACGAGTCGTATTTATAACGCTTACAATAATGTTGTTAATAAAGCGGTGATTTTCAGCAGTTACTGGTTTTGTTAATATTATACGAGGCCGCGCGCGTGACTGCGCCGAGGGTTTTAAATGGTCGCGCGTAATGACACATTTTCTTTGCGTAACTGTCGCCGATCTTATTGAAATACTTTCAATAAAGGAATTGTGCAAGGACTACTTGGCGTAATTGATTGTAAGTTCTGGCTAACGATACCTGATTACACGCTAGTCTCACATTTGTATCATTTACTTGAACAATAAATCTAAATAAAATGTTTCGTATATCGAGGAAGTTATTAAGCATCCGTATAGTGACGTCGCCAACAGATTGTAAGTATAACTCCACGATTATTTAAACAGTTAATTTATCTTTTGTTTGATCGTTCCAGTAATCCCCAAAGGAATTAAAGTTTTCAGATAATTAGCCATTTATCATGGTGCTAAATTAATTATGAACTCTCAAATTTTTTGATCCTTCGTATTTATTTTTTTATTCGCAATAGGGGGACTAACTGGAATTATACTGTCAAATTCATCAATTGATGTTTTTTTACGTGGTACATATTACGTAGCTGGTCATTTTCACTATGTATTATCTATAGGTGCAGTATTTTCAATTATCGCTGCGGAGCTTAACTTCAAGTAACGATAGAGAATAACTGATTTGAATCATATTTCGCGCTATTAAATGTATCATTGGTCAAATGGTCAGCACATAGAGTGGAAAGCTGGTAGAAATTTTCGGGCACCGTTAGTTCAAGCGGTGCCTCGTAGAGGGCACTGGATAGTTGTTACGTTGTGGTGGATATTCAATTAAAAATGATCATTCCTCTTTAGAGTGTAAGAGAAAAACATGTCTACACTTCATTCCATATAAGAGCAGACCCACGCCTTTACCGATTTAAGACCAATCTGCGGAGCTACCACAAATCTGACACACGCGATTGGTCGTAGCACTTTGTCCGCTGGTTTCTTACCAATCAACGGTATATCCCTGCGCAAAACGAGTCCACTCTAAAGTGGAATGTAGTGTAGATTGTTTGAGACTGCTTTATATAATGAATATAAATATATAAATAATTGCTTTACAAATATTAAACAAAATCTTACACATCAATAAATATTTACAATAAAAGAATAACTAAATATAAAACATTAAACCCACTTCATTCATCCCATAAATTACAAATTCGCCGGCGATCCATCCATGCAGACAGACAACACACCAACAGGAAACCCTACAGCGTGATGTAGCGGGAATTTTATGCAGAAATGCTCATTAATTGCGAAGCAACCGAAATCAATGTTTATTTAATAAGGGTCTCTAACAATAAGTAGTAGTCATTGGAAAGCTTCTGTTCGTAGTTTCGATTGCTTCACTTAACAAAATCTTTGCCATGCGGGGTCACCCAACATAAAGCTATGTGCAAGTGTTTCGGCGTGATACCGTAAGTCACTAATGGCGTGACATCCTTTCTACAACTCTGCCTGGTCTGTGTCTGGTGACATAAATCTTGTAAATCCTCGTGTAGCGGCGGAAGAAAATACGTGTACGTAGTATAGGTTAGACTGTGTATTTCAGTATCGATAAGAGTATAACACGTCGACTTTCAAAATTCCACTCCAGTGTAAACACGCTAATGTAAATTAAGAACGCGATTATGGCGGTACGTGTACAGTTCGAGAATAACAATGAAATCGGAGTCTTCTCCAAGCTAACAAATTCTTATTGCCTCGTAGCAATCGGTGGTTCCGAGAATTTTTACAGGTAATAATAGATAAAAATCATTACCTACCGCTCTGTTGTTCAATATATGAATCATCATCCTTGCGAAATAACTATCGATGGTGAAATAGCTTTCACGAGCGACTTACACTCAATAAAACAGATATTGTTAATTGCAGTGTTTTCGAAGCAGAATTAGCGGAAACCATTCCTGTAATTCACGTGTCGGTCGCAGGATGTCGTATAATTGGTCGACTGTGCATTGGTAAGCAGAAAAGTAAAAGTAAAGATTTACAAAATTGTATTTGGATAAGATGCTTTGATTCAGATATTCAATTTAAACAGGGAACAAAAGTGGCCTGTTGGTCCCGAACTCGACAACAGACACAGAGTTGCAGCATATACGAAATTCGTTACCAGATAGCGTCAAAGTACAGAGAATCGAAGAGAGACTCTCTGCTCTCGGCAATGTTATCGCCTGTAACGATTACGTAGCTTTAGTGCACCCCGACCTTGATAGGGCAAGTATTTACTGGTAGCGACTGCTTTAAGTTTCCTTTCACTATAATATTTGCCACTTATTATCCTCAGGAAACGGAAGAAATTTTAGCTGACACTTTGAACGTAGAAGTTTTCAGGCAAACAGTGGCGAGTAACGTTTTAGTGGGTTCGTATTCGGTACTGTCGAATCGAGGTGGCTTGGTACATCCAAAGACTTCTATACAAGACCAAGACGAATTGTCATCCTTGTTACAAGTGCCGCTTGCTGTAAGATTACGTCGTTTACAGATATAACGAGCGAGAAGTTTAATAGGAAGCTTAAACGTGTTAATATTCTATAGGCAGGTACCGTAAATAGAGGCAGCGATGTTATAGCTGCAGGAATGGTTGTAAACGATTGGATGTCGTTTTGTGGAATGGATACTACTTCCACGGAGCTTTCGGTCATCGAGAGCGTTTTTAAACTTAACGAAGCTACTCCGGCTACTATTACCTCGACTATGCGTGCCTCGCTTATCGAAAGGTAAGCGTAATCTTGAATTTGAAATTGTGAATATTGCGTTGATTTTAATCTGTGACTGATACTTTTCTTTGGTTTCAGTATGTCTTAACTGAAAGTGAACTCTCTGAGAGAGCACAAAAATCTTGGTGGACTATAGATTGTACTGTGTACATTTACATAAATCCAATATTTATGTCAGACGCAATTGACCAAGGTAATTCTGTGCTTTGAGTAACCACAGCAGCCACATCTTTTTTTATGATTCCAACATAGAATAACTTATATACAAACGTAACGCAGCATTGTGCACCGAAATTTATACAAAACACAGGCCTAAGTTCTATCTTAAACCACCAAAGAGATTTTTACCATGTAATTTTCTTAAATTCTCTAAGAAGATATCTTTAAACGGGAGGATTCGATGAGACATTTCTGTAACTAAGATAAAAATACTTACCTACCTTTCGTTGTCTAAGAACAATGAAAGAATGAAACAAAGTTTGATATCGTGCGCAACTAACTTTTCTCTATAAAATTTAAACATTACGAGAGAGAACATACGATCTTTCTGAATTCTGTTAAAATCTTTTTTAATGTACGAATTTATAAATATAACTGCATATAAAACGGAAGTATTCTATTGAAATATATTTTAATCGATAATATTCTCTTTGAATACAAACAGTTTCTGTGTCAAAAATGTAAATGATTATCTCAGTTCTGACTTTAAACTGCCTTTACATAGTAAATGAACCATTGTAAACAACATTGTGCGGACCAGCCTGCTAATTAAATTCATTAGAAACGAAGAGAGGGGGGCAACCTGGATTTTATTAATTTTGATTAACAAGACTAGAGAAATGGTAATTGTTCAGCATGTAACAACTCGGAAGCGGCAGCGGAATCTGCGCACATAACTAACGTGATGCCTGCTTCGTAAGATGCAGGGATGCGAATGTGAGTTATAGAGGCCATTCCGTTATTAAGCTGTTGTGTCGGGATCATTGCCTCGCGTACCATTGACACAACTTGACCTGATAGAACACAGGCGTAAAAATAACGTTAGATATTTGAAAAACAGGGAATGTCCATTATTCGTGATTTTGTGATTTATAGCAATATTTTGTTGGGGACAACCGAACTGTCGAATGAGAAAGAGTTGTAAAGACCAAATACCTTTGTAAGATAACGTTAAAGATTTGATATACGGGTTAGAAACAGGAAATATCCACTCTGCACTGCAATAAAGTACGGAATGTCCCCACCAGGGTGGCCCTTATTTACTCTCGGTAGAATTTTTTCGTAAACCGTTTGCCGCTCGAAACAAAGTAATACAATATAAAAGATGCTCCTTGTCTGGATCTACAACTTTTGTTTGACATATCTTTTTATGTAATCAAGAACTTGGAGGATATTGTATAAAATCGACTTTGTGAGCTGTTAAATAATTATTTAAATGTTTAAGGGCCCAGGGGCACATTTTCCCGTTATCTGATCCGGGGTCAAACTTTACACAGATTTTTTTTATTATTTGGAACTACGTGGCTCACAGCCATAACCGTACACTTTTTAAATCGCATAACATTTTTAAAATTGGTCCAAACGACTTGAGTTTTTTTGAGGAGCTGGAAGGATTAGTTTATTAAGTGCCGTGTTTCGTCGTTTGGAAAAAATTGCAACTGGTCGGAATAGTAAAAAAAAAGTAGTAAAGTTCGTTTTTCAACTCTTTTTCTAAGCCTGTAATGAAAATTTAAAAAAACCCGTTTGTAGATTTAAGTAAACATATATGTATACATGCTGAAAAATTCATCAAAATCGGTTAACTCTGAGCTACAAACGTTTCAAGATCGCAAAATTCCCGAAATCAGCGATTATGGCTGTAAGCCACTGTATTCTGGGGGGTGTCGCGAAGAAAATTCAAAAGTCGAAAATAAGAGCCACCCTAGTCCCCACACTTTGCCTAAGTATAAGCTCCGTCGTCAAGGTAAAACAAGAAATTATTCAAGAAGAGAATTATGTAAGAAAATTAAATTCATTGAACATTGTTTCTTTACTGACGAACTAATATCTAATTTTCTCGATAAAGTTGTTTCGTGACGTTCCCTGATTTTCCCCTTACCTTTCATTTATGAAATGTAAAGATTAAACGTACCAAGAACATTGGCCTTCCTCCATGTGTGATTCATAGAAGTGAGTGGCGATAGATCCGTGTTAACGTTCCAGTGTGCTAACACGTCCGCTTTTCGGATCAGCAGAACACTAGGACTTACGAGTTGATACCAAACGTCCTAAAAGTAAGTAGAATTTACGTATCTGAATAATCGAGTCACCTCGATTACAACCAACCTGCTCTGGCAAACATTCTAACGGATTGGTTAAATATATTCCTCCTCGTCCTACACCAAATATCATTTGATGATGCCAGGCATCTGGAATATCGCAGCCGTGTCCACAATTTTGTAAATTTAACGTGGCGATTGGCGCGGCACCTGAACCGAAACACACCGTTGCGATATTGCCTCAATATTAACAGGGCCCGATCTGGAGGGGGGCGCACGCAAGCAGGGCAACTGCCTAGAGCGGCAAAATTATTTAAGTGGTAACTTATGAATATAACATTTTTTTTATAAAACAGAAGGCTTTTGTAATTCGACAAATATCTACAAAAAAATTCACTCACTATGAAAAATTGTATTTGAAAGTAATTATTTATAATGAAATATAAAGGGCGACAAAAAACATTTTTTCTAGATCGGGCCCTGAGTATTAATTTGTACACTGTTAAACATACCTCTTGAGATCCAATAATGCAGCCAATGGGACAAAGAAACTTTCCTTTCTGGGTAAAATGCAAAGAACTTCGTTACGACCGATCCATTTGTACACAAAGCGATGCCGCGGGCCAAATCTTTGTGAGTCGATCCCGCCATGGACCGGCTTAACAAATATCGCGGAAGCGCTGTACCGGGCTCCCTCTGTCTAGTGTTAACACCCTTCATTAACGTTTCCAATGAAAACGATACGTTCAAAGCCAACTGCGGGAAAATCATCGTTTAGCTAAAGTATTCGGACAGCGACAAAATACGAATTAATTATACGTGTACCAAAGCGTTTATTGCAGAAGTAGCACCGCACGAGGAGGTTGCGATCTGTGTCACTTGTTTGTCTATAGCTTCTTGCTCGCTCCATAGCATAACTTTTTCAACGAGGCCGTCTAATCGTTCATTGCATAATTCGTTTTCCTGCGAAGTGTAAATCAGAGCTTTCTGTACATTGCTGTCGCTACATAGAACACAATTTTATCTCGATTGATAGCAATAAAATATATTAACTAGATTCGAGTCACCACTCTGATTGAACGCAGCTTGTTTGTTATGCATCAATTTCTTCGCCATCGTGCGATGATAGAGCGTCGAGCTGCGATTCACCCTCCTAGAATTTAAGCTCGAGTTCTCTGGAACAGATGCTGTCGATGATTCCGAATCCGAGTCGCTAGTGTCACCGGGCGAGATAAGATCTCCGCTTGTGTTGTGATATCCATACATTTCGCGTAAAAGACATCCTAAGTTACGATATAATCTAGTAGTTTCCCATTTCCCTGTGGATTTGCAGTCGAATACATAGCCTTGGATAAACATTTCACGATATTCTGTATAAAAAATATTCGAGTACCACTTGCGCCGCTAGTGCTGGGCTGTGCAATTAATTCCGGTAAAGATTGACTGCTAGAACTTGACTGGACTACCGCAGGATTCACATTCTGCACGCTCTGTCTTGGATACTGAGACGTAGAAGCAATTCCTTGATGAGACACAACTTTACCGCTACTTAAATCATTTAATACTGGGTCCGGGTCTATATTATCTGATGCTATATTCTGTATATCTTCATTTATAGAGGCCAAGTCGCTATCTCCAGTGTCCTGTATGGGAAACATTACTATAAGAAATGACATTGCACCTCTATTGCAATAAATCAAATACCTGCTCACAAGAAGGCCCAGGATCAAAGTCCATTTCCAAAAAATCCATCTCTGGACTTGATCTACCGCTGTTGTATTGCCCCTCTTCGTCCTGCTCTTCCACTTGTCCCCGATTCGCTTCTTCTTTCCGAGCCAAGCGAACTGCGTCGTCGTTCCCTTTATATGTGTAAACACAATAGTCTTCTCCGTCCGACAAATCTCCCTCGTTGCCTGAATTCGAATCTTGCCTCTCGCTTTGCTCTCTTTGTATACTCTAGTACACAGGGAAGTAAACATTACTGCGTAGCACATTGCATGTCCTGAAGCGCAGCAAAAATATAACAACCTACCTTCTGTAATCCGCTTAGTCCCGCTACTTCTCTACTTCCAGTGATATTAGGTGTTAAGAAACAGCACGTCCCTTGGCTCGTCGAACCTATGCTACCTCCGATATTATTCAACGCACATTTCGACCCGTCGGACTTGGACGCCCAGGCGCAATCCGCTTCGGGGCTAGAGTCCGAACTGCACGACACTTTCGACGGACACTTCTCGATCCCAGAAACATAATCCACATTGTTCTTCATATCCATATCCTCGTTTGGCCTGGTCGTCGATATGTTCGGCAGTATCGCAGGCGAAACGGGCGCCGAGTTATTTAAATGTAAAATAGGACTCGACGTCTCGCCGGCGTTGTAAGAGATTGATCCACAAGCATGATTCAGATGTGTGTTACTTTGACAGGAAGATAAATTTAAATGCATCTGTCGCAAGTTTAAAGCGATCGTGTTCGTTACAGCCTTATGCTTCGATCGACTCGCAGCATCTGCATTTACGATCCGAGGCTCGATATTGTTAGTAGTTAAGAATATGGAAGATACATACGCGTTCGGTATGTCCTGATTTGTATCCTGTTCTATAGAATTGGTGAAACTGGACGTAGCAGCTTGTGGGGATCTGGTGCCATTGGCCAATGTAACCGAAGGCTTAGAAGACAAAAGGTTCTTGGCAGTGTTCTCGCCTAGCTTGTTACTCAGCTTAAGCTGATCTCTGCATAATTTACTTTCAAGCTGCAGAACTTTAGACGGCTTAGCCGATTGCTCGATAGGTTGATTACCATTTTTCTTCAGGCTCCCGTCCACTTTGGTTTCCGCATTTTTCTGGTTATTGCTTGTACTCTCTTGAGAATTCATGTTATCTTTAAGGGACCAGTAAATTGTTCGTTAAAACGTGAACCAGAATCATCTGTACATAAATAATCTCTCTCTCTCTCTCGGCTCGTACTATAGCGATTGATAATTATCGGAGTGGTGATAAATCGCGTTAAATAAAACAAATATAACCATCTAACGAGCCTGCGGATCGCGGAAATGTGTTACTAAGTTTTTTTACCTGCGAATTATTCTCCGACAGTTCTTACTGTTACGCGTAACGTAACATTAGTTTATCACCGAGCAAGCTTGAACTACGAAGAACCTAACGTGTCAGTCCTCGATCGTTAGGTTTGCCGAGTGGTGAGAAATTATTTGGCTGTTATTCTGTCTGCGAAAAATGTGCGACGTCAAAAAGAAAGAACGAAAGGCCTCACTAACACCTTCTCCCGTATTCAGGGTTGACAGGAAAATCCCTACTGTAGCGGAGGGGAAACATAAGCGTAGTGGAGGGGAACACATTTCTACGTACTTTAAGCAATGCGGTACATGTGTGAGTGATGACGCCGTGCCGTCGAACCAATCGACGCCAAGGTAGGTATTCCCCCTCCCTTCGCGTATGTTCCCCCTCCTCTGCGGTACGAATTTTCCTGTCACCGTGCCCGTATTAGTTCCGGAAGTCAGCTGATTGTTAGAAGCAAGTGTAGTAGAACACGGGGCTTCGTTAATTTGCGCCTCGTTTCTCGAGGAAATATCCAGTCAGCCGTACCGATAGGAAGAGACGTTTGAACATTGTTCGTCACTTTTATTACTAGGGCCACAGGCGATATTAGGAGAAAATTCTCCCGACTTGCCTGTCCGTTAAGAGACCGTTAACGAGACCGTCAGTCCCGATATTTACAAACCTAACAATAAGTAGTGTCGCACAGGTTGCACATAAAATGCATCTGCTTGTCCGAAAGGAAATGCTATCTAGAAAGTCTTGCGGCACAGACGAATCGAACTTAACTTGAGCACAATCTCCACCAATCGTCACGGGTTGTTTGGTGCACCTACTTTCGGCCTCTGTATTAAAGAAGATCCTGTTAATAACACCGAACGATCGAAGTAGCTTTAGAGTTTAGAGACATTCAAGCGACACGCCGAAAGTATTTAGATTGGTAATGCATGCTGCGACAATGAGAGAATTTGTCACGATATGTATTGCATTCATTCCGTGGGAGATAGATGCGTGGCGTATTATCTGAGAGTGTAGATAACGTCAATGGAATCGAACGCAAGAGCACGCGAGAGGTCCAAAAGATAGTTAGTTGATTATTTCCTAGAAACACGTTGCTTTGTTTTGATTGCGGATTGCCGTCGAACTTAATGATATTTAATCCGATCATTCCTCAGATTCGGATCACATCTCGCGTTACCTACTTTCGAAAATTCTACTTTTACTTTTCGAATCGGGGTGTCCAAAGTTTCCTCGCAACTTACGAATGTCGCCTAACCATTTTAATTGGACGTGCCGTATATACAAAGAGAACTATGCATTCCCGTACGTAGATAAGTGAGAGGTTAATGAATCCCCGTTTACGCCGAGCGTCGATTCGATCAATTAAACATTACCCACAATGAATATTGTGCGGATCAATTCGAGAAATGTGATATTCATCCTTCTGGCGATTCTGTCGACTACCGTGAAGCAGGCTTACATGGGCTATGGTAAGCCATCCAGTGGATTTAATCTTGTTCCTTAGCTTGCAACTATTCTTATTTCTTCTGCACACTTTCGTTACAGATAGCATGTCGAGTTATGTAGTGAAAGAGGCCAACGTCAACTCTACACCTGCATTTAATAGCAAAAAGGTAATACAGAAGTTACGAAGTTCACTTTCAGTAGCGAGATTAATGATTATAATGATTTCGATCGCCACAGGAGGAGACTGCAAGATTATGTTCGAGGGGTATTGCCTGTTCAGAACTAAGCGGAGACTGCTTGAAGTGTAGTTTAAATCTTAATTGCGTGTATGGAGCTTCATATGTTGCCAATTGTTCTGTCTTAGAACAGATCGATTGCGTTGTAAGTGACATAACATAGTACGAAGGTATCTATTACACGAGTTCGATAAAGATTTGATCAATGAAATTACAGGGCGAGCAGAACTTTCAAAGGAAGTACGTGTGTCGGTATTGTTACCAAACGGAGCATTGGGAACACGAGTGCCAGCAAAAGAATTCTTGTAGCTCCGTGGCATCCCCTCAACAATATTACAAAACGAATTGCACAGTGAACGGGGATATACTTTGTCTGGGAAGACGCACGTTTATGAAGAACTTATTGTGCAATTGGACCGTTGGATATCGATGGTCTACCACTCTAATTCTAAGTATCACTTTGGGAGGTTTCGGAGCAGATCGGTATGTAGCGCTTTGATATTTATTATTGGAATAAGAACTTTATATGCTTACTGATATAATCTGCAGGTTTTATTTGGGTCATTGGCAAGAGGGGATTGGCAAAGTGTTCAGCTTCGGGGGACTCGGTGTTTGGACACTGATCGATGTAATACTTATTTCTATAAGATATTTGGGTCCGGCGGATGGATCGTTGTACATTTAAATGACTTCCTTACCCTTAGGTAACGGAAGTTACATTGTTTATAGAAAGAGGGAGATTTATAGCGTGGGTATGAACTTCTCTAGCTGTTTTTATAATTAGTATGTAAAAAACCAGCATTTCATTTGTTACCTTTAAAAGAACTGAATTGTAATGTGATATCTATGTAGATACGATAAATAGTACTATTTCATAAGTATAATATTTTTATTAGTATTAAGACATGTTACACGGGATATAGTACATAAAACCAACTATGCGAATACATCCAAATGCGGGATTACTAATTTAACACATTGTTCTTTGACCTTCGTAATATGGCCTTGATTTATTTATTATACTCTAGCCCTATTTATTTTTGATAATTACCACTATTGTGAGTAAAATTTTTATTCTGGAACCACACGTCGCGCGTGCCTTACATTTTACCGGAGCTTCCACATATCCCACCTTTTTTCAAGTATTTGCATTGCTAAACTTCTTTCCACATTTTTCACGCATTTGTCATATTTCCGAGAGATTTTCCAGACATTGTAAATCTCTCTGTAACAATAATGGGCTATACTGCTAATAATTTATTGTCTTAAATTACGATACACCTAATTTAAGGGGTCTTTCCACTGTAACGCTCTAAGAAATTGCCGCTCTTTGGAACTGTTTTTTGTTACAAGAAGAATGGTTTTGCTGGGTTGAGGTTGCTGCTTTCTATTTAGGACGAATTTCACTTACGTCTAAATCGCACGTGACTTTCATTAAGCTAGGTTTTCCCGTACGCGTCTGGACGCATCGTCAAGAATTTCAAAGTCGATTTTCTCGAAAATGAAGCGCAATAACAAAAAATTTTATTCCTTTTTCTCGACTTATTTACTTGTTATAAATCGAAAAGAAACAGTAACTTTTTTCATATCGCGCTTCATTTTCGAGAAAATCGACTTTGAAATTCTTGATGCTGCTTCTAGTCGCGTACAGGAAAACCTAGCTTAAGGGGGTAGGTTACCCTCAAAATTTTCGAAAATTAATTTTTAGAATGTTTGCATATTCCGCTCGCTACAGCATTTCTACGTACTTTAAGCGCTACCGGGCCCTGAAACTCCAAAAATTGAAGGAATTACAATAAAAAATATACATACGCTGCACATGAGATCGGATAACGACGTCTAACTTTAAACGCGATTTCCCGGAAACTACGTTTTCCAAAACGGTGAACATAAAATCTCGAAAACCGGTCCAACGATTTGAATGAAAATTTACGACCCCCCCGACACCCAAGTCTTTTTGTCTCCCGGCCCGTTAATGCGTGATGAGTCTATCCTATACCTGGTCTGTGATTGGCTTGACTTGGCGTTGATTGGTTTGACGTCATCCGCGCATCATCGCGCATGCGCGAGGGAGCTGAGTCCTTAGCGTCAGATCTTTTTCCATGCACACTGCCTGAAGATGTCACCTATGTACAAGTTCTTTTTATTGACCGCCGTAGTTTCATTAGGGTCCGTCTGTTTACAAGGGACGCTTCGAACGATTCGGACCATAACCAAAATGAGACGGCAGCCTTAACAATCTTGATCCTATTTGTGATTATTACGGTTGCGGTCAATCAGCTGCTGAATTTTGCGCGCAAAAATTTGTCAATCGCAAGATGAACATTCGGATACGATGGACACTGTGCGTTTGCGCGAGCATGACTCTTATGTTTTGTTGGCGAAGTCATGCAGCGGGAACTGCGGGAAGCTTCGAAAATGATCGCTCGGGCAAAGGATCTTTTCATTGTGGCGAAGGATCGAGTAGGCAAACGACGAAGAATAAAGAAGGACCATCGGACTACTGTTTAGCAAACGATGCTCCTGCTCGCATGTACATGAAAATGAATGTCGGTGGTGTCGATCGTGTGAAAAATATGGCCAAGATAGAGGCAGGCACATTCGGTATCGGAACAAATGATGAAATTTTCGTTGCTGACGGCGAAGGGCCGAGGCGACAAGTATACCTAGATAGTTTTTATATGGACAAGGTGGAAGTGAGTAACAAAGAGTTTGCGGCATTCGTTGACGTAACTGGCTACAAAACGGAAGCTGAAACTTTCGGAGATTCGTTCGTCTTTGGGGGTCTGTTGGAAGAGAAAGTAAGAGCGAATATACCGGTTGCTGTCGCTCAGGCTCCTTGGTGGTTACAGGTGAGAAATGCGAGTTGGCTGCATCCAGAAGGGCCTGGTTCCCAGATAACACGTAGGTATACTCTTTTCTTCTTTTCGAATCATTTGAGATTGTCCATCGGAGATAGCAGAATGTAAAATCAAACGATCCAGACAGGATGGATCATCCTGTGGTTCATGTATCATGGCACGACGCTGTTGCTTATTGCGAATGGTTAGGAAAAAGATTGCCCACAGAAGCAGAATGGGAAGTGGCATGTCGTGGGGGTCTTTCAGATAGATTGTATCCATGGGGAAATAAGTTGATTCCGAACGGTCGATACAGGTAAACGAAAAGCAAATGACCAAACTCACACCATCTTACCACGTGAAGATTATTTCAGGGCAAATATATGGCAGGGCGATTTTCCAAGCAATAATACTATAGAAGACGGCTATAAGGGTACCTCACCGGTAACAAAATTTCCACAAAACAAATATGGGTTACACAACATGATAGGGAATGTTTGGGAATGGACATTTGACTGGTGGGTAGTCGACATCACAAAACGTGGAGGGCACAGAAATCCCGTGTGTATATATATATATATTATACATATATAACAGATCTCATCTCTTATTCCCCTTATTACTCTTGTTATTCTGGGCCAATATTTCTTCATGGTGTGAAACATATTTCCAGACTGGCCCATCCTATGGTACAGACAAGGTAAAGAAAGGCGGTTCCTACCTTTGTCACGAGAGCTATTGTTTCAGATACCGATGCGCTGCTAGAAGTCAGAATACACCTGACACGTCGGCTGGAAATCTTGGTTTCAGGTGCGCAACATCCGCTTAACTTCCATATGGAAAATCTCACTTCTTCTATGAATAAATAATAAGACTTGAATATTTTTCATGTTGTCTGTCCTTTTTCTGTGGATCCTATTATACATTTTCGTGAGAGTTGAACTGCTCACTCATGTTCCGCAACAGCGCCTCATGGACTTCCACCACTCTCTTCTTGTCTTGATCTCATTATTCCTAGGAAAAAACTCATAGCAACTTTTTTGTAGAGAATTTCCTAAGCTATAAATTGTATAATAACAATTTTTGTCGCAAAACTGCTAGATAACGAGATATTCTTGAAAAACTGTTGTTTTTTTCAATCCTCTGTAAAATTTTTAGCGGCAGTCGGGTCGATGGGGACTTTTGACGTATTGTTTAAAACGACCAAATAAAGGCCCATATCAAAATTTAGCTTGGTGGGAATTATTCTGTAGATTGGGCAGATTTCCGTCTAATTTCACTGGACTAATAGCTTTGCCACGTTAATTTGAAAGAGACCATACTAGAATTCTCGAAGCTCTGACATAACTGCATGGTGTAGTGGAAGTTCGTGAGGCGCTGTTGCCATTTACCTGTTCGTAAATAATAGGTGATCTATTAAAAAAAAATAGGTGATCTTTAGAAATTAATTAAAGGAAAACTACTATATATAATTGAATGTGACTTTTTTCATTGTATTAAGGATATCTTAAATTATAGAAATATATTTTATATATATTTTTATTTTGGGGTTTTACACTGGGGTGTTGTTAAAGTCAAAGCGTCAAAAAAATTGTCCAAATCGGTGAGATCTGTTTGTCCAAAAGTTATTATCCGATTCGACTGAAACTTTATTTTATTTTGAAGAATATACTTCTGGCTAGGGGGGAAACCAGAAAAATTACAAAAATAACATTTTTTTAGAAAGTGACTACACTTGAAGTTTGAAATCACTTTTTCCCTATATTTTTCATCCTTTCAACGGCTTTGAAAATTATAAATTTTCAATTTTTTGTAATTTTTACTGGTATCCCCCCCTAGCTAGAAGTATATTCTTCTAAATAAAAAAAAGTTTCAGTCGAATCGGATAATAACTTTTGGAGATACAGGTCCCACCGTTTTGAGAACACTGTTTCGAGAAAAACTCGTTTAAAGTTTTACGTGGGCGTCGAGTGGCCGATTGTTGCCCATGCATTTGCCGCTCCTCAAATGTCTATAACTTCGGGAGTTTTACAAATTTCAACAAATCCTTTTAAACCCGTATTCCTAAAAGGTTGAAATTCGGAAAATGAAATAAAAAAAAAATCGACTTTTAGATCGGAAGGTCTCCTTAAATGATGACCCTGTATAGTAGGTACTTAAATACTTGCTTCGATACGCACAAATCCATGCGCGCGTACACGTACTCCCCCACTTGCCACATTCGGCTGTGTTCGACTGCCGTCGACGGGTCTCGGGTCTCATCGGCTCTAAACAATTCTAAATTTGACGGGCGTCGGCTCTTGATCGTGATCTACATCGACATCTACCCAAAGGCTCTGTGTAAACGTAACTTTATGTTTACATTTCGAATTTCCATACGAAAATATCAAATTTTCTCGTGTAGTCGCGAGTGTCGCAATTACTCGCAAAGTAACTGTATATACGTGTTTGCGTTGGGTCAGTTGGGTGTACACTGTACAGTTTAAGTACGGGCCGTGTGTTTGGCGTAAACGACATTGTGAAATGGCGTAGTATCGTTGATGAAAACTGAAAACACTGTGCACGATATCTGTATAGGCCTAACCTGAACCGTGAGATCATGAATCACGAACACGCATTCTTCCAAGCATCCTTTTAATCGAACGGGTATATACTTGTGTACTTGGGTATGTAACTCTGTACCTAATTAAAAGAAGGAAAGAAAGATGAGCAATGTTGTAATAGTATAAAAAGTACAGTTACAAGGATCGAACTTAAAGAGAATCGGAAAAGACGCAAGTTTGTTGATTGAATAGAAATACAATACGTACGACGTTATTTAGGTGGTTAGGTGTGGTTAGGTGTGTCGGCTACGAAGCAGAATGAATTACGGAAAGAAATCTCCCAGCATGGGCACGCCTTCTGTATATTCACACGTTACCACACGTAGCAGCGCAAACCTAAGATCTTCGCGATCGGTAAAAAGTGTCAAAATGCCTTGGTATCAGAAACCAATTTTGACCCATGCCTATGTATTAAATATTCAACGAGGCGCTATGTTTACCGCAATATTTTCGTTGGTAGGTATATAAAGTAAGAATTACATGTGGGATTTAAAAGACTTTATCGTGATTGATACACTTTCTTGTAGAGTTTAGCAGTGTTCACCGTTTGTACTTCTATATTCGATCTTTATTGTTTATCTCAAGCGGCACCAGGTTCGACGCATTATGGTTACTATGTGATATCGTATGAATTTGTCTATGTGGGTAATCGACATGGTAAGAATGTTATGTAAAGCTATGAAAGTTCTTACTCCAAATGCAACAAGACATATATTTTCATAAAATTTCCGTGCCATTCGTAAAATTTTATCCCAATATTTTTTTTCAGTTCGTAACGCTCTTGTCGTCTCTGCTTTGTTCTCTATGATTGGTGGAATAGTGGTCTTTGCGACGTCTTTGATGTTAATAGTTGCTTTGCGAAAGGAATATGAAAAGAAAATGGTACCTTGGCTTTATAGTTTTGCTGGGTTTGCTGTTTTTAGATTGTTCGCTTTTGTATTCTTTAGCACGGTAAACGACATGATATTTGCCTACAACATTGTGATGTGTCTCCTATGGATGATATTCGTTTGCTTCTCCATTTATGGATGGTTAATCGTTTATTCTCTGTATGTGGAATTGTCCGATCTTACGAGACTAGAAGATTTGGCACATCTGAGAGTAAGTTTTCCACAAAATATCTGGAAAATTAAAAACTCTTCTCTGCTCTTTCTTTCACTATATTTTATCACTGCTGTATCCTCTTACATACACTCCGATACAAATGACTGATGGATAGATTTCACTTTTAGATCGGTACCATGCAATCGCTCAATGCATCTACCACTCACTCTATCGCTGGTTCTCGACCAACGACACCTCATAGCGCGGTGTCGACGATGCCAGCCAATTAAAGAATCTAAACGAATTGAAAGACGACCGTTAAGTTTCCAAATTTTTAACGTAATCAAAGCAAAGATGAGATAAGCTTGGAAACGATTTAGCGGGGTGCTGGGTGTATACACCGCTAACGCAACTATGACACTGCCCAAGCGCTTATGCGCGCATACAGAAGCTGATTGTGTCTACCTATCCGTCCATTAATTTTAAATTCCGTCCAAGCACGATAACTTTACCAATGTCTATACTAGACGACCACTGTCGTGGAATCAACGTAATTATAACCACGTGGCACGAAAACAAATTTAAATAGTAAGGACCAAGGTATCGTGCCTTGGGAGGCGAGTCTCGTAATCAAGTTTCGTAATTGCTCGCAATATGTATCAGTTCTTACCGTGCCTTCTCCTTTTTATTAATAAAATCTGAATAAATACGGGCGAGCGGTTGCCTTTTACCTTCCTTTTCATGTATATTGCATGCCATGAGGTTTGGATGTTGTGTGAGTGTGTGCGCGCATACGCAGAGTGAAATGTACATGCACTGGACGCGAAACGCGCGAGAAACAGCGGGACTAGTTACGAGACCGGGTGGGCCAGGCCCCCCCAAAACGCGGAATGGCCCCTCCTTAGAAACTATCGAAATAAGTAAAAAAACATTCGTCATTCGTAAAATCCTATCTTAAAAGAAACAAATATTTCGGCCGAAATACTATATGCAGTGCAACTAAATAAAAAAATACAACAATGTTCTTATTACGTTAAATTACGAATTAAAAATGTTAGAATTAAGCTGCTAAATGTAGGTGAATCTACTTATATGAGAGAGAGAGAGGGGCGATGGGACTTGCCCCCCCCCAGACAAAAACCCTAGTTACGCCAATGATTACTACTGTTTGTTACAACACGAAAATAAGAATAATGAAACATAATCGAGTAATAAAATCGTTGATCAAATAACACAGTTCGACAAAATTTGACTTCTTTTCGAACTTGTAACATTCAATAGTCGTTTGTTATAGGTTTTCGTGCGCTGAAAATGAATCCGCAAACCGTTTGTCGCCATCACCCTCAATTTTTGAGAAATTTGATTTTAAAAAAATGCATGTTTTCAACTTCGAACATCTTTTGTGCTGAAACAGTTATTCGGTTGCTTGTTACGTCAAATTATTCTACGAACCCTCCCGAATATAACGATATAAGTTATTAGTGCATTATGAACATTTAAATATGTTTAAACAACGATCAAAGGGAAAAAAAACGCCCGAAATGCACCCATTTTTGCAGATATCTTTAAATTTATTTCCAAAACTTAAAGGTCTAGGAGAAAATCTGACTAGTCCACGCGACGCAGCAGACATTTTTCCGTCGAAAAACATCAATGGAAGTGGTAAGTCACGTGTCATTTTCAATTCAGAAGCGAAATAGTTTGGCAAAATGCGCGACGGCGACAGTGATAGTCACGCGCGTTAGTTGTGTGGATTGTTTACTTTTGTTTCACCGAGCATAAAGCGAATAAAATCAGTGGATGCTCGTATTACTCTTATTTACACGGAGGTACATGTATTTTCATACATACATTTAGACGATTTAGTCGAGACTATGGGGGGGGGGGACATAACTTCATACGTAGGTTTCAGCATGCCTGAACTGCAAATAGTGCAAACATGAGAGGTGCATCATCGTCTCTGTAGAAACATCGTCGATGTTGGTACAATGTTGATTCGAATTAGGCTACTCTTGTTCGACAGGCAGTGGAGGATCGGCGTTCCGTTCCAATTGTTGGACGTTTAATCGAATCGAATTGGTTTGTCTTGGCAAAGGTTTCACCGTGTATAGGAGTGCGCACACAAAGAAAATAGTTCTTCCGAGAAAGGTTAGAAGGAATATACCTATCGCCATGAATACCTTTGAAAGGATTCCGAAAGTACCTGTTAGTATATACATGGCGATCGCGAGGCACATTTCTTATAGAGAATTATTCTATTCGGGTGCGTATGAAATTGTTCGATTATATGGACGAATGGAAGTTATCATCCGTCTTATCGGGTCGTTTCATCCCGTCCGTTTTGCGAACAAAAGACGAACGGGAAAACTCGATGGACAGTAGGATCAAATCGATCTTATCGTTTGTGTTTAACAATCGTTATACAACGATCGTTAAATTTATATGTGTTTGCTGTTTTTTCCCCTCGAAAAGAGAGGTGGAACAAGTCTGCGAGGATAAGGTACTTACTTACTCATTGAATGTCGCGTTGTATTAACACCGGTGCAAAGTTGCATACGAAGCTTTCCATGCATACATGTAATAGATCGGTGCGTAAACGGGACATCCGATAAATTTTTTCGCCAATTACCTTGCGATTGCAATTACTGTGCGCGGTTGAAAGTTGAAACATAACGATTAATAACATTGCGACTTAATATCGTGACTGTGATTGGAAAATCGGGCAATCAAATACATGGTAGTTTATACGGACGTCCTCAGGCAGTTGCCCCCCCCCCTGGTTTTTGAGAAATAATCGCTTATTTTTAAAAACTGATCTTTATTAAGTTTATACTAAAAAGGGGAAAGTTTTTAAATTTCGGTTTTAAATTTTTAATTAAATTGACACTATAAAATGGGTTAAAAAGGCAAGAGGGGTATATTTTTCTTTACCATCATCCCAAAGTTGCCCCACCCCCTGGAATAAAGTTTCCGGACGCCTCTGGTAGTTTAGTAGATTGACTTTTTTCGAAAACCGTTTGTCGCACGAGGAAAAGTAATACAAAATAAAAGATGCTCCTTGTCTGTATTTACAACTTTTGTTTGACATATTTTTTTATGTAAAAAAATAACTTAGAGGATATTATATAAAATCGATCTTGAGCTGTTAAATAATTATTTAAATGTTCAAAGGCTCCTAGGCCCCCTTTCCCGTTATCCGATCAGACCCAAACTTTACACAGATTTTTTTTATTATTTGGAACTACTCTGAGAAGTGCCGCGAAGAAAATTCAAAAGTCGAAAATAAGAGCCACCCTACTTACAATTAGTATACAATGTACCTGTCACCAATATGCTTCGACCAGCGCAAAAAGGTTCTGTATAAGTTATTTCTTGTGTAGGTAATGCGAACGGCAGCTGGCACAACGATTGGCGAACGGTTGAGGTTACTAATTGTAAGTACATACTACCTATACATATACATACACAAGTACATGACGGTTTTCCTTGCAAATTTTCGGTATGACCTTCGAATCTGATTCCTACAGCACTTGCGAAAGCAAGGAGAAATATGTAGGTAGATGTAGGAGGATGGGACGATGGAGGAATGATTTGGCAAGGAAATGTTTTATGCGTAGAGGGTGGGGGATGGCTGTTATCCACGTAACACACCGAAAAACTTCCATACGGTAATCTTCTCCGTAAATCAAGGAAACAGTTGGAACCAAAAATATAATGAGAAGAGCGCAAAGGTCGGGTTCACGAATTCCGTAGGAAAATACTTGCAAAAGGAAAATACTTACAAAAGACTTGCATAGCGGAGAAAATTTAACACGTCCATTGCGTTCCTGAGTGACATCTGTAGTAAACTCAATTGATCAAGTTTTTTTAAAGATACTTTCTTTATTAAAAATGGAGGCATGACGTGTAATAAACGTACATACATACATACATACATATATAAAACAAGACTGACATTCGGCGCTGTTTGCGCGAGTAAAAAATCGTTCTATGAGAACATTCGCGAAAGAAAGAGGGAGGGGGAAGGAGAGAGTAGAGTGAGCAGAGAAAGAGAGAGCAAGCGATAGAGAGAGAGAGAGAGAAATATGGAAGGAATCATAATGTATTTAATTTTCTTACAAATCTCTTAATTGTTTCCTTATTCCCTTGCATTGCAATAAAATTGTAAAAATGTAAATAGATTTGTATTGTCCGTTCGAACAGATGCAAAGATAAGGGAACGCGACGTATTCCAACTGTCGAAAAGAGTCGAATCTTTTGTCTCTTCTTCCGTCTTTTTTCCTTCTTTCCTATTAATTCTCCCGAGGTACCCAATAAGGCAGAAAGCTGGCCCCGCTTTTAAGAAAAAGACACGAGCACTGGTGAATCCGGTGAGCGACATCGGCTTGATTAAAAAATAAATCCCGATGGAACAATATATTCAATGCTATAAACACACATACACGCGCGCACACTCACACCAACACATATAATACACATGCGTGATATATTGGCTACGCAGATTGTCACGCATAAAGTCGAGAAATGCGATATATGGACAACCAACAAATTCTCAACAGACCGTAAGCAATAATCAACTTGAGGGCTTGATGGATCCAATATAATCTGCAAGAGAAAAATTAAAAATGAAGAAAGAGAAGTGAAGAAGAAAAATGAAGCTAATACACCTTCTTCCACGTACCTCTGCCATTTGACGCGTGCCTGCGGAAGAGTGTCTAACGGGTCCTTTATTAGATAGATTCGAATCCCTCGCATATATGTTCTAAAGTAATGATCCCAATCGATTTGAGTAACATCACAGGCAAAATTTTCCCGATCCTCCGGGCTCAACTTGTTCATTACCGCTTTAAACGTGTCATTCGTAAACGTCCACTCCTTTGTAGTGAAATAATTCAGCACGTCCATGAATTTGTGTATCTTTTTGTAGATCTTTAACATCCTTTGATGAAAGAAATGTGAGATGAAGCATAGGCGAGAAATCGGCCGATAAGAAACAGGAAGAAGGAAAAACGGGAAAATTGAATGTGCAATCAGGATGATAAGACAGAGTTGCTGACGGAGGCGGGAGTGGGAGAAGTAAAATCTGTTATATGCATACCGTGGTTGCTTCCCTAAGCACAGCGTGGCGGTGTCGAGCAGGAGAGCCGGCAGTAAATGTAGAAAATAGACGTAAAAGAAATGAACAATCTTGTGTTTGTTGTTTCGGAAGCTGTAATACCATATCGCCTTGCCAGTGGGAAATTCGAGGCCATATTTTTCAGACATAACTTTGAGCTGGTCGTATGTGATGGGATTGTCTTGTGAGACGTAATTATAAACCGGCACGTCGTTAGATTTCCCTTCTTGGATGGCTGTGGACCTATAAGCGTTCGCAAATGCCAGGAGAACAAGAATGTATAATGTTTTCCACCCAAGTAAGGGCTGCCGAAAAGTTTTCAAGGTCTTTGCTTAAACCTACTAAAACCTACGCGATCGATTATAATTACAATATTATATATGAAATATTTACAATATCGGCAAAATGGCCAACGCAGCTGTTTTCGCACGATCTCACAATTTTCTCTAGATTTTTCATCCCATTCTCAGACTATCACGGCGAACGTCGAACGCTGCCGCACGATGATAAACAACTTTTTGCGGCCAGAATTGATTGATATGAATTTGGACGACATGTGGTCCCAACAGGAGATTGTGCGACTTGCTACACACCCGACGAAACAATGACTTTATTATAGTCATAGTTCAAGGGCAGAATTTCTTTCACGAAATGCCGCTGGATTATTTTTTGGGGGCTATGTAAGTAAGTAAAGGGTCAAGTGTACCCACCGACAAGCTCGAGAACGAAATTTGATGGGTCATTGAATCATGTGAAAATACGATGAAAAATCTAGATAAAAGGGTGGCATCGTGCAAAAACAAAAACAACTGCGGTGGCCATTTGGCCGACATGCTTGTAATATTTTAATCGTAATCGGGCATAGTTACTAAGTATATGTTAAAGTAAAAAGTTTGAAAATTTTGTAAATTTAAGTGTGTTTTACTGAAAAAGATGCATTCGGCAGCTGTTATTGGAAAAGCCTGTATGTATTATATATAGATTAGGGAAGGTAGAACAAGAACGGCAGATTGCGTTATAATACTCGTATACCTTGGACGGCTCGCTACGTCCCAGGCGCAGGCAATCAGAGCGTTTATCGTTAAATCTCCGGGCACAACATTTGCGATTATCGAGCCGTCGCAGTGAATCGATCGGAGGATCCCGGAACCAGCGCCAGCCGCGACACCAGTAGGCCCGTACAAATTGTCGATCCAACCCTTTAGCGGCTCTTTGTACGTGGATATTACTAAAAAAAATGTTATTCTCGTTAAGTCTAGTGGCTCGATTTCATGTACACGCCTACTTACGTATTTAAATGTAAATACTGTAAATAGCAACTGTGTTTCCAACTGCTGTTAGTACCCAAATAGGTACCCCACAACGTGGAGCGTGGTGGCCGGGGCGCACCACGCCCCAAGTCCAGACGCATTATTATAACTATTACCTAGATACACACGCGTATAGGTACTAATTACTAACCGATCCCAGGACGAAATATCCCGACGGGTAGATCACCAGCCCCATTCTTGACGGCACTTTCCGCCACTGCTTTAGTGAATGTGTACGTATTTGGCCATGCACCCAACAATCTGTAACACCGAAAGAAGATGTGATCAGTTTCATGAGAGAAACATTTCCGACCTGGCCGATGCGTTTTCACTTTCCATCGCTTACCGCGGAGTAATTTCGTCGACCAATTTCTCGTCCAAGCATTCGATGAGCGTGACCAACTTTTCTGCTTCCATTGGGGGATCGTACACCCTCTCTTCGACAAAATTATACGGACAATTGGCATACGCCGTCGACACGTGCACGAACGACTGAAAAGTCCTTTTTCCATTATATAGATCTTACCTTATAAGTACATAGAAAATCGTGTGCGCGTTACCCGCGCACCTATATCTTCCACTTGCCTTTAAATAGCGCATTTCTTTACAGAGATCGATTATGTCCTTAGGACTCCGAACATTGATAGGTACCGCCAGCTTCATCTTTTCATCGAACCTAACCGTTGCTGCGACGTGAAACACGACCGAGACTTGTTGTGCTACCATAGCTCTGTCCGTCGGAGACATGCCCAGAACTGGCAGACTACAATCTCCAGCTATCGCAACGATTTGGTGCCTAAATTTTGGCTGCTTCTCCTTCAGTTTGCTGAATAGCTAGGCACACGAAGCAGCAGTCAGAATCAAATGCTTAAACCTTTAAGGGATCATGCCTAGTTGGCAGGCGAGAAAAAAACGTGATTTTCAGGATTTTTTTGTGAGAAATCTAATGTGTATAGATTTTTTACAACTATTTGCTTATTTTAAAAGTACATATAATCAGCAACTCTCAGCAGTAGTCTTGTTATAGGAAAATATTAAAAAGTGGACGAATAACAGCCTCTCTCTCGGAAGCTATTTTTTTAAGCGGTGAGCTCGATTTCTTCGAGCCCGGATCATCTGAAGTTGAAAAGTGAAGAAGATTCTCTTAGGAAACTCTATTTTTAATTCACGAAAAACGAACAATTCAGACATCGAAAACATTGTCTAGAATCAATTTTTTGAAAGATCCTTCGTTCAAGTACCAGATATATTAACTCATATATTAATAGAATCTTCTTCACTTTCTGATTTCAGATGATCCGGCTCGGAGAAATTGTGCTCACCGCGCAGCGCCATTATAAAAACAGCTGCCGCGAGAATGGTTGTTATTCCTTCATTATTTAATATTTTCCTATAACAAAATTACTGAGGGTTGGGGAATTTATGTACTTCTAAAATAAGGAAATAGTTGTAAGAAACGTACATCACATTTTTCATAAAAAATTTACCGAAAATGACGTTCTTTTTCGTTCGCCAACTAGGCATGACCCCTTAAACAGTTCACACTTTAAACGGTCAAGTTTGCCCGGAATGAATTTTTGAACAAAGATGTCGTATAGGTTGAATAAAGCAGAATAAACGAAGGAAGAAAGCAGAAAAAAGGATCCTGTATGGTACCTGTACATACTGTACTACATATTGTATGCAGGGTGTCTCAGATCAGCGACTTCGTTATCGAGATATTAACAGTTGAATATTAGCGGTCCAACTTCCGGGCCGTGCACAGTTTGAAGCTGAAACAGCTGAGCGCGGCCGGGAAGTTGGGTTGCTAATATTCAACTGTTAATAGTGTTAATATCTCGAGAACGAAGCTGCGGATCCCAAAAGCAAGAGATAAAAGACTCTTCCATGTCTTTTTACAACAGGATATCGCGTGCAGCCCAATTGTCTGTAAATTTTCAAACATCCTGTCATTTAGGTAGGGTCTTCCCTGACTTTCTAGTCAGTGCATTGATTTGTTGCGCGTGTATTCGCGATATCGAAAGCAGGAAATCGTATCGGATGGACAAATAGGTGAGTACGATGAAATTCTTACCGGATCGTCAAACAGTTCTTCGATACGTTGATGTACATCCTTGCCTTTTTTCGGACGTACCAGTAGATAGATGAACGAGATCCCTGGACACTCACGGAGGAGCTTCTCTATTAGCAGCTTGCCCATAAAACCCGTACCACCGGTCACGAAAATGCTCTGCCCATTGTAAAACGTTTGAATCGGAGAAAGATTCAGCTGCTCCGAATTCGTATGGCAGCGATTGTCTTGGGGTGAACATTCCGTCATGTTCTCGTTGAGATTGCAACCGGTCTCCGGGACTGCCACGTCTTGGCCACAAGGCTCCAACAATACTTCAACCATCGCGTTTGCCGTTCGTCGCTGACCGTGCGTCGTGTGTTGTTTCAGAGGCAATAATGATAGCGGACAACTAAGAGAGAGAATACAGGGCTACATGCCGATTGGAAAACTGTTACCGCTGCTTCGTTCCGCAGCGCCGCAACGCAAAGCGAGGCGCCGCGCCATTCGTGTTTCTGTGTAAGCTAGACTCGAAGAGAAACCGCGTACCATCATGGAGTGAAAGTCGATCGTGAACTTGGTCGGTGTTTCTCTCGTGCTCCGAATCAAAAGACCGATTCGATAGTGTTAGGGTCTTTGCCTTTCGTGGTTCCGCCTGTCCACCAAACAGTTGCGGAGAAATTGCTATGAAATTGCAAAGAAATTGGTCGAAAGGATCGAGAAGAGCGATTGGATCGGAAACTCGAATGTTGAAGTTTGAGAAAATCCACTGAATTGAATATACATGGGATGTATTGTACATAATGAAGTACAAAAAGAAACAGTACTTATTTCAATATTCAGATTTCCTACTCCCCCCCTCTCCCTCTCCAATTAACACGCGTTTCCATTCTTTTCGTTATTACCGCCATTTGAACTTTATGAAAGTCATAATAATTTAATGCTCATCATCAACCGCGAGTAGTTGGTGCTTTATCAGCACCTGATGACTGATGCAAACAATAACCCCAATGCATAAACTTTAATGTTGCATATGCATTTGAAAATCAATTATTTCTACATTAAATTTCCGTAGAAGCGCGTATATCATGCATACATTAGTGATCTCGGTTCAATGAAAATAAAGATGAATCGCAAATGGGGAATTTGAAATAGAAGAATTCCAGACCGGAGCCTGTGGCTAGTAGGCAGTACCCTAGACGAAAAAAAACCATCCCACAATCGAATCCCCACGGCCACAACCGTTTCAGCCGCCTTGTATTCTATTGCCTGGCAAGCATTTTGCTTGCAAGATTAAACTAGAGGCATAAAGTTGTAAGGCGCAAGTATTTACTCGTTAAAACCCTCTCGCCGTGACGTCACGAATCGCAGATACATACGTAGGTATGTAGGATATCCCGAGGAGCTGGATGTTGTATAAATCTTGGAACTCGGGCTACGTGAACTTTAACCTGTTATTTAACACGTACTACCCAGTATAAATAATAAACTACTAATGGTCATCAGGTTCATTTGCTTGTGTGTGTTACTCTTATAAAGGCGTCCATACATAGAGACAGAGATATGTAAGGAGTTAAGGACGCGACGCGGCGTAACGAAAATCCGGCAAACTCCGGACGAAATAACGGTACCTAAGTACGGATGCTGCGTCGGCACAGTTCACGGATAACGGTACGCGTTGTTCGTTATATATTCCATTCGGCGTAAAAAATTCCCAAGCGCGTGAGTCGCCGAAAACTTGAAAACCCGAAAACACGTAGGATGCATAGTAAGGTCATAGCACGTCGAATTAAAATGTTACGTGTTCGTTGATACATACATACGTAAACGTACGTATAATACATACGCGTCACACATTTATGCGGAATTTAATATTAGAGTTGCTTTAAATTCCATTTTAAGAGAGCTAGGAACAATAAAATTGCATTTACGGGAGCTTTCTTCTGTTCACTTGGCTAGAGATTATGGTAGGTCCAGTGGTGTCTGTGAATGTTTTGTTACTGCAGATATTCAGAATATATGAAAGTTTGGCAAGAAATAAAATTAATGTAGCGAAGAAATTAAACCGTTTACACAAATTGTTTCTAAGGTGTGTGTGGGGACGATTAGCTCGACTCGAACGGTCACGTGTAAAGAGTTATTATTATCGTAGGTACATTTATGTTCATAGAATTGCACTGACCTTACCCTGTGTTCCGTGACATGAGCGCCCGCACTACGCTCGTAGATGTGGCAAAAGATTGCCAATCGCGACAATAGCACACGAAATAACAAAATAATAAAATAAACTAACGAAATGACCAGCAAACGAACGAAGAGCGCTAAATACCTTGGTAGGCAGTTGACTTTCTCTTTGCGCGAATCTACCGATCCTCCTCTTATGCCACCTCGAGTCTTTTGCAAGCGATACACCTCAGAATTGTCACTCGTCCCGTCGTCGATCTCGCTTTTCCTTTCTCCTCCTTCTACTCTCCGTCTTCCCCTACCCCCGTCTTCCCTTTACCCTTTGACACTCTTTCCCCTTCTTTAACCGCTGGATCACGCTCGACCCCCAGTCAACCAGCTCCTTCCTATGCCGCTTCCTTGATGCTCTCTTCTTTCCTGTATTCCATCCCCGATTTCCTTGCATTTCCAACATGTCCTTAGTCCTATTATATATATATATATATATAAGTATGTGTATGTATGTATAGCCTTTCTTTCCTTGGAATCTTTGATCCAGTGAAAAATGAAAATCTGTTGAGTAGGAAGCTCGGAATCAATTCGATTGCGAGGAGGATCCTCGATAGGTATTTGGAATCAACGATCTATGGGCTGTGCGAATAGAAACATTTAAGGCTGGAGAAAATGTCTGTAAAGGATCGACATATTCGTTATAAGAAGATTGCTGCCGGGAGCTGCAGGTCCTTGTAAGTGTTGGACGCGACGGGAGTTTCGAGGAAACGCGGTCGTCCGAAACCTTTCAAAATGGTCTGGCTGAAAATAAAAGAACCAACTACCTAAACTCGTAAGTAGATATCTTTGACTCGGCTGAAATTGAAATTCAGCAGCGATCAATTTCTGCGGGTGTAGCAAATATCGTGCATCTGGAATTTCCGACTATGCATGTAGCATGTATGTATACGTATGCATGTGTACTATGTGTATTACTGTTGTAATGTAAATTACTGGTATCTTGCCAACGTTAACCGAACGACTATATGACCAAATGCGTTCAAACGTAAGCGAGAAATATCAATGTGATTGAAATTCTTCGAAAGGTTTCTTTCGCCACCGGAGAAATCAATGTAAACATTCTTCATCCAAGTGTAGGGCTGTCATCCGTAAAATCATTAATCTAGGACAGAGAGCATTAAAACCCCGGACATTTCCACTTGAAACCGGACACTTTTAACTATTTCTTATATGAGACAGTGAGATCAATAACGGGTTAACCCACATTTTTTTCGAAATTGACTTAGCAGCAATAACGTATTCCAATAGGCTCTAATAATCATATAAAATAGGAAAAAAATTTTAATGTGCGCTGTTCCGTTGTCGCTCTCCCTGCCTCATATTAGGTACGTTATCCCAAAACAACAATTTCTGTAAATTATACACTGTAACCGCAATCAAGAAATAAAGATAAAATATTTAGGACTTTTTGAGCGAGCAGCATCGAAAAATCCGGATCACTACAGAAAATCACCCAGGACGTCCCCGGACGGATGGTAGCCCTATCCAAGTCTCAAGTACTTTACTTATACCTAAGGAACATGCGCATACCTACTTAGGTTACTATTCATGTAAAGTGCAATCTGAAACGTGGTCCCAATAGTCTATACTTTCTACGAAACTCTTTTATTATTAATTTATTTCTGTGCGACATTTGTATATGGCAATTCTTTGAATATAATTACATGAAGTTAAAGAAATTGAAAAAAGAAAACTTCGCCGTATCGATCGTAAAAATTGACGATTTTCGAGTGTCGAAACGTTGCCGCCTTTACGCTATCACATACATACGTACATATACATACATTCCTCTTTCATCATCTTTTACATATTAACATACATACACGTTTTGTAACGTTCCCGGATCATCTCCGTCGCTGTATCCTACAAGTACCTACTAATACAATATACATATGCGTACATACTTGTGTAAATGATTTAGCCCACTAACCAATTTCACTGAAACTGGCAAAATACATTTTTCTCTACAAGTATGCATACGTTGCTTCTTACAAGAATTATTTACATATGTAGGTACTTGCGGGAAGAATGAACTTGCACCACCAACTTTGTATTACAACTTACAGGAAGCAATAATCAGGCATATAATTTATCTATTCATTATAGATGTACGTATATAAGTTCATCCATGTTTTATTCTTTCGCTGTTTGTATACAAAGGTATGTACAACGGAAGTAGAAATGAAATATAAAATGCAAGACGTAAAGAGGAATCGTTGTATAATAACAACAACAACAACACAACTACGACGACGACGACGAAAGGGGAAAGAAAGAACCGACGAAAACAACGGCGAACTGGAAAGGAGAGACGTGTCGATGCGTGACAAGACGGGACAGAGCGGGGCGTCAGACAAGGCTAGGCGGAGTGTGGTGTGGGGTTTCGTGACGTTTCGTAGCGTTTCGTTGCGTCGTGGCGAGATGAGAAGAGACGTCGTGAAGCGCATCAAGTACGGCTTTGCCTACAGACGCTCGTTTCACAATAGGTAAACAAATTCACACAATTAACACGATTAACGCAATGAATCGACTCATGAATATGTGTACGTATGTATGTGTATGGAAATCACTACGGTTTGTGCGTATGAAATGGTTATTCCAAACCTGCGATTTTGCACCAACATTAAGCGAGGAAGAAGTTTTCTGCGATACACGTGTACCTGCTTGGAAATTAAGGTAAAAAAGTTGAGAAATCGTCGGCAGAGCAACGCGGTCGAAAGTTGGGAACCACGATGAAGTCAAGTATTTCGATCAAGTAATGCGATCACATAATATGCACTAAAAGACTTGATCTTCACGTTAGATGCGTAAATATGCCGGTAATGTTTGTCAGCGAGTTACACGAGTTCTTGTGGAACGAGGAATGTAAAAATCGTTCCGGGTTACGTGCGAGAAATCTCCTGGAGCGTTCGACAAACGCCGCAGGCAGCTTTTTGCATCTATGTATGTAGATATTTATGTACGTCAGACCCTCGTACATTTACGATTCATTCCGTGCGGATCGTATTAGCAAAAACTTGCGAAACGTGTAGCGCTCTTAATGCGTTTTACATTAAATGTTGAACGTTGATCGAAATAGTTTTTCGAAACTTGTTATGGTAAAAATGTTTATCCTGTAGGAAAGGCACGAGTCGATAACGTTCGCAGCGATGGATCTCGATTTAATATCTTTGAAATTCCACCATTTATAAATCACTACGACCTGTTGCGTTACTTTAATCGTAAATATTTATCGGTTTCTCCCATTTCACTTACAAACGGAACTGGGAAGGATGTATGTATTGTACATACGTGGGTAGGTATACGAGCTTTCGGCTCGAGCTGACTAAATAACTCTGAGAAAATATTTGCAAGGGCACTTGAGGTAAGGCACACGGATACCCGTTATATAATAGTATTCTCGAAGGCTTAAAACTTATGTCAGGATGTCTACTCTTACTTGTCACGTGATTACTGGCGGGATAGAGTTGGGGCCGGCATGACGGTAACGAGACGAAATAGTCCGAAATACATAAGGACGGAAAAGAAAGGAAGGGTAAAAGCTAGAATGGAAGGAAGATGCGCGCTCGTGTTTGTACATGTGCGTGTATAACGCATGCGAGAGAACAAACAAAGTCGTTCGCTCAAAGTCGATGTTTGCCGAGCCTGTACAACCGTAACCAAGTGTTTCGCAGAAGAAGGAAAAAACGGTTAAACATTACAAATGGCGAGACACGTGACATTTATAAAGTTCGTCAAGGTGTGCTAATCGACCAGGAATGATTTCTATTTTCCTGGCCGCGTACCCGTTAACGAACTGGACGTTATCACGCTAATACGTAGCGCGACGATCGCATATAGTAATCGCTCCCAACGGTATTTGCCGGTGGTTGAGCGATTTCTACAGTTTCGTTTAGAGCGTAAGAATATTCCGAGTACCAATCGCGATGAAAAATATTCTGCAACTGTTGCCTCAAGTTATCCGATGTTTCGTCACCGATACTTTCAAACGCCGTACCTATACCTAACAACACACTATGTTGAAGCTCGAAAATTTATTCGTTAAAGAAAGAAAGAAAATGAATGAAAAAGATAGAAACCTGCAGTGTTTATGAAATAATCTCCGGACCAATTGCTGGTTCCTATGTAGGCAGCACCATCAGTCACCATATACTTGTTGTGATTCACTCTCGCGTATGGTATTTTATCGTATTCGGGAGTGGTAGGTATCACGAATCTTCTCTGAAAGGGCAAATTAAATTACGGGGCAATATGAATAAAAATGTGTCGGAGAGAAACCGAGGTGTCTGGCCTGCCTGTACTGACCACTTGGATTTTTACGCCTGCGTAACTGTCGGTCAAATCGACCAGCGATTTCAGAAAGAAATTCTCCGATTTCCGCGAATGCTTCCAAGAGGATATCAACAGTCGTACCTGTATCTTGCGCTCGACGGCTGCGCTCCTCAATGCGTCGTCGATTATTGGCCAATACCTAAATTTTGTATCAGTAGCGAGATATAAAGTGATAATTGAGAAAAGTGGCATACGTACTTGATTTTAGCGGTATATATAGTTAATGGGAAATAGTCCATTACAGCGATATGAATAAATCTCTCTGCTTTCTCGATGCAATAGAGAATAGCGTCAACGTCGTTTGTTCTACCCTTTGGCGAGAAAGCTGGAGGTGAACTCTGAAGTAGATGACGGTTTCGAATGTTATACATATATAGGTATACACACCATTCCATATAAAGGAGCTCATACACGTTGAGATCTGTATCGATACATGTTGCAAGTATCAGTATCGCGATACAAATCTCATTGTGTATTTGACTGTCTCAGTATCGAAACATTGATACATGCATCTTGCATCTTGCTCACCCTCCTGGTTGGGCGAGCAAGATGCCAGTTTCATGAAACCTGTATCGCGATCTGTATCGATACATGTATCGATACATATCTCAACGTGTATGAGGACCTTAAGAGCGGACTCACGCTCCTACCGATTTACGACCGATCTGCGCATCTCCCACGGATCTGCCACGCGCGATTGGTTGTAGCACTTTTCCGATTGGTCGTAACACTTTCCCCGCCGGTTTCCTACCAATCAACAGTATATCCCTGCGCGGAACGAGTCCGCTCTAAAGTGGAATGCAGTGTAGTCGATTCTTGCGTACCAGGCCGTTCATACTGTTAAAGGGGCAGACCACTGTAATGGTGTGAAAAGTAAGGGTGTTTTCGGGATTTTTTTTTCAACCAAACAACGCAAGTAAATCAATGTATTGCTTGGTATAGTTAATATATACCTATGGAAGGGTAAAAAAAAATTTTGTCAATCAAATTCATAAATCAGTTTCCTGTACCTATACATCTTCGTCAAAATGTGCGCTGCGGCCAAATCGTGCTTGTCGCGTTGGCAGTGCCCGGGCCATATGGTTAATCAGAATTAAAAAAGACAAAAATATTTAGAAACTAGAAGCCTGCGTCTATTACACGACGATCAAAAAAGTCAAAATCGCAAAAAATTACAAAATGGCGAACCACTGAAAAAAGAAATGATGGGGGTACAAAATTGGGGAAATGTTGCTAGAGAAAAATAGAAGGAGGTCGTTAATTTAAAAAAAAACTGATCGTCAGGTAATAGAGATGGTTTTTTTGTACACTAAATTCCCTTGCTCGTGTCAATTGGACGTATAGTTTTCTCTGTAGACTGTCAACGCGTTTGAAAAATGTCATTCTGCGAAAAACGCATTCAAAGTTCCGCTTGGTTCCGTGGCGCGCTTGACACCGCTTCACGGAAATACTATATCTTCGTCAATTTTACGTATTTCTTCATAAAATTAGAAGAGAGAGCACTCTTGAAACGCACGTTTGTCAGAAAATGTGAAAAAGAAAAAATCGATTTTTTCCGTTTTTTTTACAGTGGTCTGCCCACTTAATAGTGTTTCGAATGGATTTGACTAATGCCGTTCGTATAAAGTAAAAGCTACCTTACCGCGATAAACGTTTCATATTTATTGTCCATGAATGTGAAATTCATTGGATTCTTTATATTGATGTTCGTGCTGAGAGTATCTGGCCAAACAGGCGGTATTTTACCATCCGCGGCTACTGTCCAGTAAGCCTGCGAAACGTTGCGGAAAAGATGATACCTAACGTTACGATTGCTTTATATTGCTTTGTCGAGAAAGCGACGTAGCCATTGGTTTTTGTGCGCGTAGCCGAATAACGGAACACTGGACTTACGTCGAAAATCTTGGCGTAATCGTTCGCTAGGCAACTACAATTTAGAACGACCAGTCCGAGCTCTTTTACCTGCGAGAGCGATCGCCAATCCATATTGGCCGAACCGACGTATACATGCGTTCTGTCAACCACCCATAGTTTCGTGTGAAGCACACCTCCTCCGAACAATCCCGCGAAGTTTAAACTTCGCACCTGCATGAAATTCTAATTGTAGCAACTTTTCCTTAAACTCTTAAAGCTTAAAAATCAGCAGTTTTATCCTAATCACTTTTCTACTAACGATTTTCAAGGATTTTGCCTCGCTACGTTTTTGTATGTTTGGCAGGATATACTTACCTTAGCGTTTGCTTTTCTTGCCAAGATCTCTGTGTCGATGTTCGGACTAACTTGCGATGGTATGTTCTGCGCTATTTTCAAAATTATATTCCGATCTCTACCCGCTTCGAGAAGCAAACGAAGAATCTCCTCGCCCTGAAACAATCATCGAAAAACTAATCTACTTCGGATGCGAAGAGAAAAGATCCGTTATTGCCAAAAGCTGTGCAGTGTCCGTGAATACACGCAAGTACCTGTTTCGCGCTGTCGTCCGGATATACGTCCTCCCTCCTCAGTGTCCAATAAAACGAAGCTATTTCTATTTTCTCTCGCGCTAATGATATTAATTTCGCCCAACTATCGTACGTACTCTCCAACGATACAGTATCGTCAGTGTAATTCATGCCAACTGGTACTGTTTCTACGAAGGAAAAGTTGCAACCGTTCATGCAGCTCGGGTTAAACTCGTAACTGGAGTTGTTGGACGCATATTTGTCGGCGGCATGGTCTAACAATGGCAATAAAACCACCAGTACTATCAGGATTAAGATGACCGTGATTGGAATGCAGCTGGGCCTACACCACCCTTGCGCACCTCCCCATCTGCGCTCGCGACATACAAAAATAACGAAAACAATGAAAACAATGACGCTCTCCTATCAGCCGTTACTCGCAAACAGATAGATACTAACTTGCCGTTTGTCAATGAATCGTCCGTGTCGTTTCTCAACATATAGCCTGATTGATCCCACAATTCAAGATCGTCGTCAGGAGCACCGTTATAAGAGTTATTTCCGCCAACGTCGCCTCCGCCGCTACAGCTTGGACGATTCACCTCTAACCGTGCATTTTCAGAAACTGTCTGCCGTAAGAAAAATCAAAACAGTTTGTATAAAAAGAAATTGCGCGAACTTACGGATGTAGTACTTACGGATAATTTGTGCTTGACAACAGGGGTCCTGTTCCTTCGATTGGGTAATAAAACTACGACATCTTGGTCCTTGCTCCGCTCTTTTGTGTATTTTGTATAAGACTTGACCGTCGAGGCTGTTCCTCTGGTCGCGGAACAGGTCGCGACACTTGTAGGATCTCCACTACCGGTGGAACATTTCGAGTATGCGACATTCTTCACGTTATTGCTGCCGCCGTAAGAAACGTTGTGCGTGTTGTTCACCTTATCAATCAGATACCATGCAATCAATCAGATCACGATAATACAAATAATCTTTTCCACCCGAAAGTTTTGCCATTTTTTAAATGTCTACTACTTAATTGTAAGTAGGTAGTAAGAACACGCGTATGCGAGAGCGAGAATGAATTTTTAATTTCATTGTCAGTAAAATTTCATTAACATACATAGGATGCATGACGAACTCACTTGTACCAAAATATGGCAAGCTTGAGAAGCAATTTGAAAGAGACCGTCTTGTAAATTACGTCCTGTGTGCTCGGCACTTTCAGAGCGGCTGCTCCCTTTCCAAGAGAAGAAGGACATATCGATGGGTTTTACTGAAATCCGAAAAGCAATGTTTTGCAGGGCTAGGTAGAATTTGGTCTTTAACATTGCTAACTTTATCGTGCTGAAAATCTTGAACTGTGTATGCTCGAATTCTAATTCGAATCGATTACAACAAACTCGTTGTTACGCTTGCCCGTGGTAGTATTTCAAGAGAAATACACAACATCAACAACTCTTTCTTTTTAACTGACTTGAAAAGGAAGGAGGTTCTACTCGACTGATTTTCGTGAAACTTATTACATTTAGTTTAGTCTTCGACCAACTCTTGGGTCACGTAGAAAGAATTATCAAAATTGCTCAGGGAGTTTTGAAGTCACACCAAAAACATGAAATCTGTTTCATTAATACCTATTGGAATCTTCCGTTTCTAGCAAGCGTATATTTTCTTTTACGAGCAGCTCCTTTTATAGGTCTGCCCATATTTAAAAAAAATAAAATTGAAAAATAAAAAAACAAATTTTTAAAAAAATTAAAACCGACTTCACAAAAAAATAAAAGTTCAATTGGATAATAAAGTTTTTTCCTTATTTAATCTATGCGAATGATGAGACCTCGACATAACAAAATTGAGAGTCGTAGATTAAATAAGGAAAAACTTTATTATCATTTTTCAGTGCATTTTTATTTTTATTTTTTTTAAGTCGGTTTTATTTTATTTTTTTTTTTAAATTTTTGCATTACCCTTTGTAGCGTGCGATTTAGTGCGGTTTTGTGTACAGAACTCTACTTGGCTACATACCTATGCAAACGTTTCAAGGATAAAGAAATATTAACAACACAAGAGAGCGGAGGCGCGACGCAGAGCCATGATCGTTATCGATTATCACCCTAATAATTGCACTGCCATGTATCTCGAACGATAACGCCAACTCGCGGTCGCGTAAAGATCCAAAGACAAAGCGAGGCTCACTGAAAACATACCTCGCGAAGAGAATGTTGCCGTGTGACCGTGTGTACATACCCAAGTACACGCGGCGTCCTAGCCGTTGCGTCTGTTGACCTACCTATCGACGTATTTTGCGGAGCGACCAGTGTCTATCGAAAAGTATCGTTCACTTCGCAACGGCCCGGACTTGCGCTCAAGAGCTTTCCAGTTTCCAGCACCTACCTAACAATATATATATATATATATGTATACAAGTATGTATACACCTACCTACATAGATTTCACGCGTACTTTTATACTTTTCTTTTAAATTTCATCCATCTTTCAGATATGTATCGTTGGATCAACCAGTTGGTTCCCATTTACGATATTTCGATTGGATTCAATTTCGATTTCATTAGTTAGATTAGAGACTAGACATAAACCATTTCTTTTTACCGATTTCTCGTCTCTCATCGTCGGGAAAGCAGAACGGAAGAAAAGCGAGAAAAAAGAGGGGGGACGTGAAAGAAGAAAAGAAAGGGCCCAAGTACACTATCTTGTATAATATATTGCCGATATGTTTCTGAATCGTTCACACCTTCTTCTTTTGCTTTGTAAGATCCGATAACTAAAGGATAATAGTGATGTTGTAGGGTATTTTCTTTACAAGGTACTCGGTTCATGTTTGTACAAGTTTCGTTATAATTTAAAATACATGTGAGCATCCCTGAATCATGATCGTGTTCTTTAATTAATTTCGTCGGCAACATATTACGTAAAATGATCATACATATTGCGAAACTTTAAAGACAGCGCAAGTTTTGATGTCGTTTCATTTCTGCACAAGGATTTTTATTAAAGTGAAATTAGTGATTCCTTTTCTCTTCAGAATGATCCGATAAGGGGAAAAATATTTTTACCTCTAAATTAACCCCCGCATATTTTCTTGGCAAACAGACTGCACGCTTTTTCTCAGCTTCTAACGTACATATTCTCGCAAGCGTTATTTGGAACACCATGGACCGAATAAGAGGTTTCCAGTTTCGCGCGCTTTCATCGCACGCTGGAAAAATAATAACACTCGTATCCGTTCGAAGAAAAGTCCCTAGGTTCCTAGTCCCTAGTTGCTATTGTTGAAATTGTACGATTTTAGGTATTTTTAGTTTTACAGTTTACATCAGCGTGTTCAGGATTCCGGGAACGTAAATCGAAACAGGGTTTGTTCTTCTTACCCTTCTTACGCGTAGCCGAAAGTTCCTTCTTTTCTATTTGTCCGAATAATCTACTGCGATAAGAGTAAATGTGGGAAATGGGTGAGGGGGGGAGGCGCGAAAAGTAATATCTTTGGAAAGGTGACGGAAGGTGAGAAAGGAAAAAGAAAAGAAAATGGATCAGAGTGAAGAGGTCGAAAGGGGCATAGGACAACGAGGATGAGTGTTGCAGAGTGTTGTCTTGGGAAGAGGGAGGGGTGGGCATACACGAAAAATGCACTGAATAAAATTGCAATAGCCAACGTACCAATCGGCGATGCAAGACCAGATCTGCAGTCGATGAATGAAGGCGTGTATTCACGTGTATTCTAGCGTTGTGCAGCGTCAACTTGTATCATCGCGGTACTCCAATCCAAATACTTGGTTAGAACTTAGAACTGTGCGAGTGTCTCACTTGCCGCTGTCTCCGTCTCCGTCACCGTCACCGTCACGGCGTCACCGTCTCTACCTCGGCGCGGCGTCTGTCGGCCTCTGTCTCCGTCACAGTCAGTCACAGTCACCGTTGGCCACCGTGTCGCCATCGCATGCATCGCAGCCATAGCCGCCATTGTTTCTATGGGCGAGCAATCAAGCGAACGAGCGAGTAAACGGATAAGGGAGTAAGAGGGTGGAAAACAACGAGTACAAGAGTAATAATCAAATTTTGATTGTCAGGTGGGAGCGAAGGAACGCTCTGTAGTGACAGACATGAAAAGTGTACACGTTCCAAGTGTTGGATTTTGGTACATTTTGTTGACCGTCTGACGAAAATTAAGAAAACGATCAAGGAACGTTGCAGAAATCGTGCATGGTGCATCGAAGAGAAGCAAGTTTGTTGATAGGTGTTGCTCTCTTCCAGCCGTGGTTTCGCGCGGTGATTGTGATGGTGATAGTGATGATAAAGAGAGTGGTGTGCCGCTGTTCTGTGTCATTCGGAGCGACGAATGCTCTTTCAATGGAGAGACTGGTCATGTCCAGCTCGTTCCTTTGACCGGATTACACGAGCCATCTTAAGGAAAATTCGACACGTGAAAGTAATTTACTCGTCCCGTGAAAATTCTCTGCATGCGGCCTGTTTCACCGGAAAGGTTTTCCTTGCAATTGCTTAAATATATAGGTAGTTCGTGTAATCACGATCGTATACGAATCGCCCTGATAGATCCTGGCGATTCGCTATACACAGAAATCACGAACTTGGATCCTAAAACACTATGCGATAGTCAGTGAAGCTTTACACGTCCTTTCTTCGTTACGACGATTGCGATCACGAACGTACAAAGGTTAGTTTCCGTTGACAGCAAGACAAAAGTCCTGTTTCATGCGCCAAGTACAGGAAATTTCGATTCTTTTCTGTATCGGTGTATCGGTGTATCGGATTTTTCGGTTTTCGGGTTTTCATGATACCATCGGGAAATCGTGTTAAAGTCTGTGATTACTTATTGTTAGTTTCATAAGTAAAATATATCTAAGTAAAAGGGAGAAAAAGCCAGAGAACGAACGTAAAGGATTTCGAAGCGTTTGTTTGAATGTTTGCCAACATGGTGAAAGTCTGGATTGCAATAAAGTGTTGAAGAATGAGATGCGCAGAATCGTAAATATTTCGCGCATCGCTGGAACGAAAGGGCAGTTGGTAATTGGTATGCGAGGTTCTCGCGGGTAAAGGGAGAACACGTTGAACGACACGGATCGGAACACGTGTACTTCATTGAATAATGCATCTCTATCGGGCCGTCCGTTTGTGTTGGCGCATTTCACTGTTATCATAAAGCACTTACGTTTGCACCGCCACCAGCAATCGCAGCGAGCGCTTTTCCTTTCATCTGATCGTTTTGATTCGGCTTCTACTTCAAAGAGCGAATGTCACGCACGTACCGGTACGTTTTGTATCGGTAATTTCATGAAAACGGCGCGGCGGTAGCGATACAGATGACGGAAATATGTAGGTAGTCCGTTGTCGTCCCGGATAAATCGACTGGTTCGGTTCGATCGTGTTAGTCGTTGTTGTTTGTCGTTATCTGATCGTCGAGTAATTTCAAAAATTCATATCGGGAATACACGGATCGAAATTTAGTTGGATTCGCATCGATTAATCAAAATATTAACGATTCCGATAACACACAGATGGTAATAATCGAGCGACGATCATGTCGTGTTTGAATCGAATTGCATAGTATCGTATCGTATCGTATCGTTCATTATTGGAAGGAAATTTTGCGAACAGTAACTCGTATTGTTTCTGTTGTGTTGTGTCATTTCAGGATGCTGGGAGGTTCGTTTCTACATCGGAAAGGGATTCGCGACCCGACGACGATGCTGATGTTTTTGATTTTATCGTTAGGTGACCCATCATCTGCGGATGGTGAGTAATTGATTTTATTTTTTAATCCAACCAAGTGAATGCGCGTGCATCGAAACAAAAAATAGTCGGTTAAAATTTGAAAACAGCCAGAGAGGCATTATTTCTCTTCTGTGCCAAAAATTATTCTGTTCGTAAGAAACACCTGGCCATTAGGCTTAATTTATCGTTAGACAGACCACTATCGCTAACACTTTGCAGCAGCAAGTGTTGCGAAATAAATGAATTAATATCTGTCCATTAACCACCGATAGCCCAACCCCATACAATAATAATAACTGCAGAATAATCTATAATCTATATAAGTCCGTCCGAGTCAAGTCTTAGAAGGTGTCGGAAAGGCTACGTTTCACAAAACAGAGAATCTGCAATGTTCCCATCACTTGCCTCTTCTTCTTTCGATTCCTATATCTTCCTGTTTACATTCTCACTACACGGGTATGGATTACACTGGTAACAATAATGATTAGGCAATAGCTGGAAATAGATGGTAGTCGATAGACCAATAGACCGTTAGACTGTCATCTATTATTATTATTATTATTATTATAAAGTATGAGAAAAATGACACGAAAGGAAGGGGAATAAAGTGGGTGAATATAATTCTCTGCTAGGTTCCTGCGAGTTCCCAGCGAGTTGGGCCGGAGAATGGTATCAGCACGAAAAACTATTATCGATTACCATAAACGATACTGTTTTGGGTGAAAGGACGTGCGTGGAGCAATCGAAACACTCGTACATCGTGCAGTAAGTATTTGCATTGTATTAGGGTGGCTCTTATTTTCGACTTTTGGGTTTTTATCGGTGGCACCCTCCAAAATAGTTCCAAATAATTAAAACAAAATCTATGTAAAGTTTGTGCCCGATCGGATAAGAGGAAAAGGGGCCCTTGGACCCTTAAACATTTAAATCATTATTTAACAGCTCACAAAGTCGATTTTATATAATATCCTCCAAGTTATTGATTAAATAAAATAAATATGTCAAATAAAAGTTGTAGACTCGGACAAGGAGCATCTTTTATGGTGTAGTACTTTTCCTCGTGCGAGAAACGGTTTTCGAAAAATGTCGGAAAAACTAAAAAAAACTTGTTTTTCTCAAATTTTCAAACTTTTAATGATTCTCAAACACCTTTTATTTATGAAAGCGTACAAAAAAATGGAATTTTTATTTTCGACGACTATTTTTTAAATATTTAAGGGGGGCATAAGTGTTCGAGAAGCTTTTAAACTTTCCAAATTTGAGAGACACAAATTTTGTTTAGTTTATTCGACTTTTTCGAAAACCGTTTGTCGCACGAGAAAAAGTAATACAACATAAAAGATGCTCCTTGTCCGGATCTACAACTTTTATTTGGCATATATTTTTATTTAATCAATAACTTGGAGAATATTATACAAAATCGATTTTGTGAGCTGTTAAATAATGATTTAAATGTTTAAGGGCCCAGAGGCATTGTTTGCCTTTATCCGATCGAGCTCAAACTTTACAAAGATTTTTTTTTTAATTATTTGGAACTTTTCTGGGGGGTGGTGCCCCGAAGGAAATCTTGAAAAAATTTTTTACCAAGAATAAATAAGAGCCACCCTAGTGTATATAATATAATAAGGGGTGATCCGTCAGAAGATAAGGACAGGTGGATGACCAATGTATGTATGTATGTATAACGTATAGCAGAAGACAGGTTGCATTAATCGTTTCCTTGATTTCAGCGGCGAGAACTGCTACTACTGCATAATCGTCAACGATCGACACGAGAATCTGATCCAGTTTCGCGAAGGTGAGCGCCAGAAGTGCCAAAACCATTTCTTTGGTTTTCCGTTTGCCAGCATTCGTTCGTGTTGCTCCATGTTTGCTCGTTCATTTCCGGCTATTAGGTAATTGGTTTTCTCGTTCTCGTTAGGCTACTGCCAGTCGGAACGAACCAATTTGGAAGACATATGTTCGAAGATCAAATCGGACGATACCTTGTATTCCATGTTTCGAGTGAATTCCAAACCTATACCGTGCCCTTTCAGCGGGCCATCGTTTACGTTTACCTACGATAAGGGATATGGCGAATGCGCAATGCCCATCAGTCTCGGGGAGAAATGTACGGACGAGAGTAAATTGCTTCTTAAGTATCAAGCTTGTCCGGACGTGAAGAGAAGCGAGAGTAACAGTGAGTATTTTTCGAAGCTCAATTATTTGCCGCCACCACCGTCGCGCGTGTCCGTCATCTATTTCTATTTCTTTTGTTCTTTTACCGTTTTAAGCCGTGCCACCTTCTATCGTTACGTTCACCAATCATTTATTCTTCAGCGGAGGAATTGCAGTGCCTTGCTGTGTGGAACGACGGTCGTAATAAATATCTTGTTGGAACGTTGCAAGGAAGAAGCGTGTCAGGTGCTGAGAAAACCTACAGGTACGTACCTATTCAAAATGATAGCATTCAATTCCATCTATTTTACGTATTGTTAAACTCTCCCCATATTCTCGTTTCTTATTTCTGCGCGTTCACAGATGTTTTCTATACGAAGAAAAAACACATCATCAGGATAATGTGGTGTATTTGCTTGCTCAATCTGGCGAACCGACTTGCAATGGCCTAACTACCGTTTCCGAGGGATCGCCCACGATCAAGCTGACAAAAGGTACCCCCCAGTTGCTTTATTATCCCTTGTTAACATTTCCCCATTCCCTTCTGGTTTACCCCGCGATTATTTTTGCAGTCGACAAGCAGCACAACAGGTGCAAATATCCCTCCTGGATCACTGAGCATCACGACTGGCACTCTCTAGATGGCACGAAAGTATATCATTTTACGAACAAAAATGCAACGCTTAAAGTTCGAGTACAAGATACCGAGGAGGGTGTGTTTCACGAGGAGAAGATTGTTTGTCATAATTTGGAGACATTGCATCCAACCGATAATGGGCAGGGGTACAAAGTGAAATTAATCGCTCATGTTACCAGTGGGTGGTAAGTGAACGTGAACATATAATACATATGTGTATAAAGCGTTTTTAAGTAATTGTGCTTGTCCTTTCAGTGATATTGGTTACGTTTGCATGATATTCCACAAGAGGGATCATCATGTTATAGAGTTACAGCAATCTGGTGAGTGCAACCATTCGAGTTAATCCTTCTATCTCAATTACGAACAAATTCAAGTCGCTTTTTACTTTCTTTTAAATATCATCAATGGTTCGTAGATGAAAAGGCTATAATGCCGGATGAGGCGTGCTCCCTCTTCGATATGACCGCCATGCCATATACCACGTTGATAAGTCAGTATTGTCTAGCGAATAATTGCGATTTCACGAATTCATTTAGTTGTTTCAATAATTATCACGGATCAATCCTTCCACGTTATTGCACAGGCTCTTCGTTACGTCAAAGAAAGTGTCCCAATCTTGGTCGATACGCGATCTTGGGATTGGCTCCGTTTAATTTACCCGGCACGTCGTTCCGGCGACAACGTCGTAGTGAGAAACGTTCTTGGAGAATTATCAAAAGAAGATCTTGGAGCGAAGATGTACAGCAGAAGAAGATGCACGAGCAGGATCAGAACCAACAGCTACAACAGCATCAGCAACAGCAGCATCAGGAACAACAGCACCAGCATCACCATCATCATCATCATCATCATCATCACCAATATGGAGCTGAGCAGCACCAACAGCAGCAGCATCAGCAACAACAACAGCAACAACAACACGGAGAGGAGTGTAGACATGCTAATGTTGAAATAGGCTGTTCCTCGTCGGAACAAAGCGAAATAGTCATTGGAGAAACGTGCGACAGAGAAGAGACAAGTAAGTGGGATTAGTTGTACCATTCTTCGGGTCTATGTGTTTTCGTGCAAAGCCATTCTACAATAATATGCACGCGTTTGATTTGGTGTTTATAGCGTACTACTGTCATGGAAGTTGGGAAGAAAGAGGTACTTGGTACACGATAGTGTCGAAAAAAACCAATCAAGCTTCCCCGGGACTAGGACAAACGTTTTGTTTTTCTATGCGTTTCGACGGCAATACGGGGAAAACGTCTACGGTCGGAAAAGCTATTAGAACGAAACTTTCTGAGCGAGAGCTTTGGTTTACGAGATTGGATCGAGTTTGTCGGAGAGAACCAGTCGAAGATGAATGGCCCTACAGGCTTGTCGATCAAGGTATTTTCACCAAAGAACGTGCAAATTTTTTCTCTCTCCAAGTCTCTTTTGCTTCTTTGTGCCTGTTGATAAAATTGATGCATTGGTATGTAGAGAGTATGTATACATACCATTTCTTTTCTCTCGTGTTACCATTGCCTTCTCGTTGTAGGTGTGTGCGAAGACGTAACAAAAGCAGCTTCCAGTTTAGCGCCTCTCTTTTCTCTATCTGGATCCTTGGTTGTTGTAATCTTGGGAAATTGTGCGGCATACAAGTATCTGTTAAGATGATATGCAAATGTCAAGTGAAAGAAAAGCGATGTTTGCGATAAGTACGTCCGTTTGAATGCGTATGCGATACGAGCAGAAGACAGGAATGGGAAATTTTGCCATCTATCGTTGATTTCGTAAAGATCGAAACCACGAGCGAGTAGCTCGAGTTAAGTAGGTAACGCGAATAATGGATTAGAAAACGAGGCCCAAACTGTGCTCACGACTGATTATATATTTGTTTTATATTTTTCGGCCGGTTATTAAGCGGTATAGCCGATCGTCGTCAACTGTCACTTTTATTTCCTGTACCCTTTCCTTCAATCTTTTCTTGTCTGCCCTCATTTTTTTCTCTTATTTCTCATTTCCCATTTGTCAATTGCCGGTTCTCAGTTGTCAGTTGTGAATCCTGAAACGCTAATGACACAATAGCCATCATATGATCGTATTATTCGACTTTCCTGACATCTGGTTTCCATTTCCACCTACTCCCAGACGCGTAGGGACGTACTTGGATTTTAGGTGTTAGGCCCGTCCGTTTCGTACGATGATCGAGATTTTTGTCCGACATTGTCTGTCTATATCCTGCAAAAGTATATATTTGCATGTGTATTTTTTATATAGACGTACGGTGAAGGAGAAGTTTGTAAAACGTTGGCCACGATGCCGGGTAATCGTAGGTAATAGTTGAGAAAGCGAGAAACCGTGCAACGACGCGACGCCTCGATTGTATTTCTGTACGCAACGGATTTTCGTATCTCGAGGTAGGTATACACGCGGTGTTGATCAATGGGGTATCATGCGCCCGCAGCTTTTGTACATATAAGCAGGGTATAACGAGGCAAGACCATGTTTGATTAATCGCGAGTAAAGTCGATATAATCCTATAACTACGAATTTCCTTAATTTAACACGTAACAATTATGATAAGGGAATACTTTTTACCTCTCGACTAGCTACACTTTGTACATAATAATTTAAGCACTGTACAAAAATTGTTTTTACAGAGTATGTATGTATGTATGGAGTTTTCCACTCACTGCCGCACATAATTATCGAGCGCTAACCTAAAACCTATTACTGGCTCGGTTATATTCACCTTGGTGAATCCAGAATCGTCGACAAAGTACACACATGTACATGCATTGTCGGGAAATGGGGGAGATTGAAACTGCTGCGCTCAATATACGTAAAACGAGCGAAATGAGCCAAACGCGCTCCGTATGGAATCATTAATGAACATCTTGGTATTTTATTCTTTCTCTCTTGATTGCACAAATATGTATATTGTGCCTAATTGTAGCGACATGTTTATTCGTTGCTTCATAAATTTCTCTTACTCGAAATTAATTATTAGAATAATGCGACCATCGGCCTCGTTGCATCCGTAACGTCAACGTCTGTTACGTTTGTATACACGTGTATGTATGTGACATTAGCAGAGCGCATTTATATTATACCCTATAATAACATACACATGCAGAACATAAGAGTATAAACGAACGATTGAGACTGTCCCAGAATTCACATAATTAGAACAACATTCGTGTAGGATGGTGGGTTGATTCTAACTCGTAAGATGGACACATTTTGAATATCGAGATAAAATCTTATTTTTATACACATAAGGCTGTTATTTCCAGTATCACCGTTCTTTCGCATTAGTTTCTTCGAGAGTCTCTTGACACTTATTAGTCACCCACCTCTACCTTCCATCCCTCTACACCTTACCCTGGCCAGTTTATACAGTTCGCTGCTTTGTTCCTTTTATATATATATAATATTGTATAGCATTTGATAGACGAAAGCGGATAATCGTGCACGTCATTCGATTGAATTTCCTTCGATATAGTTTCATGATTGCGTTACTACGCGTCAAGCAAGCGAAGTAAACCCCGGTCACTCGTCGTATATACTATACTATAAAATACGATTCGATCGTATCGAATGGGAGAGAGAGAGAGAGAAAGTGTGTGTGCGTGTGCGCGCGCGTGCGTGTTGTTATTTGTGACATGATACTAATATCTTTAACGCAACAATACAGCGATCGATATCGATGAAAACGACATTGAAATATATGTATAGAGGTATCGCGTCAGTCACAGCCTTATCATAATGTTTCTACGATATCTTGTCGAATACGTAATATCAGCGATTTTTATACAACAATTCGTCTATATTCGGGGGAAAGGGATGCAAAGTGATCGAGTGACCATCAATCATAACCAACCATAGAAAATCTACTAATGTATGTATGCGACGCGTGCGCTTTTGTATATTTTATACGTCGAATGCGTGTGTTTAAAAGAGCGATGCAAAGTGCGTGCACACGTGCGCGTGCTTATAGCAGTCTATTTTTTCTTTACATTGTGATGTGAACGCAACAACGATGATTATGACGACAGAGACAGACAAATCTGAAAACTCACAAAGACGATGTAATAAATGAAAATAGTAATATTTAATATTTAAGCAAAACTCGCGCGTTGCTTGTCTGATTAGCCAGCGAATTTAATGAGAACGCATCGATCGTGTGGCGAATATCGCAAATTTCGAGGGTGGGGAGTAAAAAGAAGATGGTTGAAGCACAGTTCCAATAGTGTTTCGAAGTGATCGTTCGTTCCTAAGCGATAAAAGTTTGTGATGAGATAGACGAAAAGCAACGCAACGGTATTTGTGTCTCGAGATTGGAAGCAGTCGGTCCGTTGCATGGAAATGAGAATTTGATGAATGCAACACGTAAACTCGTAGAGCGACTCTATCGACCGACAATTTAACTTTAAGTCGACGTAGGTTTAAAGCGGTTCCGACGTCTTAGTTTCGCCAAAATCGCTGATCAAATGTTGTGACCGATAACTAAAAGCTACACTGTGTGTAACGTTTATTATTATATTTTGAATATGATGAAATACACGTACATGTACAGAATATACACGTAGAAAATCACGCGGATGTGTTCACCCCCCTCCCCCACCCCCTCCGCCCCGCATACGCTGTATACATAAACATATGTTTTGTATTTGACGAGGAGGGAAGGGGGGCGCTTGTCTAATCGTAAGGATGGAGCAGCGTATATATTTTTATAATGTTGCAGAGGACCGAGAATTTTACGATATGCGTATTTTACATATCGACGCGCGTTACGAAGCGTAGCACGTTTCATTTTTTCTACATGCAGTTGTCCGTAAGAAGGAAATGAAACGTGCTACTCTTCGTAACGCGCGTTGATATGTATACACGGAAAAAGGTTTTCACCGTTCGAAATAGTGCTTGTCATTAGTAATGGGATCCGCTTCGAATCCTCTTGAAATTCTTGGGAGTCTTGAAAGCCTGAAAGTCTTGAAAGTTTTGATCGTCCACTGCCGACTCGCGGGACAATACAGTCATAAACTGCGACCCTGGCCAAACCCTTGTGCCGATCAACCTGGCTAGTTTCTGGCAACTAGATGTTCGTTTCCAAGATTTTCAAGACTTTCAAGACCTATCAAGACTCAAGACTTATCAAGACTTTCAGCCCCGTCACTGAGCACGATTACTGTCCCAGGCGTATGACAATCGTGTTACCGGGAAATACCCTCGCACATCCTCGAGAGTCAATGTATCCGTTAGGGATTTCGACCACGTAAAAAAAAGGCCGTTCAGATTTTAAATGTTTTCGATAGGATTTAATTTTAGTTCCAACTACTCGTAGCATTGTAATCTTATTTTAGACTGAATCGATAATGTTGGGTGTGCCTCAAAATGGTAAGGGGGCCCCCGAGCGTGGGACCACAGAGCAGGTGATTCTTTTTTTTTCACCTGGAGAAAGTCCCTAACGGATGCCCCGTCCCCCGGGGAGGGACGGGGTTATGTGGAGTTTGCACCCATTAAAAACATTTGGATGGCCTCCTGACTGGGGAGGACCGCACGACGGAGAGGAGGACTTGGGCGAGATCCAAACAGAACGATGCGTTCGCCACCTCCCCTCCCCCCCTCCGGTGCACTGGAACCTCTCCTGTCCGAGCTAGGGGGGGTGCCCATGGAACCATACTACGGCCCCAAGTATATATCTGGTCTGTGGTGTAACTCAAATTTATATTGGATGATAATTCTATCCTATACCTCGTCTGTGGTGGCAGTAAACGCGCTATGTATCCTACGCATCGATGGGTACCGATTACCGGTTACCGCGCGTGCGAACAGCTCTGGGTGCTGACGCGCCGCGCCGCGCCGCGCCGCGCCGATGATACGTACGAAATTATACGCGACCGGGCACGTGGACACCTTGGATCGATAAGCGTGCTTCGTGTTTTGACAAAGCGGTCGATCAACCCGCGTGCGCTTCGGGTCATCTGGGAGGCGTGTTTGTAAACCCCTTTAAATGGTTGAGCCACGCGCTACGAACACACCACAGGTTCGTACCACTTCTTTGACATATATGTAGGTATATGTATATGCTTCCTCTCGCTGTTTAAAATTTAAGATTCGGTGTGAGTTTTGTTTAAAAATTGTTAATTAGAATATCCAGTGACACTTGATCGGTAGCAAGCTGCCGATGTTTCTGCGAGTGAAAGCGCGCGTGTGTAAATGTGTTACTTTGGGAAAGGCGGAACATATAGGTATTATTATGAAATTAAAAAAGTAGAACGGTGGAGGATGAAATGTAGGGCAAAAGCAGCCGGGGTTAATGGCTCTAGTACGTAGGAAACGTTTGCGCATCTGCGCAGTATTCTACAGATTTGTAAGGTTCAATAATTTGCCACTAATACGAGGAGGTTTTGCTCGATGGTATTCACAGAGTGTTGCGCACTTAACGTCGCAATCCAATTGATTCTTACTTGATGCAATTTTTCAAAGTTTTCATACACCTTTAGCACTTTACGTTCTATTGGCTCTGTAGCCCGTTTTCTTCGAGAACGTTTCCTCGACCAGTTAGGTACACCTATCAACTCGACATTGAGGCAACTCTTTAACACGTGACAGACATGATTGTTCGCTATCTGCCATAGCTTGCGGTTCTTTATATAGACACGTACCATTCGTACACATACCATCATTTATATAGGGTCGTGAGGTTTCCTAAAATGCTACATCTGTTAAGAAAGAGAAGCGTAAGATAGGAAGATGGCGAGAGTTAAAAGAGAACGGGCCGAAATGCAGAAGATTCCGCGAAAGGAACGGCGTGGTTCACAGAGTGTGGTGTAGGAGAAATAAAAGAGGAGAAAGAGCGATCGACGAGGGGGTTTGGTCTGAGTGGGGTGAGGAGGCTGATGATGGCTGATCGGGCGGGCGGGCGCGACGGTGCTGCTGGTTTGGTTTAGTTTCACCCCTTGGAGGAAGAGCGCAAGCGTCAGTGTCCTTTCTCGACGCTCGTGTGTGCCCGTCGTGCTCGTCGTGCTTGCCGTGCTCGTCGTGTACCACGCCAGTATTGCCAGTAATTCGTTGAATGCGAAAGCAAAAGGTGGTGATATTTTTCGGAGGAACACAGGTATCTAAATTAAACCCTTGTCGCTATCGATATAACCGAAATCGTGTTCAACAGTTTTTCCACCATCTTACATACATACTTTTATACTTGCCGATGTGTTTGTTTTCTTCCTTTAAGTTTTAAGCGCTACTTTGTTTTGTATACACTTTACTTGAAGTTTCAATTCATTTGTCTGCATAAGTGAAACTTACTTCCATCATCCTTAACAGTTTGTTGTTTTATTCACTTGATATTATAAATTGTGTGTTTGCAACGCGCGTATACCTGCTTACATACTTCTTTATATACACATAGGCACTTGCTCTACGAAACACGTTTGATCGTGTTGACCATATACGTAAATGAATTGGAATGTATTATGAAGACAGTGTGATCGTAAAGGAACGCTTATTAGTGGAAATTGGCAAACTATGTACATTAGGTATAGCGGGCGGTATACTCAGTTAAACCTATTGGCTTTTCCAAGATCATTGAACGTTGCAAAGTGTTACCACCGCGACGTCCTCGCCACCCTTGCCTTAGCCAGACTTTACTCAACCTTTTCAAATATCTGTTACAATCATTACTTGAAGCGATCATTTTCTTGAATGCCGACTGCTTCGATTGGTGTGGCGCGGTGTTGGTATCGTCGATAAGTGGCATGGAGTATTATTACTTTTGGAATAATGGTTCCGTTTTCACCTGAAGCGACTTTTATAATGAATAGAAGAACGAAGATACGTTGATTCTCGTTGGTTTGGTTGTTTGGTTGTTCAACACTAAATTATCGATTCCATCACAATATATGTATTGTACTTGGAATTAGATACATGTTCTGCATTCGACATAGAAGTTGTACATTTACGTTGGTAAACGGAAAGGTATATCTATACCTATACATTTATATTCACGCAGGTGGGTCGTGCACCAATTAGCATTTCATCAACAATACAATCTGTTACACTTAGAAGCGAAACACATTTCTTTCGTGTTCGCCATTATTAGTCTAACGTTGTACCTTTGTTGATTAGATGCCAGGTAACGCGTTCCGCGCGCAGCGTATCGCGTGTCTGTGCACGAGTTTCTCTATTCGTTATCAAGCACGAGTGCTCGACTAAGTACTGATTGCGAGTTCCAACGACTAAATGGTTTCATCGAACAACGACGTGACTCGACTCGACCCGACCGACCGACCGACCGACCGACCGAATGCAACGCGATGAATCGCCATACCGTTTTGCGTTATAGACGCAGCCGCGACATTGGAGAATCGACGATCATCCAGAACAGTGAAACCTACAATCCGTTGGGAGAGAAACGAGAGAGACGCGGGAGACGAAATAGAAACGGACAGAATGAAGGATATTCGATCTAAAATTAAGATCGAATGGAGCAGCCAAATGCGCACAAGTTCCGGAATACGGGAATTCTAACTGACCTACGGTTAACATTCACCAACAGTTCAATGCCTTTGACCGTGTCACCCTCTTTTGGGGGAAGTTAAGGAGAAGACTGCGTTACGCGTACAACCTCCAGCGACGAAACCGAGTAGGACGAAGCTTGTGGTTCATCGGGCAGAGAGTAACTAATCGTAAGTGAGGAAACAGGGCAACAGAGAGGTGGTGGAGAAAGAGGAGGAAGAAGAAAACTAACGATAAAGAACGTTAAAGAAAAGGCGAGATAAAGATTGGAAGGACTGAGAAAGGCGAAAGACAGTAAGACGAGAGCAGGGAACGCGAGGATTTAATAAAAGAGCCTCGTGACGGAGGGGCTTCGCACGGCCCTGGCGCGACTGCGGCATTGCACCCCCACGGGGGGTTCTCTGCCAAATACACCGAATCCTCCCTCCACACCGGAACACAAGAATCACGTGAGTACGCGAGATTCGTAGAATAAGGGAGGAAAGAGGGGAAGGATTATTGGTTGCGATCGTTATGAGTATTATTGCGAGCAGGGATGCCTGGATAGCCGCGGCCGCGGGTTCAGCGGTAGAAACGATGCAAGCTCGCGGGGTAATGGGACCGAGTCATCGGCGCGCGAGTCGCATCCGCATCCGCAGTCACAGCCACAGCCACAGCCACAACCACAGCCACAGTCACAGCCGCAGTCGCAGGCATCGCGTGCAGCCGGTACCGCGCATCGCCACAATGGAACTTCGGAGAATTCGCGCGAAAGCGATTTCTTGTCACACGCAGCCTCCGCGCTTCGAAGGTTGCACTTCAAGTCCGCTGGCGGAAGTCGAAGTTGCCGCACAGTTCCGAAAGTTGTGGTTATGGGTTCCAGTACCGCTTCCGAGACTACGATCAACACCAGCACCGACAGTGCCAACACGATGCTCACTATGGTAAGATTAGTCGTCGTTGGAGCAACAAACGATCGACACAGATTAAGGAGCAACTGATCGTAGGTGACGACAACGGACGGAGAACAGGCGGATGACAGTTTCGATTTGGCGGACATCCCGTCGGAGATGTCACCGCCCGCTTCGTTAACAACAGCTCCGCCACCTGATCCAGCTCCTCCGTCACCGCCATCCCCGCCGCCACCACCGCCTCCACCCTCTCCGCCGATCACCGATAAATATTCCACCGCTGACGGGAAGGGGTCCGAACCGAGGCCGTTACCCTCTACCATCGTCAGGCCCGAGATTACTGCCTGTCTCAACATCCGGGCATCGAGTACATTGAATCTGCTTGAGGAGGCCGACTCTCATCTTATCACCACCGCAACGTTCGCCGCTGTTGGTGCCCTGAACGAGACCAGGATAGCCATTTCCGGAAGGACGCCGCCTCTTCCGGACCTCCGGGCCGCCGATTTTTTCAGGTTCGTATACACCGCTTCTTCTGCCGTTTCCCCGTACCTTTGCCTTTGCTCACCGTATTTCCTTCCCTCTGTGCATGCACTCGTATCGCCGTCGATTAGAAGGATCCCAAGCAACAAACCTTCATTTCTCCTCTGTTTCTCTCTATATCTTTTTTCTCTTCTCTTTCTTTCCTCTCTTTTCTCTCTCTCTCTCTCTCTCTCTCTCTCTCTCTCTCTCTCTCTCTTTCTCTCTGTGTGTGTGTGTACATTCTCCTAGTACGCCGGTGAGAGGTTCGGTGGACGCTGGCCAACCGGATTCGGATAATTTGAATCCGGTGTTGACAATGGTCGTGGGCAAAAGCGAAGAAGGTAGCAGTCGGCTCGATCGATCCGCCGATCGACCAAACAACTCCCCGTCTAGCGATAGCAAATACGAACAAAGAAAGCCGAGCGTGAACGTTACGACGAATCCTTTGGACATATCGTTGATAGGAGCTCGCGTGGCCAACGACGGCTCAGCCAATGGTCCAGGTAGGACCGCCAGCAGCAAACCCCGAGGAAAAACTGCCGGTGAGTTAAGCCTAGTGGATCAAGCGAAATGCTACGATACGGATACTTTAGCGAGGACGCGTTATCGTTGTATTCCAGTAGGGGTCAACTAACTCGTTAGTTTTCTATTTTCGTTCATCTCAGTAGTCTCCTTATTTTTCGAGCTCGATCGTTAACCAGAGAGACGCGGAAGACGCACGGTCGAAAATTCCAGTACCGGGACGTAGAAATTGTAGACAGAAAGTGAAATGTGAAAGAGCGAGCAGAAGGAGGTAGAGAACCAACGCAACGGTTCGACAGTCCCGAGGACGTTGTGCTTGCTAAGAAAATCAATTGTTGTTGTTTTCTTTCAGAATCTCATCCCCTCGTTTCGACCATTCATTCATGGGTCAGGCTCTTTTTCCCGTTTTGCGCAATAGGTATACAGTTGATTGTGCTCGAGTTGTGTTTCGAGACCTTTGACACCGAGAGATCACCACTCAAATACATCGAACACCGAGGACGCCGAGTGTGAGGGAGGATGAAAGTCCTTGGGTCGCGTTTCATTCGAGATGGCAAATTTTCTAAAACCTATTGCTTCGAAACAGTCGGAGGTCTCTCGGTTCGTGGTGGGTCTCGTGCATAGTCCGTCAGATGCACTTTGCGATTCCACCCGTTTCCGCTCCTTCCTTTGCATTCATTCACACCTTTATACGTTTTATTATAATACATTTACTAGAATACTTGCGTATCGTTCACCGCATTTTTCCTCACATTTCGCTTTCTCATTTTCCCGTTTCTTTTGCGTTTCTTGCTTGTTATTTCGAATATGAGCCAGGGCTCTCTCTCTCTCTCTCTCTCCCCCCCTCTCCCGATCTCCCTCTCTTCCTCTCTCTCCTTTCTCTCTCCATCTCTGCCCTCTCTCTCCCCCCCCCCCCTCTCTCTCTCTCTCTCTCTCTCTCTCTCTCTCTCTCTCTCCTCGTTCGCAGCCGGATAAACAGTTCATCCCATATGTTTATAGTATAAACCTGTACTGATGTTTCGTACCACGACATTTTGCAACATATCACGACGTTTTGCAATCCTTTATGACGTTCGAGAAAGCCGCTGGAATAGTTAACGATCGATAATCGTTATCCATGGAAAGACGGGAGGTAGCGAGGAGCGTTTGGGGAAATTTCTCGAGGAGAGGAGAGCTGTCAGTTATCGACCACTCGACCCCTCGTTATATCGTTATATCGTTATATCGTTATATCGTTCTATCGTTCTATTTTCTCGGAACTTGACAAGTTTGCGCGTTTCAGTTCTTGAGACCGCATGTTTTGCCGAATTTGCCGTTAGTTCAAGTACCGTAGTTGCTAGCGCTTCGTTTGCCACAGCAGCCTACATACATATCGCCGAATTGCCGCCCTTAACACGAGTACGTAGATACTTGCTTCTCACGCTTTGTTCGTTCGTCCAGGTCGAGGCATACACTCTTTCGCATTTACCTTTTACCTTTCATCTTCGGTCCAACGCCTCCATCCTCTTTTAGCCTTTCTAAATCTCCCTAATAAGTACATTGGCAAAGGGAAAGAGGAAGAGGGAGAGGAAGCGATAGGGAAGACGGAACAAAGCGTTGTTGCGTTGCGAGTGATTGCAAAGCGTCCGGTAGGTGTAACAGTACCTGTACTTATATAATAGCGCTTGCAATCTTAAAGATTGTTCGGTCGATGAAATTGCTATGATCTTTCTGCCGCGGGCGGCAATTCGGCCAACATTGGAAAGACGCACGCGTACCTATACCTACAAACATATCTGTGCGACCTAATGTGCGAAGCTTAGCATCACGTGAAAAAGACTCTCCCGGCATCGTACGTTTTTCGGTCGAGACAAGAAAACATTTGATCCCTTTCACATAAATGCCTATCGTAAAGTTGCCGGGGACAAGAGGGTTGCGTGCAGTGGAGAAGTGCTGGTGCTGGCGGACAAATACCTAATTGGATGTAGAATGTTGAGATCCGTCGTCAGATCGGTTTCGTATTTTTTCGCCGCCGTCGATCGAGCAGGAAAAAGCGAGATCGAAAGAGGGGAATGGAGAAGAAAGGTACAAGTATGTACTAGGTAGTGTGAATAGGAACGGTGGCGGGAATGTTAGCCAATGAAAACGCGCAAGAGACGAAGGAACGGGAAAACGTTTTTGCGTAGCTGCTAAAAATTAAAACTAAAATGCGAGAAACACGCGAGAAATTGGTCCGGTGCTCGGAGGTCTTTTAATAATTCGCAATGTACAGTTTAAGCGGAAATACAGACGAAAGGTAACGGACGTTTATTTTCTACTACCGAAAAGGTGGGAACGCAGCTGGAAATAAGAGATCGACACAAGCAGCAACGATCGTTGTTCAACAACCGTCGCTCTCGTTGGATGGCTCGGCCGGAGCTGCCACGATACTTTTGCACCCGGAGGTAGACGTGAGGCGTCGAGAAGAAAATATGAGGCAATTGTTGGACGTGGCGAACACGCTGACACTGCAGGAGATACACGATTTCGAGATGAGGTTCGTCCGAGATGCTATCTATTGTATGTAGGTACTTGGGTACATACGTAGGTAAAGATATGTATAGGTACTTGGGTACATAATCGAGGCTTTCAACTGACGAATGATACAGGACAGGCATTGTCGTGTGTCACAGGTATGGCAGCCCGCACCACAGTCGATCGCAATCGGTCAAGACACCTGGCAGTCGTTCGTCGGGCAGGCCAAATTATTTGAGTCTTCCGCAACAGAGATCGAGAGTGGCGAGTATGCCGAACACCGGTGTCGAGGAAGAATACTACAGGCTCAGACATTTTAGTATAACCGGTAAAGGGGTGGTAAACAGAGGCGACTCTCTCAAGAGCCGGAGATCTAGGTCAAACAATAGCGTCGCTTCGAGCAATTCGAGGTGAGACTTTCTTACCGTCGACTCTCCTTTAAATTCTTCGCAGGGCTAAATGGTCCGTGGAATCACGGTGAATCGGGTGAATCGGGTGAATCAGGGGAAACGGTGAAACGCGTCGAGTCGCCGGCGAAATCGGCCTTTACAGTTGCGGGCTGACAAGATCGGACATGAGGAATACGATTACCATGAGGTAAGGGGAGCGCTCCTTGATTCCGCCTATGAGGTATCATTTCACACAACCCATCGCGCTACTATATTTACATACATATGTAGCTGCCAATAAATCACACGGTTAGCAGATCACGCGTGTAACAAAGGGTAGAGAGTAGAGACAACATTTCGGCTAGTAGGACTTGCATTCCTTTCAAGTCCATTCTTGTCATCTCCCAACTGTATACGAGTACGTACTTATACATATAGTTGTACATTGTACACGGGGTGAGTCTAGGCCCTAGGCGGGCCAGTACGGCCCAGGGCCGCTCGGGGTCAGGGGCGGGACGGAATCGTAAACAAGAAAATGCTAAAGGGGACGAGGGAAGAGAAGATTGCGAGGCAAAATTGCTGATCTGTTCTACGGTTCTACTCTAAATCGAACGCGTGAGTTTACGTGTGATATGAGCGTTTAAGCGACGTAGACACACGTGTTGGACATTAGAGGAGGATCCAGCCGCGACGTGAAAACGCAGCAGGGACCACACTGCCGCCAATCAACATCGATTCGAGGTATCGCGGTAACGATCGCGAAAACAGATTTGCTATCCAAAAAAGGAAATATCGAACGGTAAAGAAGATATTGCATAATAGGTATTTAGTGAATTAGAAGTTAAAAGAGACACGCAGCTTCGAGAGGCGTTCGATTCACGAGCCCCCCAGAGTTGTTTTAACCGCCGACGGCATATCTATTTCATGCTTCTTTCTTTCTTTTCTCTTTCGTCCTTTTGTCGCTCTCTTTCGGGCTGGCCATTAACGGCGGTGCAGTACGGAACATCTGACGGCTTCGTATCCTGGTTCGGCAAGGAATTCAGCAGCGGGCTCGTTGGCGAGCTCCCGCGAAAGCAGCGCGTCGCAAGGACCAACCCCGTATCGCGTTCTCATGTTGGGAGCTCCAGCTGTAGGCAAAAGCTCGCTGGTTTCCCAATTTATGACCTCTGAATACCTCCACGCCTACGATACTTCGATAGGTAAGTCCGGTTGTTGATCGACATTAGGTATATGTATGTACATATTGCCAAGCCGTGCATTCTTCCATTACAGACGACGAGTCTGGCGAAAAGACTGTTAGCGTACTCCTAGCCGGCGAAGAGTCCGAACTGACGTTTATCGATCATTCCTGCGCTGAGAAAACGGTAAGTTATACCCTACATGTGGCAACGTATTTAGCTAATAAACGCTCCACGATCATAACCTACAGTCCTACACATATGTACCTACAAAGGTACGTCGCTCGCCTGTTAATATTTCGAGAGAATCACTCGCATAACGGATGGCTTGGTGCCTTGTTCCTCTCCCCTGCTCACCCCTCTCGCCGTAATTCACACTATGATATGAAAATCTGTTTTCTCTCTAGAGTCACATAAGCGGGATTCCTAATCTCGTATCGTGCTATAATGGTAAATCATGTTTTTACTTAACGTTTTGCCAAATACCTACTTGGTCCAATTTCTGCTCCTGCATACATACACTGGCATCAATGTAAAAATGTAAAACGAAGGGACACGGTCGAAAGCACAACGGTCGGTCGTTACGTTTTAAAGGGTAAACGTGTCAAGTATGGGCTCAGCGAGCCATCGTGAGCAGCGATTGATGAGTATCGAGCCATAACAATCGGTCAACCGTAAAACGGTCCGACGATCGATCAACCCGTGTCTACCACACGTACATATAATACGCAATACATACGCGCGTGCGCGCGCTCTATCGAACATGTTTCCCTTGAAACTTGCTATTCTATACTGATTGTACGTAGGTAATTATGTAGGGGAGAGTAGGGTAAAATGGAAAACGCTTAACTTCGGAGGGTCATAACATAAAATCGAAAGGAAAAAACGACACGGGACTTCAACGGGAGTCTTAAGTGGACCTTAGACTATAAGAAAATCAAAGCCTTTGTTAAGAAAAATATTTGGCAACAAAGGAAAATGAAATTTACCGGAGTTATTGAAATCTTTGCCTCGCTCAAGTGATAGTGTAAAGCGGAACATCCACTTCCAGACCATGTAAACGTACAAAATCTTTATTTTTGTGATTTAAAAAGTATTCATTTATGCAAAACACAATAAATATGTTTTTAGGTATAACTATTACAAATAAAATATAACAAAAATATATATTATACACATAAGAAAAAATATTTTACCAGATAACATAAAAATTACTGAAAATAATCAACTACACATGGATTTTTACATGAATAATGAATATCAACACGTGCATGGAGAATTTTCTAATTTTTAGTGCATTTAATTAAAATTGTTTAACTTAAAAATTTTTTTTTGTAAATTTTTTATTATTTACTTTTTAGTTTCTAACTCTACTCTCCCCCCTACTTATGTAGACCTTAGCTACTTTTGGTGAAAATTTTTTTGCAAGATTTTTTCATGCCGCCCCCCTAAAATTGTTCCCTTGGGTAAGAAAATAATTCCCGTCATAGATGAAGTTGATCGTTTAAGAGGAAGACGTGGCGCATTCGCGCTACAGTTCCAATAAATGTGAAATTTTGTATGAACGGAAAGGTACGCAGATAAAATTTATAATGTTGGTTAAACGTACTTTTTCTGCAGAAATATTTACGATAATAGTGCTACAGTATGATTTTTTCAACGTAATACCTAATTAATATTCATATCTTTTTAATTATGTATATTAAATTTTTCCGTATTTAATAAAATAGAAAGTGACCATTCTTTTAATTTCTTTCTTATGTAGTAAATAGATTTATTTTTCGCCTTTCGGCCTCAAAATGGGGTTACATGTGTTATGTGTGTAAGTGTTTCTGGGACTGAGAGAGAAGAGTCTGGACAGAGGAAGGAAAGAGAGAGTTTCAAATGGAATTAAACAAAATAATTTCTTTCTTATGTTATTTGCAAGTTAATAATAATATTAATTTTAAAAATGGAGGAATGTTTGACATTAATATTTTATATGTAATAAGAAGATAATATGTTTAATATGAAATGGTGAATATTATATTATATATTTCACCCCCTAAATATGCAAACGGGCCAAAATAAAAAGACATCTGTTTCTTATATCTCTGTGCTCTGAATTCTAAAACATATCTAAAATCCAAAGGAATCGGAGACGAACATCTGAAAATTATATAATTTTGAGGGGTGGTTTCACCCCCTGAACATGCAAACAGGCCAAAATAAGAAACTGGTACCTCTATTTTATTTTTCGGTCCTCTAAAACATATCCAAAATTCAAAGCAATCGGAGGCGGGCACCTGGCATACTTTCCTTGTTAGTGTAAAATAGTCTTATTTCGTAGAAATGAGACTTGGGTTTTAATACACTCTTTACGCGTAGCGTGCAGTTACTTCTATTTCAATACGTCTCCACGACGTATTATTCTGAAAGTGAGTCTAGGATATAGGTCAGACATCAGAGAAACAAATAATAGGTTAACAGAAATTGACTAAGTTTATTTAATTGAAAATACACAAAATTAAGTTGTCATGACATACTCTGGTTACTCCGTGATAGTACTCTGGTAACTCGCTACCCCGTGATATGGCTATCAGCTACTTTTTTATATTATTTTATATTATTTTACAAGAGTTTACATTATGTTAAATTATTTTACATTACTTTATAGTTATTTTATATTATTGTTATTTTGTGTATAATCAATCGTTTCATGATCGTTATATGTCTGAGACGTAAGGAAACATGATAATATCTGGTATTTGCCATCAGAATTTCTCGAACAGCACAATCAAAAACGCAGGCTCGGCGCACTAAAAATAAGAATTTAGTCACTTTTCATAAGCAAAAATAGCAGTGATGTCTTATTGTATGATAATTTCAAGAGTAAGACTTGTTAAAGTGTCATTTTACCATCACTTACCTGCAGTTTGAACTTACCATTTATCTTCTAAAATACATATAATACATAAACAAGCGATCGTCCACAACTATCTACTTAGCACGAAAAATTTCACGAATATAAAAATGCGCTGCTGGAAGAAAATGCGCTCTCACTCTATCACATTAACATTAATTGACTAATTATTTTACTACAACATAAACTAGAAGATCAACGCTGTCTGTTAGTTTTTGTTCCACCTAAATTGAGCCAGACAATTTCGAGTTACAGATAAATGAAAAAGTATCACGGAGTAACCTGTACCACGAACTTACCCGAGTTTACCCTACATATGTATGTAGGTAGTAATATGACCGATCTCGAGTCAGATGCTATCATAGCGTAATGCGAATTCGTGTCTCTTTACAGCCGGAAACTTGCATAGCTGCGTACGAGCCACACGCATACTGTGTCGTCTATTCAACAACCGATCGTGCTTCGGTGCGCGTAGCCGAAGAGGTTCTGCAAACACTTTGGCGCAGCGATCACGTATCGGCTCGAGCGGTAATCCTTGTAGGAAACAAAGTCGACCTCGTTCGCAGTCGATTGGTTTCGACTGAAGGTAAGAGGCCGAGTCCCCTGCCCTCGTGGCCTGCCACCGGATAAATCCGGGCATATCATTATCTATGTACAATGTACATACATATCTATGTAGCTACCTTATGTGCTATCCGGTTTTTTCTTTCTCTCTTCCCAAGTATTCCCTTGCACTTTCCACTCTGGACTTGCTTTCGAGCAATCATTTTCACGAAAACGTCGACAGGTTTTAACTAACAGTTTCTCTTTTTAAACGATTTTTTTCTCGTTACAGAAGGAAAGTCTATGGCGACGTCCTATGACTGCAAATTTATTGAGACATCCGTTGGAATAAATCATAACGTGGATGAACTTCTTGTCGGTTTGCTCACACAAATTCGCTTGAAGCTTGAAAATCCTGAGAGGACGAGGGATCTTTTCCGAAAACGGTCACGAAAGAACCGTAGTAAATCACCTTTAGGATCTTGCTCTGAGAATAATTCACCGAAAAAGTATCGCGGTAGTCGCACAAGTACAAGTTTGAAGGTACGAAACTTATTGGGTAAGGTGTGGGCCAGAGATAGCAAGTCGAAAAGTTGCGAGAACTTGCACGTCCTTTAACTCGTATCTGACACATACTGCGACGTGTCCTCCTCCTCCTTCTTCCCCTTCTTTTCCCCTTCTTTCAGCAATAACAATTCTCTCGTTTCTTTTTCCTCCTGCTCCTGTTCCTCCTTCTCTTCCTACCCTTCGTTCAATTTGTCAGATGCGCGTGCTCATTTTATTCACATTTCTCGCCTGTATCGAATTTCCATCAATTCGATCGTTGAACCACTTTTTCAACGATCCGCAAAATCCTTTTTTCGTCGCGTAGTTTTCCCGCACCGTTATCTCTGTTATTCTTCCCATCTTTCCGACTTTCATCAAATACAGGGAAAACGATGTTGTGCCGTTTTAGGAATAAAAGGGATCGAAAGAAACAGCGCAGGACAGACAAGTAACAAGTCTGATCCTATGAAATTTATGGTACATACCACACAATGTGAATTGCGAACAGACTTTCGGCATTCAAGTTTTTGCATTTATCTTATTTTTACTCAATAATCGTACATCATACGAAACGGCAATTGAGCATAGATTGAATGCCGGAAATCAATATTTTCGAATTTACAGGAACGTAAAGGCCGAAAGGCCATGGCTGGAAATACGAGTAGAACAAACGCACGCACGCACGCACGCACGCACGCACGCATTCACGCACGCAAGCACGCATGGACGCACATATGTGTATGTATGTAATAAACATATGGAACTTTTGATAAGATACTCGCGATCGAGAATTCCCATCGCGCCCACATGTCTAATTTTACGGAATCTAAATGTTAAGTAGAGCAGTATACCTATTTATTAGTAACAGTTGGACCGGTTAAGGTTAAGGCGTATTCGTCCCATAATATTAACTCTGTGAATCCATTTTCATTTTAGTGCGATGTAACTGCTGTCTTGTTTTCTGATTTTATGATCGCTGTATTACTATCCTGTTATTCTACGTGAATACAGATTAAGTAAACACGCGAGCCATGCCCCGAAACATCGTATAGTCGCGGATGTTTAGATAAAGGTAACCGTTCTAATTACGATTAGATTTTCTTCTATGATAGCAGAATTGGTGGGACTATGTAGCAGTTATTAAATTCGTGTGCGAGAACTCGAGCATGAATACATCTGCTGTAGGTGTTAACGGTTCCCACCATCCAATGTTGGATTCGTCTTTATCCATTTATTGAACAAACGTAAACGGTATGAAAAGTTATCGCCTCGTTTTATTGATCGTCTGTTTGGCTTAAAAAATATGAACATAGGAGAGGAACGAATGCTGATACACAATATCAAGCCGTGATTCGCGATAGATTACTTATTGCATTGCTCCGTAATTTTTTAATGAGTATACATATACATATACATTCATACATAGCAATGTAGATAATTGTGAAAAATGCTTGTATCGAACTCGTCTGGAAAACAGATAATCAGACAGATAGATGCGACCGATTCCTGTCCGGGACCGTCATGCTATACATGCACAAGTACAGTATAGTGTACATATGTATACACTACACAGTATACCTACGTATGTATGGTGCTCTGAGCTTGTGGCACAGTCCGGAGTCGACTCTCGATACCGTCCCCCAAAAATCGTAACGTTCCTAAACTCCTTAGATGAGCATTTTTACTATGTAGCCTCCACTCGTCATACCTATGTATGTAAGTATATGGTTAAATTGGCGAATAAATCGGTGTTGCCCATCGTATTTAGCGTTACAAAGAGGGGGGCGCGTATACCTACTGATAAACAGATATAGAAAAGTGATAAATTTGGCAATTATTATTGGCGGTGGTCTCTCGGATAGATGTAGGGTAATTTCCTATTTCAGGGTGTCCTGTACACTCTTCAATGGGGCTAGCGGAAACCGAATCAGAAGTGAAATATATACACCCACTTCTTTTTTTTTACTATACAACGTATAATATCGTAAGATCCAAAGTGAGGCTCGCATGTTTATTTAACTCGACGCGCTTGGATGATTCGATCCATTTCCTTACTTCTCTTCCAGCAGCTCTACATGCGTGGGTAGTGAAATAGGAAAAGTATGTCATCTTAAGGGGGTAGTGGACTATTTCAGCTTCAAAGAATCGATTATTTGTTTTATTATTGATTCTGAAAGTCTTATTCTTTATGAACATTTTAAACCAAATTTCATGAAGAAATTCAAATAATTGTAGAAGTTATGGCAGCGAACAGTAATTGAGTGCACCGTCGTGTAACGGCCTCTCGCAGAGAGGTATTGGCACAGGGGAGTTAACTTTGAAGCCTCTTTTCTCGAAACACTATTTTCATACACGGTGTACATCATAACTCTTGAACCAATGAATATTTTCACTTGAAATTTTTACTGAATGTGTAGAATTCCTTCCTCTACAGAGTCGAATTCCCGCATCAACATTGGATGTTTCTAAAGCATTTTATAACTGATTAAAGACGATTTTTTTCTCGCAAAAATGTGGGAAAAAAATTAATTCGTGTAAAAGTCCTACTCTGTAGATTTTGGTGTATAACGTGGTCCCGCAAAAATATTTTGCTTTCAGATGATTGGCTCATCTGAATCGATATACAGCACCTGCAGCGGCGCACCGTACAGGGCTATCTTCAACGATTAATAACTTGGACAATTTTATACATTCCGACGATTTTTTTTTTGGTAATTACTCGCAAACGTGCTCACAATAGATTGTGAAAAGCACGACTATAACGATTATTTGGTAGTAAAGTAATCTAGCGTCGAAGAAACTAACGGTTTTATGTATCTAATAGTCCACTACCCCCTTAACCAGGCGTTGAATCAAACACGTTTCGAACGTCGCGACATTTCATCTGAATGAAGAGTGGGAAAATAAACGTGCGGGTGATTGCACACTTGGAGCCGTGTGGAACGTGTAGCTCGCATCTCATTCAGTTTCCTCTCCTATTCATTGCATTCACGGATTGTACATAGAAGCCTAAAAGCAAAGTGGCACGCATGCATTAGATTTTCATCTGCCGCTGAGTCTTACTGCTTCGATCTAACTGCCGACGCACTCGCACTCGCACTCGCACTCGCATTCGCACAGTGTTTGACATAATAATATTGTAAGAGGAAAGTGACCGGGTAAAGTTTCAAGCAGCTTTGGAACAGCAATAGTTTTGACTGTAGCAAGGACTTCCCGTGCCCTTTGACAATGTTCTAGATTCTAGATTCTAGAACGTTATCATTACGACACTCACCAAATTCATTTATAAAACACATGTATCGAGAGCCTCGTGCATACAAGCGACCACCAAATTAGAAATTAAGTGTTGCACCCGTTCACGAAGTAACGCCGATCGCTTTTCGGAAATTAGCAATTAACGGTTTGCCAGTATTGACCTGTATAATAATTGGAAGAGCAATTAGTCGTCGGTCGATGACTCAGATTTACAAATTTCGATGGATATTTTATAGTTAGAAATAAGTTTGTTTCCCTCGATGTTTGTACAAATCGAATTGCATTTGATCTGAATACCTGCCTACGAACGCGTACAAGTGGGCAACCGAGCGGGGGACCGAATTCACGAAATTTACAAATCGTACTCTTGTAAATCGCAACACCTACATACTTACTTACATACATACATACTATACCAGTATACAGTATACATGCCTCCTCCCCGTGTCACGCCACCGTACTACCCTCCTCGTATGTACATATCCCGCTGCTCGCTCGTCGTAAAAGCGTGCTAACATGCATATACCTATATGTAATTATACCTATACCGAGCAATATATCGCGCGCACTTGCAAGTGCACATTTTCATCTGTTCTCCTGCTTATCGACGATACCGTCCTCTGCTCTTCTCTCGGTCGTACCAACGGCGAGAGCAGCGACGTTAAACGCCAAAAACATGCTCGTGTATTTCTGCTCGACACAACATCGAAAACGAGAGAGCCGTCTGTCTAATCGAATGGACCAAATCGATAAAAACCTAAGATACGCGAAAGAAAGGAACGAAAATAAAAGGGAAGGAAAAGAGTAATGCAAAAGCAATCCCCGTTCTGAGAAAAGAACGATGTTCGGTGATGATGATCCGTCCACCTACGTAAGCTTTCAAGAATCCTTCGTGAGCAAGAGTCGGGTTCAATTGGAGACCCTGTCGAGTCCAAGTTACAGAGCTTTTTCCCGAAGGAGCCGAACACCGTTGTTCAGTTAAAACGGGGCAGCGTCCTGCATTGCCCTCGAGATCGAAAGTTTCGAGGACCGTACGAGGAGCGAAACAATATCATCTTCGACGGACTTTTCGTTAGATGCATCCGTACGTATCTGTACGTATAAAATGCGACCAGATGTTTACTCACAGACGGATACCCACACTGCGGACCAGAGCCCAACGATGAGGCGATTTCTTCGATTAACGTTATTATAATACATATGTATATCCTGTACCTGTGCGGCGGTGTATTATACATATATACATACATACATACATACATATACATACATATAGTATACATATACACTTATATATATATATATATATATATATATATATATAGTAATTCCTACCGGGCCGACTTTATTGTCTCTTCTTGTTAGCGTATAATACGTTGCGTCATTCTCCATATTAGCGTCACTATCAGGAAAATGATTTTCGATCCGATACCGGATTTTAGCGGAAGGCAGGTGAACGAACGCAAAGAAATTGGCAATTCGGCCCGAATCTTTCTTACGCCACGAGGACGGCGATGGCGATAACAATGACCGCGACCACACCGACCATGATACCATACCAATAATATGAACATTCTTCGTTTCAATTTGTATTCTTCTATCTGTACGTATATCGAATATATCTGGAAAAAAATAGAATTATCAGCATCCACGATGGTCTATAAATGATCACATCTTGAAATCAATTGGGAAACTCATTCAACTGTCTATTCCCATCTCTACCCTCTGATCGCTTTGCCTAAGGGCTAAAAATCATTGATTCGATCAATTCACCTGGCAAACGGGCGATCTTCCTAAAAAATACATTATACTTAATAATCAATTGTTCAGGATTTTTTACCGAAATCGATTCATCGATGGTATGGTTGTTCATCTGTTGTTGGAGGAGTAAAACGCGTTGTTGAGCATAACTAGTATTCTTTTTCATTTTTCGTGTAGGGGAGAGTGGGGATAGTTGAACCACTTATTCTGTTATTTCTCTATGAAAAGTTTTTATTAGTTATAGTTTTTTTAATAAAATGAAAAATCAAACATTCCTTTATCATTTGCAAATCAATTACATCGGGGCTAGGGTTGTCCAGATCTCGTGTACTTTTGTGGAGATACGAGATTTGATAGCTTCCGCTGCGGGGACCGAGCGACCTATACCTTCGTATCTCTGCAAAAGTCCATGAGATCTGGACAACCCTAGCCCCGATCTATGTGCTCCTTCCGGGCAGTCCACTGTACTATTTGGCTACTGCGTCTGCTAGGGGGGAAGACAAACAGCCCTCGCAATGTTACCATAGGTATTGACTGCAATTCGTAAATCGCAGTGGCAAGCAGGGAGTACACTTTTCTCGTTATAAATTTTTTCTCTGCAATAAGGCTTTAGTGCAAACTAGATCAGTCGTAAGCCCGTGAGGAACTCTTCAATGTCCAACAACGGCGGTCCAGATCTCATGAACTCCGACTGTGAATACCGCCCTCTTACATGGCCTTACACTTTACCCTAGCATTGTAATCATATTTTAGACTGACAATGAGCCGATAACGTTGTGTGTGACACGAAATTGATAAGGGGGTTCGCGAGCCCCCCGAGCGTATGACCACAGACGAGGTATAGGATAGACCTATCACCTTATGGATGTTCGTGTCGCCACCCAACTGTGCTACCGACCCATAATTTCAGAACTGAATGTAGTGGCATCTGCTCATGAACAGCGTCCAACTCAGCAACGACTCTGAAATGTGTTGAGATGTTGAAAGGTGAATGCGTGCTTGTATACGTGTGACTTGTTTGAAGGCAGGCTTTTGCTGAGCTTTGCTTTGGCTCGGTTTGTCAACGACTCGCGCGGATTTCTCTCCGAAAATCCATTTCGGGGATCAAGAAACTATGGCGCTCAAAAATGGTATTTCTTCAAAGCCCATGTAAGCTATAAACTGCAAGATGATATTGTTTATTTACGCTGTTACTGGCATTCCCGCAAGTTTCAAATGCACTGTTTAATCATTCTAGTGAAGTAATAATAATTGGATTCTATTTGCCCCGAGTAGATATTAGTTTATTGCTGACATTGAAATTTACAGTAAAATCTAATTGATCTAAACTTATGATGCATGAGTGTCGTCCCCGAATGCCGAGGGGGCGATTATTTCATAATCGATGAAATTGATGCTCGAATTGAGAAATCCGGTAATAATATGGGGCACTATAATATGACATGCACACACTTCACTGAACACTGAACCGATGAATTTTTCAGGGCTAGACAAAATCTTATTTCGCAAAGCGGGTTGTAAGACTAACGCGATTTGCAGTTGCACCCATGCATCCCACGACACTCATGCATCTTGCAAATTTCTGCGGGACTTTTAAGAATTAGATTTTACTGTAAATTTCAATGTCCGCGATAAACTAATACTCGGAGCAAATAGAATCCAATTATTATTACTTCACTAGAATGATTAACCAGTGCATTAGAAACGTGCGGGAATGTCAGTAACAGCGTGAATTTTTAATACTTTTCGGCGTACGATACGTGAAAGGGTTCTGCTACACCCAAAGTACTAATAAACAATGTCATCTTGCAATTTATAGCTTACAGTTTACGCGGGCTTTGGAAGAAATACCATTTTTGAGCGCCATAGTGTCCTGATCCCCAAAATGGATTTTCGGAGAGAAGTCCGCGTGAGTCGTTGACAAGCCGAGCCAAAGCATAGCGTAGCAAAGGCCTGCCTTCAAACAAGTCACACGTATACAAGCACGCACGCACACACCTTTCAGCATTTCAACACATTTCAGAGTAGTTGCTGAGTTGGACGCTGTTGATGAGCAGATGCCGCTACGTTCGGTGCTAAAATTATGGGTCGGTAACACAGTTTAGATAGCGACACGATTATCCATAAGGTGATAGGTCTATCCTATACCTCGTCTATGCTTAAAGTATGTATATGTAATTTCAAATTTTTAATTCAATATTTTGTCAGAAACTTTGAGAAGAAACCTCGAACAGAGAAATATTCCACGGTCTCCTGAGCCTTTATTTGTAATTAACGAAAATTTAAAGCAAACTATAATGTTGCCATCCAGAGGTACATACTACGTATTTGGGAATTCGCTATTTGAAATTGTTTAATTAATCTGTGAGGAACTTTCAATTTTAACCTCGGAGAGAGTCACCTGCCACACTCTCTCGAGCAATTATTTGTTATTAATGAATATTCATGACAAACTATAAGATTACCTTCCAGTGGTACTTAACGTGTTTGTAATTTCAAATATTTATGAAATAATTTGTCAGATACTTACATTGAAAATAAACCTCGGGCTGTGAAACATTCCACGGTCTCCTGCACATATATTTGTTATTAATGAAAATTCAAGGTAAACTATAAAGTTACCATCCAGAGGTAGGTTAAAGTATATGTAATTTCAAATTTGTAATTAACTATTTTGTCAGAAACATTGAAAATAAGCCTCGGACCGAGAAATATTCCACGGTTTCCTAAACCTTTATTTGTTATTAACGAAAATTAAAATCAAACTATAAAGTGGCCATCCAGAGAGGTAAATTTTGAGGTGTTTGGGATTTCGACTTTGTGATTCTTTAAAACTAATTTGTCAGAAACTTTGAAATTGAAACTTGGAGAGAGTCACCTGCCACTCTGCTAAGATTTTATTTGTTATTGAAGTATGTAATCGTGAAAAGAAAACATGGGGTCACTGCGGGCATATGATTTATAGGCTCGTTCTGGTGATCTGAAACAAAAAATGTAAAGAGATTCTTTATTTGTATGCCTTTGGCTATCGTCCCTACCAGAATTATGATAAAATATTTTATTTTTAAACGTTCACAGACCTTTAATATTGAAAAAATGTGCAGAAATCGAAAGTTAATTTGCAAATCGCCTCCATTTGTTTAATTTTCAATGTTTTTTATATCATTCTGGTACCGACTGTAACCATTATAGGCATTCAGACCAATCTTTCCCAGTAACTAATAAACCACACTTATCCTCCGAACAATCATAATCACCCGACATAATTTCTCAATAACGCGTTAGTGTGTGCGCTCGATCGCCCAAGATCTCGAGCACGCGTCTCGCTCGATCCGCGCGATAGAACGAGTCGATAGGTATATGAAATGTGAATATCGACGCCGTAGAGGGCACATAAATGTCTGTCATGTTTGTCGATTCAGACGATCGGTACGGGGTGGTACGGTTGGGAGGGAGTGTTGAAACTCGTGGAACAGAGAGTATCGCGAAGTCTCGAAGGGAGATGGATATTGTTCCTTCGTGTTCCTCGGTATCCGGGAGGATATAGGATGGCAGCCAGCTCTGCTTGCGACCACACACGTAGCCGAGGAGTAGCGTACTCGCGCCCCTACAGCGTCTTACTCGCTGTCGCGGAACGGAAGCGGGTTGCACGTTGTTGCCGATACACGCCGACATGGTCGTCGGAGTGGGTGGCGATGAGGATGTGGGTAGGGATACAGGCGATGTTACGGGGAGTAGGCAATAGCATGGGGATAGGCCGTAATTGGTATAAAATCATCGAGCAAACACATCGGACAAGACAGCCCGAGGGCTGTGGGCGGTGTTACGTGCCGTTGCCACAGTTACCATGGGGCGACTCTGCTAAAGCACCCCTTCGCCTTGATTGCGCGCACAGGCCCGTCCTCCCTGCGTACGCGCGCGTGTACGTGTGACCTAAGCCTGCTCGTGCCCGCGCCAAAGCTCCGCCAAGCTACGCGCCAGATTTACACGCGCGCGAGCGCACGTGCTTTTACGTGTGTGTTGGTTCGCGCGCTTTGGGCTTGCGTGTGATGCGTGAGCTATTCGTAACCGATAGCGCAGCAACGCGAGCAAGACCGTTTGGAAAATATCTCTGGGGAATTTTTTGCTCCGGATGTTTGCCCGTAAGAATTTTTCCAGGATTTCACTGAATGAATCTATAAGGTTAGAGTGGTGTTTAATATAATTGTACGCAGAGGTATGGTTCTATTGTAGCGGATTTGTATGCGGTATCAGTCGAAGGATTAGTATTGGCAGTTACTACTCGCACGTATGACAAAAAGGACTTAACGAATTATAACGCTGTACTTTCGGGATAGTAAACGCAAGTGGTGAAATCAGATTTTATTGCACTTTGTTCTGCGCTCAAGGTGTTCGAAGTAACAAGTACCTAGTGGCGAATTCCCCCCGCACCCCCCGCCCCCTCCCTACCCCCAGTGTTTCCATTGCACACGCAACTTGTCGAGTGTTTAGCTCAACCGCACCCAGTGGATCCGCGTTTGGATGTCCTTAATCGGCCTGGATTACGGCTAGTTTGGCCCCCCGACCTTCCATAAACCACGGCACGGTACATATATTGCTCTTCGATCGTTCAATCGCCGCATGGGATGTTGTTCTTTCGTTTCCCTGCAAAGTACCCAAGGGTAGGTATATAGGGTACAGTTAAAGTGCGCTGCGCGTGCCGTTCAGGCCGTAATCCTCTGGAAATCTGTTTACCGTGCAGCTTCCAATCGTATATTTGTACCATCGGTCATTGAACCTCAACAACAAAATTTTAATTACTTCCGTGTTTTTTTACCTACTAAGTAGGACGTTTCCTGCTTGACCAGGTGTGTTCCTTCTGAAGTGCAAGACTTATTATGCAGACTTATTGCTTCTAGACCGTGAAGAGCTACCTTGAACGACCCTTCGCGGCGTCGAGCGTACCTACGTCCCAAATTAAGGGCTGTGCGCACTACGCTTTCAGACGATCTTGCAATCGCGAGCAGAACGTAGTGACGACGGACGTCACCACGGACGGCAATAGACGCATCCCGCGACGAATGATCGCAGAATTTCACAGAATCGTGGCTGCTGGGTCACGCATCCACACCAGCTGAACAATTTAACGAGGCGCACGCGACTTTCGCCCTCCTCCGGCGCGACGCGTTCGCCGTGTCCCAACGACACACACGACCGATAATAGCGGCCCTCGTGAGCGGGGACACCCTTAGCTGCTGCTGTGTCTCCTCGTTACATCCACGTCAGTGCTGATGTATATTCAATTATTCACAGATCTGTCCATATGCCCATCGAACCGAGAACGGAGGTGATGATGCCCTTTCGCAGAGTTCAATTTGCAAAATTCTGTTGCTGCGCGATTGTTCTCAAAGGATTTGAAGATTTAATATCATTAAATATTTTAATTTTCAAAAGTTGAGGAGATTTTAAAATTAATTCAATATGACTACTCGCGTAATATGAGTTAGTGCTAATTCAAGAATCGTCGTAGAAAACACTGCATGTGCCAAAATAAATAAAAAATTTTATCGGAAAATGTTCTATGTGCCAATGGCACATGAAAAGAACGTTCAACTTTTTCGCCGAAAATTCGCCGCCCTAGGCTGCGGCCTACTTAGCCTATATTTATAAAAATCCACCCCTGTCATTTATATAGTTGTAACTTGCTCCTTATACCTATCTGACTTGCATTAACGAGTCGTAAATACTAGCTGCTACCTAATTACAAACAATCGATGAAACGATGTCAAGCCCATAGGGAATTAGCGACGCTCGTCTAATGAAACCTGCCCGCCTTTTAGCAAAGTCGCTTTAAATGGAGGACCGAGACCGAGGCGAACGGCGATTATAAAGAGGCACGTGGCTCTCCTCACCAACCAGACCCCATGCGGGGCAAGCACGCGACCGCCGAAAGTTGGCCGAAGAATCGTGCGAGGCACAATTAATTTATTGTTCCCGCTGGCTCGGCGACAATGGAGGGAGGGATCGTAGCAGAAAAACAAAATCGTTGTTTTCTCCTATTTCTAACAAAGGGGGGCTCGGCTTGATCCACCACTATGACATTGTTAACGGACAACCAGCGATTTCTACTGTGCGGTGCGTCTTTCCACTCATGTACTATACCTTCGAGTTTAAAGTAACGCTCGCCGTACCACGTTTTAGGCACATATTTCTTGCTGCTTTAAGGGGACTATTAGGCAGTCGAAAAGTCGATTTTTTTTATCGGAATTTCCGAAAGCACTATCTTTTTCATTTGGCAGCTAAAAAGGTCGAGCGGTAACTTATATATAGCGTCGCCTTTGCCCAGAAACTTTCAACGCGATTTTCTCGAAACTTTTTTTCCCTTGGTTCTGCCAAATGCTTGCGAATCAACGAAGGTTCGGATGGCCTTGAAAAAATTACAGGATGTGCAAAACATGTGCCATTCCGTGTGGAACCTCTGATATAGTCCATAAAAATTCGAGATTTCGATAAAAAATTTAAAAAGTCACCGGTTTTCAAGTAGCACGCGAACAAGAACGAATTTTTCTCGGAAAAATCGCTGTTTTTACTTAGCCACCAATCGCATAATTTTTACTTAATTTTTGTTTTTATAGCTTCCACGGGGAACTATGAATTACTATTCAACAAACAAAAATCACACCTTTGAAATCGGATTACGTCAGATTTTAACACCGATATTAAGGTAAAACCACAGAAAAACGTTAAAATGTTTACCAGCCTGCAGCGCCAATTATTTTTCAATCTGTATGGTAGTAATAAACATTGGGTAAAATCCACGATATAAAAAAAATATGTGAAATCGATATGAGCTGCAAGTACATAAAGGTGCTTTCCAACTGCGCTTAAGATGACACATCTACATACACACAGCTAAAATGCTGTGTTCATACATTCCATTACTCATATTTTATTGAAATTGGTCTTATTCGAAAACTTATATGCGGTTTACATAAGAAAAATGCCTTAAAATTTAGAAAATATTGCAGGCGTGATGAGATATTAATGAAATAAGTTTCAGGTTAGCTGTTGGATTAGGCGAGCAACGAGCAAATGATAAGCGGTGTAGCGACAGTCGACATATACAGGGTGTCGAAACATGTAGGTACTTGGTGTCGAGACGCTACCGCATCTCTAGATAAACAAACAATTATTGTTTAATATACAAATTTTACAAATGAAAAAAAGTGTCATTGCTCATCTCTCCCTTAATGTCGGGGAAAGATGGGCATATGTACTTTTAAGACTAACAAGTTGTGGACCTTACCTGGTTATCACAGATTCTTTCTAGTTTTCGTCCACTTTCGTTTTTGCCCGTTCAAAACTTCTTTGGGCTTTTGCCCTGTGAGTCTTCTAATCCGCATGTTTTGACACATAGTATCAAACGCTGACCCTTAATTATTGGGTCATGGGCCCAATTTACCACATATGTTACATCTTAACCAGTCTTCTTTTTTCTTCGTTTCGGAATAATTTTGCTCCGCATTCTTTGCAATTATTAATGTCAAAGGCAGACTCTTGAACAAAATCATATTTATTACCAGATTTTTTTTTTTTTAGAGGACTTTTCTTGTTTTAATTGTTTTTCCGCCTTTGCCCTGTCACCCATTTTTCGAGTGCTAACCCCTTGACATACAACAACGTGTGAGACCCGTGGTTGCGGGATCGGGCCAAAGATGGAAAGCACAGGTGGGACCCGTGGTACGGCGATCAGGCGGAACGTAAACAGTAAGGGGTAGGAATACGCCTCGCGGGGAATCCGCGAATACGACTGAACTTTTCGCCGATATCGTTTAATTTTAGTTGCGTGTTATTCCCGGCAACTTTGTTGCACTACGTACTACCGGGGCTACGACGTGTGCGATTGACAAACACCTTCGACCGCTGAGCCGAACCGTAAAATGACTCGACGCGTGCCTCACCTCTGGTGTTGGTTTGGCCGCGGCCGTCGGCCTTTAACTGGTATGCCAAGGGGTTAATATGTGTTTGCGACGTTAATAATTTTCCCGGTTGCTTGACGCGATTCCAAGTAGGGTATCTTTTGAGCGTCACAGGAACGATATCTTCTAAAATTTGGGTTGGCGTACGTTCTTCTTCAATTTCAGCAACAAGACCCGCGGTGCTTGGTCGATTCAAGTGTAGGGGAGAGCGGGGACAAACCTAACGGCGTCCTTGAAAGTAACACGCCTTCTCCCGCCTTCCACAAAAGTTTCCAAAACGTTTGCTTTACATCGTTAGGTACGTGTGATTTATAGTGTTTCTTTTCTTTCACGGAGTGACGCTGAGCAATACAATATAACGATTCGTATACCGTGGGCAAGCTGATTTCATTATTTCGGTCATTCGGGTAAGTGTCACCTCTGTTGGTTTTGAGTTAATATTCATAGTTAAACTACAGACATTGATCCAATTATTTGTTAGACCGTTCGTAGATAATGTCTTTATACGTTCCTGTATTTGATTTCAATAAGTCTTGTATAGTTTGTACGTTATAACAGTTCTATGCTGAAAAACATGGCTGGGGACAAAAGTAACACGTCATTACGGGGAGTAGTTGAATCGAATATTAACGATAGTTTTTAAAAAAAAATCATAAATATTAGTTACTTTTGGGGCCGTTACACGAGATTCCATATCAAATCAAATACACAGTATCAAAGAAATGTTTGAAGCTGGTTATACTTTTTCATCGTTACCTACTTAAAATATGTTTATTTAAATGTTTGTTTCTATCGTTTTTGATAATAAAAAATCCTATTTTGCTTTGGAAGGAGTGTTTTTACTTAATTCTCCTGAAAATAATTAATATTACTTCCGTCCCCAGGGTATGTTACTTTCGTCCTACCCCTGCAGGACGAAAGTAACAATGACAGTCACTTCGGAAAATTGCCATAACTCTTTGACCGCTTATCATGGAAGGCTGAATTTCCGGTGATGAAATGATAGATCCAGAAACACACCATATCTTAAGGCATAATTTTCGTTTTTATATTTGCAAGAGGTAATTGGCAGTTAGGCCAAATGTAAAAAGTGTTACGTTTGTCCCCGCTCTCCCCTACATTCGGTTTCAAATTAGTAAAGACCATATTAGATGGACCGGGATCGTTGCTAGGACCATTCTAGGCTATACAATAACAACCATCAAAATATCTGAAATTATATCAAATACAGCTATAGCCATCTCGCCCGGACAAAAATTGACCATCTCTCCCTTAAAGCCCTGATAAGATGTCCATTCCCATTTCACTTACACTAACAAATGTAACCCTGAATAATTTAAGGTTAAAAACACTGTAAACAATCCACACTATCCAAAATACATCTTGAGAACTAAAAAGATTCAGCATAGGTAAATAACACAAACAAGGTGACCAAAATATAGACCAAACATTTTGAAGCACTAGCTTAAATTTCACAGTGGATTTATAAACCTTTAAAAACGTTCTATTCCAACACTTTAAAGTGAAAATCTTGTTTTTCTATGACACCTTGTACCCACATGCAGGCAGCGCCAGCGGGCGTTTCCTGTTAAAAGATTACTATCCCTGCCCATCTCACCCGGGTATGACCATCTGTCCCTGACTTACCCTATATTTTATTTACAGACAACATGCTTCGTAAAGTTTCTACATACAGTGTTTGCAAGGAAAGATCAAGTTCCTGTACCAACGTTTCACTTGTTAAGCTTCGATTATTCTTCGCATAAAACCCTGTTGAACGCATGGCGTGGGAATTAAGCGGTCCAAGGTGCGCGTAAATCGTCTAACGGGGTTGCTTAGGATATAATTGAGAACGTTTCCCGGGGGCCCATATGTTTTGGATTAATCTCCATAAATCAAGGGGGCGGGAAACTTGCCGCACTGCCGGTATCTTTACCTGCCTTTCACTTTACCTGCAGGAAAGGCAGGTCGAGGGTAATGGGGAATCCCCGCAATGAAAAGAAGACTCCACCACCTGTAAAGCAGCGACGGACGGTCAAGAGCAGCACGTTTACAGGTAGTAAGTATTCGAGGGGCGAACGTCGGTAGACCTATTGGAAAATCTGTTTACCACGTAACTGCTCGAAATAATTTCAAGCACTCGTCCAATCAGCCTACCGACACACACACACACACACACACACACACACACACACAAATAAAACTGTGATAATGACGAACGTTTCGAATAGTTATTCAACTTGAACAGGAAAAATTCGGTTCCACTGGTTTGAATCCAATGCGATCCCATTGCAATCACGTGCCTGTTGCACGATATCAATTTTGTCCACATTAATTATTGTTGAAAGGGGATTCCCGCGGAACGAACGGCAATGAGTCGAGTCGTCAGAGGAAAATATGATTATATTTTCTCGCATAGGTATGCGGCGCAATTCGCGCGATACTTGTACAATATTTACATCGCTTACAATTAGAATTATCGTACAACGCGGTGATCCGTTCGCGCTACGAAGTTGTGTCGCGCTTCATTTACATTCATGTATAAATAAGGGCACACGCGTTTTTATACAATGCGGCTCGCATCCTCGGTAGGGTCGCTAAGGAATTTATAATTTAAAACAACGCGCTGGTGGTTTGAGTGTGCTGGGGGTGGTTGTTACTCGCTTCGGTCGCGCGGGTGCTGCGTGTTTAAATAAACGCGAATAAAAATAGATTATAACGGGGTTGCTCGTCTTTGCTTTGTTAATAAGAGAGGCGTGTTTCTTTGGTCGGTTGGTACAAGCACCGGGGTCAGTCTTCGGATCTATTTAAGAAGTATGAAATATGTACACGTCTTATGATCTACGACGATCTACGTAATTTACATGCCCTACGATTATGTACATCGAGCTACGCCGGGACCTTGAAAATAATTCGATCTTGCTGGTCGGTTTACTTTTTATTTATAACGCCTGTAACTAAGTAGATCTCTAGTTCTTCTTGCTCTAGATCTTCTTGTTTCCCCCTAAAAAGCAGAAGAATTTCAGCTATCCACGTCCAGCGCGAATTCAGCAGAAATTCTTCAAGTTCGTTTCGAATTGGGGCCTTGAACTTTTGCATTCCCCCTATTAGATCGTCGAATTCGGCTTGACTCGAGTTCCCCAGTCCCATAGCTAGAATACGCAACTTAATCCAATTAAGACTGAATGGAAATTTCGATTAAATAAAGAATCAGTATGAAAACGGTAAATCCATTACGAATAATGAGATGGCTAACATTAAGTAGGTACTTAAAGTTATTAAGATATGTGAATAATGTAACAGAGACGTTGAAAGTAGATCAGAGAAGGTTCCTGAACTATGAACCATTAGTAGTTGGTCTCCACTCTCTTAAGTAGATCGAGTGTAAATAAAAATGTGACTCTTCGACCATGTCAGCATAGAAGTTACCTTTAAAATCGGTCAATTATAACACTGCCTTGTACTTGCATTAGGTTGAACAACAGACCGATGTTCAGAATTCTCCGGTTCGTACAAGTTTATCGCGTCAGACGACATACGATTCTTACAAATGCACATTCCAACACATTTTATACAAGATACTGGCCCTTCTCAATTGAGTCTCTATGTTGAAAGATTCAGTCACCTCCGCCTGGCTACGTCTCCTACATCAAATACCACACCTCGTTCACTCCTCGATACAACGAAGAATAATTATCCCAAGCGCATCATTCCTATTCCCACGGACTCAATTGCGCCATTTGAGATCGTCGAAATACCCCCTTACTCACACTCAGAGATGAGCAGAATTTTTGTTCGAAATAAAATTTCGAATAAGGAACAAAAAAATTATTCGCCACAAACAAAAATTCTGCCCATCTCTGCTCACAGTCATCGATACTTGTCTAAACATCCGGAAGTTCTGAGAAGTCACGCGCTTCTTTGCCGCAACACGATCTGCACACTCGTCGCTCCACCCTTGTGCCTCGACACAACCTTTTATACGGCGCAACGTAGGCGACAGGCCTGTCCGGTGTATACGTCTTCGAGCCAGCACTCACCTGGTGAACCTGCTGTCCCTGCGCGCCATCCTGCGCGTCGCCCAGATTAGTGTACCGCTGCGGCTCGACCCGGAGATTGTCGTTTGCGGGGTGCTCCAGATTGACGGAATCGCGACGATCGTTAGGGCCAGGCGAGCCATGGTAACGCGGCTCGTCGTCCTCGTCGCAATTAACGTCGAGGTGCTACGCGCCAGGCACCTCTAGTTGGTGTCAGTGAACGAACTGGTGATGGGCCTCGTAATGATGCTGATGGTGAATGACCAGAGGCGACGTACCGCCGCTGATGGGCGCCGATTGATGGGGGTGATGTCCGTGAAGGTCCGGCACCGAACCCGGGCTGTACTGCTGCGAGTCGACGATCACGCTGGTGTATCCAGCTGGCGTCTGCTCCAGATGATGATGGTGGTAGTGTTTGACGGGCGTGTTGTTTTCGGCGGCGTTGTGGTGGCCAGAGTGTGCCTGATACGTAGCCTCGTGATGCTGAATGTTAGCAGCGGTGCTCGGCGCCGCGTTGTAGCTGTCGTTGTTGTTGAAGCCGCAATTTGGGTACATGATCACGCCTCCCACATCGTTGAGGTTGGAGGTGGTGGAGTCTGGGATCTGGTGTCTGTGATGGGGATGGTAGCTGGGTGGCAGAGAGTGCAGGCTCAAGGGACTGGGCAAATGAGCGTCCATGGCGTCCGTGCTGCCTCCGGAGCTGGACGAGGTCGAGTAAGGTCTCTTTTGCTGGGAGCTCTGGGGGCTGTGCTGCTGCTGCTGCTGCTGCTGCAGGCTGGTCAGGGATGTCGCGTGGTGCAGCATGTGAGAGGGGTGCTGACGCTTCTGCTGAGCGTTCTGAGGACTGTGCTGCTGCTGCAGATTCGTCAACGAATTGGCGTGGTGCAGCAGGTGCTGGTGCTGCGCCTCCTGCTGCTGTTGCACGGAGCCCAGGGGGTCCTGATGCATGTCTGGAACCAAGGCGATCATTCCAGTTTCTTACGAGGAACGTCCGAACCAAGTGTTGCCTGTGTCTGAATAATGAAGGCCTCGGATGCAGTAAGAGGACTAGCGGTCGATAATAGGAAAAATTATTGTTCAAACGCTAAGAATGATTAAAAAATTCAATGTTATTAAACAGAATTTTAAAAAATATAGTGTTGTAAAGCTCGTCACGACACTCATTTTTTCTATTTACAGTTTGTTTATCCAATCATTACTATTCGAACTAAAAATTATAGACAAAAAATTTTTCATCGTCCAAAATCATTATTTCTGTAAACATAAATTGCGATAATTTGAGTACATATTAAGGGATCGTTATAAGACTTAAAACATAACTTCAGAAAACTCTAGCGAAGCCGTAAAATCTATGCACAAAACCCTTATGTTAAAAATGTAATAATATTTAATTATAAAGTAATACTAGATATAATCCATGTTTTTCAACGTTTGCCGTTAAAAAGTATCGTGGAAATTTTGAGGTACATATAACTTGCAGTGACAAAGTTTTTCCTTAATATGCAAGGAAGTTTTTCACCAATTTTCACACTGATTAATAAATAGTTGTAGAAGATATGACGATACGTATAATTCACGCTCGCCACCAACAGTCAACGCGAATGTTAAAGCTGCTAAATAGCGCATTATACGCAGCTGTTGACTGTTGGTGGCGAGCGAGATTTATATATATCGTCATATCTTCTACAACTATTTATTAATCAGTGTGAAAATTGGTGAAAAACTTGCTTGTTTATTAAGGAAAAACTTTGTCACTGCAAGTTATATGTACCTCAAAATTTCCTCGATACTTTTTAACGGTAAACGTTGAAAAACATGGGTTATGTCCAGTACTTCTTTATAATTAAACATTATTACATTTTTTAACATAAGGGTTTTGTGCATACATTTTACGGCTTCGCTGGAGTTTTCTGAGTTTTATGTTCCAAGTCTCATAACGATCCGTTAATATTTACTCAAGATATCGCAATTTATGTTTAAAAAGATATTGACTTTGGTCGAAGAAATTATTTTTGTTTATAATTTTTATCTCGAATACTAATGATTCGATTAATAAACTGTAAATAGAACAAATATGTGCCGTGGCGAGCTTTATAACACTATATTTTTTAAAATCCAGTTTAACAAAATGTAATTTTCCAATTTTTCTTAGTGTTTGCAGAATAGTTTTTCGCATTTTCGAGCGCTAGTCCCCTTATTGCATCCGAGCTTTCATTATTTTCCTTACCTCCGTATTGGTAAAACATGTCGGTGCCATAATACGAGTTCTCCTCGTGAGCATTCCCATTCACGGTCTGGGCGGTGTAAGGTGACGACAGATAGTGGCTGTGATTCGTCGAGCTCATGTACTCGGGGTTGGGGTAAGCGGCACTGTCCGCGTAATCGTTATCGGGCGGCTCTTTCGTCCTGTTTCGATAGGCCGCCGGGGGGCTGGGACTGTGATTGTCCATCTTCTTGGCGCCGCTGACACTAGCTGCCGGTGTGTCCAGAGGCGCGCTAGGCGGGTTGCCGGGGCTCGAGTTTGACGATATTTGGTCGCAGTTCAGCACCAGGTCCGTGTTCTCCGGCTCCGTCAACACGTAGTTGACCGACACGATGCAGTGGGGCCTGGAGCTCCTCGAATTGTGCACGATAGTGACGTACGACTGCATCCATACCCAGCCTCCCGATTTCGTTAGAAATCTGTAATATCTGGTCGTCACTTGCCCCTTGAACAGCACTGCGAACAGAGAAAAGGAACGAGCGAAATTGTGGTGGAACAGGATTGGCGACGAGGGTCTCTCTTCCACGATCTCTTCGGGGCGGGCAGGCGTTTCGCGCGGAAGGTATAATCGAGGCTTGGATTTAGATCTCGGCAGCAGATTACGAGGTTGTCTACCGTAACGCGGAAGAAAATTTTTGGAGCGTAACGTCGATCGTACGATCCGCAGGCGCGGACATTAGTGGCATTACTATGTCAGGCTCCCTTCGAGTTGCGCTCGTGAAACTGCGAGTCTGTTCAAACAGTGATAGCGGTAACAGCCGCCTCCTCCTCTCTTGCCCTCTTCTGCCACACTTCCCTCCGTCATCCTCCCCTCCTGCGCTCTTTGTCCCTCTTCCTTCCACCCACACTTCCACCCACCTTCCACCCTCGCGAGCCGTTGTTCGCACACATACAGGCAACAGCCTCGCTTTTACTCTGCTCATAGCGTCGGTGGCAGCATTGTTCAATCAATAATGTACACCCTGTATGTGCTACGTATGCACATACTTAGGGGCTTAACGTGTTGGCGCGCGGCGACGACCGCGGATATTGTGTAGAAAAAGGGAAATGCTGTTACGCCGCGGCCGCCTCGGCTCGAAAGTCCGGGACGGAGTGGTGATGGGAGAATGGAAAGATCAAACGATATTTCGTCAGGCGAGGGCGTCGCCGGCGTTAAGCAGCAGCGTCAGCTGCTTTCGGCCCGGCGAGAGCCTCTTCTTCGAGCACTCTGATACCACGTCGACGCCTCCGACACCGCTCTCGGACACCCACGGCACAGAATAAGGAGGCCTATCTTAGCCGACACCTACTGCTCGAAGCATTCAGAGCTTCGATAGCTTAGATTCTACCTACGCCGTTCTCTTTTTTGGATCAATTTTTCTAGGGACGTGGAGCAGTTGATATTGCAAGATTCTAGTTGATAGCGGCAGGAACGTTCAACATCGGTCTGAATTTTCAATACAATGGCAAGAGAATTGAAGGCTCGGATGCAATAAGGGAACTAGCGCTCGAAAATGCGACAAAGTATTGTCCAAACGCTAAGAAAAAAAGTATCGTTACAAAAGTATCGAGGAAATTTTGAGCTACATATAACTTGCAGTGACAAAGTTTTTCCTTAATAAACAAGCAAGTTTTTTACCAATTTTCACACTGATTAATAAATAATTGTAGAAAATATGACGTTATAATTGCGTCGATACTTTTTAACGGCGAACGTTGAAAAACATGGGTTACGTTCAGTATTTCTTTTTAATTAAATATTATTACATTTTCTGACATAAGGGTTTTGTGCATACATTTTACGGCTTCGCTAGAGTTTTGTGAAGTTATGTTTTAAGTCTCATAACGATCTTTAAATATTTACTCGAGTTATCGACATTTATGTCTACAGAAATAATGATTTTGGACGATGAAAAATTGTTTGTTTATAATACATAGCTCGAATAGAAATGATTGGATAAACAAACTGTAAATAGAAAAAAATGTGTGTCGTGACGAGCTTTATAACACCATATTTTTTTAAATTTTGATTAAGTTTAATAACATTGAATTTTCCAATCTTTCTTAGCATTTGAACAATAATATTACCCATTTTCGAGAGCTACAGAGTCCCCTTATTGCATCCGAGCCTTCAATTATGGACGAACCGATACTTACGTATGCGATGAGCGTGCTTCAGCTGCTGCGCGTCGCATCCGTGCACGTAGTGATACAGCGTCTTCTCGATCAGATCCGGCGGATTGTAGCCCGTCAACTGCGCCACCCTGTAACAGCGCGAAAGGGAAATCGCGGCGCTACAGTATTTTCCCTTACACCCACCGTCGGGTACACACGCGACGGAGCTATTTGTCTTTACTCGGATTTACTACAAGGAGGTCCGCGCGATTCGTCAGTTTACATAACCGTCGTCATCGGTGGAATCGATTTTCCGGTGGTGGGGGAGGAGAGGGGGGGGGGCGGTCGCGTATAAAATTTCATCCTGCGTTCCGTCGCGCATACCCCCGTGTATTTATACGCCGCCACGTGTTCGTTTCCCAGCGTTTCCCGACACACACACACACGATACACACACCCCTGTCCGCGGTGGATATTTATTTGGCGCGAATAAAAGGGACGAAAAAATCGGGGGAAAAAAGGGAAGAACCAAGTGTCTACAACCGCGGGGTAACACGAAACTGATTTTAATGGCCGGCGACCCCTCGATGTATTTCGGCGACGACGGAAGCGTCGACACCACGCCGCGTAATTGCGCCAGCAGGAGTAATAATCCGTCTAAGTAGTTTTCGCTGGTCTCTGTTGGTGCCCATTCCCCCCACCCCTACTTCCGTGTCCCTCTAAGAAATCTCCCAGGATCGCGGCGCACGGTTTTGTTCCTTACCTCGCGTCCACGAATATCAGCTTCAAGTCCAACGACGCGCGGAACATGAACATATTCTGGTGCAGCTTCACTTCTGTTATGGAGCGTGTCGGTAGGGAATGGCCCACGGCCAACAGACCCACGTTTCGGATGCGTCTGCCCGAACCGTTTTCGTACTCTGTCCCCACTGTGCTCTCGACGATGCACTTCAAGTAGCCAGAGCAATGTATGACCTGTAACAAGCGAATGCCACGGTTAATTCGATGGTCCAGGCAATTTTGGGTTGAACCCTCGTGATTCGCATAGATTTCATCCAGATTTAAGGGTGTCGGCCAATAGTGAAGTATTCGTATTCCGCGAGCCCTGGGGAATTGGTATTCGTTAAAGGGGGAGCCTGGTGTAACTTGCTCGAAATCGAGGCATTTTTCGGAATTTTTTTTTAAAGAAAGTATTTAATCGATCTTTGTGTGATACTTTCAGGATATTGTATTAACAGGTCAAGGTAGATACAAAAAAAATTGTATTAAAAAAGAGCGACAAATAACAAAGTTATAAGGGCTTATGCCCAGTCCGTTGGCGACGCAATTGTTGCACTGCGGGCAACGTAGCGTCTTTTGGTTTCAGACGAAACTAAAAATCGAACAATTTTCGTTTAGTTTATGAGTGTACACACAAATCGAACAAATTTATAACTTAAAAGATGCAAAATTGAACAAATGGCGACCTCTTGAATAAAAAGTTCACTTTTTCCCACAAAATTTTTCCTTAAATGTGTAAAAAATAGTTATTTATTTAAACAATATCATTATACTAATAACTTAGTTCTATGAAGAAAATGTTCACAAATATCCGTGCACAAGACCAAGGCGATTGGTTGAATATTTTTTGAGTTACATTGCCCGCAAAGCGTAAAACTGTCGTTTCGAGAAAAACACATTTCAAGTTTTCTCGTAACCTGGTGCTCCGTAGCAAAACGGGCTATAGGTATCTGGGGGCACGGTAGTGCCCCCGCCGAGTCGAGTCAGGCGCTTGCCGTAAGGACTCTTTTCTGGAAGCAACTCAGCGTACTTTTGACGCCCCCATATCTTTGTGCTGGAGTTACCCAGAAACTTGAAACTTTACTAAAACCTAGTACTATGAAAACGGAATAAAACCTCAAAATTTCACGTTTCTATCTTTTATAGTTGATAAGATATTTGAACTCAAAGTTTCGCAATTTCGACACCGAACGATCATCAAAATTCAGTCGTACTTCTAGCAGTCCCAGAAGCTTGTACTTTGGCAGAAAGGTAGTGTTTGGTTACAATGAAAGGAAAAGTTAAAAAATCTGGAAAAATCCTCTTCACTAACAATTTATGAAAGAAATTCGATATCTCTGGAATTACTGAACCCATAACCATGAAATTTGATAGGCACGTTCTCTTAGCCCCCAGGTGCCCGCTAATAAATTTAAAAAAAATTGAGCTACCCTATTACCGAAAAACGATACATGAAAGTTTAGCCCCCGCGCGCGCGACGCACGTTTCGGTCCTGGCGATAACGCCGTAACATAGTCACAGCGCGGAGCCCCCCACTCCGCGAAAATCGCTCGATCCTCTCATAAAGAAGGACCATTAGGGATAGGGAGTGGGCTATTCGAAAAACAGTGGCTGATGTCCAAACACAACCCGTAGCTAAGAAAAGAAGGATTACTTACAAAAAGTACTGAAATCCAATCAAAAACATTTCATGTAAAAAATTGAGCCGAGTCTCGTGACTCTTTACCCATAAAAAGTTGTGAGATGTCATGTAGAGTCGAGTCTAGCGCTCTCATTAACTCTGGCACTTTCATTCACAAATCACTCCAAGTCTACATCTTTAGTTAAAGAACACTTTGTGACTTGGCAATTACGCAGTACGAGAATGTGACGGAAGTTGCTTACATTTTAATATTCGCGTTTATTAATAAAGTATTGGATAAAATAATATTTATACAAGCAACTGAACGTATATATATTTATAGCGTGGACTTAATTTTACAGAACATTGTAAGGTCTAATAACTTCTCTGTGCTACGTAATTGCCAAGTCACAAAATGTTCTTTAACTAAAGATGTAGACTTGGAGTGATTTGTGAATGAAAGTGCCAGAGCCCACACAGCACCATAACATTGCAGCAACGTCTCTGCAATATTGCGGTGCAAGATTAAACAATATTGCAATGCAACCTGCAACAACGCAATATTGCAGCAACATTCCTGCAATACAGCTGCATCGAAGTTTGCTGTATGGGTTAATGAGAGCGCCATACTCGACTCTACATGACATCTCACAACTTTTTATGGGTAAAGAGTCACGAGACTCGGCTCAATTTTTTACATGAAATGTTTTTGGTGGGTCCGCTTTAATTTTTCGAATTTCGTTTTGCGGCTTTGGGAACATATTGTCGCGATGTTCAACTATTGATTTATGCAAAAAAAAATCGATTTCTTCAACCCGCTACACCAGGCTCCCCCCTTAAGAACTGAGGGGTAATTAAAGGGCCGAGCCCAAGGTCTCGTGGGGCACTGGGATTCGAACGAATCGTTGCAATTAAGGGACGGGACACTCGCCACGGTTACGTTATCGTTAGTTACATATGTGCACGCGATTATTCTTAATGTTATTCAAGGAAATCGCTGATAGAGCGTAAGTGCGACACTCGGGGAGGGTTATTCCCGGTGCGACGGTTCAAGTGCGGATTCTCGCGTGGAGCGACGTACTCCCGTGTAGATTAACAATTCCTGCTTAATTAAATGGCCGATGAAACGGTGAAAAGAAGCTTCGTTCGTAGCCTGCGTCTCGAGTGGGCCCAGAATTTGTGAAGCAAATAAGCCTATTCGTATGCCCGCGTTGCATATCTCTTCTCTCGTGTATGCAATTCCCGCTGCATCGCGCGAGCATAGGGGCACGAGGGTGCCGCGGAACTCGCGTAGAAAGAATATGATTTCAGGCAAGGGCGCGCGACCATGCTCGATTTCACTCTGGAAAGGCGGCAAGCCAACCCCAATCATGCCCAGCCACTCGTGAAGAAGATTAGAACCAATTCCATTCCATACAGATCTCTTAACGCTTCTACGATAAACTCTTTATTAATCGTACTTTGTCCATTTGCTTCGCCCATTCCTCTGAATACCTACTTATTTTAAATATAAATCGCCAGGGACAGAAAATATCCAATCGTTCGATTACTCTTCACTCACCGTCGCCGACCCCAAATGAAATTTGAATCGTGGGTATAGGTACATAGGTACGCGTATCCGATCGTTCCTTCACCACCTACTCGCGGCATTCTCCCCCGTCGCAAAGACGTTCGCGCGATCGTCGACCCGAGCCGTGGATCCGACAAAACGCGTGCTCGCTCGCTCGCGCTTTCACAAAGATAAGCCAACCACGGGCACGGTCTTTGTGCGCCTAAGTGCCATACAAAAACCTTGCGTTAGTTCTCTGGAACCCCATCTCGGTCGGCCCCGGGGCTCGCCTAACAGCTTACAGGGGTTGTATTCATGACTTTGCTCAACGCCTATTGGGGTCTTTCTGTGCGCGATTTTGTCGAGAGCCACGGTCATCATAGCGCTGCGGGCGTGAACGAGCTATTTGCCAAACATTTTCCTTCTCGAGGGCTGTCTCTCTCTCCTGCAGGTTGGCAAGTGCAAAGTGTCGCAGGTCCCTCTCCCGCCGCCCGCCGCCCGCCGCCCGCCGATACTTCACCCCTTCCTTCCGGGGGCTAACAATAAGTAGAACGATCGGGGGCCGTCGTTATTGGTCGAGCATATGTCGAACATTTGGCGGAGCGGAGCAATCCGCAGAATTGGGGCTTTCCCGATAATCGGTGAATCGTCCGGTGATATTAACGATCGTAAATTCAGATTAGCACGTGCCTGGAATCTGGATCAGCTGGACCTGGGCGATGTAGCCTTAATCGGATCGACGAATGTAATTCGGCTGATCCTTGTGTAACGGCCTTCGTTGCGTGCTAGGATGTTAATCACAAATACCTAATACGAATGTTTCTACGAATTTTCTTGGTCGAGCGTAAAATTAAAGCCAATAGAGATGTATTCTGCAAGGGTTATTCCAGATAGGTATGAGACGTCCTTGTAGCCGATGCTGTTTTTATTGCACAGAACGGATGCAGGCGGAGGCGAATTTGTGCAACTCGCATCTACCTTGTGGCCGTTTTCTTTTCGACTGGCGCGTGACCAGGACAATGCCGCCCCTACTTAGCTCGCCTCTCCTTATCTCTTATTTAGCATTTGAATTTTTATACTTTTTATGATTTCCTGTGCAAGCAGCCTCGGGCCGTTATGCTAATCGCACGATCGGCTCCTCTCCCGAAGATGATGGCTTGTTTGCCGCGAATATTGCGCGATTTACGAAAGCCAATAAACCTAACCTAATCCTCGTATATTTCACCCACACAACTAACTGCGGAAGCCGCAGCCACCTTGGATATAATTTCTCTCCTGCGTTTCTTTTGCGAACCACCCTTACAAAATGGTGGTCGGGGGCAAAGTGGAGGGACCCGTAATTAGCATATTGAAATTACACTGTCGCCCCTCCCCCCCCCCCCCCCCCCAGTGCACCGTGGTTATAAGTAGATAAACTTGGAATAATTTACGTTACCTTGTATCCTTCCGTGACCAGTCCAGCGTTCCTCTTGGCCAGGATGCACTTCATTCTGAGGATGAAGGCGCGCTCCAGCTCGATCTCGCCCCGTGAATTCGGCGGCGGGAACGTGAAGCCCATGAGGTCCGCTTCGTTCTGGGGCAGACTCAGGACGCACTCCATCTCTTCGCGGTCGTGCTGGTAGATGTACTCGAAGATGCTGTTCCCCGTTAACTCCACCTGCACGCATCAACAGTTTCCGTCAGCAGATTCCGGATATGCGCGAAATCCTTATCTTTCTTTTCGCTTTCGCTTTCGTTTTCGCGCGGCACCGCGCCCGATATGGAAACGCGGCAGTGATTGCGATGAAATTCAATCGATCGTTATCAATGAAATAAATGAAGGGATATCTCCGACCTGCGACAGTCCCAAGTGCACGCTGGCCGTCTCGCTTATGTACATAATTTTGCCGTCGGGCGCCAGCACGAATATGAAACCGTCCAGGGTCTGAAACGACAAAAACCGTTGATCAGAAGTAAATCATCGTATCGACGCTAAAAATATCCTCGCTTTATGAATTATAAATTATAAACTATAAACATGCGGTTAAAGTTAAAGAGGTGGCCGTGGAGGGCCGAGGTGAACATTCTTCACATTTCTAGTCGAGATAACGCATGCAGGGACTCTTTATGCGAAGCGAGGCAAGGCGAGGCGAGGCGAGGCAAAGAACGATGAGCGCTTACTTGCAAAATATGAGTGCCCAGTTCCTTGATGGCGGTTTCCAGGGGGTTGATGGGTGGCGGTGCGGCACCCCATTCGTCCCCTAGACCTGAAAAATTATTTCGCAACCGTCAGTCCCTTTCCCTGCACGGTTGAGCAATTTTCTCAAGTGTTCTCGAGTCATTCGCATAGAGCTTGTCGTCACTTGAAACAGTTCGATTGGGTATCATCGTTCCCGAGGTTTCTTAGACGATCTTCCACGCGAACCCTTCATTCTGGTTCGTGATTTTAAGAAATCTCTGATGAGCAACACGAGCACATCTGTTACGGGGAGAAGGTGCGCCAAAGAAGACATGTCTTTGTCCAGGAGGATGGGGCACGTATCGCGACACGTCGCCTCCTTACTCACCGATGATCCAATATAGGTACCTACCTGCATATTTCCAGCGACGTTCCGCACTCGACGTGTAACTAAGCCTATGGCCAAGTATGTGTCGTGCCGTGTCCGCGCATTAATTACCTACCTACAGTGCATCCGCGCCCGCGGCCGCAGAAAACGTCCCCGCGGAATTTCGCGGAAAACGGCTTGATCGCGTCATGCTCGTCGACGCGGTTGCTAACGACGGATTTTCATCGGGTGTTTAGCGTGTAATAGTCGCGTTACTACTTAGTAGATACGCTTCAGAAATTATTCATCAAGAAACCCCGGCTGATCGTTCCACACAAGCACCTTCGTTTTCTGTTTGCTTGTATTACCTATATCTACCCAAGATTATCGTCTGGTTTCTCAATATTTTTTTTAACAAAATTGATGACTCTCGGTAGAAAAGGGTGAAACGGAGTACAGGAAGATGTTAGAGGTCCATGATGCAGTCCACTTCCAGGTTCTTTGTAGAAAAAGGTGTTTCGACTCTCGGGTAAGTACCTAAGTGTCGTCGCTGACTTTTGATTTGGAGGTTCGTATAATCGAGTTCGATCTCCCAATCGAGTTTCACGCCCGTTTACCCATTCACTAGCTAATCTATTGCACGACAGAGAGAATCACCCCTAAACTCTGTCACAAGGCTGGGCATCGCGTCTTTTTTCCCACCTCTTTCGTTCTTTTTTTTGTGCCGAAAGAATAAAGACGCGACCGTATTGTAGAGGGATGCAGCCACTTGAAATTCAATTCGCCGATGCCGCAAGAAGAGCGGGAGGGGGCGAGACGGGAGAAGCCATTGTATCACTATAACCAACCCCCATGCTTTGCTTACAAAGCACCAGGGACTAACAATGCATTAAGTGCGCAATCACATCCATCTCATCCGATACTATTTGCCCTTTGCGCGTAAGTGCTCGCTGCCTGAATTAACAAAGAACACCGTTTCATCCGTTTACCGTCATCGAATGAAGCTTATTACACGGCACGTGGTTGCAGAATCAATCGATGCTCTTTTCGATTCTTCGATTTTTCGATGTTCTTCTACATCTACTCTACTGCTGTTTTACTCCGAATCGATTTCATTCCATTAGGCACGGTGCACAAGTTCGTCTGCTCACGGTATGAAGTCTGTTTTTACCCACGATTACTTGTACAGCTACTATTACCAGAAAAGTGGCAAAGGGTAATAGATAGTCGAGGAAAATAGTACTTTGAGCAACATATTGTTACTTTTCATAAATAGGTACTTTGGTTCGATAAAACGAAGGAGCTTTTCAACCGACTTTAACTAATAACTTTGGAATCTAAATTTCAATGGCAGTCCAGCGACGCTAGTACGAAACTCTATGGTTCTATAAGTTTTAGAATTTAGAAGGACCGTGATTAGGTGTAAGGTAGTAAACGATTTACGCATTACCGTGAGGGAACACCGCACGCATCTTCAGGTAGCTGGTCGTCAGCCGAATGATGCTGGCCTTGTCCAGTTGCGTGGTGATGGGCGACGGAAGTGGCAACAGGTTGGCGAGCTCCAGAAATTCCTGATTCTCCTTGATGCGGCGGAAACGCGCTGCAGTCTTGCTTTTCTCCTTCACCTCGCCTTCCTGCGGCCCTGTATTGCTGAGCATCGAATTATTGTTCAGTTGACGGTGATTGTGCGGGCTCAGATCTAGGGTGTCTGAAGAAGGACTGTTGCCTGTAAAACAAGGAAACGAGGGTAGCTTTTAGAAAGCTTTCACGGCAATCGACATGAACCGATCTCCTTTAAATCGCGACCATTAATGAGTTCGGACAGGGCAGGAGGCAGATTAGAAGTGTTGCGTGACGAAAAAAAGAACAAGGGACGGACACGCGAGAAACCACTAATTGCTTCTTCAGAGGAGTAGCAGCAGTTAATAGACCGCAAAAGTAGGGCACGGTTTTGCCACATTAATATCTACACACCAGCGAAACCTATCTTCTACGCGCGGCATCTCACTCGATTCGCACGGAGTTAATACTGTGTAGGTAGTTCGCTAGGTACTTAGCGAACGGGATTTCGGTCCGTGACGTTGAATACACGCGGGCGGCGCGGCGCGGCGCGGCGCGGCGCGGTGGAATGTAAAATGGAATTCAACGCTCGCGACCGGGGTGCACTCCACCGAATAACGTTGCCAATATCCCGATCGATGGGAGGTTGCTGCGCGTCGACGGGGGAATGATACAGCGCGAAAGGCGTAACGACGTCGAAGCTCTCCTCGTTATAAGAACCGAAAGCAAAGGGAGCAAACCGTCATTAAAACGCCAGCAAGAGAGCAACCTAACGACGTAGCTACCCATCTACTGGGACTTCTCACGGATGGAAATTCGCTTGAATAATGCATTTTTTCCAACCGCCTCCGGCATTTCAGCCGCCAATCGCGCGACTTGCTCGCAGTCGCTTGCTTTCCGCGGGAGGCGTTGTAAAAATGTACTTAGTCATTCTTGTCTTTTCTACGCGAATCTCTGCGTGACACCTTGCACGGATCGATTTGAGAAGGTTCATGCAAGCGTGTTCACTGCGATTCATTGAATAACAAGTTCCATTTTACCTATATGTATAAAATGATACAAACTGAGAATTCTTATGTAGGTAATTGCTTTCACCCCGTAAGATGGAGAACCGCGAATGGCTGGCTCGTGGTGCATTGGCACGGTACCTAGAATTGCCACAGAGAACCTAACATGCGTGGCATCGTAGAAATAGCACGGTTACATCTATTTCCTCCGTTCCCAGAACGTACGTTTGAAAATCGTTTGTTCTCGCGGTACAAAGAAACCCGTGACACGTTTTCTCGCCTCGCGATTACGGATCCGGCGAGTCGAAGAAAACGCGAGGCCGGAGAATGAAGTGTCGGTCGATGATGTCGATTCTCCTAGCAACAAGCAAAGGAACCTTAATACATATTATAGAACACACATCGTACTTCCACAAGAAAACACTGACTGGCACGTTCGAGTAAGTAAGTACCTACCCTTCTGCGCCTGTTTGCGCCTCCAGCTACCGACGTAGGGATCACTTCCTAAAACAATGCTGCGACCATGATTCTCGACCATGGGCGCCATCTTCTACATCTACACCGGTGTTGCAGGTGCTCGATTTCGATCCAGCCGCTGACGATCGATGACACTTGGACACTTGGATGACACCTGATCCTCCTCACAACATTCCGTTCACCATGTGTCGCGAGCCCCGTTCAAACTTTCCAACAAATTTCTTCGAAACCCGAAACCCCCACCCCCGCCGTGATAGGATAAGTCCGCGTACTTCTCCTCGGTGGCACATACAACCGCGAGCAGGAAAGGAACGCGAGGCACCGATCTACGAATTTCGATTCCCGTCACGATCTTCTCGCACAGCGAGAACGCCGGGCCAGGGAGGGCGCGTACAAGCGACCGATGTCTGTCGAACTTAAATTGCGACTAGTGCATGGGCGTACGGAGTTGCTCGGCTCGGGTAGACCTAGTGCCGATCCTTCACTCCACCTTCGCTTCCATCTCATCCCCAATGCTGTTCCCCGACGGGGTAGGTAAGCCGTGGAGGTACCACCCTTATTTTAAGCTCCACCCTTGGAGCAGGGTCAGTCGAGAGAAACCCCTCCGCACACGCACGTGCGAGCTCCGGTGTCTGCGAGCTCCTCCGGTTTCCTCCTTGAAGAGGGAAACGGACAGACAGACGAGAGAAGGGAAACAGCGAAGTGCAAACGGGGCGCGGGGAGTGAGGGGGGTGGGGGGCAGAGGGGAGAGAGAAAGACGAGACGAGAGAGCGAGAGAGCGGTAGTCGGCGAGGCTGCCGGGGAAAGCCCCAAGTGATTCGAATGACGGTCGTGCCGGACGGCGGCTGACGAAATCGAAAGCAAAGGCGATTGCTGGTGGCCGTACTGTTCCCTTGACGAGCCACCAGTGCCCATGCCCTCGAATCCTGGGAATTTTAGGACCCTTCAAACTTTACGTTCCACGAACTGGTAATTGCCGAAAGGGTTGTTCTCATTACCTACCATACGTAACACGATTTATCGCGGCAACCTTGATTGCTCTCGGGCTCCGCGCGGAGACACGAGCTGCTTTAAGGAAACATTCTTTCTAATTTTTTATAAACTACGTAAGTACCTATGTACGAGTAGGTATGCGCTTGTGAATGCGTAAAGAGTAGTAGATACCTACTTAGAGGCGATTCCTAGAATTTAGATAGATTTCATAGGTTAGCATTATTATACCTAATAATTCCAAAGATTCGATGCTTCTCGCTTTGGAATTCTCATGGTGCTCCGGTCACGTGAGCCAGCGAGCTCCGTGCAAATACCTCGCCGAGACCGCGTCGGGGATGACACCGGGGACAACCTGCCGTTTATGACCAGGCTGTATAACCACCTTGCCGCGTACCTTTTTGCCCGGGACGCAAAGTGCATCCCGAGAAATTGGAAACATGTGTTGCGGATATGTTCCGGGAGGAAGGAACCTGCCAACCGTCCTAGGCGCATCCCCGTGGATAATGTCCGTAACCTTAACCGTGAACACGTGTTTTCCCTTCTCCTGCAGCGTTACCTTCTTCCACCCGTAGTATTCCTTGGTTAAACACTTTCTATGCGCCCTGGCCCGGGTCTACACAGGTAGAAAAGATCTAATACGAAACATGTGTTTCGTCTTCCCTGCTCCCCCGTCATCCTCGCACCTTTTCGGGGCTAAGACGCGACATAACGGTGCCCGTGGCCGGGAGAGGTTGCTGCTTGTTCGCAAGGCCACGTGCGTCCTTCGCGTTGCACTGGCCAGCGCGTTATTCAGCATTCAGGGTCAACGAATTACGGGGCCATACGGCTTCCTTCAGGGTTTCGGCGGTCGTAAAGTGTTTACGTCGCTGATCGAACATCGGCGAATTGTATTTAGCCAGGGGACGTCAGGTGTCCGATGGATAAATAAAAATCTGACTTCGCTCGCTCGGGACACGACATTTTATATAGGTACCATTAGGAATACAATCGATATCCGCGATAAGTAATCAACGAGCGGGATAGCGGATGGCGATCCAATTTATCCTCGCCCGTGCCCGATGTCCAATTAACGGATCTTTCTTCTAATCCCGCCGATCCAGGGAGGAAACGCCTGGAAAACTCTGATCCATTCTCTGGAATCCCTCATGCTCGCTTCGGCATTGTACTACCCATGTATACTAATGAGAAGGAGAATCCCTGGCGATAAGAGGACCTTCTCTCGGTCCTCGTGTCGGGCCGTAACCAGCACAAAAGATTTTCGTACATTTATATCTCCGCGTTAACTCGAACTGTCAAGGAAGCGGGTAGGTATTGTTATGTAAAAATTCCCGTGCGCGTTCCGCGATGTGAATTCTTTTTAAACAAACCCGGCGTCCTCGTGTCCCTCCTCAGCGAAACGAGACACCAATGGAATTTCTCGCCATCGAAGCCGGGGCAGCTTTACAGAAATTATCCTCGCGGACTCTGAAAATTTCTTTCTCGTACCTATACGCTTCTCGGTTTAATACGTAGAATCTGACAGGGGCATCTATTTCCCCCTCCCCGGTACCGTCGACGCGTTTTCCAAAGGAATATCGACAAAAAAGATCTGTGAACGTGGAAACGTCCGAATCGTGACGCTTGAATGCCCCGCGGGTCGACCTAGAATTAATCAGCTCTTCGGTGATCTCTTTGGGCGAGCTGCTAAATCGATTCCGTTTCGTTTGGAGCGTATCCAGGAACGCGATAGTGGGTCAGAGGCACCGAACCATCATCCACTGATGACGGTTTGCACGCAGAGGGCCCCCGTGCACGCTCGATGGGGTCTGGGTAGCGCCTTGCTCCTCGCCGCCGTTCGTGACCGTCTCAATGGATTTTCGAGGGCGCGCGAGCCTGCAACTCTGCCACGGCTTAACATCGGCTCACCTACATTTTCGTCGTCGAGCGCATAAACCACCCCCTGGCCACTCTTTTTCCTCGTCGCTTCACCCCCGCAGCCCCCGAGCACGGCCCGGACGCTGGACGGAAAGACAAGGGGGGCCTGGTAGGCGCGCGATTCATCATCCCCCTTCGGCCACGGCCAGAAAATCCATTCACCGATCTCACCACGACACTACAGCGAGAGTGTGCCCACGCATTTTCGCAGCCCGAACGAAGGTTGAAGCTTCTCGTCGTTGCTCTAGGTCGTAGTTAGTAGTTACGCCTCCCTGGTAGGCTTCCCTTACGTGGCCAATGTACGAGTAGAGTTTCCGACAGCGTTAGAATCTTTGGTGGACGAAGATGGAAAGATCGTGAAGATAGAAAGGGTAGACGGAAGATGTGTTACTTTTTGGAGACTCGGCTCGTCTGAATGTCCCCAGTCCCTGCCAAGGGTGTACTTGTAGCTTTTGTAAAGGACAGGTTGTTTCGAGGAAAATCGATGGTAGGTACACCAAGTTTATCGTGGCTCGACCCCACGAGTGACGCAACCATATTAGGTACTACAGCCTAAATTATTAGTGTGCCGCGTGTCCAAGCATAAACCACGACGTTTATGCCAAAAATGTGCCACGACCTGTGGAGATGCGCGAGGCGCGCTAAAAGAACAAACAACAGAATTGCCCGGACTTGATCCCCCGCAGCCGGCGGCGACGACGACCGAGGGAGGTAGCGACGTCTCAGAGGGATGAAAACATCCAGATGATGCACGATCCACTGCGTGTTTTATTTGAATTTCAGTCAGCCTCCATCAGCGAAATGGATTTAATTCGCCGAGATCGGCTAGACGCGGTTTCAAATATTTCACAAGAAGGACGCGCGGAATTTGCATCGGGAATTGTTTGGCTCGTATTATATATTGTTGCGTCCATGCAAATTGGTCGAACGAATCGACAGAATTATTCTCCGCGCATATAGGTACCTATATCTTCTGTGTGGGTTATGCGTAGAGCGCAACATTTTCACGCAGCACGATGCGACGCTATTTTAAATATGCACATCTGCGCGATTTTCCACATATTCTCGCGCGTGTGCACGCGTGTGCTCGATCGCAGAAGATACAGCGGTGTTACGGGTATGGAAATAACGTCTGTACGGCACGCGTGTAAATCTCAACAAATATTATCTTTGCCACTGCTCCCTGCGAGCTCGGCTCTTGCATATTTGCTCAAAAACTGTAGGGTACACTCGATATTAATCCCCCGTTCTCGAACGAGATACGTTGCCTGTCTCCCGTCATCCTATCGTCTGAAATATGAACGTGCAACAAGGTTCGCAGAGCTTGTTTTAATCCTAATTCATTTCTCAAACGGTTCAAAGAAATTTCCATCCCCCTTTTGACTTGAGTAGGTATCGTTGAAAGCTCCTTCGAACCTCCCTAGCATGTTTAAACAGACATGGATTTGCAATGCATCTTCCTTCCGATGCTCCAATGCTCCGATGCTCCAATCACCGAGTAGGTACTTACTTACACCTCGATCTCCATGTTGAGTGACTCGTTCACGCGCGCGCCAAGCGATTCCTCGTGTAGCTACCGATACCCAGAATCGCGGCCACGTTTAAATTGCGCTATGAGCCGTGTTTCTGTTACATTGTGCTGACCACGTACGGTCGCGGGGTGGCGAGTAACAGCCAGCGGTCTCAGACATATCTGCGGTCTTACGTAGTCGTATAGGCTGACATTTAGACGGTACAACACGTGGCTCGCTCGGCCAGCGTGGACCCTGGTCCACCCCCGGCCAGCCACGTACTCCACTTACTTACAATGTTGTTCGTGAACCCAACAAACAACACCCGCCAACCAGCCCGTGAACGTATATACAGTAGGTAATCCAACACTTCCCCTCCCCCCCCCCACCCCCCACCCTACACCCTTGCCATAGACGTGCCACCTCAGATTTCTCTGCGTCTTCCAGCCAACGTTGATACACTCCCGCTACAAGCCCGCTGATTTCATTCCGTTCGCCGAGCGTTTATTTAAAAGAAACATGGTAACCCGACTTCTCGCTTCGCCACTGCTGAGTGCACCCTCGTATCAGCGATGCCGAGGCCTTCATCTTCCTATTAGTCCGGGAGCCAGTGAACATTTCTAGTGTCTCACAACAAAGCTGAAATTTTGTGAAATAATTGTTTATGTTGTAAAACCAATGGAAAAATTAGTCTGGCAGCCTATAAGCGATGATAAGACCTTGCCAGACGTTTACAAATGAATCGAGCGTGTAGTCAAATCTCTCACCGCGACATTGAATTTAATATTAACTTTTATAAAAGATCGACGTCTAATATGAAGTATGAAGTGGATATGATTAGTTTCTTTACAATTTTATTATAGTATAACGATAAAAAATTTATTAATAAACTATGTTACAATACTTCACAATCTGAACTCTCGCAATCGGAATTGTCTAATTCTGTTTCACCATCTTCAGTGGCAGAATCGCTTTCTGAATTCTGGTGCATTTCACTCCTCAAGCCGTTAGTATCTGCAAGATCTTCCTGGTCAGTTTCAATCAAAACTTCACTCACGAAAGTTGGCAGTTGATCACCTTCAATGTCGCGGTGAGAGATTTGACTACACGCTCGATTCATTTGTAAACATCTGCCAGACTGCGATTTTCTTATTTTGTATTAAATTATTTATTAATGGGTGGAAATTCAACCTTGTCGCGATGAGTCGGGGATGCTCTCAAACTTGAAATGTTCGAGGGCGTGCCCTTTGGCCCTGTCCCCGGTCTCGACTGCCAGACCGCCCGTTCCTTGACTTTTAGCATAAGGTTAATTAGGAAAATGATAGAAAAACCTCGTCGCGACGAGACACTAAAAACGTTCACTGGCTCCCGGACTATATAGGGGTGCTGCTTTCTCTACTCTTCCCAGGGTTCGTTGAAAGCGGTGTGGTAGAATCGTAGTTCTCTTTGTTTCCTTTGCTTTGCAATTTTGGGTCGATGTAACGAACAGTACCTAAACTGTACGGAATTCTCGAGTATCTTAAGGGGACCGTCCGGTCTAAAAATCGTTTTTTTTTTATTTAATTTTTCGAATGTTCGACCTTTTAAGAATACGTGTTTAAAAGGATTTTTTGAAATTCGTAAAATTCCTGAAGTTATAGGCATTTGAGTAGTGGCAAATGCATGGGTCACAAACGGCCACTCGGCGCTTTAAATGCGTTTTTCTCGAATCATGCTGTTTCCGAACGGTAGACAGCATAACAAAAGAAATTATTAGGTAACCGATTCCAGACAACTTGGTGGCATTTTCTCTGTAATTGAATTCACTATCGCATCACCCTTTGACCATTAATTTTAAAGGTCATAGTTCTTTGTTATTAACATTTTTAGGCGCAGAACTACCCCATTTTTTGCATGTTTGTGTTCAAACGTGTACCAAACATCGCCAATTTGCTTTATTTGCCTTCTTAAAGGCTGATGCGATAGCGATTGATATAAGCTGTGAGAATATTTTTGGTTTTTCTATTTCATGGCAATCCTACCTCGAGAGTTCTACTGTCTACCGTTTACGCCTCTTTTGTTGCAGCAGTGCACTGAGCGCCACGTAAAATTCGAACCATTATAGGAAAATGATAAAAAAAATGTTTTTATATCCTTGAAGAACGAATAAAGAAAGACCATCAAGTTTTTTTACTGCAAGTTGTATACTTTTTTGAGAAAAAAAATCCTAAAGATCACCTATTTTCCAGCGTTTTGACCAGACGGTCCCCTTAGCGGAAGGAAAGTTTTACACATAGGTTGATGGGTTGTTTATCGATCACGAATTCGAAGCTGTGTTTAGACGCCGGAATCGTGGCGCTGAAACGCGAGAAGCCGGATCGTAACCCGCGTGGCAGTCGACAACCGAATCGCATTAAGTATCGCGTGCGGTGGCCAGAGATTGCGCTTACAAACACAGCAGCCGAATTTATATCGGCCATTCCTCGGAAGCCGCGACCCGGTCCACGTCCGCCACGCTTTCGTTATTCCAACGAAGCGAGGAGCTTCCGCGAGGGACGAAGGGGGAGGACTCGCGACAGCTTTCGCCTCGTTGAGATCCCAGCCGGCTTTCGAGGGCGCTGGCAAAACGGGCGTATTTTGACGGACCGCGATGTGCGCGGCTAACAATTAGTATAACGACAATCTGCCCCCTCGCTGTTGCACGCGCAAGGATCTAACAACCCTCCGGCGCTCGGAGAGGTCGAACGTCGCGCGTGAGGAGCCACCCTTGTTACGCGTGCATAGGTACGACGTGTGGAGAGAGAGAGAGAGAGAGAGAGAGAGAGAGAGAGAGAGAGTTTTCCCATTGGAATTCGTGTGCGTGCGCACTCGTCGAGAAAAAAAACCAACGACGACGTACAGTTTCCGTGTGCTTTTGGAAAAGACGGAAGAGGGACGAGGGAAGAATGTCGGCTACCAGCTCACCCCTCTCGTTGTTAGTTGGTCTCCAACCTCGGATGGAGAGGGGCAGAAACGGCTGGGGGAGGGAGAGAGAGAGAGCGAGATTGTCTCGCACCCCCGTGTCGGTCTTGAATGGGCGAGGCCCCCCGAGATTTTCATCCCGCGAACAGCCCGCCCTTAAACAGCCCTAAACTAAGTCACTTCAGCTCTGACGTTAAGTGTGACTGATCGTCCAGACATGCCTCTAAAATGGCCACCCAGCGTACGCGACGTCATCTCCCGACCCGATGACAATCGGGGACGTATGCTGATGTGGATTCTTTTATTTTTCTTCTCTTCCTGGGACGTGCCTGTTAATGGGATCTTGCTGCTTAGCGTTTGCGATTAATCTGAATATCCAGGGGTCGTAAATAGTGGAAGTCTAGCTAGCTAAGTAGCTACTGTTTAGCCACTGTTTAGATAGAAAGCTCAGATGCGCGGTATCTTCGGTGGCCGAATCGGTACACCGATTCAAATATCGTTCTCTTTTGCTCGCAGCGATTTCGCACATGTCGCTTCTGTTGCAACGAGCGTCCAGCGATATCGCGCCGAAGAGTGTCAAGAACGAGTAAATATTTTCGTACAGGTTGTGCGTATCCGAGAGATGTTTGAAGGGGCCCGTTGCCGACACCTCGGCAAGGCCATCGCGTAACTACTGCACGCGAATCCCCAGCTTCTAACTTTCGTCCCCGTCTAATTGGCACGTAATCTTTGTAAACGATTCGCGCGCCACGCGAGCATGGACACCGTTATCTCGGCCGCTGGCGATAATTCCGTGCAAAAATGGATAATTGGTGTCGGCCGTGTTTTCCACTTGGACACGTACACTGCGTCGAATGACGTCACTCTGTCGTCCTCCGGCAAAGTATAACATCCTACATACCTCGCCGCGTTACACTCGCCACTGCATAGGCCAGCTGCATCGTCGCGGTGAGGGAAAACATTCTTCGGCCATGCCTAATTCCATGGAAATATACAATCCTCTGTCCGACGATCCGGCGTTTAACGAGCACCTACTTGTAAGGTAAGATTATAGCACAGGTGTGTAGCACGCTTATAAACGCATTCCAATTTCGAGAGGAACCAACACTGCCGAGAAAGATGCATCGGAAGAGATCGTTGTCGCACGCCTGTTCGTGCACCAGTGTGCCGAAGGTAATAAAGGAATATGTAGGACGTAATCTTAGGCGTGTCGATTTGTCGATTTGTCGATTTGTCGATTAGACGCGAGGCTAACGCGCCATTATTTTACACCTTGGCTTTCGCCCAGCTGACCCGAGTTTCGGGTCCTGTAATTCCTTGACGTCACGGCTTTTATGGATCACTGTTTCTCTTCTCTTCTCTTTCTTCTTGGTACTGTGCTGTTGACTCGGGTCCTTGGTCGCCGGTGGTCCACGTTGCGAATAACGTATCGCGGAGCTGTATTTTAAACGAAACTCTAGACGCGCTGAGTTTAGGCAGGTCGAAGATAAATACTGCATGGGGGAGAGTCATACAGTACCGGCCACTTTCAGCTTTTGTACTGTAACTTGGGCTACTGTTGGTAAAAATCAAATTTCAAACAAGTAATTTGTAGTGCAAATGGTGCTTAATAAGAGGGGACAAATCGTTTTTCTCAAATTTTATCATAAAGATCAATAATTCGCTGGAATAAAAAAGTTGTAATTCGCAGCGAACGAGCTAACTGGAGTCCAGTACCGGCCAACTACATTGTTAGTACCTAGATTGTAAGGTTTAAGTAATTAATAATGTTAGTAAAAATGTTTGTAGGTAAATAGAATAAAACTTTTATTTAAGCTTGTCTACAAATGTCACATGTGAAATGATCGTACATTTTCTTGGCCTTTACACTCCACGTGAGCCCAACCCTTGCAATTTGATGCACTACACCCAATCTTTGTCGAACGATTCTTTGCAAATGCTGCACTCATTGTCAGTGATTTGTTCGGCAAAACCTAGTTTAAGTTTACTTTAGTTTAGTTTAGTGTAATTTTGTTTTATAATAGCATTTAATTTCGGACATTCTTCTGCAGAGAAACAAAAAAGAAAAATCTAAGGACTCTGATTATAGGAAAGAATAAAAAAAAATTGCTCGGTACTGGACGACTATAAGATGGCCGGTACTGCACGACAAGCACGTGGACAAAGTTTTTAGGTTTGATGCGTAATATACAAAGCAAATTGAACAAAAAAACAGGGCATTTATGTATAGCTGATAGTCTAGAAATAATGTAGGTACGTAATATGAAAAAAATATTTAGGTAATTACGTGAGAAATAAAAGTATGAGCTATGAAATATAACATTTGTCGTCCGAAATACCAGCATACCTAAACGATAATAGGGTAAGTACCTACGGAAAGAAAAAGAACGCCGCCGGAATACAGTGCTGCGGACTCTATAGTATTTATTTATTTATATATTTATTTATTTATTTATTTCTCCATCGACACTGCAGTTAACTAACATTAGAAGCGAGGTCTAGCTTTGGCCGGTAGGTACCTACTGTATGACTCTCTCCTATAGCTTGCACCTTTAGCTCACGAACATCACATTCGCGGGAAACGAACATCGAAAGAACACGGATGCCTGCGATCTATTATATTACCCTCCAATCCCATCCCCGAGATCGCAGGAATTATGATATAGGGACTGATACAGATTGAGCACACAAATTAGAGCAGAGGAACTCGGAGATAAAGGGAAGGAAGTGTTTACTACAAATATTTGTAAAGCAGCCTCGGGATGGCATCATATAAATCACCGTCGATACATAATTCCTCGTCGGCTGTGTTTTCGTCGCAACAACCTCGAAGAGGTAGGTAACTCTCTGGAAGCCTTCGTCACTGGTTTTGCACAATCCTTGAAGGTGGAGTAATTTAGTGACAATCGACGCGGCGATTATTTCTCAACGAGTATAAAGATCCTTCGTCGGTGAGGTTGGTTGCCGTGCCACGTTTCAGAGAAATGAATTCGCCGCTGGAGAGTGTGAAATGTATCGGCGACACCTTCCTCGGCAATAATTTCGCTAAAATATTGCCGTTTGGATGATTGGCCGATGCTCGACATAGGTAGGGCCGTTCCCGTGGCCAGAGAGAACGAACGCTTCACGCATTCTCGATGCGTTTCACAGTCTTTACGGCTTATTATCACCTCCATGCGTTTGCCCTTTCACCCAAGGATATACATCAGAGCGCGGAGGAGGTGAGAGCTCGCTAAAGGAGCCTGAGTCCGAGTACGAGCCCGAACCCGAGCCCGAGCCCGAGCCCCAGCCCGAGCGTTTCTTCGAATCCACGAGGCCGCGCTTGGCGAGATTGTAACAATCGACCAATTAAAAACCTCAAAATAGTAATGCGTGCATTTCAGGTGTCCTTTTAGCTTTGATCGTTGCTTAAACATATTTAAATGTTCATAATGCAATAATAACTTGTATCGCTGTGCGCGCGAGGGTTCGTGGAATAATTTGACGCAACGAGCTGCCTACCGAATAACTATTACCGTTTTGACACAAAAGATGTTGAAAGTTGAAACTTTACAGGTGTTTTCAAAATCGAATTTAACAAAACCGAGGATGATGGCGACAAACGGTTTGCGGATTCGTTTTCAGCGCACCAACACCTATGAGAAACGGCTATTGAATGTTACAAGTCCAGATGGCTGTCGAACTCTGTAATCCTGCCTCCACGCGCGTGGCTCAGCGAACACAATGTTCATGGTTTGGAATCATGTATCTGACGAATCTGAACGCTCTATCAAGCGGAAGATTCGATAATTAATTTTCTTCCTCCCATATCGTGTTCGTATAGGAGTAGGATATTCACTCAAGAATTATATTAGAAATAGATTTTGTTTTTTGTTTCAACGGGATGTGCCAAACTGCCAACGAAGTGGAAGGAATAAGTGAAGCCAGAGCAAGAGTTTTTCTCCCTTCGACTCTAAGTACCTTTCGTTATTTTTGCCATTCGACTCGGTAGTAAACGGCACGACTCGTCTGTTGGTCGCGATTTTACCATAGAGAGGAGCGACCGAAGAAAGCAACGAGAAAACGGCTTAGCGATATTTCGCCATGTGCGAATACGAAATTTCCGAGTTTCGTAACACGGAAATCGGTTAAACGCATCGATCCACGCGCGTGCGAGTTTTTGGGCCAGAGTTACACGAATACTTTAGTCGCGCATGCTTCTTATTCGAGTAGATCGAATAATCCAACTACACTATTCAGTTACCTAAATATGGAATTACTCGTTTGGCCTGAGGAGCAGAGAGAAGATTTCTGTCGCATAATTGAGAAACACGTGGATTAAAGTATCCACGGCGAAATGGTGGGAGGAAGAACAGATCGGTGTGGAGTTAGGCACCAACGGCGTAACCTTGGACGCCTGTCCGATAACAAGGATGTCTGTTATGCTGACGAGGCATCCTCTACCGTAATCAGGCAAGCATATACCGCAAGCATCAACTACACGCGCAATAAAAATATGCAAATGAGTGCAACGGCAGTCACCGTTCACCGGGGCCCTGTGTCCCGAAATCCGTTACCTAACAGCTAGCTGAATATCGCCGAAACTTAATCTTCGCGGGCCAACTGCCCTCCCTGAATTTCAAAGCGGTGAAAAATTCGAGAAAATTCAACCCACACTTTCTCCGTGGATTCCTTTAAAAAAAAAAGCAGTCCCACCAGAAGTGACAGGGATGCCTACCTACCTACCTACCTACCTACCTACCTACTTTGAACCGTTCGAGTGGAGCAGCAAAATTTCAAACGTTACGTATGCAGAACGGACTTTCAGCAAGTCAGCGATGGTAGCGCGAACAGCCAAAGCTGCGTTTAAGCCGCGCTTCGCGTTTATACAGCCCCGAAGAAATAAGGCGCAGTTAATTTGCTCGAGAAGCTCGACCCGTAACGCGACGTCGTCGCCGTTGCGAATCAAGAACGGAGCCCTGACGAAATCTCACGAATCTCGCGTGGCCATAATCCCCGATGGCGGTTGCCTGCCGTGACGACCCGCGACGCGCCTTGCTCTTTTTACTATTCGGCCCTCGGCTTCACGGTCGCCTTTATTTAACGATTTCTCTCTCGTTTCACTGAGCCAGCCGCGGCCGATGCAGGCGAGCTTCGATGGGCTGGGCTGCCAATTTGGCAGGATTATTGGAAGCTGTTGCTTCGTCGCGAAGAATAAGGATCCAAGGATCCATCGACAAGAGAAAGCTCGCAATAGGGGTATAAATCGCGGGAGCGTCGATGACGTTGATGGCGCTAAGTTAGAAATAACATCCACTCACGCTTCATGATGAGTCCTCGTGTATCCGTGTCTTCACGTGGCGAACGAACAGTGGCACATGTTCGCGTTAAGCCCGTACCGCGAGCTTTCGCGTGGCTAGTGTTGGGTCAGAGGACAAGAGGCGGCGGAACTTAAGGTCGTCGTAAGCAAAACTGAAGTTCGAACCGGGAGTCGGGACCCGGTGTTACATATCTCCCCACCACCGGCCCCCGTTTCGGTCATGTGGGATTTACATGCACGAGAATGGTTACGATTTTCACGAGAAGGAAGGCGCGTCTCAGTCAGTGATGCCAGTATCGTGGGACGCGGGACCAAACGCTTACCCCCACTATGACCTACCGTCGTCTCCCACTATGCCCTACCCGCGCCCCCCACTTTCTTCCCACCGCACTGCACACAAGAATATTTTTACTCCTGTCCGTGTGAGCTGCCTGTTGGGCTGCCGGGCACACGGACAGGGGTAGGGTTATGCTTGTGTGCAGTGCGATGGGAAGAAAGTGGGGGACGACGATAGGCCATAGTGGGAGACGGCGGTAGGTCATAGTGGGGGTAAGCGTTTGGTCCCGCGTCCCACGATTCTGGCATCACTGATATCACTGCTGGCGTCTCTCTGTCTCTGTGCTCCAGAGACGAAAGAATGTCTGCGCCCTGCCTCCGATCCACGCGAGACAAAGAGGAATTTCCTTCACTGACAGCTGGCGCGACGCTCGATTACCTACCTACTTACCTGCAACTGTACCACGAGTGTAGGTACCTATTAGCCTCACAAAAGTTCCTTCAAGTGACGAAGTAGCGAAATTCTTAATAAATTCTTCAAGGGGGGAGGCGTATCTAGGACGGTCGAAGCAACATGCTTCTTTGGGAATTTTTCCTAGAAAAACCGATAAACTCTTGTTCTTAAACAGTGGTCTATTGGAAACAGTACCACGATGTCTTACGGGTATTTCAGTGTTTTTTGTAGCAAAAAGTATTGAAAGATTTGTGAGTTATAGGCGACGCTCGAGACGTCCTTTTTTTATATGAAATTATCTACCTAGGCGCTATCGGTTTTGGATTTTGGAAAAATTATTTTCAGACAAAATGGCGGCTGTGCAAAATGGCGGTTGAAGCATCGATAGTAGCGCGTAGATTTTTAACGCTAAAATAGGCCTGCAAAGCTTCGAGTAAATCGGTTCGTTCATTTTTGTGTTACATATGCGTGTCACCGACTTTGAAAACATGATTTTGAGGAAATGCGTCTAAAGTTTTTGGGCCTAAGCGCTACAGACCGAGGAACACCTACCCACTACATAGGTACACGCGTATAACTTTATCAATTTTGGTCGAATTAACCTAGACACTTTCAGGAAATATTTTCAAGATGTAATTATTTAAGTAGGTACTTGAAGAAAATATAGAAACCGAAAAATTTCTAGGTACGTAGATCTACATGGTAACCTCGTCCAAGAGTTTCTTAATAAACCATAAAACATTGAATGTTCCATTGACAAATAAACTCGCTGGATTACATACCTAATCGGAACACCATTATTTACCTATATAGGTAGGTAGGTACTTGCCTGTCGCGAAACAATGAACGTTACCGGTAACGTGAAAGTTACCTCGATTTCGTGGGCGCAGGAATAAAATTCGCGAACTCAGTCAATTACGGGATAAACGACCGGTTGGACGAACGTGCGCGCAGGTATATAGGTAGTTAGCGCAAAGATTTATTTATTTGTTGCGCCCGAGGAAGAACGACCGCGATGTTCTCGTTCTAAACGATCACGTCGTAAATCTGAATCGGATGAACCACCGGCGGCTAGTCAGCTACCGGTAGGAGGTCCTGGCGAGGAAGTATCGGATGTCGTGTTTCTACACATGTCGAAACGCTTATGTCGTCTTCACCTATCCGGCCACTAAAGCGATCGTGTCACAGCTGGATTCCTCGCGGCCTCTGTGATCCTGACCGCCGCTGGACATTTGCGGAAATCCATCTGGGGTAACCGATAGCGATCGTTTTCCCGGAGTTCGCGCCTTCGTTTCCTTTCCAAACAACGGTGGAGATTTCTCGCGAGAAGAAACGGGCGGAGGACGGGAGGGTGGGACAAGAATTGGAAGGGAATCAGAGTATTATCCGTGGAAAGTTTACGCGTTCCCTTCGGAGCTCGTAAAATCGAAAGATCGAACCGTTTCGAAGGCGACGGTTAAATGGGAGCCGGAACAGAGAGCAGCTTTGTGTCTCGTCACACGAAACCACGAGCATAAACGGCGCCGAGCGTTGTTCGGTGACGGAAACCACGAGAAATCGGACGTGGGTGAAGAAAAGTGAGCGGAGTGAGCGGATTTGTCGACGAGCGACGTCGTCGGCAACCCCTCCGCGGGGGTGATTTGAGTAGGAAGGAGTTTTATGGGCCCCCGTATTTGCTCTCTCTCTCTCTCTCTCTCTCTCTCTCTCTCTCTCTCTCTCTCTCTCTCTCTCTCTCGGCACCCACCACCAGGCGTTGAACGGCCAAGGCGTGATTTTACGACGTCGACAAATTTGATTTGTTTCCGATACGAGTGTAGCAACGCGAGACTAAATAAATTTTTGGCACGCGTTTAATTTTAGAACGGAGGACACCGCAGGAAGCGAGGGATTACATTATTCTTCGATGCCGTCGGAATCATGTTCGTTTTCTGCGGTGGGAAAAAAGATTTTCTGGCAGAAAGCAATCAGACATTTCTGTGTAGGTATACCTAGTGAATGTCCGATAGGTAGGTAGTATGAATCAGAGCAAATGGTAGACACAATGTAAATCCTTCGGCGCCAATACCTAGGTATGGAACGCGTGACAAATCCCGCGAAGGATTCCAGAATATTTTCCAATGCACCGCGTTTCGGAGTAGGCCGTTAGAGAGACCGTCTAAGAACTGTTTACGCACGTGCCAGGATGTTGTATGCTCTACAGTTCTACACGAATGCAGTTGCTACCATTATTACTATAAGGCCGTACAACAGTGTACTATTATTAGCTGCCTGAAACGTTTGATTTTCAAGTTGCTCGTATTAAAAGCAACACTGCTGCTCAGTCTACGCTTTCGAAACGGCTAAAATACAGAGTCTCAAGTGCAACTTAACATTAGTAAAATTCTCTCCCTAAATTATTCAATGGTGGCAGAAGAGTGTAGTGAAATAAATCACACAGATCTAATCCCTCGAATCTATGTGTTATGAACGATGCGTGACCCAGCCGAAAAAATATTTGAAAAGCACACTGCGAGTGTTTGAAAGCAGCAGGGCCGCGTCAGGGAAAAACGGAGCAGCGGAGACTTACGCTGTCGCGAGACAGCTGCGCTGAGACATAAGTCTTCTCGTGGGCCACGGAAGGGTACCGTGCCAGGACCCGCGAAAGGATCACGTTTCAGAGCACCGGACATTTTTCCCTACAAATGACTTGGGGAAATGGTACGCCCGCCGTTAGGGGAAGCCCGGGCAAAGCGAATGCCCTGGGCAAAGCGGATAGTCTTTTTCTTTGCTTTGCTATCAAAGATGGTCCCACGAGTTTTTCCTGATCTAGAAAGCGACCGGTTGTAGACCCCATGACAATGCAATAAAGTATGTAATTGCTGTGGTGCGTCGTTTGTGAAGAAAAAACGAAAATTGTGCGTTTTCTTACACATTTCGCTCAGGTAGGTACGTGGCTTGATTATTAATAGTTATCGGTATTTACCACAGTAAATATTTTTTATAAGAATTCTGTGTTCTTAAGATTCTATTAGAGGTTAACATTTTTAATTTGTTGTTCATACTTTTATCAAACATTACAAGTTTCCACCAAGTGGGTTCTTTGGGCAAAGCGGATGGGGGTAAAGCGGATGGTCAATCCTCTTTGCCCTGCTAATCTCGGTCATATTATTATTGCCGTTTTATTTTATTCTAGCATGGTTTTCCAGTACAAACGTAAAACAGATCAATCCAAGGAAAATATCGGATATTTCTGCTTGGTATGTTTTGAGCCATACTCCGACCCCCCATCCGAAGACTGGATCCAGTGCAGCCAATGTACCAGATGGGCCCATGAATGCTGCACTGTATATGAAGGATCTGGCAGTTACTTCTGTGACGAATGCCAAGATTGACTTTGCGTTATTTAATAACATCCGTTTTGCCCGACCCCCTCATCCGCTATGCCCAGGGGGGTAGGGCAAAGCGGATTGATTGACTTATTTACGTTTTTCATTTTAAAATGCTTTAAATGTTTTAGTTACCGATTTTTTCGTTATTGTATCAGAAAGCTGATTAATTTTAAATGATTATTAATATAAAAAATATTTCTTATCTTAATTGTAACTGTGTTATTTTTCTCACTAAACCTTAACATATCCGCTTTGCCCGGGCTTCCCCTACGGCTGCCGCGGCACGTATCTACCTACCTAACACGCGCTTCTATTTAGGTACTTTAGCAGGCGCATCTCGTTGCACCTATCGTGTAGACTGTAGACTGTAGGGCAGCAGCGGAGGGATTTCAACCCCTTTCGCCTCGAGCAGGCAGCAATGTTTTCGAAAGGACGCCTCTGGGATACTTATAGGTAAGTACTTAAGCTAAGCGATTAGAATTAGAGGAAACGTTCAGGCAACCGTGAAAAACGACACGCGCGCCGCCCGTGCCGTGCTGCTTTCGCGATTCATCAATACCCACACCTAAGTAGGTAAAGTATTTAATCATCAATGTACCTAAATGAAAGGATTTTTATTGACCTCTCACGTTGTTGTTCGCGTTGGCTCGTAAATCGGATAAATGGGGATGTTAATGTTGAATGGCAGCGGGAAACTTGTTGTGACTCTTTCATTCAGATGGTGGAATGAATTATCGTTGTCGGGGGAAATGATGAATTTATACAGATGAGGGTAAGTTCGAATCGTGTCGGGCGCTGCTTCTCAAGGAACTTTTCGAGGAAAGGGTGAGAACATGGCTGTTGGGTCTCCCGGACACCATGCGGGTACCGTACCGTAACGTAATATTCGGATACATTCGACGAGCATAGACAAACAATTTGCCGGCATCCTACCTATTGCATCGAATTACAACCTGCGCGTGTAAATTATTCCGTCTATAGTAGGTTGAAACGTAGATCGCACGCGATTGGGGATGATTCAGTATTCCCTCGCTACCCCTTTTTCGCACGCCGCTACTTCGAAAGATACATATCGAATGTCTCGAGTAATCCGTGGAAATTTTGAAAAGTGCAATCTCGGTTAAATCTAGCAGCGTGATCGAACGAACTGGAGGTTACTCTCATTGTCAGTGACGAAGTCAGTGTCAGTCTCTTTCGAAACACGAGATTACTACATTTCTTGAAATCTCCACCGATTTAAGTGGCAGAACGTGTCAGGTGCGTTTGTTTTACGAACCTTTGTCCAAATTCATGCCCTCGCCGGCATTCCACCGGGGAGAGGACCAATTAGTCTCCATCGGCGCGAAAGTGATTTCGGCGACAGGAGCTTTCCAGGTGACGCACTTGACACACTTGGAACGTTCACGGAATCCCATCGATTATATTATAATTGGGTCAGCACGCTACATCGTCCATACACTAAGTAGTCATCGTCCGTGGTGCAGCAGAAATTTCATTATCCCTCCAATTAACAAATTCGTTAATATCCAGCGAGAGATCTCGGTCCAGGATACTGTATCACGATAAAAACAAGTTCCCTAACGTTCTCTTGCTTCACGAAAGAGACATACTTAGGTACCTAGGTACTTAATATTCAGAATATTCACAATCTCAAACGTCGATATTTCACTTGCCTGCGCGCACTTCACACCCGTCCCCGACGGAACTTCACCTGCAAACGCGAACACTCTCCGTAGCAAATACAGTTCCTCGTAAGCAACAACCACATTTTTTTTCATCCAAGATAAACTAATATTTTAAATATACGTTTACCCCTCCAACGAGTCATTACGTTTCACATTGCTTTTTATACTTTCGCACCCTGCCGCGTTTCGAGATGACTTTTGGTCACCGTAGGTCCGCGATCGAAAATACGCGCGTCAGCCCCCGTAGAGGCGGTGGTGCCCTCTTCTTTTTTTTATCCAGGGAGAGATTCACCTCGCGGGATCAATTTATTGGGCCGTGGCTGCACGTGTGTACTATTAAAACAGTGCCGTACGCATTTAGGTATACAACTGGATGCACGGTGCACGACGCTGGACTCCCCACCGAGCGTGGACCAACACTCCTCCAACCTGCTACCCTTTCTTCCATCTTTCTCTCTTTGCCCGCCCCTCCTCCCCCCCCCCCCCTCTCCTGGATCGCGATCCTGGAAAAGCTCCCGTGGCACAAACGCAGCAGCCGCATAAGCTCGCGAGTTGCGTCTGTGTCAATGATTTCTAACGTAGGCGGTACTTAAGCCCCACTCTCAACTCGACGAGGGCGATATGGAAGTAGCCCGATTTCGCTTATTTTCACCAGCCCGTCTTCTCTTTCATATAATCACCACTTCCAGACCTCGATTACCTATTTTACTTTCTGTAATTATTTTCATTGCAAGAACGTTTGTGGCCAAAAAATTCATTGGACGGCGGTTGAGAACCACTAAACTATGCGTTACAGGGAAGCATTGTTATACAGCTAGATAACGCCTCTCGCTCTGATTGGTCGGCTGGGTGGCCCCCGGCTGCCACGCCTAGTATCCCCTCCACAAACTTACCGACGCACACACGCAAGGCTACTCTTTTCTCCTTCGTCGCCGCTTCCGTTGCCGCCTCTCTTTGTCAGCGGCCCCACTCCTCTGGCCTTTCTTCTTCACGCTCCTGCGCACTGCAGCCACTGCTACACACGCGAGTTTAAGCGTAATTTTTTGTTCAAGCCTCATGTACTGTCCACCGTAGATTTTTAAGGCCACTCTGCATTATTGTTTGGCAAATGTATTTTGCATGTTGAACAAAACAGTCGATATTTAGATGTGTTTGGGATCATGTAAAATTAGCATTGATATTTTTATCTTTTTTTTTAACATGCTTGGTTTTCATGGTCTTTGTTGAATTGTTTGTTATGGAAGTAGATGTTATTAGACGTGATTGTACGGTGGTAGTGACACGGTGGCTCCAAACCTCCCGTTAAGGTCGTATTTTTAATGATCCGCATGGATCGGGTACGGTCAGCAGGTAGGCTGCAAGATTTTACAGCATGAAAATCGCTTCCAGATGTTGGTCAAATAACCGTATTGCTAAATACAGCGTGGCCCATTCGGCGCAACAAGTTCTCACGCCTAAATTTACTATGCCACCACACGAAAACTCGTTAACTGAATAGTAACTCGAGTTTTTGCCTGTTTAACTTGTATTTTACGGCGACGGCAGTAATATGCGACCATTTTATGAATGGATGACCGTTTACAATGCTTCCTTGCATTCCTTTTTCTATCCGATAGAATATATTTAATAAAACCTGTTCGACTTTATGCTATGAAGCTTTACAAGTGTGTATATTGTGTATTAATATTTTGCCTCTGTTTTCCAAGGAATTACTAGCAAATCATTTGCAGTATACTCGGAATTTCAAGTGGTGTATTATTTAAATTTCATATTTTGTACCATTTGGTTAGTGTGCAATACAGGACGAGGTATTAGCACAGACGAGCTATTGAAATTCCAGATACCTCATCTGTGGCAGAATAGATTTAATCAGAAAGATCGAGGGTTTAGAGCTCCCATACCATTTTCGTATCGAAAGCAGCGTTATCGATTCAGAGTGGAATTCGACCGCAATTTTACTAGTGGTTAAAATTCAAACTAAAAGGAAACGGGGGGACGGTTTATAGGATAGACTTATCATCCAATGTAATTTTGTGTACATGCCCCCTTAGTATTTTCGTGTCACATCCAACGTTATCGGTTCAGTCTAAAATAAGATTACAATGCTACGAGTGGTAGGAATTAAAATTAAATCCTATAGTGTTATGACTACTTTCAAGAAAGAATGTCTCTGAAGAACGACTTATAGACAGAAAACTGTTTGATGCAGAGCGAAGTAGCACAGACGAGATATAGGATAGACCTATCAACCGATGCATTTTTCTGTCACCAGTTTGGGGGGTCCCAGGACCTCTTTACAATTTTAAAGTCGCATGCAACGTTACCGGTGAAGTCTCGAAACATATTGTAACGCAACGCGTGGTAGGAATTAGAATTCAACACGTGTAAAACTAGGTCATTCGAATTCCGCGATTTACAAATGATTCTGTTAGAGTAACAATTTAAACATTGTTTTATAAACGTATTCCGTGCAACGACAGAGAAAAAAGGATCACAACAAAACAAGAACACATACGCCTTTTAACCTTGCTGTTCTATTCCAGTTTATTTAACGCAAAACAAATTTATTGAACATAAAATAAAGATGACATTGTTTATACTAATAAACAATGCCATCTTGCAGTTTATAGCTTACACGGGCTTTGAAGGAATACCATGTTTGAGCACCATAGTTTCTTGATTCCCGAAATGGATTTTCGGAGAGAAATCCGCATGAGTCGTTTCAACACATTTCAGAGTATGTACTTGCCAAGTTGGACGCTGTTCATGAGCAGATGCCACTACATTCGGTCCTAAAATTATGGGTCGGTAACACAGTTTGGGTGGCGACACGAATATCCATAAGGTGATAGGTCTATCCTATACCTCGTCTGTGATTCTACCATAGTATTGCAAGTTGAAGAAATTCTTATATTTAGAGAGTAGAGATGCGGTAGCGTCTCGACGCCAAGTACATGTCAACATCCTGTACTTATATGGCGACTGTCATTTACTCGTCGCTATCAGTTACTCGTCGCCCGGCTAATCCAACCTTACCTGAAACTTATTTCATTAATATCTCATCGCGCCTGCAATATTTTCTAAATTTAAAGTCATTTTTCTTGTGTAAACCGCATATAAGCTTTCGAATAAGACCAATTTCAATAAAATCGGATATCGTAATATCGTCTCATGGATCAATCGGAAACGGTAAGACTTTTCTCTTGATTCTTTTCCAGTCAAAATTTTCGTCAACATAATACGTATACGCGTTATACGCACACCTTCAGCCAAAACGAACTAATACATGTTTTGTTCGTCAATCGCTATCTTCACTAGGCAATCTACTCCAAATTTTGACAGCTTACAGTCACGTTATAACCTGACGAGTGTTCAATAAGGTAGGTTGTCAAAATTTGAGATTCCACGTGTTTTTACAAATATGTATCATTGTATCATTGAATTGCATCCAAAATGCAGTCTCAAACACAAGGTAAGTTGGCCAAATTTGAATTGCGTCCTGTTTGTATATTGTAAATATAACACATAACCACAAATTCAAACGGCCTGAAATCAGCCTGTAACCACAAATCAAATCCATTCAATCGATATGCAATCAGCATATAACCACAAACCAGTATTACTTTTTAATTAAATATTATTACATTTTTTAACATACATTTTGCGGCTTCGCTAGAGTTTTCTGAAATTATATTTAAAGTCTCATAATGATCCGTTCATATTTCCTCAAGTTATTGCAATTTATGTTTAAAGAAATATTGACTTTGGACGATGAGAAATATTTTGGTTATAATTTTTAACTCGAATATTAACGATTGGATAAACAAACTGTAAATAGAAAAAATATGTGTTGTGACGAGCTTTACAACATTATATTTTTTAAAATACAGATTAACAACATTTAATTTTCCAATCCTTTTTAGCGTTTGGGCAATAATTTTTCGCATTTTCGAGCGCTAGTCCCCCTTCATTGCATCCGACCCTTCATTACTGTGCTGCACGTTAAAAAAAACTGCATCGAAATTGATCCATTAGTTCCCGATTGTAAGTGATAAAGTAACTCTGAGGTAAGGTAAGGTGACAGCGGAAGTATTTTATACATATACCTACCTACGTAGAAAAAAGGGAAGAAGACAAAGAAGCGAAGTGAAAAAGAGATAAAGATAATTTTCATTCGTTACTTTGAATGATAGAAATTTATAATCGATTTCGACACAATATATTCGCTACGCAATAGTCGCTACTTATTCTTAAGCAAATGCTTAAGCATGCGGCATCCTCTACTAACCTAGTAGCTAGTAAAGGATGCCGAATGCTTAAGCATTTACTTAAGAATGAGTAGCGACCAGTGGTGGGTCCGTATTTTACCTAACGTAGAAAAGTGAATTTTCTACGCGTAGAATAAGACGTAGTAAATAGCTTAACTTTACTACGTCATGTATTTTATGTATAAAATCACATTGTTTGAAAAACCGTTGTAGACTTTGGCACGCCATAACCTGCATCGATATATCGCATTCATTAAATTCAGAATTGCAACAACATACTCATTGTTAGATGATGAATATTACCAACCATCTAAAAGTAGAACTGCATTTTTGGATTTAATCGAAATTGGTTGTATCTTGAAATTTGACGTTATGTAAATTTTTCGACAATGTCGTTCGAGTTGGAATTTTATAAGCTGGATGCAACTTATCAATAAAGTTCCTAAAGTGGTCAGATTCAATAATACTAAATGGAATGGTACATCCAAAGAAATAATCTGCTAAAGCTTTATCAATTTCTCCAGAATCCATGTTGATATACGTACAAATTCGAGTATCTTTTGCACACGAAAGATATGACTAAAAAATTTCATATTATTTATAATTTTGTTATAATTATATTCCAATCTTTCTTTTTAAAGTAATTTAAAACATTGTGCAGTAAAATCCAATACAATAGGTAGAGGTTAAGTGTTTGTATTTGAATTTTTGACATTGAATACATTTTCTACATTTTATACAATTATTTACATTTTTTACGTTTGTCACGTAGTAAATTCGATGTAACGTAGTAAACCCACCACTGGTAGCGACTATGAATACCGGCCTTAAGGTGCCCCCTCAGTGCTCCCTCTGTACCTGCTAAACCTAACCTTATTTTCCTTTCTATATATATATATATAAGAAAGAAACGGAGCGCTAGGGATTTTAGGGAACGCTATTAAAAACTAGGCACCGTATTTGGGGCAATAACATGCGCTTTTATTTCAATTAATATTTTTAACCAGAAAAAAATTCCATAATAAAAAGAAAACTAAAATCCCCACGAGATCATGCATCTTTGCGGTAGCATGATGCAGCACGATGCGCGTCTCTCTTTAATTCTGTGATTCTATGATATTTATACATATATGATTATACACATTGATCAGACGAAGATATGTACTGATTTGCAGAATGTGAAATAATGAATTTGCAAAGTGGGGTACATCCTGATTTTCGCGTCTCAGTGTTTTTTTTAAGTTCTACTCAAGTTTTCGTAAGTCGTCGTTAGTAAAAAGTGGCGCTATTAAGTGTGTCAACTTATAAGTGAAATCAGGGAACAAGTTTCGGATACGAGTGTGAACTGAAAAGCAACGAACGAACGTTAAGATTAACCATCCCTTTCCTCTTCTCCAGTAGTAATCTAGAAAAGTTCAGTTTCACATGATAATCGGTGTAAATGGAGAAGTGTCGGAAGAGAAGAGTTCTTAGGTATATGTATTAGGATATGTTGCAATTGATGTCATTCGATGTCAACAATGCTTTGTATTAATCAGTAAAAGGATCTCTTCGAAGGACATAAAACAAGGAGAACAAGGAAGTAAGAGAAGTTTGAATCGAACAAATTAGAAGATAACAAAAAATGAGTTCTCATCACCGATTAAATCCTCCTGGTGACATTGAACATATTAATCATCTGTCCGAGGACATCGGCGCTCTCTACCTCTCGGATGATTGTTCGGACGTGACTTTGATCGTTGGCGGTCAAAGATTTAATGGCCACAAAATTATATTAGCCGCACGTAGCCAATATTTCAGAGCCCTGCTGTTCGGAGGATTGAAAGAATCGACGCAAAGCGAGATCGAGCTCAAGGACGCTAATCTAGCAGCTTTCAAAGGTTTACTCGAGTATATATATACAGGACGTATGTCTCTTACCGATAGACGCGAAGAGGTATTTTTTTATTCTATTATCTAATTTGAATTATCCGTTGTCGTTGCTCGTTTTATAAATTGCCTTTTCGTGTAGGTGGTTTTGGATATTCTTGGATTAGCGCATCTCTACGGGTTTTCAGAGTTGGAAAGTTCTATATCAGATTATCTGAAAGAAATATTAGATATAAAAAATGTTTGCCCCATACTCGATGCGGCGCTTCTTTACCAACTAGATTTTCTTACCAGGGTATGAGCATGATGTCACAGTGACATCCAAAAGAATGTTTGAAAATAGAGGAATTAATCTATTCTAGGTTTGTCATGAGTATATGGACAAACATGCTTGCCAAGTGATTCTGCATGAGAGCTTTTTACAATTAAGCGCCGCTGCTTTGAATGAACTTATTGTAAGAGATTCATTTTACGCAGAAGAGATCGATATCTATTTAGCCGTGCGAGCATGGATAAACGCGAATCCCGAGGTCGACGGTAAGAGTGTTTTAGGTAAGCAAACATGAAAGACGGTACCTTTTTCTACCATCGAGACTAACACATTTGATTTTACAGATAAGGTACGATTAAGCTTGATCTCTATTACGGATCTTTTACATACCGTTCGATCAACAAAATTGGTTTCTCCCGAAGCGATCTTAGACGCGATAGCTGCGAGAACACAAATTCGAGATTCGGAACTTAATTATCGTGGTCTGTTAGTGGTCGATGAAAATGTCGCTCATCCTATGCACGCAGCTCAAGTTTTGCAGGGCGAAATGCGCAGTTATCTTTTAGATGGAGACACGAACAATTACGATATGGAACGAGGGTAAATTATTGAATACGTTCTCCGGGTTATTCATTTAAATTAAACGGTCTTCTTTACATTAGATATACAAGGCATACTATCACAGAGTCACAGGAACATGGTATATTGATTAAATTGGGAACCCAGTGCATCATTAATCATGTCAAGATGCTGCTCTGGGATAAAGATATGCGCTCGTATTCCTACTACTTAGAAGTGAGTGAAAAAGAAGCGTACCCAACGTTACACTATTCTACTTAATTAATTCTATACTATTTCACAGGTGTCTATGAACCAGAAAGATTGGATCCGAATTATCGATCACACACAATATTTCTGCCGTAGCTGGCAGTACTTATACTTTGAGCCGAGAGTAGTCCTTTATATTCGTATTGTTGGAACGCATAACACTGTAAACAAGGTAGGTAAAACAATCAACTTTTTGTTAAAGATATGTTCAGCCTTATACCTGTCCACGTTTATTTTTCATAACGTTCGTCGCCAAAGGTTTTCCATGTCGTGAACTTTGAAGCTTATTTCACAAATCATACAGAGAAGCTTCTTAACGGTTTTGTTGTTCCCACACGAAATGTTGCCACCATGGACCGAAGTGCTACTGTCACCGAAGGCGTTTGTAGGTATGTGGGCTATTATTCGTAATTATATTTTATAACTGATGACAAATCGCTGGTTTTTAATCTTAGAACTCGAAACGCTTTACTGAATGGCAATACTTTGAATTATGACTGGGATAACGGATACACGTGTCATCAGCTTGGTTCTGGCTCCATTCTAGTGCAACTCGGACAACCGTATATCATAGACTCGATGCGGTATGCGCTACAAGTTGAAAGACAGTGTCTTATAAGCCGATGATATACTTATTTAAAAAATTTCTTCGCTCGACACCTAGATTATTACTTTGGGATTGCGATGATCGTTCGTACTCTTACTACATAGAAGTGTCTGGCAATTCTTGGACTTGGGTTCTGGTTGCGGATAAGACCAGAGAAGCTTGTCGTTCGTGGCAAACGATACACTTCGAGCCACCTCGCCCTGTGGTGTTTATACGTATTGTCGGGACACATAATACAGCAAATGAGGTAATTATTCGGTAGCATATTTGAATTATATATACTTTTAATACGATAGTAACATTATACAATGGAATAATCACTGAGCTCCGTTTAGCTCCGTTTAGCTCCGGTCTGATAATTTCTACACATTTTCAGGTGTTTCACTGTGTTCACTTTGAATGCCCCGCGCAGATAAACGACAAAAGTGTAATTAAATCTCCGACACACAGAGGAACGCACCCGATACCTAGTGATACTGCCATTTCGCTAATACCTCCACCTCCAGAAACGGCTACCGAAGCGGTGAATATCGATCAGGAAGAGACGGGTTCCGATGATCACAATGTCTATTCATAGTCATCTTTATACTTTTAGATGTCTAGGAATAAATAATTCAATTCAATGATATTTAATTGATACTGTTTATTTGAACTGTACGTTGAGCAACAATCTTTCTGTATTGCAACTTTTTCGCGTTTGTATAATATTGGATAAGTCTGATTGTAAAAATAGCTGTACAATAAATTTTTTGACTAAAATATCTTTTCAATTTGACAAACAGCACCCCGATCCATTCCCTTGCCATTAGAAATTAAGGAAATTAGGTAGGGAGCACATTGAGGCATTTAAAAAAATAAGTAAATTGTACGTAACACAATTCGTTTCTGTAGTAAATGAGTAAACTACCTACCGTTTTCAAACAAATTATTATCGATCTCCATTAACTCTAGAGTCTATATAGACACTTCCACCGTAATATAACTAAATATTTCTCATGAAGTTATATAATCAACAAAATATTCACGCATCGTATAAAAAAAATTCCGATTGTTTTAAATAATTTAAATACATTTTTCATACACCTCAGTGATTCGTGATTCATCTCGAAGTAAATTCATTATTTAATTGAGAAAAGCGGTACATCCGATACAATTATTAGTAAATACACCGTAATAATAGTGTACGTTACAAACATATTCTAGTAACTTCATCTTTATCACTCATCTTCATCCTTATCACAATTTATACTCGTGTATACGTGTTATCAACGTTGCAATCCTAATAAATTGGATTAATATCGAAGTAAAACATGAAAGAAAGAAGTTGCGAATCGTCGTATTTAAAAATTTAATATAGGTACGTTTGGGCGTCGAATATGTAATGTGCATAGTGCGTGCGTTGATATATGTATGTACATCGCGCGCATGTACATACACACACATGCATATATATATATGTATCTAGATATGCACTGTGCCGCTGACAATGAGTGTAGTGGTACGTAGTAGCGCAGTATACGTTCGTGTATCTAGTTGAAAATAAATAATATTGAAAGAAATTGCAGTCCGCAAATGCAGATATATATCGCACGAGTGTGGGGTAGCATCTTTCGATGTTTGTAAACGAAATATTAACAATAGAAGTGACGATGACACCAAACACTTTAAATTAAAGAAATGACCACCTAACACGAATACTTACTTACGTGCCGCACAAATACGATTAGAAACAATATAGCGACAGAATTAACAACATTAACGAGAACAACAATAAGAGGGTTCGTTTGGGGGTTCATTTAAGGTGGGAAACCTCACGAGTGTTGCACCTCGAAATCCCATGAGAAATTTTATGGACAGAATTCGTTGCAAAGCGAATAATGTTGATTAATGTTGTTAATAGCTGAGAGTATGTATAATATAATAGTAAATGGAGAGCTCTTACATACCTGTAAATGACTCTCGTGTAACAAGAGTCTTGGCATGACTATTTAATATAGCATGCCGCTCTTTGGAAATGGAATACAAGAGAATTGCTATTATATCAAAAGGGATTCGATTAGATAAAGAAAGGGAACGCTACCGCTGTTATTATAATTTCCCTTATAAGGGTAAACGGCCATGGCCGAGAACTCAGAAGACAAAAAATATCCTTTACACAAATGTGTATTTCAAGGGGACGTTAAAACTTTGAGCTCTATGATCAGGATGTACGATATAGCCGAGAAAGATAAGCAAGGTTATTAAGCAATAGTCTTATAGATTTTCTGCTCTTATGTAAAATCCGTGCAAACAGTTAATTACGGTTTAAGAATAATATATGCAATTCTGTTATTTAGGAAATACACCTCTGCACTTGGCTGTCATGTTGGGAAGGAAAGGTAACGAGATGCGATTGAACGCTTATAAATTCTAACTATCAAAGAATTATACATTAATCTCTCGATGACTTTTTCAGAGTCTGTCCAATTGTTGCTCGCTCACGGCGCACCTGTAAAGGTGAAGAACTCGGCTGGATGGAGTCCACTCGCGGAGGCAATTAGTTATGGAGATAGACAAACCAGTTAGTTGTCGTATTAATCGATTACTGGCCACTTGGAATAGAGAGTAACATTATTGTTAATTTTGTGCCATTTACAGTATCGTCGTTGGTACGGAAATTAAAGCAACAAGCCAGAGAACAAATGGAAGAAAGGAGGCCAAATTTGGTTGCAACGCTGCGGCAAATGGGTGATTTCTATATGGAATTGAAATGGGACTTTCAAAGTTGGGGTACTTTCCACTAATATCTCACCTTCTAAACTATAATTTTAATCCGCACTATGCAAGTTTTAACATTTAATTGATTTAATTGATTTAATTGATTTAATTGATTTCACTCGCAATTGCAACAGCGGTACATCTGGTTTTCCAAATTTTTCAGTGCCATTAGTTTCCCGTGTACTACCCTCCGATGTTTGTAAGATACATAAAAGCGGAGCGTCCATTAGAATGGACACCACTTTGGTAGACTTCAACGATATGAGATGGGAAAGAGGCGACATATCGTTCATTTTCAACGGCGACCAGAAACCAAGCAAATCGTTAACAGTACTCGACAACAAAGCGAAACTTTATCAAAGAGTGAGATACGAGGTCAAATTATTTGATTATTACCGTCCCATCGATTATTCTTCAACATTTGCAATTAAGTATCTGTTATTATCGTTCGGAACTTTAAATTTATTACTGCTCGCTTATTTCCTTTAGGAGACAGAATTGGAAATAGAAGACGAAGTTGATATTCTTATGTCGAGTGATATCATGGCAGCGCAAATGTCAACAAAGGGTATTACATTTGCAAGAGCTCAAACAGGCTGGATATTCCGCGAAGACAAAAGGGTAAAGCCAGCGTTCGTCTATTCAATTTTCCTCTTTCTTCAATTTTCTTTCTGAAAATATTCTATTCTCTAATTTAACTAATCTGAAATGTTTAACAAAGGAAATGGTAGGACCTTTCCATGCAGATTTTTACCAAATCAATGGAATGGTTTTGGAAAGTAGAAAACGACGGGAACATTTGAGCGAAGAAGACCTACAAAAGAATAAGGCTATCATGGAATCTTTAACGAAAGGGAATTCGCAAGGATTTGCGAATGGCGAGGTACGACGAGCATAACTTTCTTCTTCTTTCATTTTCGTATACCGATCAATTCGTATCTTATGAATTCTTCAGCCTCATGCTAGGAGAGCTTCTCTAACGCCACCGCCAGAATCAAACATCACTTGGGACGATTATATCTCCGCACCGGCCGGGCAATGCCCGTTACTAGGAAGGAATCTCGTTTACAAGGAGAGCAGTAAATCATTTAAAGCAACAGTTGCCATGAGTCCGGACTTCCCACTGACGGTTGATATGTTATTAAACGTTTTGGAAGTGATCGCACCGTTCAAGCACTTCAGCAAGTTGCGACAGTTCGTCCTTATGAAATTGCCACCTGGCTTCCCCGTAAAAATTGACATACCAATTTTGCCGACGGTGACAGCAAAAATCACTTTTCAAGAATTCGCATTTCGCAATGACATAGATCCACAATTATTTCAAATACCATCAGATTATTTCGAAGATCCTATGAGGTAAATTTACGTAACTGTTTACTATCTCCTCCGATCTCTATTATTCTTTTCGTTGCGATCTTATGTCTTTTGTAGATTTCCAGATTTATGACGGCTTCATGTTCTAAAAGCAACGCATGTCAATTACCAAATCGAGGATGCCATTTTTCCAGTGGAAAACTATCTGACTTCTGATATTTCTTGGATATACTGCTGCCAAGATGGTCTTTCGAAAAGTTGCACGGTACACTTCGAGGAGAGATTGCTCTGAGTTCAAGTATTAAGAGTAGCAAGTATTCTTATTCTTATCGATGAAAGTCCACAGTAACTTTGAAGGGTGGAATATTCTATTTACAAAGTTGTACGCTAAACCTTAAAAGAAGGAATCAACGTAATAAATCTATGCACGCGAAGAATACACACTCTGTCCCATCAAGTGCATAAGAGACAAGTACTATGTTCGGCACTTCGCTTTATCTCGTTCCGTTACGAGCTTTCCTTTATCGCATTTAGCTATTACTATTTCAAAAGTATTCTATTTACGAGCTAGAAATACTAGCAGTATTTATTTATAAAACGGAGAGAGGCCTCTGTCGCGTTTCAAAGGAGCACCTTCTACGTATAGTAGAGAACATGGGAGCCGTACGATAGAAGCAAATTCTTTTTCAATATAACAGCCAAACGGTGCCTCCCGTTTTATTTCGTAGTTACATCCCGTCATTGCGAATACGGCCCTTGAAATGTTGGAAAGTGTTTTATGAAGATCATGTTTATTTTAAGTGCATCATTCTATCATACATTTTACGTTTCGCTAGCTAATCTAGAATTGTGATACTTATATGTATGTGTGTGTTTAGTACAAAAATTTTTAAATAAAGATTATAGCAAATCATGTAACTGTGTGTGTATTATGTCGAACCCTTCGTTTCGCTTTAATAAACGGCACTAATTTCTCATCCATAATAAATATATATAATTATTAATATTAATTTCCTAATGAATACACCAAAGCACGACAGTCCACAATTATATTACCTAGCCTTATTCTCCACAAAATAGGTATATAGGTTGTATTCGCTAATTCGCTTATTTATGTTCGGAAGAAAGTAACCTGAAAATTTCCATCTCAACTGTGCGACAAAATTTGAATTTGAATTGAACAATAAGATCTGTGAGACGATGACCGAGAACCGAGAACCGAATTTGATTTATTTCATATCCACTAAAATTCAACAACTTCGCTGGACTTCGGTAACTGTAAACTGTAACTTTGATAAATTCTGTTATTTAAGTATATGTATATGTATTTATATAGGTAGGTATGGTTAACTCTGTTTCGCTCGATTCGGCTCAGATCGGTTCGATTCGGGATTCGGGATTCGGGATTCGGCACCGCTCACTGCTCAGTGCCTATGGTGCCTATTTAGAGTAGGAGATAGTGAATGGAGCGGTATAGGTAGGAGTGAAGAAGCACTATTTAGTTTAGTGTTTCTCGGTAGTCGTAAATCGAATTAATCATTTTTCATGAAAATTTATGCAACCAACGCGACTTCGATGACTTAAAAAGGATGATGCGCCTCGTGAAATTCACTCTGTGCTTTTACATCGTTTTATGCGCACTGGGCACCAAAGCCGATGACAATCAAGTTCCACTAACCAAACTCGGCACGAAGACAGGCCCAGCGTTAAAATTCTTCTACTGGTGAGTGTCTCAAATATATTCAGTTGCAAAAGTAATCTATTTTAACTTCCATTCGTTTAATACATTCGTATACTCTGATTTCACGTGCTTGTCTGCGCGATTACCGCTTCTGTCTTCCCCTTTTTTGCAGTTACTCCTGCGGATATAGAAAAGTGTTCGAGGAATATGTCGGCATCCTTCGACAGAAGTATCCAGACTTACAGATGGACGGCGAGAACTACAATCCCCCTGGATATAACATGCTAATTGCTAAAATACTAGTAATGATAATATATTCTTCTCATCTCGGATCTGCGTGATATCCAATAATCATTGATGCGACGTTTGCTTTTTCTCCCATTAGGGTTTTGTTAAAATTTTATTAATAGTACTGATAATAAGTGGATTCAACTGGGGACAACCGCTACCACCCATCTGGCGATGGTGCGTAGATAATCGGTTTTATTCTTGTATGATGATATTCTTCATTTTCAATGCGATAGAAGGGCAACTCATATCATCGGGAGCTTTTGAAATACATTTCAATGGTAAACAGTGTGTTATCTTGAGGCGACGCTTATGGTCGCATTAATTGGTGCAGCTGTGCTGAAAAATAATGTTTTATAATATTTTAGATGTTCCTATATGGTCGAAGCTGGAAACTGGCAGAATACCGCAACCGCTTGAACTTTTCCAGATAATAGATACTCAGTTAAATATGCAGTACGCAGACGTAGATATAGGATAGATCGATTTTTAATGGGAAATCCAATGGCACTTTTATTTTGTACCAAATTTTAATTACTTATAACTAAGCGGCTCTTGTTTCTGCAACTCTACGAATGTTCGAGCGATACCGTCCATGTTCCATGTTTTGTGTACGTGCTCCGTTATAGGTTGGTATGGGTACCTTGTTTTAGTTAAGACGGTACGTACAGGAGTAGAGTTCGCGCAAGCAAAGCTGAAATAAAACCTTCTAACATTGCTCAAGGACATTTTTAATTTTCCATCCTAATTCAGGGATGGGAAAAGGAAATAAGTAATGCTGTTTGAAATGAATGAAAGAGAGGCTATAAAAGCAACCTTCCTCTTTTAAGAGGCTATAAAAGCAACTTGATTCGCATATATTAGAGATCCTTATTTAAAACTAAATTTTCTATCATTTAAATAAAGTAGCTAAATAAAATACCTATTATTGCTTGTTAACATTGAGAAATTGTGTTACATTGTATTATACTTGAACGAGGCACATTTCCAAAAAACAATCAAATAAAGTAATAATTATAATAATTAAATGGATTTAGTATACTTTAGAATTATTTGCGTACTTTTTTTGTTAAGATTATCATAATCTGATTATGTAATAAAAACACGAATCGGAGGAATGCATTATTTGTGAGTGTGCAATTTATTTTCGACGTATGTAAATTTAATGAATGAAAGAAAGAAAAGTAAGCTTGAGGAAGCTCACAAAAAAGCTTGTGAAAGTAACTTTACATTTGAAAAATCATCTATATAAATACGGGAAACAGTTATTTAAATAATCGTATTTATTTTTACATTTTATTCAAAATTATACTTATTCAGTGAACTTACGAATAAACGAACTTATTCAAACTGCAATACTCGACGGCTGAAGATCATTCTTTTACTCGAGAAACGTTTTATTTCACCAATTCATTTTTATTATACGTTACGTTTATCTGTATTCGCGTGATATTTCGAATAACGCTCAATACAATTTCATTGATAAGATCTTATTCCAAGTATTAACGGAGAGTCTATATATCTTTACAATTCCTATATTAGATAAATTTTGTATGAAATTAATATAAACGAAGTAATGATCATAAGAGAAAATAGGGTTGTGTCGAAAATAATTCGGATAATCATTCAATTTTTTCGTTATATTCATCTATATACTTTCATTTTTACAACCCTACAACATGGTCCTATGTAACTAAAGAGAAATGAAAAGGTCTCTTTCATTAACCATTTTATGTCACCAGTAAGTAACATACCCTACCCTATTGGGAATTATACGATTCAGCTTTAATCCTGTTATTCGGCATTTCGAATGAATTTCGGATAATGATAGAAGTTTCGCACCAAAGTGAAGATAAAAAGTGTCCCGAGTGAAGAAAAATATATCTTTATCTGCGAAATAAATCTGTTTATTCTTTACCAAACGACCAGAGATAATCCAAATTCATCTTTGTTCAACGAACAACGAATATTAAATACACATTTCCTCCGGCTTCTATTCGTTATTCGAAATTTTCATCTAGATAAAAACAGTGTCCCTGCTGCATCGCACCATGGACCATATAAATTCGTAGCGAGAAGAAGATCGCAAGCTTGACACCGCTATCTTTTTCGCGAGGAATGATTGCCGAATTTAAAAGCAGCGTGCTTTGGCACGCTGGTCGCCTGGTTTCCAACCATTTCCAACTGCACCGCGCCATTCGGAACTATTTTACCTACTGTACGCGATATGTTGAAAATACTGAAATGTTGCGCCTCTCGAAAGGCAGAGAGAGAGAGAGAGAGAGAGAGGCAATGATTTTAGAGGAGTGCCGACGAAGATACTACGATCCTCCTCCACCTCCCTGCTCTTTCCCCTTACCGATAATTTATACAAGTAGCTAAGTTTTACGATCCGTTCATGTATTCTTAGGTCCATGGACTTAACGAAACGAAAGGCACAAGGATACCAACGAGTCCGGTGTGCCTCTTAATCGCGAAGGATTTTTCGTAAGGAAGCAAAGGGATCATAGCCAGGTCTGACATACTACGCGTGCTTCGCGATAAGGGACGATAGTTGGACAGCCGTGCGAAGGAATAGCAATTTCCGCTGGCAGCCAAGTGGTGCTTGTCGGGGAGAATCAGACGTTACGAAATCCGAAATACGAAAACCGAGTTGCAATTTCTAACCCGGTTACTCTGGATAGGAGGGTTCGAGTAGCAGCCAGAGATCAGAAGAGCGGAGATTAGTCTGTCGCCGTTTCGCTCTCTTGCTATGCATACTCTCGACCCGACAGTATCTGTTCATCGGTAGTTCGCTTTGTCCTGTCGTCTCCCTTCGCGAAACTGACGATAAAGTACAGATATTCCGCGCTAACAGCGCGTCAAATAGCGAGACCGAGGACGGAGCGGCAGAGTTTAAATGATAGCTCAAATGCGGCATCTTCTCGGTTCCCGTGCCAAAGGACAGGATTCGCTATCGTTAAATGTTCGCGCAGTAGCAACCAGAGGAGGCATAATATACATTCATCGCCAGCCAAGAGTTGGGTGTCAGTCGGCTTAGTGATCAACATTATCGTGCGTGCTCCGATGTACCAAGACTCCTTGACTAGAGCCACCGCACAGATGCAGCAACAGATAGCTGATCTGGACGATCATGGATGTTGACTGTGCGATAGTCAGTTTGAAACGATCTAGTAGCGCACCCATGATCAACAAGATCACAGCAACAATGTCTGTAACATCACCTTCCGCCACTGCACCAAGGTAACTCGTTATCAACTGTCTGATCTTTATGCTTATACTACGAGCCAATAGCAGCGCTCGAATTGTTGCGATATGTATGTAAAGTATACCAATTTCACCAAAATGTTTATAACACTATGCGAGATAATATTGACTGTATGAATTGTTTTCAGGGATGTTCCATCCAACTTTAATATATTTTCAAATTCTCCTCGTGCACGACGCTTCAGCACTAGCGTAAGAATTATGCCCTTCTCAGTATACGTAGTGTCTGTATTTAATATCTTGTCGATATATCAAAATTGTCACTATGCGGTGGAGAAAAATCTCAGTTTCTAAGCGCCATGCGGGATGATAGAATATTTATTTTTCCAGAGCCCTGGCACCGTTCCTAGGCTAACTCCGCGCGTTAGTCAGTTACGGCAAGAAGAGTGTATCGACGTTGCTGGTCGTGAAGCAGCGCACGAGAAAGAAATACATAGTGCCATGCAAATCTCTCAATCTTGGGAGGATCTCACTATCGAAGCGGAAGGGCTGTCCTTCAAGGATTCAGACTCAGCTTCGTTACAATTTAAGATAGAATCACGACCAATCGCAAAACGTGTCCTCGATCCACTCAGTATCAACTTGTCGGTAAGTGGTTCGACTACGTATTCTTCGCCATCACCAACAAGAGCAACCTTCGGTCAGAGACAGTGTTATTCGCCTGGTGTTCACGCGGTTGCTTGGAAGAATAACTTATCGCCTAGCCCTACTAGAAAAGCTTTTGCTACAAGGTACGCTTATTTATTTATCCTATATAAAAAAAAATAGATGTAGACCCCTTATCGCGAATTAAACTAATCTCTCGCGGTATTTAGACGGAGTTTAAGTCCTATCGCGATACGACCAAGTTGCTTGGCCTCGGTTAAGAGAAAATTTGAATTAGACGATTCCGGAATGGATCATCAATTACAGCCACCAACAAAACGTACCTCTGGCCTATTAACTTCGGCCGCATCTAGGTAAGTTCTGCTATTTAAACGAGGAAAGAGAAATGTTCGATCGTCGGTATCTATGATACGTATATATATGTGTGTATCTTATTTAGATTGGACGTGGCGATATCTAGTCTGCATCCAACTATCAGCTCTACCGGAACTCCAGAATCTTGTTCCAGTCTCGACTCCCCTGGTTTCTCGTTTCGACCTGTGGACAGTCCGTCCCCCGGTCCGGGTTGCACTTCGATCGTCGGTGAGGACCCGTCGTCTTCCTCTTCCTCCTCCTCCTCCTCTTCCTCGTCTTCGATTATCTCTTCTTCCTCCATCTCCTCCTCTTCAGAAGGCTCGGGGGTACAAGTCAAAACTTTCGAAGAAGTACGAAACGAACAAACAACGCGAGAGAATCACGGATAGAGGGAACCGTGTGTATAGACGAATATTGAAAGAATAACACGCGTAATCCATTGTGACGACAAGCTTACTTTTTCTTGCGAACAGTAAAGAATGATGATCATTGGTAGCGATCAGTCGTACATATTGATTCTGTCTCGCGGGGGGGCGATTCTTTCACGTTTAATGCCCAACTATTTTCTGGTCATTCCTATTTATTAATTTTCTCGCGTCGTGAAAATTCTTCAGATGTGTAACAGCTGCTGCAAGTGTCGGGAACGATGCCCCTTCACAATCTCGTTGAGATGCTTACGGATATGTGCATTATCAAATAAGGATGATGCGTCGAGATACATGTACAAACATATACATACACATAATATGAACGCAGTTCTAAGACCAAAGCGAGCTACTTAGGAAATACGCGTGCTTCCTACCTTTAAGACTGAATTCTGCGTTTTCTAATACATCGAATCCAAAAAATGTTTTTGTTTTACCGTAAAGGGGGGTTGGGGGGGGGGGGGATACGTATACGCGACATTACCTATTTTAAAGGACACAGAAACAAACGATGTACGCCATAACAGCTACGGCCCTCGCTCCCTTGTCGGGCAACCCCGCCAAATTGTCCTTTGCGCGACTCCTTTCTTTCTCGAGATAGGTGAAAGGAATATGTATATGTACGATGTACGTCAATTGATAAATTCGCGCATTAATAGTATTATTGATTCCATGAATCTCCAATCCTGTATAGTGTGTAAATAAACTCTGTAGTATGTAGTTCTATTCTGTGTACACGATATTTCTGAAAGCGAATAATATCGTAGAAAACGGTACTGTACCTTTTGGACGAATAAATGAGAAAGATCGAACTCGCTTTCTTCTTACATTGTTCAGAATTTTCTAAGTACATTGAAGTTAATTCGCTGGCTATTGGGTAACGGCTACAGAAGTAATATAAAATATATTTTCAATGTAATTCGCTTCGCTTCTTGCGAGACCCCTTGCCCTTGAAACGTTTTAAACTTTCTTATAATTTACAGAAGTAACGGTAAAAAGATATATTACAGACGATAAAAGCTAATTACAGCTCGAACTTAATCATACCGAGGCTATTTAGTTGTATGTATACCAAACTGTTTTGTATTATTGACTATTTGCCTCGAGATCCATGTCAGACCATACAGCCTCAGTTTCACTTTCTTCTGGAGCTTCATCATTATCGGTATCTGGTAAGCCATCGCCAACATCATAAGTTGTATCTGTTTGTTCTTCGCCCACGGTCATGTAGTAAGCTGAATCCAGCTTATTCGAAGAGTTATCTAGCCGATGCATTCCTTCCAAGGCCCTTCTGTTGCTCGGATCTAGACTAGTTTGACACATCATATTGCTTTAAAGTTTCAAGTAAAGACGCGTGTTAAATATTACATTGCACGCTCATTTCTAATAGTTTTGAAGAACATACTTCAAAGCAATGGCGTAATGGTCTAAAGCCTTCTCCTCGTTGTGAACTCTTGCCCAAAGATCCCCGAGCATCTGATGCAGTTTACATGTCGATTGAATTTCCACTTGTCTCTCGAGCAACGCGATTGCAGCTTCCAAGTTCATCTCTTGCTCGTATATCTCGGCTAAGAAATAAACTGCAGGCAAGTAGACTTCGTCCTGAAGTAAAGCCTTCTCCAACAGATTTTTTGCTTTTCCAACGGAAACTGGATCCTTCATGAGTACGGAAGCATACAACTGTAAAGAAATTCGTTTTCTCATTCTTATTCCCACTCAATCGCATGAATCTGGGATTTCGTGTTAAACTTGATTCATGTAATTACAGTTAGAACCCTCGCAGTATGCCCGAGCTGTTTGCAAGATCCACTTGCGATATTGAGGGCTTCTCGTAATCTGTGCATCCCTACCAGGCAATCTACTAAACCCTTATGCGGTTCATAGCGATACGGCTTTAGCTGTACCGCGTGTCTAAAGAAAAAAAGCGCATCCTGATACTTCTTTTGTTCGATAAGAATATTCCCCCGTAGTATTGTTGCCTCTATATCATTCGGACTCAGATTCAAAGCTTGGACTGTCAAAGTATCCGCCCTACCACTTTTTCCAGCAGCGTAGAGAGAATACGCCATAGCAACGTATATTTCTCCGGTACATTCGTTGCTCGCTGTCGCTACAGAAATCAGTCTTTCAAGTTCTTTAATATGATGAGTTTTGTATAATACTGCGGCATAAACGTCAACCCTGCCGTAATAATAATAATAATAATAATAATAATAATAATTTGAGAAATATTTCTTTATCAACTTTATACACCGGTAGAGTAGACTAACTGATTTAATTACCCTTTCATCACATCTGGCTCTATAATCCTGGCTCTTCGCAAGCATAACAGAGCATTTTTATCATCTCCAGCATAGTAATAACATTCTCCCATTGTTGTCAATAGATTGAAATTATCTCTTAGTAAATTAACATTATCTAGAGACCTCAATGTCGACACTGCGTGGGTATACTCTCTATTGTGTATGTGCGCGTGAGCTTTGATCCAAGTATTCAACCAGTCTAAATTCGACAGATTGGACGCACAACCTACGATCAATGAATTCACTTCGATTCCTTTCACTCCGAGAGAGAGCAGACCTTCCGCAGCCTCTAACGCCAAGGGGCACTCCCTTAAAACTTCCTTGTAAGTCGTAATCGCGGAACGCTCCATTCCTTGCTCTTGGAACATTTTGGCGAGAGCCATGTTCACCTTGGAATTGAAGAAATATGTAAAGACACAAGTGAAAATCGACGTCTAAATCTATTACATTCACCTTTGGTGTTCTCTGTTTGCCAGGAATGCTTTGGAGCACTTGAAGCGCTTCTTGAGAATTCTTCAATTTTATTAAACACAGATGTATCTGGAATTTTATGTCGACGTCCGTCGGAAGATCCTTCTGACCTTCTAAAGGCTTTGTGGCGCCTTTTGATTTCAACAGGCATTTGCGAAATTGCAAAGACTTTTTATAAAGCGCTTCGGCTCGTTTATATTTGCCCAAGTAAAAGTGAGCGTCTGCATAATAAACGTAAATATGGAACTTTCCGTGTATCGGTAACAGATCTGAATTGTGTTCGCTGAGGGATAATACTAAATTTGCCTATACCATGGAAACGATTATATTAGATATGAGGCGTATCGTCATCTCGCAATAATAATCTGAACGGTACAACGATCGACGGAGTATACTGGTCAGAAAGGAAGTAGGAATTTTGAATCGCATGATACATTTACTTACTAGTGAAATAACATTCGAATATAAACACTGCTCGTAAAGAAGCTTTATCTGGTCGTATAGAGTCGACATTTTCCTTGAAATGTTCTTTTCACATATAATATATCTCATATACTAATTATAAGTTTCTATCGACTCTCCCTAACCTATGAAAAATCGAATTACAAAAAGAGTTGTTCGATCAAGGATTTAGATTGCGCGTAACCTGCTAGATGTGTCATACATAGATTGTGACACGGATAAAGAAACTATCCTTTGAATGGAACCTTCACTCGCAAACGTTGATCGCGTGGATCGCGATGAACACTCGAATACTCGAGTACCGCCATTTTTTAATGCCGATCGGAGCTGATCGGAGCCCGGAGGCAACCAGGGATGACCAGGGAATAGGGATTGGCGGAAATGTTGTGCGCCCGTAACAGGATTAGCGGTGGGGGAACTCCACGCATGCGCGCGATGGCGCCGCGCGTCGAACCAATCAACGCCAAAATTAAAAAGATAGGGGTACGAAAAAGTTGCTTTATAGCGCATTTGGACGGTCACACTGGTGCGCACTGAGTGTGAACTTTTTCGCTTCCAATTGGGTAAAATTTGCACTCGGTGCGCACCAGATACGCTATTAAACTGTATAGGTCCACTGTTTGAAAAGATACGTGCAGCTTCGTCACTAATTTTTAAATAAAGATGAAAAGATTCATCATGCTCAATTCATCGTTTATTTGAGAAATGTGCAGTAATGCGCTGGTATTCATATAAAGGCGATACAATAACAACATTAAAGACATAAAAATAGAATCGGCCAAATTCAATTTGATATCCGAGTGTCATGCAAGGATAGAGATGTTTTACAATTCCCCGAAGTGATACGAGTTTATTGCGTTGTATGCTTCACAGTCCTTTCAGTTCTGTTACTCATGCGCTGAAAAACTAAAATCAAGATCACCCACAAAGTACGATGGAAATCCACGAAGCTCTTAACCAGAAGCGTTCAGCATAAAATTTTGCGTGTAATCGTATTCAACTGTGGGAATTACGGATTGCACAAATTTCAAAAATATTATCAAATACATGTGCACACCAAGCTCGCGACCACCTTCCATTACTGTTTCGATAATTTTCTTCATTACTTCGGCGTGTCTGCAATTTTATCGCAATGAAAAGTATCGTTTATAATAATAGAAATATTTTCTTAGAAGAACACAGTAGTAATTGGTGAAAATTACCTGCAGGGGTGAACCGAAGGCATCGGTGGTCCCGGTATATGAGGATGAACCTCCATCGTCACAGTCTTCTTTGCGTGGTCCTGACTAACATCCTCGTACATTTCTTGCATTGTCAGAGGCTTACGATTCTTTTGTAAAAGGAAGATCATATTAAGTTAAGAACCACTTTCTAAACTCTATAAATAAGAGAACGAACCTCGTCGTATCCTAAAAGCCACAATCGGGGTGTTTGGTAATATTTGTCGTACGTGATGTATAGGTCGTATGTACGTGTGTGAATTATTTCTCCTTCGGAACACGCCTCCCACTTCTCTTTGGCTGGTTTCTTTGCAGTTTCCGCTGCATACTTTTTAATTAAAATTTAATTAGGCTACAACACTTTCTATAGTATGCATTATTGAATTTAAAATAGATTTTGATGTAATGCATTCAGTAGCGGGTTTAAGAAAAGAGGCCTAGTACGAAAAAAAAAAAGAAGTAGTGTTTGGATACCTATGCCTAATATTTTACTTTTGGTCATGGGGCCCTGCAGGGGCCTAGGCGGCAAATGCTCATCAGCCACCCTTTTAAATCCGCTCACTGAATGAATGCACAGTGACGTATGAACAGTACCTTATCTTGTTCATCCAACATTCCACTGACTTCGAATGCTTCCATATCCTCGCCATCCCCATCATCATCTTCGTCGTCGTCATCATTATTTTCCGCCGCGCCAATTGACCGAGGCAGATGTGTTTCTTCTAACGTCATTTCAGTTACTCTGTCGTCAATACCGCCAAGACTAGCATCGTAATGGTGTGTATCTACCCAACCACCCTCTGGGTCATCCGCTTCTATAATGCATTCTTGTTCCTTAGTGTATTCGATCTAAAATTCAGTCGGAGAAGTTACTATCAACGATTTACATAACTTTCCTCGCAACTTCAAGTATGTTAAATAATAAGATCATATAGTTACGTCGAGAACAAAATAGTACCTGTTTGCATCTGCGACTGCAAGGAACATTACGAGTCAATAAAAACTGCTTGCTCTTGGGAAGGTACGGCCTTACTCTATTCTCGTCACCGGTAGCCCATTGCCATGTCGGACAATGATGTACTAAATGATCACCTGCTGCCACAAATTCTTCCGGCGTTAATACTCCAGTTTCTCGAAATTTACTTTCCTTTAATGTTATAAGTTACATTTGAAGTATAACATAAATATGCTACCTTTTCTACGGAAGTTCATTCGTCGAAAAATATTAAAACATCTTTTTTAAATATATAAAATCAAAGTTTCACCCTTTGGGTGATGTGGAGACACAGTTTGTATTTACTTCATCGTCGCAGCGTGAATAATAAATGCCCATTAGCACTCGACGAACAAAAGTAAATATAATTAAAAGTGTTTAGCATCGAAAGGGTTAAATAATAGAAAATTGTAAAATTATGAGAAAATGATAAGCACGAAAAGCAAAGGTAGAGTTTCGATTAACTTGTATGACAAATGTGTGACTTGTAGTACACATATTTAAAACGATAATACACGTATGCATCAAGAATTATACACTAAGCTTCTCTGCAAATACTATAAATACATTTTCATAGGCCCCTGTACAACAAAGAAATTTATTTTTAGAAATCCATTTTATTCCAACTCTGTAGCTTGTTCGTTACATAGAAAACGTTTCCTAGAACGCTTGAATTGCAGAAAGCATCGAGTACAATATTTAACATTGTAAAAAGAATAATATTCGTAGATTATTCGTACATCGAGAACAAGGATCTTACCCGGATCAATAAGATTATCCAAGATTTCTATACAGAAAGTTATCTTAGAAATATCAAAGCTGTATGGGAAATTTGTTACAGCTTAGCGTTAGAAATATATAGCGGTGCAATATAAACGAACGATCGAACAGTGAATAGTGAATAATGAATAATGAATAATGAATAATGGTTGACACACTCGTTACACGGAATCGTGTTATTTTGCGCAACATAGGTAGGTATTCGGTTTATTATGCTTTAGCATACCTTTAGTACAGGGGTTAAGTATTCGGCGACACCAAGCGCGGTGCCTTTTACAGAATTAATGACACTCTGCATCGTAAGGTCGTCCAACGAGAGATGAGAATTTTGTTGCAAATGGAAAAGATCAGAAAGAAGGATTGTAGGCTGAGAATTAATATTCGGTTAACATCAACAGTTTCCAACGTATTATCGATTTGGACGAACGAACACAGCGAACCACGGAAGTCACATATCTATTTATTAGTATCAAACTGCTACCCTTTCCATCGTGATTCGTGATTCGCGTTACGCGTACCCCTACTATCGTTTGTTATTACCCCCACCACTGCATGCGTGCTAAGAGCTGCTAAGAGCAACTAAGAGTTACCGACAGTGGTTTACAATTTTATATAGGTAGAATGTTAGAATTATAGAATAAAATTAAATGTACGATACTGATGATTTATAGGTATAGATCACTGTAGCAAAACCAGGATGAACTGCGCCTGCGTCAGTCACGCACCAGTTGCACGTTCATTGGTTGACGCAACTAAAATCTAGTCAGATCACTCAACAGTTGAATCTGCTGAACGCACCCAAAGTAATCGTTCTTCATCTACTTATTTAAATTCACGAATGTTTCTTCATTTTAGTTAAAAAGTATGTGAATACTTTAGCCAATCAAATCAGTGCGTGCATACATTGATTATATATTCGCTGAATTAACACACTTTGACTGTAACACAAGCTATATTGAAGTATTTTATAAAAAAATAATTCAATCAAGATCAAGAATTACGATCACAGTAAACAATTCACTCAAGTTAAAAAAATCACAATCACGGTCGTTATTTAACTTCAATCACGACTGTGATTGTGATTCTGCGATCACTGTAATAAATCACTGTTAGTTGTTTTGCACTCCATCCCTACTAATGACATAACTCACCTATATCGAATAAACTATCGATAGTATCGATAGGTAATCGTAATTTTGTTATTATCCTATTTACACGCTGCACACACATGTCAACACATGTGTGTATCACGTCAAAATGGCAGATATCTCATTCTCTAGTCGAGCGTATTGTAAAATTATATTGCACGCGGCTAAATATCCTCATTGCGCGATAAACGGTTTATTGTTAGCCAAACAGAAGAACAAAGGTGATGGTAAATCCATGGAGCTGCGAATCGAAGATGCAATCCCACTGTTTCATATCTGCCTTCACGTCTCGCCCATGGCGGAAATTGCTTTGGCCATGGTAAATATGTATTAAATAATCGGGTCTGAGCTACTTACTCGCGCAAAAATCAATCTTACGCACAAAGGTTTTTATATATTACACATGCAAACATAAGTGGTCTAGTGTTGTACTTAAATACATTATGTAATTAACGAATGAGTAAAATAAAATGTCTTTCGATATACGATAATTTTAGAATATTCAAATAGCTTTCTTGTTTATATAGTAAACGTGGAAATTTACGTTTAAAATATTTACATTTCCTTCGGACATTTATAATAATTAATTGATTTGCTAATCAATGCTTACGCGACAACTCGAAGTTTTATAATGTTAGCGAGGCTAAATAAAATATGTTTAATAACCAGATGAATGTAAGTAAAAATGTTTCCAGGTCGATCGATATGCTACGAGCAGAGGTCTGGTACTCGCAGGTTATTATCTCGCAAACGAAACCATACACGATTTAAGGTAACTTATTATTCGTCCATTCCAGAAGTTATTCCAATGAATTTAGTAACCCCTTTGGCGTTTCAAATTCGTGTATGTATTTAGTAAATCTAATCGATGAGAATCGCTGTGCATGCATCTTGAACTTATATTCTCAACGCATACCCATAGAATTTAAACTAGAGTACCCCGTAAAGGTTAATTATTTTTAAGCATATGCATCGTTTAATTTTGTTAATTTAACAAGCTCTTTCTTTTAACGTAGCATTGATAAACCTGCTCACAGAATGGCGGACAAAATAGCAGAAAACTGTGGCGATGCTCTACTTGTTGTGGTAAGTACTACTAAGCCGAGATCGTCTACAAATATTTTCATCAATTTCTTCTGTTATCAGGTGGATAATAAAGAAGTAACGCTTGGAATGAATGCAAATCCTTTGAGAGTGTCACAGTTCGTCGATGGAAAATGGAAGACCAAAGATATATCCGAGTAAAGAAATATTTCATAAATATATTTTTTAATACACTTACTGTTGCATACAAATGTTTCTTCTTTATTCTTGCAGTGTTTTTTATGATAAAGGAGTAATGCATACCGATGCACTGTATTCCTTGTTGAAAGCGAAGCTTTACAGAAATCTCGTTGACTTCGACAACCATCTTGATGATATTTCCCTCGATTGGCAGAATCGTAAACTTAACAAAGTCATAGACGAGACTGTGGAGAAACATAAATGAAAGCGTCTAATTAGAATCAATTAATTTGCATGCAAATACATTGCGAGGAGCATTTTTAAATGCATTTAGGTATCTTGTAAGTGTAAGTAAACTATTAAGTAAGTACTCGTGAATGAATGTTCACAAGCCACGAAATACTAATTTCATATAATGTACTATTTAATACGCTTGAATATATTAAAGGTAACTTAATATTTAAAATTGAACAATCTGATTCCATTTATACAAAAGATGTATGTCGTATACCTGTTACACTTATAATTACTGAATTATTTTTAACAAAGCCTATGCAAAATACACCGATTCTTCGATTACAATCCGCTGCGAATGTTTGTTAAAAGAAATATATATTTCTTATACACACACATTTCGCATAATACTTTCAGTTTGCTTTATCCCTCTCCTTCATTTACAACTCGCAGCAGTTTCAGTCTTCCGCATCTGAAACAGTTAATTTATGTATTAATATTTTTTATCTAACGACGAGAACAAAGATCAAACATCATTTTATTTAATTACATTTCCTTTACTTTTAAAACTAACTTTTATTAAATTCTACAAATTCGTAAAGAAATACTTGTAATATTTATCAGAATATATTAACGAAGCTTACCCGAACATATACCCTCGAAAACTTTGCAACTGTGATTAAAATAAATATTCGGATGGTCAAAAGTATTCTCCGTAATACAGTTGTGAGCGATCTCGTAGTATTTTCGGCACGCGTCAAGATAAGAACCTTGTCTCGAATGTTGCGTCACCGATTCTATATCTGGAACGTTTGTAAATTTTTTTTGTTAAACAAAGAACCTCCGATGGACCTTGAAAAGTTTTTGCGATAGATGGAACGTTTCATCAACTATTTGTTTTAATTTATTCACCTGCTTGAACCAATCCACATTTAGACAGTGTTTCGGTAAGTACATCAAGCGTCATATGCTTAAAGGGGCACCCATGATTATCTCGCAAACCAATAACAGCATTCGATATTTTAGCGCAGGAGAAAGGTTCGTAATCTGCGCATCTTCCTTCCTGTCCGTACAAATGTCGTATTTGGTATCTATACTCTTTTCGAAAAGTACGTTCGGTAAACTTTTTGACAAATTCATTTCTCCAGAATTGTAACGCATCGTCCGCGCGGAGTCCTATTCCTTTGAGAAACAAGCAATACTGCACCCTACCACCATTCGTGAGATGATGATTTGTTTTTAACGCTTCGTGGAGCAATTTCATGCACAATGGATAAGACGTTCTCGATAGCTATAGATAGAAAGAATGTCAAGCTAAATAAAGATTCTTTCTCGTTTCTACAAGTAATTTTACGATAACATTTGACTTTGGTGTAATTTCAAATACAAGAACGAAGCGTACCTCGTCTAATTCATAAATATTCACTTGTCTGCGTGGATTAAACTTGAAATACCGAGTGTTAACGCTGTTTGGAAGTACGCTAAAAATTGTAGTTATCCTTTCGTCGTCGTAAACACTTGACGCAGCTTCTCGCGAATGCTGAAATAACATGTAATTTCTAGAGAGAAATAATTATACACTTCATAAAAGCACTTGGTTGCAAATTATCATTAAGATACTTACAACAAATCCTTCGTTTAATCTTTTCTTAAATTCGGAAATAATTATCGATGACAACTTCGTTTCTGGCACATAAGCGATACCATCTTTTAAAAATACTTGTCGCTTCCGAACTAGACTCAGCGCACTGCTAAACTTTATTTTGTAAAATACATTATCGATACTTTCCGGGTCGCGTAACGACATCGATAATTCCTCTTTGATCCTCTGTTTCTCTTCTTTGCTAATCTAAAATGAAAGGATTTTGGTATTATATCTTTATACTATGCTGTTCTTTTTTATCCATATGTACAGTACTAACAGCGGTATACCGAAGCCCATTAATGGAAATAAATGCTTCGATCCCTTCTTTATCCAAGGAAGAAAATCTCCATTTGAATAATCTTGTTTCTTGCTGGCAGAACCACACCCTCTTCTCGTGTTCGAAGGAAAATGCGGACCTCAATATAAAGTGCGACGTACAATCGTTTCTTCTTAAACGCTGTTCCATTCCTCCCTGAGATTCGTAATCAGGTGCATTTATAAGTAGTGCAAAATCACAAAGGCCATTTTTCTCCAATTCCTTGATCAAGATAGCTTTACGATGAACGGACGATTTTGTATAATTTTGCATCGATATTTGTTCTACTAACTTTAGAACTACAAAAATAAATATTAGTCTCTTTGTAAGATAAAAAAATAAGCTGACAGAGCGATCGATAATTTTAATCTTAATATTTTATGTTTCTTGTATTTCATACAACTATATAAGTTACGTTTAATATCATGAAAACAGAAAAACGCGCATAATACACTCCGCGTTAAAATTAAATGATCGCTAAAATTTCCCAAAAATTTTGTCCATTTTCAAATGGCTATATCTTTGCAAAAAATATTTAAAGAACGCATTTAAACGCGCATCTATACGCATTTATACGTGTACATATGTACATATATGTACAGTGGCGGACGAAAGAAAGTTTACAACTTTTAAAATCGCATAACTTTTATAAAATTAATCCAAACGAGTTGAGTTTTTCCGAAAAGCTACAAGGATTAGTTTGCTAAGTGACGTGATTCGTCGTTTTGAAAAAAAATGCACTTGGTCGGAATAGCAAAAAAAAATAGTAAAGGTCATTTTTTAAACTTTTTTTTGTGAGCCTGTATTGAAAATTTAAAAAACCCGTTTGTAGATTGAAGTAATTTGTATACATACCTCAAAATTTCATCAAAATCGGTTAACGCTGCTTTGAGCTATGAACGCTTAAAGATCGCAGAATAAGGTTGTTCACGGAAATCAGCGATTTTCGACCTTATTCTGCGATCTTTAAGCGTTTATAGCTCAGAGCAGCGTTAACCGATTTTTATGAAATTTTAGGCATGTATACAACTTACTTCAATCTACAAACGGGTTTTTTGAATTTTCAATACAGGCTCACAAAAAAAGTTTAAAAAATGACCGTTACTACTTTTGTTTGCTATTCCGACCGAGTGCATTTTTTTCAAAACGACTAAACACGTCATTAAGCAAACTAATCCTTGTAGCTTTTAAAAAAAACTCATCTCCTTTGGATTAATTTGATAAAAGTTATGCGATTTTAAAAGTTGTAAACTTTCTTTCGTCCGCCACTGTATATAAAACAGCTCTGCACGTTGCGCACGCGTGCGTGCGTGCGTGCGTGTGTGTGAAAAATCGTCGGCAAAAATTTCTTTTTTCGTCTTGTTAAAACGATATCATAATGGACGAAAAAAATTGTGTCCTTTGTCGAAGAGAAGATATAATAGGAGGCGTCACTCGACAAGGACAGAAATAAACTAGGGAAAGCACTAGACAATCAATTTAAATGCCCATTCGGCAATGATTCGTAAACTTCGGCAATAATCAGCCAACTGCGGTATTTGAATATCCCGCTCGAATAGACAACTAATTTAAATGCCAAGGTTAAGTAAGGACTTGAAAGGTTCGGCCCGGAATGACGCCTCTTATTATATCTCCTCTTTGCCTTTATGCCAAAAATTAGAAACTCCAGGCGTTTAAATGCGAATATTAAATATATTTTTCGACCATTTTTCACAGCGATACAGCCATTTGAAAATGACCAAAATTTTCGGGAAATTATAGCGTTCCTTTAATTTTGTCGCGCATAATAGTGTTTATTACTTTTCTTATTAATTTCGAATTATCTACCTGTCAGTCGATCGACGCACCATCGCTGCAATTCTTCCGCTTTAATTTGGCCGGACGGCGCTATATTGTACATTTGTAAAATCTGCGGGTACGTAGTATCGGGAGCTTGTTTCTCGACTTCGACGCTAAGTTGTCGTCTAATTGGCATATACGTCATATCGTTTAAGAGATGCTGGAACAAGTACTTACTATGTTCGGTTGCGCATTAGCAAACATAAAGAATTTAAGTAAACTTATATTATTACCTGTCGATCGTTACGAGCCAATCGCGTAATAAGAATTTATTCTAGACACAAATGCGATTAAACATTCTTACTCTCCAAATATTACTGTATACGTCCAACGAACAGAGTATTTTAATATTATTTTTTTCACATTTGTTAGCATCCTTTGAACTTGCAGTTGCATGCACCTATTAATTTTATGTATTCATATTTTCTGATATCGTTGCTTTCTAATGTATAGATCAAAGTTTAAAATAAATAAAGAATAATACACGTTATGCTGACAATAATTTGTTGTGCCTACTGTTTGAGTACGATCTGTTAGTTTAAACTAACCTAAATTAATTCTGCAACATAACCTCCGTCAACCTCGTTACGGAAAATTTACGAAACGACTCTTGTAGTTTATAATAAATAAATAAATAAATAGAAGATCGAGTAAAGCGATAAAGTGTAATTAATAAATATTTAAAACTAACTTACGCATATAAGCTGTTAAAGTAGCCTTGCTTCTTTTATTATGACTTGTTTATTAGCGCGACGCAAATTTGAATGTCGGTAAGTTATTGTTCGAAACGATCTGTATTTCTATTATTTGGTACATTTGTTTAAATTTAATACGTAACCTGGGCTAAACCTTAATTACGTTTCAATGTTGCAGAAATTGTATTTAAAATATGTTATTTGTGCGTAGGGTCAGTTCAGTCTCGAATAAGGACAATAGGTCTTATGGAAAGAAATACATGTTCGATAATTGCCCCGATACTTGTTGGAATTCCGACGCGGTACGAAAGTGTTTGATATTTGCAAAACTGTATTATTTTATCGTAATATGTAACGTGTATCGTTTAAGGTGGCACGCGTTAGTAAAGAAGTACATAATAGCATACATTCTAACTATGTCTCTGCGACTGAAGTTATAAAATATTAAATATCAAAATATACGTTTCAGGGAACTCCGCAATGGATAATTATCAATTTCGAGGAAAAGTGCGAAGTAAGTTCGTTCGAGATTCAATTTCAAGGTGGATTCGTCGGTAAAGATTGTCGCGTAGAAGTTGGCGATAAAGGGACCGAATTTCTCGAGCCGTTCTATCCAGAGGATAATAATACGATACAAAAGTTTAACTTTAGAGAATCGAAAGAAGCGAAACATTTTAAGTTCGTGTTCGACGACAGCACAGATTTCTTTGGTAGAATAATCGTATACAAATTATCTTTATATTCACAGACCTAGGATAATTCAACTACCATTATTTTGTAAATGAAATAAAACATTAAAATATTACGTGCAAATTCTTTTATGCAATGAGCAAACTCTGTCTCGCAATTTTTTAAGTATTTTTATGAAGAAAGTGTCATTGAAAGCATTAAGAACGTTTAGTCGAAAATCGCGAAATTCGCGGAAATCAGCGATTTTCGCCCTTATTCTGCGATCTTTAAGCGTTTATAGCTCAGAGCAGCGTTAACCGATTTTGATGAAATTTTAGGTATGTATACAACTTACTTCAATCTACAAATGGGTTTTTTGAATTTTCAATACAGCCTCACAAAAAAAAATTTAAAAAATGACCTTTACTACTTTTGTTTGCTATTCCGACCGAGTGCATTTTTTTCAAAACGACTAAACACGTCATTTAGCAAACTATATAATCCTTGTAGCTTTTCGGAAAAACTCATCTCCTTTGGATTAATTTGATAAAAGTTATGCGATTTTAAAAGTTGTAAACTTTCTTTCGTCCGCCACTGTATGTTCCATTGGGTAGGAGATTGCTTAATGGTGAATATTAAATTATTAATATACTAATAAAATACAATCGATTAAATAATCCGACTTATAAATGTAAAAAGATTACCTCCCAATTTACAATTCGCATGAAAATTTATGTACATTAATCTTACATAGTATACAAAATCCCCCCAATTATATATGGGGATAGATTTTTATTTAATATGTATCAGTTGACAGATATAGCAGGACTCAATTGTCGCATTAATTTATAACACTCTTGAAGCCTTTTCCTGTCACCCACTCTTTCGAGTGTCTTAGCAGCCTCTGCAAGCATGCCAGCACGTTCTCCGGGCGAGGCTAACAATAGTGCAGGTAAATGTCGACATGCTAAACACAAAGCTACCGCGTGCTCTCTCTCTCCGCTATACTGATCCTGCGAACGATCCTTTCCGCAGATAATAGAGGACCGAGAATTTCTATGGTGTAAACTACGATCCAGCAATATTTGAGTTTTCACCGGTGTTGCCCCAGCCATTATACGCGCTGTAGCTTCGTAAACGAATACTCGTGCCAGTGTAGACTGAAACAAATATGAATATAAATTATGAATATAATCTAGTCCCTCGTAATATTATTCTAACGCTGAAACTTACGGGAATATGTTGGCACAATTGCCTCAAACAGGCTAAATCGCGCTGGAAACCTCCGAGAGGTATGCCCGCCGCCGCATTTGGCCTCTCTAAATCGCTGTCCAACTCTTGCCAGAATGTAGTGCGCATCTCGAGCAACCAATCACAAATCCACAACTGAGTGAGCTAGAACAAATGCAAGAATCGTGTACTAATGAAAGATTGGAGATGTCTTGAGAGAGCTATAGGCATGTATGTATGGATACGTGTATTATTACTACTACATGGCGCCGAGCCCTGCCACAAGAGTTGCACTGTAGAAGTATTGCACAGTTATATTTCATGCAATGCAACTACAATGCACACTTGTAACAGGAAAGCAATTGCATAAATTTGTCCGCAAAAGCTATTGATAACTTTAACTTTATACTACACTTTAAACGCTACAGTCAACGAGTCAACGCGAATATTAATTCATATTCTACGTATTTGTATTAGAAGCACGTGAAAAAAATGAATCCACTAATATTTATAATTGTCTCATTTATACTTAAATGAGACTTACGCATATGGTACGAATATAATACTTCGATGCTTACCAAAACATTTTGCGATGACTGCTGCTTACAATTATAATAAACCAAAGATTGTTCGAGCAATATCCCTGCTTGCTCGATGAAACGCACGGAGGCTGATTTACTTGTGGTTTTGGCTGCTTGTAAAGCATTCAGGACGATGTATGGCAAAGGACTGATGACACTCTTGTTGCTATTACAGAGCTGATAATTCCTCTCGTAAGGGAATTTGCTTTCAACGATACTCCATGCCTGCGAATCGTCTTCCCTTAATCTCCAACACGCAGCCACGTACAGGACTGCTCCCCACCATAATCCGATTTCATCCTCGCAATCTAAAATACAACGAATTCGAAATATCAGTCCCATTAACAAGATTAACTTATTAATGTTCATTTACTATCATATTTCCTCGAACTCACGTGTAACGGTGACTTTGTCGGTGCATAAAAAGCCAGCGTCTACACCAGCGGATGCCATGATGACTTGTCCGTACTCTAACATCGAAGACAAGTGAGCATCTCCTACGGTACCGGTTAAAGTACGCAAACAATGCCCAATCAAATGATCTCTGTATGCACGAGATGCGTAAGATAAAGGATCGGCCTGGCTTGTTTGAGATGTAAATTCGTTATCTTGCTGTTCACCGTATTGCCACTTCTGGAATGCTAAAAATTTAGCACCCTCGTCGCTCATTATCCATTTGAATTTCGGGGGGACGGTGCAGGATGATAGCAACGTGCGCGCTTTGCCCAAGTAATATTTGTGGATGAATGGAAAGAGCGACTGTTTGAAGTACAGCGCGGCATTGATATATATTTCGGCCAACAATGACTTCGGCATAGTTTCACCAGCGGATTCCGCGTAATTCACAGCGGAGAGAGCAAGATACAGTGTCCCGTTCTTCGATCCTTCTGATAACCGTAGGCAAAGCATGTGCTGGTAAATAATGGCTATCTCCATGGCGGACATTTCTGCTTGTTGCCGCGTTGTTTTCTCTGACAACCATTTATGGACGTATAAGATCCATTTTCCAATCCACAGCTTATGAAGAAGCTGCCTCGTAATCTGCCAGATAGTTGCGAGCCAAGCTTCTATACGCGACGACGGACAGGGACGGCCAAAGTATTGCAAACACTGATGCAAATCACGGCATGCCTGGCTAGATTCATTTTTCGATATATTGAACTCCGCTTGACGCCTCCATCGATGAATTTCCAGGAATACTTTGCTGTCCGAGGGTAATTTTGGATCACCGTAAAGTAATAATCTGCAAATCCCACCGATTAGAAGTACGATATTCGTCAACCATAGAAACACGTTGCTCCAAATTGGATTCTCAGGCTCTGATTGATCTGAAAGAGAAATTAAATTAAATGATGGCGATTCCATTAAATGATATTATTACGGTATATTACAATGACGCTATGACGCTATTGTACCTTGGTAATTAAGAATCGTGCGACCGTCCAACTTGGTGTTTGCGTAATCAGAATTAAATCGTCCAACATTATTGATGAGAAAACCAAGAGGATTAAATGCCAAGAAGAGAAGCATAAATCCACAGAGCGTAAGTCTAGTATGATCTCTCATGCCTGGACTCGTAAGGACAGCAGACGCCGAGTGAATATTTTGTAACACATCCGGATCGTCTTTTATGGACGAAGGAGATGGTGGAGATAATGGTGCCGGCGCGGGAGACAGAGATGGCTCGCTGGAATCTGACCTAGGCGGTGTCAGTTCACCGCATACCAGTAAGTCGCGCAAATTTTGTCTCTGTGCGGCCATTTTCAGCGACATGTTTTCTGTTTTCAACTTTGCATTAGAATTCTGAAGAAATCTGAAATTTGTACACTCTCGTTAGTTTACGATGTCCGCGCGAGAAAGATGAACGTGCCTTGATGTAATATACCTGATATAATCGATGGTCTTCCTCAAGATCGCGGACTTATTTAATTTCGCGTCTACTCCGACAATAATGTTCTTCAATTCGATAATTTTATCATTAATCGACGTTCTGTAACGCCTCTCGATAGCATTATGAGCGCTGCGTTTTACTTCCTTCACTCTCGGCACGCCAACGTGGGTATTCGTGTTCAAACGATTGATTTGTACTTTATCCGTGTCCAGTACAACAGGGATACCTGAATGAAAAGCGAAATCAAATAAATCGGTTTAATTGAAACGCATCGGATTGTTAATCGGATTGTTATTAATAATTAAAAATCGTAAAGTCGCACCGGTAGTTAAAACTGTCCCGTTCGCGGTATTTACTAAGGTATGTATCTGATGCGGTACAGATGCCGAAGTAACAGCTTGCGATCTTCTGGAATAAACGACCGATTCTGACTTTATGAGTTTAGCTGGCAGAAGCAATTGTCTCTGCTGCGCCACCGGTGCTATCGTTACCACGGGTGACTGAACACTGAAATTCACATTTTGCGGAATAGCGTATTGCGAACTAAATACTGTAGGCGCTGGTGTAACGGATATTCTTTGCTGCCTATTTTGCACAGGTGTTACATCCTGTAACGGTAGCTGTTGTTGCTGCTGCTTCTGTTGTTGCCGAGGCTGTTGTTGCGACGCGCGAGGAACTTGTCGAGCAGTTTCTACTACCGCCGGACTCAGCATTACATTATCATTCGACGCAGATTTAACGATACTCGGATCCTTGTAATCCTGAAATTCCTTGAACTCTTTAAATTCCTCGCTGCTGTTAAAGCTTAAGAAATCCAAACCTTCCGTGTCCATCCCCAAAGGCTCTTCCAATTGCGAGAGTAACGCATCGTCGCTAAATAAATTTTCATTTTTTAGTAGTTCACTCTCACAGTTCGTAAGAAGATCTGCAATTAAAAATATAAAACAAAGTGAAATGAATTTAAACGGCTTATAACTCTAGATATGAGAAAGAATAATGAAAATTATTCTGTAATGGTCTGCGATTCAATTTAAATAAGAAAATATTTTTTTAGCAGCATTACTGTTATCACCGATACACGCATAATTGCATTAATCTTTCTAAAGATATTTTCAGCCACATAAATCAAGCAACTAAAACAAATGCAAAATATAATTCTTACACTTTTTTATATCTTAAATGAATAAAGCATAATGTTGTTTTTCTTTTCCCTTAAATGCATTAAATAAGGATTAATGGTGTTACGAAGGAACAGAGTATAAACAACTATCGCGCACAGTGGAGAAGCAAGTGAAGATTTCGATATTAAGAAAAACAAAAGAAAGAGCAGACTTTAATGTGATAAACATTACAATTACATGCAACATACCATCGATACCAGTCACTTCGTTTAAATTGAAGCTGTCATTCGACTGAAAACTGGAGAAATCGTTGTCCTGCGTCGAGGACCATCCCTCGGGGTCAGCCATCCTGGCGCGTGTTATATGTCAAACATTTATTTTCTGTGAAAGAAACAGGATAATTAAAACAACGGCACGCTGATATGTCAAACCCAAACGTAATACCTAATAACAAATTACGAACAGTCACCCGACCTTCGCTGCGGCCAATCATAGATCTCCTAAAGATCGGATGATATTACGTCAGTATGCGTTACTAAATTAACAAAATTCTATTCAAAATAAAGGCGCCTTTTCACGGAGGAAGATATTTTCATGGAAACGCTTCGCATCTTGCGTTATTCATAACTCATAAGTCGGTCGGGGTTCTTCGCTCTCATTGACTCCCGCCGCCCGTGCCCCGTTTGCGTACTTTGTATTCGTCGACGTTGTCGCGCCAGTCAATAGGAATATACTATTCGGACCCTAGAATTTCTCAATTCTCAACCGACTTCTTTTCATCGGGCAAAGAGTAGGTATAATAAGAGGCGTCACTCCGGGCGGAACCTTTCAAGTCCTTACTTGACCTTGGCATTTAAATTGGTTGTACATTCGAGCGGGATATTCAAATCGACAAGATGTACCTTAACGCAATTGGCTAATTATTGCCGAAGTTTACCGATCATTGCCGAATGGGGCCGAATGGGCATTTAAATTGGTTGTGTAGTGATTTCCCTAGGTTATTTCTGTCCTTGTCGAGTGACGCCTCTTATTATATATATCTCCTTTTTGCATCGGGCACAGTATAGGCAAAGAGGACGCTATGGCAACCATGTTAGCCCTTAGCCCCCGTGGAATATATAGATATCATACGGACATTAAAATTAAAATAGTTTCTATGGAAATTTATTCAATTAAGTACTAATATTTTTCTTTACAGATTTATACATACTATGATGTTTCTATTATATTAAATTTAAAATCATTGGTTTGGATAATAGATAGGCCGATATTCATAGTCGATACTTATTCTTAAGCGAATGCTTAAGCATTCGGCATCCTTTACTAGCTACTAGGTTAGTAGAGGATGCCGCATGTTTGAGCATTTGCTTAAGAATAAGTAGCGACTATGAATACCGGCCATAGTCTTCAAAACTCTCGTCTGAAACTTGAATTCCCTAGCATCGATTACATACGACCACATACGACCCAATCTTGTATCGTTTTCGGCGACCCGAATTCGCTATCACGAATGATCACGAATCAACACATGGAGCTGTGGTTCTATGCGTAAGAGTGGCTTTGTTTTCGGTTGATTTTTAAGGGGTTATTCGAATATTCATTGACGTACATCAACATACATCGATATGTTTCCAGCACTTCGTAATTCAAGTCGGACAAGACTATCATCCGTTTGTAATTTCCATTCAACGGTAAGTTAAATATATTTTTTTATATGGGGGCTACTATTCAAAAGCTCGATCACATATGGGTATCACCTATTAATAGTATAAACTTGAAAATTTCTGTACTACATATATTTCTGTTATGTATATATGCTACATAGCAAAAAATAAAAATAAAACTTATGTCATTCAAGTTTCATAAATATATCTTCTGTGTCTTAAAGGACAATGGATAACTGAATTTTTCCATAAGTAGAGACTTGTATGAAAAAGACTTATAACTTTTTTGAAAAGAATTAAATATCACTTTGTAGGAACCATTTTATTATATACGGTTTCCCTAACTTAGAAGAATGTTAAGAAATCTCAGATTCTTTTTAATCAAATTTAATTATAATGTACCAGCGATATATATCTGCACTTCGCTTTGAGCCCAAGAGATATCGAGAAGTCCATGAAAACACATTGTACACCCTTTTCAGCCCCTTAGGGGTTGATTAGAGCAAAATTCGGAAATTGAATTTTAGGCATATGTGTGGGCGATATTTGTCAGTAAGAACCAAGTTGATATCTAATCGGGCCTAAGATATATTAAGGAATCCGAGAAAATATATTTTCATCCCTTTGGGGACGGATTTTCTAAAAATCCTTCCTTAGTGGGCACCTACGTCGTGAAAACAATGTACCTTACAAATTTCACGTTCCTAGGTTAAACAGTTTGAGCTGGGCAGGACTTCTACTTTTATATATACATATATTGATATTGATTATCGTACCCGTTCTGTTTGCATTATAGCGTATACAATGCGTGAAAGAGAAAACTTTCTCTCAAAAGTTAGAAGATGGTCCTGACTTTGGAGATTTCATCGCTGTGACTGCCAAAGAGTACGATGGAAAGTTGAAATTAGAAAAAGGGGATAAAACACGTTTGAGATTACCACCTTGGCTTAAAACAGAGATACCAATGGGTAAAAATTACAGTAGAATAAAGTCGCAGTTGAGACAATTGCGATTAAGTACTGTATGCGAAGAAGCACGATGTCCCAACATTGGTGAATGTTGGGGTGGGGATACGCATGGAACAGCAACTGCTACTATCATGGTGTGTATCGCGATCGCTATACATATTTCATTACCTTATACTCGCTCTAATTTCATTAATAATACGTACATGATCTTTAGTTTGCCATTCGCGCAAATGTAAATGAGAGCTAGCAATGTTCGTAGTCATTTAAAACGTAATAGCAGCTTTGCGATCATTGTTGTAAGAAAGATTTCTGATTTTGGTATTAGGTAATATCGTAACTTAACAATTTTATTTTTGACGAACACCAATTACTTATCGCACTGCCATTAAGGAACGATCAGCTCTTATCCAAAACGATTACCAATTAGTATGAAAACATAATAGTGGAAAAAATTTAATATAGTTAATGGGCGATACATGTACCCGTGGTTGTCGTTTCTGTTCTGTAAAAACGTCTCGTACACCCTTACCATTAGATCCAGAAGAACCAATAAACACAGCAACTGCGATAGCAGACTGGGGTTTGGATTATATTGTACTTACGTCTGTTGACCGAGATGGTTAGTAAACGCTTCTATAATTCTACATTTACAAAAGGCGAGACTTTGTATTAAAATTGTATGTTCCGTTAGATTTGAGCGACGGAGGAGCGAGTCATATTGCAGAAACGGTGAAGGAAATTAAAAAGAGGTACGTGGGTCGTTTAATTTCTTTAGTTGGCGTAGTAAATAATTTCTGTAAGATACTGTTTTCGCAGGAGTAACATTTTAGTGGAATGCTTGGTGCCAGATTTTATGGGAAAGGAGGATTGCATTGCAACAATTGTTAATTCTAATCTTGATGTTTTTGCCCACAACATTGAAACTGTGGAGCGTTTGACACCATTCGTTAGAGACAGGCGAGCTCGGTATAGGTAAAGTCTCATGTCTCGTACTTAAGTATCTTATATTTCTCTCAAGCCCGGATTCAGATTTTTGGGGCCCGGGGCTATCAAACCTTCGAGGCCCTCCCCGTGGTTGACCGAGGGGGGTGGGGGGTTTAGTGAGCTAATCGCTTACAACGGGGGCCCCCCCTCGGAAAGTGGAGCCGGGGCTGTAGCCCCCCCCCCCCCCCCCTTAAACCGGGCCGGATTCCTCTTAATAATTTTAGAAGAATTATATGTTCATTTATCGTTTAGGCAGTCGCTGAATGTTTTAAAGGCAGCGAAAGATCTGAATCCAGAATTGATTACAAAGTCGTCGATAATGTTGGGATTAGGCGAAACTGACGAAGAGATCGAGCAAACCATGAAGGATTTAAGGGATGTTGGTGTAGGTGCTTTAACCCTCGGACAATATATGCAACCTACAAAGAGACATTTAAAAGTTATCGAATACGTTACGCCTGAGAAGTTTAAGAAATGGGAAAATGAAGGGAACGAAAGGGGATTTTTATACACCGCCAGTGGTCCATTAGTACGATCATCGTATAAAGCTGGAGAATTTTTCTTAACAAACATATTGAAGAAGAACAGAGAAAATAAAAGGACTGAAAAGAAACAATGAACGAATAAACTATGTTAACAGAATCACGTAGTACAAATTATTGTAAATTTTCCCGGTAAAAGAATTATATTGAATTGTATATAAATCGTTGCATCTGTATAGCGAATGAAATATGTTCTATCTTCGGAAATGTAATGAAATTCTGGCGACCCAGCGCAACCAATACGGTTGCATTGAATATCATAGCGTTAATAGTAAAAATAGAAATTTCAAACGTAAAATGCGTGTTCATTTTGCCCCGTATACATAGAATACATTTGTTACTTTTAATCTGTTTCCATTGCGGTGGAAACTCGAGGGTCTTGCGGACCTTCGTCGGAAGGTGGAGGTTGCGGAGGTCTAGGATCTTGTTCTACGTCTGGCTCGGTAGGCCTTCCGCGTTTATCATCTTCAATTTGAGATAGATACACAGACGTTGCTTTCTCATCGAATACTATGAACTCTGTACCCTTTCCCACCACCGCGATAGAGACATTCTGAAACAAAGTATTCTCCTTTAGCGATTACAAGTTTTTAAAATCATTTATACATAGAAGATTAAATCGATTTACCTTAACAGATAAGTCAACCTCATTGGGTAATGTATCCCTCAATGCACGAAGACCATGTTTTACCAATTCGTCGAGGTCACACGACAAAAATTCGGTAAGATGTTTCTCTAAGTACGTGCGAGCACTTTGAGAACGCGCCCCGATAGCCATTGCTTTGCAATCAAAGTAATTCGACGAAGGGCACGTTTGACAAATATGAGGTCCTTGATCCTTTATGAACATTGACAAAAATTGCACGCAACTTTTTTTTTTAACAGACAGCGATCGGTAGATTTTTATATAGGTATACTTACATCATAACCGGCTATAAGTAAACCTACGCCATAGGGTCTTCGGTCGTACCTTTGAGTACTGGTCTGTAATTTATTTCCCAACGAGGTCATTAAGCGGCTCACAGCTAACACATCGTCGTGAGAATACTTATAATTTAAACATTCGGCCCGCATATACCGACTGTAAACAAATAGACAGAATTCTTAGTTTTCATTTGACAGAAGTTTGAAGACGATGATTTCAATAACACTAGTCTACTGCCATTTTTTTTTTATGTAAAATGGCCCGCTGGTTCCGAAAATAAGGTCCGAAAGATTTTCTATGGATACGTTTTCGAGATATCGACAGGTGAACTGGTTTTACCTGTCTGTTAAAAAGGTAGTCCCACTTAATTGCGAATGTCCGATTTGTTCGAAAATTAAAGATAATTGAATTACCAACAAATGTACCTCAGAAAATTTCAAATCAGTTCAATAGTTCGGGTGAAATCGATGGAAATATGTGAAAAAAAGTAATTTTTTTCGACCGAAATTGAGATCGACAATTCATTTAATCATCTGGGAAAAATTGAGATCGCAAAAATGGGTCCAGTTTCTCATTTCTTGCGTTGAGTCTGCACTTTTACGAAGAAAACAAGCTGCTGCCACCACTGAAGAAAATCTATGGGTAAACACCGAAGCTAGAGACAGTTGTGTGAAAATACTAAAATTTCATTTTTTTCTCGGTTTTTGTGTGTTATTTTTTTATTTTATTGTGTTATTTCAATTTGAATTCATTCTGTACATTTTTTTCAAGTATTTTTTTAATATTCGTTTGTTTTAGAGATAGTAAAAATGCATTAAAAACTAAAAACTAATTCTTTTCTTGTACTACAATTTCAATCGTGTTTTTTCACTTGAAATAAAATCGTTTAACATAATTTTTTTTATATATTTCTACTCGTAGTTCATTTTCTATTGCATGTTTTTTTTTATTTTTCCAATAGGCATAAATATGTCCCTGAAGATTCATTTCTTGTATTCTCACTCGAATTTTTCGTAGAAAATCTTGATAACGTAAATGACGAACATGGAGAGAGATTCCATCAGGATACGAAGGGTATTGGGCGGCGGTATCGTGGATTTTGGGATGAGACAATGATGGGAGATTATATTTGGTTCCTCATAAGAAAAACGAATGCCAAAACGAACAAAACACGAAACCAGGGCCAGAACTATTTCTAAAACACACATAGGTATGTACTTAAATTAACAAAATACTTGAAAAAATGTGCAGAATGAATTCAAATTCAAATAACACAATAAAATCAAATAAAAAAATAAACAAAAACCGAGAAAAAATGAAATTTTAGTGTTTTCACACAATCGTCTCTAGCTTGTCTCAACGCAAGAAATGAGAAACTGGGCCCATTTTTGCGATCTCGATTTTTCCCAGATGATTAAATGAATTGACGATCTCAATTTCGGTAAAAAAAAATTAAATTTTTTTCACATATTTCCATCGATTTCACCCGAACTATTGAACTGATTTGAAATTTTCTGAGGTACATTTGTTGGTAATTCAATTATCTTTAACTTTCGGTCAAATCGGATATTCGCAACACGAGATATTCGCAATTAAGTGGGACCACCTTTTTGACAGACAGGTAAAAACGGTTCACCTGTCGATGTCTCGAAAACAAATCAGCAGGCCATTGTACATAAGAAAAAAATAGTGGTTATTTCGTAAACTAGTGTAATACAGAGAACAATGAATGAAATTAATATACCTTAACATTCTGGCGTCAGCGGTTAAGCCTGAAATAGAGATTCCCATATGCTTGTCTATGGGAATAATTTTTTTTTGATGCGCTGAAAGCTCAGAGGACGCCCGCTTGAGAGCGATAAGGACAGCGTGTGTTTTATTTTTAAGTCCCACAGTGGCTGATCCTAGTTTTACCGCCTCCATAGCGTATTCTACTTGATGCAACCGTCCCTGCGGACTCCATACCGTCACGTCGCTATCGTACTGATTGCGGAACTGAAAAGCGTGTAAAGTTAGTTCTCCTAGCTAGCAATCAACATATCACGTTAATCATAAGTTACGGTATTCTTGCTCGCTTGATACAAATTAATAGAAAAATAAAAAGTTACACAGTATTCTTGCTCGTTTCATAGAAATTAATAGAAAAATACAATAATACGCATACAACTTGATAGAAAATTTAATAAAAGAAACTGAAATTCTGGGTTGCAATGTAAACCTTTCTCGCATAATGACTGCAGTTTCATAAACATATTATACGAAAAGTATTTTGAGCTATTTTTAAATATAATAAAGTACATAAAACAAATACCATTGTTCAATGATGGTTAGTTAACGAACACAGTAAAGATGCAAAATAACTTGACTCCTGGCGACAAATTTTCGAGAAAACAACTGTCATGCACCGGGGTCAGTGATTATGGAAATTATAGAGGGGCAACCTCTTTTACTATGTGGGTATTTAATAGCGAATTCGGGAGACCCGCACTGGCCGTACTGAGTGCGACTTTTAGCCAATTGGAAGCGAGAAAACTCGCACTCAGTGCGGCCAGTGCGGCTAGTGCGGGTCACCCGAATTCGCTATAACCATATAATTATATGGGAGCTTTAATAGCAGATTCGGCAACCTGCACTAATGCGCACTGAGTGCGTGTTTTCTCGCTTCCAATTGGCTAAAAGTCGCACTCGGTGCGCACCAGTGCGACCGTCCGAATTCGCTATAATAGTATATACTACAATTAGAGCACTAAAGAGGTGAGTATGCGCATCCGCCATATTGGGTCCTCTGGAGAGAGAAGATTATTGAGTACCCACCTTTTTGGGTATTGTCAGATTCATTTTATAAACAAAATATGCGTTGCTGATATTGATACTGTTGCGACTCCCGTCTAGCGGCGTGTAGTATAAACTTCAGAAGCGCGAAGTTCGAATCGTTTCACACGAATGTAATAGGAAAGGGAGACAAAGTGAAGTTCGCACAAGTCCGAGGTGTTTGAAATAGTTAGAGATTCCTTTAATGAGAGGACTTCAAGATTATAAACTAATCGATACCCACTTGGAAACGGATGTTTGAATAAATGAATTTCTCCTTTCTCCCTTCCCTTAAGTGTGTAATTCCAGCGCAATGTTGTAAAACGCTTGATTCAAAAAATCAATAACCAGAAAGAAATAGATTGACCAATAGAAATTTAGCTAATAAATATTTGATTGGCTTTAGATTTTAAGGACATTTTGTAACAGAACAAAAGATGTAAAACTGATGGACCTTTGGAAGCTCACTCGAGCCCCAGAAGCAGTAACGAGCAGACGTACTATTAAAACATCTCTTAAATTCTTTATTAGTGTTCTAATTATTTCGTTCAGTTCATTACAGTTATCAGTTTTCGTGTTCTAATAGTTTATTTATTTCATTATCATCGTTATTATTATTAATATTATTATCCATAAAATCCGCGTCCAAGGAGCAGAGTGCCTTAGCGCTCCACGGGCATCGTCCTGCGCCCGAATTCCCTGCAAATGATCCGGAGGAACCAGCCGGCCACGCAACAATACACACGGCTCAAACGATTGTGGCCGATCGAGTTTCGATTGCATTCGAGCTCACTAGGGCTGGCTTTTTTACATCGCTACGATTCTACAGTATTTCGTTAATATGGTGGGGGCACTGCCAAGCCACAGGTTCCCGTCTAGAACACTTCCAATTCATGTTGAAACACCACTGTGGCACCATCTGCCTATGATTGTCATAATTATATAAATCCGCGCGATCGGTTCTGTTCGCGATGCTGTAGCGAAAATGACACAAAGGATAAATGTCAAATGACTTTTATTGCAATGAACCTAAAAAAAATCATAATAATTTTGCCACTATAAACGATAAACTTGTAATGTCCAAAGTAAATAAATCAACGGATTTATATATAAGTCCATTGATTATTATAATGGAAAACACAAATAAATAAAGCGGGAAACTAGAGTAGTAATGAAAAGAATGGAAACGAATGTTATGTATTTCGTAGAGATGGCAAGGGTTAGGAAACCAGTATACTCAGATGAAAGTCTTGTCCAAGGTAAATAAATCAACGGATTTATATATAAATCCATTGATTATTATAATGGAAAACACAAATAAATAAAGCGGGAAATTAGAGTAGTAATGAAAAGAATGGAAACGAATGTCATGTATTTCGTAGAGATGGCAAGGGTTAGGAAACCAGAATACTCAGATGAAAGTCTTGTCCAAAGTAAATAAATCAACGGATTTATATTTCTTTTTTTCCATTATAAATCCGTTGATCTATTTATTTTTCATAAATTCTCAACCACGATGTGAAAAAAAAATAATAATATGTAATAATAATAAATGAAAAATAAAAATATTTTTTATTTTTCATAAATTCTCAACCGGACAAATTTCTTACTTATTTTGGTTACTCGCATGAACAGAGTGACAGATATAGCGTGAAGTAAACGGATGACGTTTAATGCGAGTCCACGTTCGCGCAGTCCTGTCACAAAATTTAATTTTCGGTTATGTTCATTATCCCGTTGTTAACATAAAATAACAGATAGTAGATTTTGAAATAAATGCGTATTTCTTTGGTCTACACCATCCCGCTTTATTTATTTGTGTCTTCCATTATAAATCCGTTGATCTATTTACTTTGGACAAGACTTTCATCTGAGTATACTGGTTTCCTAACCCTTGCCATCTCTACGAAATACATAACATTCGTTTCCATTCTTTTCATTACTACTCTAGTTTCCCGCTTTATTTATTTGTGTTTTCCATTATAATAATCAATGGATTTATATATAAATCCGTTGATTTATTTACTTTGGACATTACAAGTTTATCGTTTATAGTGGCAAAATTATTATGATTTTTTTTTAGGTTCATTGCAATAAAAGTCATTTGACATTTATCCTTTGTGTCATTTTCGCTACAGCATCGCGAACAGAACCGATCGCGCGGATTTATATAATTATGACAATCATAGGCAGATGGTGCCACAGTGGTGTTTCAACATGAATTGGAAGTGTTCTAGACGGGAACCTGTGGCTTGGCAGTGCCCCCACTATATTCACGAAATACTGTAGAATCGTAGCGATGTAAAAAAGCCAGCCCTAGTGAGCTCGAATGCAATCGAAACTCGATCGGCCACAATCGTTTGAGCCGTGTGTACATGGTAGCATGACACGTTATTAGAGTATTTTATTACATTTAAGTTTATATTTGGTTTATAAAACGAATTTGACAATACTCAAAAAGGCGGGTACTCAATAATCTTCTTTCTCCAGAGGACCCAATATGGCGGATGCGCATACTCACCTCTTTAGTGCTCTACTACAATTACAGTAAGTTATATTGAAAATTGAATTTATAACATCATAAACTATCCTAATATTTTCCCTTTAAGGCTATATTTCGACAAAAATGGCTACATTTATTTATTTACGTATAATACATGTAGTATGTATGTACTTATTAGATAATTGTTTATTTGAAGTAATACAAAATACAAATTATAAATATAAAATAATATAAATTCATTAAATAAAAGTGTATGTAAGTATGTGTTGTGTAGTAATAGAATTTAAATACGTAATTTCAAAAGTTGATATATTTAAAGTAAAATTCATATATTCTTTCGGTGAAATATCGATAGTAATCGATTTCTGTTATATGAACAGTTATATGAACGGATTGCCAATCTTAAGTTCTCTTTTTCAACGACCTGAGTGGCTGTGCCTGCTGCTTGTACGTCCGATAACATTTATAAAGAATTCTAAAATATATGAGCAATATTGAGTGTATATTTTTCTTGATACATATTAAAAAGCTTAATCTTTTATTGACGTCGAGTATTCCAGTTACTTTTTCGAGTCGAGAATAGTAGAATCCCCTGAAATTGTTTTCGTAAACGAATGCACGTGTTAGTGTTACTCTATTCGTACGTCCTAATACTTTGTGTTAAGTTGCTGTAACTTTATTAATTGTACTCGTCTAGCCTATTAAATTTCAGTATTAATATATCGCAACATAAAGTTGTGTAAAAAACACTTCGCAGTGTTATCTACATAACCTACATACCAGATACCGTTACCAGTAACACATCCGTGCAATTGTATTTCAATTGAATATTAACTATACCATTTAACTGTACTTTACAGATTGAGGTACCACTATGACGAATTCTAAGGGATACCGCAGAGGAACCAGGGACTTGTTCTCCCGCAAGTTCCGCAAACATGGAACGATACCATTGTCGACGTATATGAAAGTATACAAAGTTGGAGACATCGTTGATATCAAAGGCAACGGAGCTGTTCAAAAGGGAATGCCTTACAAAGTCTATCATGGAAAGACCGGACGTGTATTCAATGTGACGCCCCATGCTCTTGGCGTCATCGTCAATAAAAGAGTACGCGGACGCATCATCGCCAAAAGGATCAATGTCCGTATCGAGCATTTAACTCACTCGAAATGCAGAGAGGATTTCTTGAAGCGCGTGAAGGAGAACGAGAGGCTCAGAAAGGACGCCAAGGACAAGAACATTAGAGTTCAATTGAAAAGGCAACCCGCAGAACCGATGAAAGCGCACATCGTGTCGGGACGTGAGAAGCCAGTCTTACTCGCTCCTATTTCATACGAATTTATTGCTTAAAATTTAAATAAATGTGTTTGGACGATATCGGCGTTGTTACTCCCGGCTAATACACCACCGCCTCCTAAAAGCAAACTACCCAACCATTCGCGTATACATATAATAAATGTAAATAGCTCAATTCTGATAACAATTTATTTTCAGTCATACCTTTTTACATACATATAGAATCTGTTAGTGCTTTCAACGTTTTTAAGTGGCTAGAGAAGTTGTTCTAAAAATAAGATAAATGATTTTGTTTTTAACACAGGCAGACTAGTTTCTCATTAGAATATAAATAATTCTTACATAAAGCTTGATTGACTTCATCCAGGCTTTACATCAATGAATAGCCATGAAGCTCGTAATATTCTCAATATTTTATGAACAAAATATAATCGAACCTATTTATATATACTTTGATTTTATAAATAATCTAATATATAACACTTCTAATCTTATATACTGTACTTTGATAAAATACGAAATTACTATATATGATTTATTTAATTTAATTTAATTACTATATATTTATATTAAATTCTAACTACAATCTCTTGATTGGTAGAATAAGATATAGCCAGTTTCAGAACTTTTCTGAATGTCTGATGTGAGCCCATAAAAGTCTTCTATTGTAGATGCTTCAATTTTCTGTAAATAAACATCCAATATATACGGATAGCTTTGTAACATTGTGTTCCTCCTATTGCGTAATTACGCAAATAATTGTAAATCTTACATCAACCATATCATCATCAAAGAGCAACCAAAACCCATGGCTTTTTACTATGGAAATGTAGTGTCCTCGATTAGGCCCACTTCCACAGTGTATCACAACTGCAACCAAATCGTATAATCGATCCGGATTCACCGCGTCGTCACTCTGAAAATTAATTAGCAAAAGTATTTCGATGCGGTCTGGCGCATTCTGAAACGATATAATAAATGATTGTGCAAAATACTTACGGTATTGAAGAGCCGCAGCTCCAAAGGAAATACTACCCTGTGAGAAACTTTGATGTGACGGTTATATTGTTCCACGTATTTAAATCTCTTTAGGTGTAATGCCAATATCATTGGTAATTTCTTGAGTCTCATTCGTTTCTGCAATAATGGAAACTGTACTGTTTAATATCACCTGTCGCGCTTCAATTACAGAATTTCTGAAATTCCCTCGGGAAATATACCTGAGCCTCTTGATAACTACTACAGTGATCGCATTTAAATTTGTTATCACTACAGAGTGTCTCGGTATTAGAGAAACATCTGAGGCAGTATGTGATTGAGGTATTCTGATCTACGTCAACTTGTAGGTCAAAAAAGTCCTCGTCTTTGCTAGATACAGTCTCACAATTAAGGCAGCGTGTTTCTGATGTCAGGATCCCCTGAAATATTTCGTGAACCCACGTAGGCTCTGGTGGTGAGCCAGCATCTCCTGCTCCGCATTTCCCACCAGCTGGCTTAGTCTGGCTTCTCTCCGCTAAAGTAGAAAATAATAGACATACTAGCCACTTTCAAAGTACCCATTGAACATAGGGTAAATCCGGGGGGCGCGGTCAGCCCGGAGAGTTAGTCGAAACAGTGGATTCCTTCTAGAATTAACACACACACACACACTTTTATACTTATAATTAATATACACAGATGTAGAGTCCGAATATAGAGACTCGACCACCTCTCCGGCTCGACCGCGTCTCCCGGATTTACCCTGCATATATATATCTATATCCGTATACTCACCCAAAATGATCTCATTTATATGATTGATTAAAAAGTTCAGAAACTCGTGTGCATCTTGCTGCATAAAGTTATCAAATTCCTCTGTAACAAATTGTGTATACGTCGTACAACAATGAAACATGGTTTATACAATCCTAATTGGAATCGTATTAAGTTGGAAAGCTATTTGTAAGAAAATTACTATACGTCGTTCGCACAGACCTTTCTCTTTTCTTAATCTGGTAATGAACTTTTTGGGTGCTATAGATCCAACTTTCTTCTTCTGAGTCGCGATACTGTAGAAAAGATCTGCTAAACATGTTAATAATGTTTCCTTGGTTCGCTTGTTCCTGGCCTTGTACTCCAGAACTTTCTCTCTAAATGGTCGACAGAAGTACAAAGCTTGCAATACAGAATTACTGTAACAGGTGTTCCCGAACTGCAACAAGAGGCGCGTATTAATATTAAAAAAAGGGAAGCACAATTCTGTTCCAGAACTGCTCCAGCAGTTCACATACATTGTTTTATCTAGGCTATAAATTTTATATTCCTTTACTTACGTTAGTTAAGCCAAAATAGTGCTCGTTAGGTGGAAATTGATCTGAGCCAATATCTCTTTCTAGTTGTGATATATTTGCACCCTGAATAAAAACAAATAATTTTACTGCGACGTATGCATAGCGCCTTTCATAGTTTCTTAACCCTTTCGCTACAGAATTTCATTCATTCTAATTACTTTACCAACGCAAGACAACGCTCTAATACCAAGAAACCATTTCATAGTACGCAATTACATTAGCAAAAAGGGTCATAAATTTTAAACAATCATAAAAAGAACGTTTTGTTGTGAAAATTTTTCACAACGGTAGAAAATCAGCTTTCTTGATATTTATCCTCCTACATTAAATTGAACGCAGAATCCATACGCTTATTCAATTTTAGCCCTCTACAAATACATACACGAGCAATTAATCATACAGATTTATGAATAAACATAGAATGTATTTGTGTACTCCGAATCTCTGATATCTAAAGAGTGTTTCTACTCGTACTAAGTATGTTATTCTTAAAAAGACACTGCATGATAAGCAAAGTTTTTATAAAGGATAAGATACAGAGGATATGCAGCATTGTTAGAAAATAATTGGAAATGTTAACCAATCGCAGAATTCGATTGAACTTACCATTTTATGATTTAATGGTTGAAACTGACCACTGACAAGCACACAGAATGGATTTTGGTAATAACAGAACCTCCATGGTATCCTCACTTATAGATTTATCGGTTAAACTGTTTATCGCATTATCTAGTAAAATCGCGTACTTCTATGTAATCATAATGATATAAACGAAGATAATTAATCAAAAAAGTTAATGTACACGATCCTTCGCTAGAAGATCACGCGTGATGTATAACGCATTCATTACATTCAGCTTTAGAATGGAAATAATGGGATCTATGTGCCTGAGTGAATTACTTATTAGTATTTTGTGAAATAACCAGAAACTATCGTTGCGTTCTTAAATGCATTCGACGAATGCAGCTTCGCAACAAAAGATGTCTCTGTACATACAACAGATGTAGGGATTCCGTACCGGTAAGATTGAAGCTCCACCAGAGGGCCACGCGACTCGAGACTTTCTCGCCGGTGATCGCTAACCCTCCCGGTAGTATATATATACAAGTTCCGTCCCAGTCTTGATACCAAGCCAGGGGTAGTCCACTCGTGCACAATCGCGGTCGTGCTGGAGACGGAGGTCGTGCTGAGTCGCGCTAGTTTGCACAGTATATTTTTACCATAAAAAAGCACAGTATTATTACTTTAGGACCAAGAACAATACAGTAATTGTCTAGCACATGATAGAGACAGATAATAGTGAAAACTTATCAAATACAGGAGGGGCCGCCCCGCTGAAATTTGAAACCTCAAAACCATGTGTTTTTAGAGGTTATAAAAACGACAATGTCGAGAAGAATATACTTACAGAATTCGTAAGTGCAAACGATCACAGCTATGCCACAAATGTGGAGATTAAATCACAATTGGAAAAATTCTTGCGAGTCAAGAATAAAATTAAGAAGATAAATCCAGTTCCGAATTACAAGGTTAGGAATCCAGTTAAGGAAAGCAAAAGACACAATTTACCTCTTGAAATGAAGCCGAAAGCAGGAACAACTTCCACAAAAAAAAGCAAATCTCAACAGAGCAGTATAAACAATGAGACACATAAAGAAATGTTAAGTACAATTAATGATATGAAAAAAACAATATTAGAATTATCAGCGCAGCTAGAAATGGAAAAAGCAAGAAACAGGGCAAGATCTGTTGACAGGGAAAATTTCCCAGATATAAATAATCAGAGAGAAATAAAAGACTCGAGAAGAAATACACAAGGACACACTTTCAGTCAAGATGAAGAAACGCAAAAAGAAAGAATGGAAGATTCAACACGTAAAAGGCCACGTCAGAGTCAACCAGCTCTCCAACATCAGGGGATGGAGGGAACTAGCAGTGAATTCAACAGAGATTTGGGATCTATACAAAGAAATGATATGGAATGCGAAGATCAGCAGACGCAATGGTTTGCGCAACCAGATACTGAATGCGAAGACGAAAGACTTCAAGAAGCTCCATACACAACGGCTGAGACAAGGACAGCAAAGCCACCTATAATAAATATTATAGAATCTTCGCAACAAGTAACTTATAGATTACTTAAAGAGTCTTTAGGTTTAAGTAGTTTTTTTATTAAACGCCTTAATAACAATAAGCATTACGTACAATTAGGTAATTTAAGAGAATATAAGACTGTCTTAGAAGCGTTATCCCAAAGGGGAATAAAATTTTATACTTTTACACCAAAATCACAAAAACCACAATCCTTAATTTTGAAGGGTGTAGACCCCAGTTTTTCACCTGAGGAAGTAACTGTAGAAATACAGGCTTTGAATTTAGATAGAGTAAGTGTGATTAAAGTTTCAAACTTCGTTACCTCGAGTTCAAGTAGAAATAAAAAAATACTACCTTTATTTTTGGTTAAAATAACTCCGGAGAGTGATATTAACGCATTAGTAAAAATTAAACATATTTTGCATCAGAAAGTAAGTTGGGAGAGACTTAACAAGAAGGAGCCAACAATGTGCTTACGTTGCCAAAGACCGGGACATTCCGCAATTAATTGCAATTTAGACTATAGATGCGTTAAATGTGAGGAAAAACACGAACCGGGGGAGTGTAAGATCAAAAAGGGGGAAAAAATAGATATTAAAAAAATATATTGTGTGCGATGTAAGGAATACGGGCACCCGGCATCGTACAAAGGATGCCCTAAATATAGGGAATTAAAAGCTAGGTTAGTAGACCAAATGAATAACAAAGCAAAGAAAAGAAACGAGACCGTTAATGTAATTTCTAAAAGATTAGATACATTAAAATATAGACCGGGGGTATCCTATGCGCAGGTAACCAGAGAAAACAGTAACTCCCATAAGGGGAATTATCAACAGTTTGTTAATATAGTAGAAAATAGAAATGAAGGCCATCTATCGCAACCTTACCTAGGGAATACGGGATACTCAGGAGGGTTAACTCAAAAGAAAGGGCCAAGCAACGTCAGTAATAGTTTCGAGGAATTTAAAGACTTCATAGTGCAACAATTAGCTAGGCTAGAAAATTTAATTTCCCAAAATGCGAGAAATATTAATAAATTACACAATATTTATTTTGGTCTTAATGAGGAGCACACTGACACAAACTTAAATGTAGTCGACCTAACCTTTAAGAATAGTGGATAACAAAAATAACTCAAATATAAAAATAATATCTGCAAATGTCAATTCTATAGCTACAAACGAAAGAAGGCATAATCTGTTACAGTTGTTGCTTGAAGAAAACCCAGACATTGCCCTTTTAAACGAAACGAAATTAAAACCCTCTCATAGACCAAAATTCAAAGATTATGACATGATAAGGAATGACAGAATCTCTGCTAATGGGGGTGGAGTTGCTCTGTTGATAAGAAAGCATTTTAAATATGAAAATATTGAAATTAGTCATCACTTGGAGATATTGGAAACTGTTGTCGTGCGGATAGGACTATGGAGTAATAGAAATATATTTATAATAGCTGTGTACGCACCGGGAACAAAGGCAGACGAGTTTGTAATTGAATTAGAGGAAATATTTAGATCACTAGCTTTAGAAAACACAAATAACTACTTTGTGCTAGCAGGTGATCTGAACGCCAAGCATACACTTTGGAACAATCCATATTATAATGGTAGAGGTTTGGCCCTTGCAAATTGGATAGCTGATAGGGAAATTGATCTTAGGTTGTCTTTAAGAGGCACTAACATTCCTACTTTCCCAAGAAGTAACGCCTACCTCGACATTGCCATTCTAGACAGCAGACTAAAACTAAATAAACTCAACCCCGACGATACATTACAAACTATAGACATAGACAGTGACCACAGAGCCATCAGCATAAACATTTCACTTCCAAACCGAAGTGATCAAATAATATTTGAAACACCACAAAAGACACTAAACTATAATAAAACTGACTGGGAAGACTTCCAAAAAACAGTAAGAAATAACGACAATCTTTTCATTCCACACAACAGAAACTTGAGTAATGGTGAGATTGATAAATATCTAGAGGATATAAGTAATTATGTTAAAAATGCAATAGACACAGCAGTGCCCAGATTTGAAAGTGTTAACTCGACAGAGGTATATGTAAACGCAAAAATCAAAGATCTCCTTAGGACCAAAAGTAGACTAATTACTATTCTTAATAATGAATACAGACACCCTACTTCGTTAGCCCCGCCCATTATCAGCAGGACTAAATCTTGCATAAAAAAATGCAAGATAAAGATAAAACAAGAATTTCAAAAATCTGTTAACAAATATTGGGAAAACAAAATTAGAAAAATTCCCGTAGATTCACCAAAGATGTTCCCCCAAATTAATTCCATTTTCAGACCTAAAGAAAGGATCTCGTTACCGAATCTAATAATAAATAAAAATCGCACTAACTTATTAATAAAGGCAAACATTGACTACCAACAACTTCAAACAGATAGGGACGGTAATTATATCTTAAGTAAGGAAAAAGATAAGAATAACGTAATAGGGACAAATTTCGCGGCAGTTTACTCACAAAACAAAAATTTAGGTAAACCCAGATTATCTGAAATAATTGAACAAAAATATGACGATATTGCTGGCGGTTTAGCAGTCTTCAACGCTGGAAACGCATCATTGGTACAATTTTCTGATGAGAATACAGCAAGCGACCCCCAATGGGAAACAGATACAAATTATTTCAATACACCTCTAGAGACACTACAAATTTTTAGACATATTAGTAATAAAAAATCAACGGGTATAGATGGCATACCGAATATAGCATTAAAACACCTACCTCTTAAAACCATCCTCGACTATAACATTCTATTTAATAACTGCCTTAACAACTGCTACTTCCCAGAAGAATGGAAAGTAGCAAAAGTAGTACCCATTAGAAAGAAGGGCAAGGATCCTACTGATCCCACAAGCTATAGACCGATTAGTCTTCTCCCGAATATATCAAAAATCTTTGAAGTTTTAATAAAAAAAGCATTAGAAAATTATTTTATGGAAAAGGAAATAATTCCTGACAATCAATTCGGATTCAGATACAAACTTAGTACAGTACACGCAATAAATAAATTAACTTCTGATATACATTATGCGCTCGCTAGAAAGGAGAGTGTGGCGGCTTGCCTAATAGATTTGGAAAAGGCTTTCGATACAGTATGGATCAAAGGATTAACTTTCAAACTCAATAATAAAGGATGCCCCCCACACCTACTAAATATTATAGTGAACATGCTAAACAATAAGAAGTTTTATATATCCAGTAAAGAATCAAATACAAATCGTATTTACATATTAGATGATGGTATGCAACAGGGGACTGTCACAGCCCCGATACTTTTCAATTTTTACAACTCAGATATACCAAGTCTCTTCGGACTAGAGAGCGCAACAGACATAAATACTCTTTTCTTTGCGGACGACTTGATTGTTTATTGTAGGGGAAAAAATGTTAAAAATATGCAGACAAAATTGCAAGATATGTACAACAAAATCAACGATTATTACTCCACATGGAAACTCAAAATAAATCCTACCAAATGTGAAACAATATTATTTAGAGACAAACTGCGAAATAAATGCAAAACCTTCTGCAAAACATACAAAACATTTAAAATTAAATCAAATAATATAGATATACCCCATCAAAAAATAGTCAAGTACCTGGGAATTCACCTAGACGAACGGATATTGCTCAACAAACACGTTGATATCCAATTGGAAAAGGCGAGGAAGGCCTTTCTATCCAATAGTAGGTTGTTCTACTCTGATTATCTAAAGCAAAAAGTTAAAATCATTTGCTATATGCTCCTGATCAGACCAATTTTAACTTACGGATGCCCAGTTTGGTACAATATTAGCCCACATATGATGGAAAAATATAGGAAGTTCGAAAGGAAATGCCTTAGGGCCTGTACAGGGGTCTATAGAAGTACGAAAACGAATTATAAACATTATGAAAAATGTAAGAATCTATATAATACAGCGGGAATTTCAAGGATAGACTGTCACGTTGTTAAACTAGTTAGAGATTACTTCGCTAATATAGCTCATATCTATAATAACAATCTCATTAGGGGTTCTATATACCCTAATGACGAATATTATAAGAACGCTCTATTAACAGGCAATATCCCCCCCGAAGCATTCATATACATGGACAAAACAAACAGAATTACAGACAAAAATAATATCCCAATAATTTTTCATTTAAAAAGAAGGTCATCCGACAAAAGAATTACCTACGAACCAGACATAGACTGCTTAAGCTCACAATCAGACACAGACATAGTGTACATAACGGACATACCTTTAGTTGATGCGATGGACAGTTATCACCTAAATACTAAAAAATACTGGTGGAAGGAAGGCATACCCAACTGAGGACAATATTACAAACCAGATAAGGGTAGCATAATAGATTCACATTTGATCAGTCATTATAAGTTTGTTAAACGACCTAGACAAATAACATTGTAAATATGTAAATATTCTGTATATAGTTGGTTATTTTTAAGGTGCAATTCTTTTTGGCCGGGTGATTGGGTGTGTGTTGTGCGAGTGTGAATGAATATTTTAGATATAAGCCTACAGCCCTTACAGAGGAGGCTAAGAAATTAATAATGTCCGGTTTTTCTTCTTTTTACGGAACGTTCGCGTTCTTTTTCCGGATATTGAAATAGAAATTATTACCAACCTTCATAAAGGTAAAGGGTAGGAAGAAGAAATAAACAATCGATAACACAAATATTACAGATCTTATTTCTGATTGCGAGCGTCGCCTATGCGATTTGTTAGTCATATGTACAACTCATCCATGTCAAGTAGATTATTCACTACATTTGTACATCGTGTAATTGATAACTTTGTACCAAAAGGAATAAAATGATTAAAAAAAAAAAAAAAAGGGTAGTCCACTCGCATAGGAGCACTGTTAACACGGATTTTAGTAGCTATCCAGGCCGCATGAAGCCTCTGTGAAAGCAGTATTAATTCTCGGAATTTTGTACTAGATGGGGCACTCACAGCGTTATTTTGTAGGGAGTACTGTCTCCTCCTGCCGAGACCGAAAAGTGGGGAACATTTTCGTGAACCAAGCTAACGCGTGCAAGAGTCTAACCTCAAATACATTTATACTTTTTATTGTTAACCAAGAGTGATCATTGTCCTTCCCAATCTTCGACATACATCACCTGCAGGAGTAGGGCCTGCTATAATTGCTAATGTGCCGGGAATCCCTACAATTCAATGGGGGTAGTATCATAAATCATATCCTATTTCTGAAATTTTGCGGAACGCTTGGGGACGCTTGCTTTCCATCGCTCTCTTCTTTTCTGCACATCGTTAAGTGCATATCGTGTGACGCAAATTGTAATTTAATATTTCCCAAATAAATTGTAATGTAATATTTCTCAAATAAATTGTAATGTAATATTTTATAAATATATTGTATTTTATACGTGTATGCAATTTGACAATTTTAATTCTTAAAATATAATTTCAAAGTGGTGTTAGTAAAAAATTTAATAAAATTGAATTTATTACTTCTTTTGTAATATAACACAAAGTAAGTGATGAATTCAATTTTTTTAAATTTTTTGACCAACGGCACTTCCATAGTCACCGGCACATATAGTCATAAGTAAGGGATGCATTGAATACAAATTTTGAAATGCCCGCCATTAGTACTATAGTGCATATCCAACCCGCTAGAGGGTGTTAATGCTGTGTTAACAAAATAATACCCGTAGTGGACCACCCTTGGTCTCCACTAAGTTTCCCAATATAGAATAATAAATATAATTTGTTTAAATTAAAAATTATGTTAATAAACAGACTATTTTTATTTTAGGAAAAGAAGCTATCAATTAAAATTACAGCACCTTACTGTTCATTTTGTCCAATGGAATTGTATAATTGTTCATATTGTACATTTAAATGTATTGTATTTAATGTTTCTCTCGATGGAACTACATAGTCCTTATTTAGTGCATGCACAAAAGCTTTAAAGTGGCTTAATTCCACCACACTGAAAGGGATATTGCACCAAAAAAAGAAATTTGATTACAATTTATCAAATTCATTTTTTCTGAAACAGATATTTTTATTTACATAATTTTCAATTCAAATAAACTTTATCTTTTATCGTACATTTATTTCTAATTACTTTACCTTTCACGATTCATTTTTTACTAGTTTTATCTAAACAATTACAAAACAATAATTAAGAGTATTAAGACCAAGACCACGCTTTGGAATAATTTTTTGGGGTTATGAACGCGGCGATTATACGTAGTTTTCGACATTATCGACGTATTCTACAGTATTCTATAGTATTCGCATGCAAACCACAAGCGAGTCAGAAAGAACTATATTTTTCCAACACTTTAATTGTTGAAACCTTAAAATAATGAATATTTCTATTTACGACATTTGGGACAAATGACACGTATAAAATGGGCTTAAAAACGACATATTATACATACATTTGCGACACGTCGTAAATGCATTTACGACGCGGCGTAAAATACACGACCCATCACTGCTTATGACTATATACATATATGTGTCGGTGATTATGGAAGTGGTGTTAGTCAAAAATTTAAAATGCGCGACTGGACGCAACATCAAGAAAGTCATTGTTTCTTTTCGACTTGTAACAAGTACTTATGAGTCGAGAAAAAGGAATAATTTTTGTTCATATTACGCTTCAATTCGCCCGAAGAAATCATCAATATCCACGAATCAGTGTGGCGATCAGAATTCACAACTGTGTTTAAATTTGATGCTTTTGCGATCACAGTTTACTTTCTCCGGTAAATTTTCTCCCGCCAATATTCTTTTGTATGTTAATATTGAAGGTTAAAATATAAACAACTTGATGCTACCGTCAATACAGTGAAAATATTCGAAGCTTACCCTTTAAATGTATGAAAAATTGTGTGTATGAAAATTATATAAATGATATATAAATGACAGATTATGTTTGCGATTTTTTTCAGGTTCGTTGCAAAGTTCGGCATAGTTTTATGCGGTTATTTAATATAAAACGTTTGCTCCGGAATATACCGTAACGAAGTAATTTTGCATTATAAATGTATTGTGTGGCACGTACCGCGGACAGATAATACAAACAGTCTTCGTCGAGTGTAATTTAATAGTCTATCGCAGCAGAGCTTACATGAATAAAGTGTAATCGTTAATGCATACTGTATCCGTATAAAATTATTTGCGATTATGATTTGCAAGACACATGTTTGTTCAAACATGTTCAAGTATCGGCGCTTTTCAATGCACATTATTAAGAGAAGAGAATTTATTAGCAGCACAAACTGTTTACTGGTATAATTATATGGAAATAACGGAGGTAATGTACGAATGAATAATATTTATATTCTGTATTACAATTGTCTATCAAGTTTCTAAAATATTACTAAGATATTGAAACTATCCCTTTTTAACATACGTTAACAATAATAAGTTGTAATTTTATTTGGGATCTATATTAATGTAAAGAATTTCTTTTAGAGACATAGATAATAAAACTTGGGATACGTACAATTTTTAAACAAAGCTATAAAATGACGACTTGTAAAAGTATGGCCAATATATTGGCGGATGCTGCTATCCATACGCCTCCTACTTCTTCGCCGTTGCGACGAAAGTCGACTCTTCCGCAGAGCTTAGTCTCTTCCGCTATATCGGAGAATGACGACGATGCTGAACGTCGGGCCCTTCGCCATGAAATCAATGTTATGTCCACACCGGTGAATAGTAGAAACAGAAACGATAGTCACAGAAGACACTCCTTAGGACTCTCCATTTTAGGGCAAATGTCAGCCGCTCAAATGGCGGAGCGTATATCTCAGTGTATAAAACTTGGTACCGAGAACAAAATTAATCTAAAGAACGCGTTCAGCTTGGAAATGATCGATTTCATGACGTATATGATCAAGAAGCAAGATGCCAACATGTCTAATTTACAAGTGGCCAGTACGTCTTTAGACGTAAGCACTAAAATTTATGGATTTCGCGTCGACGGCGTTCACATGGAAATACTCAAAATGATTGGTGGACTGGACAAACAAGACACGAACAATCAAAATGAGAACGGTGCGGAGCAAATGGATGTTCAAGGAGGGCGCAATGAACATCAATCGGGAAGCCAAGCGAAGAAAAGGAGGAAAACGAATAAACAACAAATAGTTAGTACATCGGAAGCTTTAAGAACGAATGTGGCAACTGAAAAACCTTCTCTAATAACTATGGAAGCCGATTCACAAACCACGGATATGTTGTATCAAGCGACTTTACCGAACCATGCAAATTCAAGATTTTACCAACACCAATATAACGATGTTTTGGTAGACACGATAGAATGCGAAGATATTCAAGATGAACATGCAGGCTGCTGCGTTCCATCGGTAGGCGATTTTTCGCAGATGCAAATGTGTCCGCCTGTATTTTATTTTGATTTTCAAAGTTGGAACGAGGATGACGTAGGAGAAGTTGAGCCGGAAATGAATAAGGAGGGCGGATTTGAATTTGATCTTGATGCGAGTTTACCAGGCGATGACGAATCTGCGCCTACTAGAATGTGCTGCTTTGATGTTGACGATGTCGAAGAAGAACGCGAACACGTAAATAGATTCGTTAACATGCCCAATCAGGTGGAAAACATTGTAGATTTTTGTAAAGTTCTAGCGACGTCCGCCCCCGAAAGGGTTTCCGAATACTCGTTTATCCAAAAGAATTTAAACATACATTGGGCGGGCCCATCTCATTGGAAGGCTACCAACTTGAGGAAAACTTTAGGCAACAGCAGAGTTGTTGACACGTGCCGTCAAACAGCAGTGAAGAAGAAAAAAGAGGTGGAACTGTGTTTCGACGATGAAACAATCGAAAGCCTGGATGCGAAATTTTTGCCGAGTAAAACAGTGAAATTGCATGCCAGAACTGCTAAAGTAGAGTGGAACGAAGAGATGATGACATTACCGCCTGACGAACATTATGATATTACATTAGCGAATAAATTGTATCGTCATCCGACAAAATTAAATCATCACGCGAACGCGAACGAAATGAACGCCACGCATTTGTCCGACACAGGAGAGGATTATAATTACGAGAATGAGAATGACACGGTCAACTATTGTCCTGGCACGAATAACGACGAGTGCCCAGAAAATGGTGTAAATGATAATAATGATAATAATGGTATTAGATGTGAAGATGGAGGTGTTATAGTAGAGTCACAGATGCCTTTCACGGACGATAATCTAGTTGCGGTACCCAAGTTGACGAACAAGCTGCCTATTGCATTTTCTGTGCGTGCAAAGAAGGTTGACATGAGACAATTGAAGAAATCTATTTGGAAGTGCTTGAATACAGACAGCGACGAAAGAACTGAAAGTGTTGAAAGTGCAGCGAAAGAAACTGCACAGCAGAATGTAAATACTAAGATGAATGGCAATAAACGCTTTAGCGATGTTTATAAAGCGCTGCCAGCTATATTAACAAAAACGAACGCCGAAGCATTAAGCTTTCCAATTTCATTTGTATCTCTATTACATTTAACAAACGAGAAGACATTGAAAGTAACTTCCCTTTCTGACATGTCCGATCTTATTGTAGAGCAAGGGTAAATGTGATAAAAGAACGTATTTGAAATAAACATTAGCTGCAAAAAATAAATATATTTTCCTTACAGTAATGTAAGAAAAGTATATTTAAAATAATTGTTATATTTCTGAGACCAGTGTAATATTATTGTAACATATATTAAATTAATCAATTAATTTTCTAACGAATCCCTTTATTAACCATATTTGAAATTTTTATTCACCGAAGGAGTTGCAGAGAATGAAAATTTAAATCGAACAATTCCGCGGAAAATTGAAAAAACAGTGCTGCCCGTTTCCGACTAAAAATCCGAGCGCGCGCACGCTCGCAGCTCGGATTTTCGTTGGCTAGCATGGGATCGTATTGAATGAAAAATTGATGGAAATTGATGAGCTCAGAGCTGTGAGCAAGTCAGAGCAAGTGAGCATCTGCAGTTGTCTGCAGTGCGCGCAGCGTTGGTCAGCGTTGGTCGTTCGTTGTGTTGCGAACAGTTGCGAATGGTGTTGCCACGAACGGCTTTCGACGGCAAGTTTGTTGTTCGGCCTATGATCTCCGCCCGCGAAAATGTTGACGTGTGACAGTTAATTAAGACGGCCAGCGTGCACGCGTCGCGATCTCGGGTCGTGTCAGGCATAAATGAAAGAGAACGCTGCTTTTTAACAGGGCGAACGTCGTTCCTGGTCGTTCCTTCGCGACGATAATACATATACATAGCTGTGGTTGCTCGTAGAGCGGGAACCGTCGAACATCAACAATGGCAGATTTCGACGCGATCTACGAGGAAGAGGAAGAGAACGAGCAGAATTTACAGGAGCACTACGTGACCATGGTGCCTGATCCTATAGTTATTCGCGGGGCTGGCAACATGACCGTGTAAGCGGAACATTGTCATCCTTTCAACTTGTGTTGCCCCGAGAACAAAGAGACGAAAACCGAACCGTAGGACACTGGATGGCCCCTGTATTTTCCCTTTATCTCGCCGGACGAGATAAACATTTGTCCTCTCAACTAAAAATACATACTTACTTTCAACGTGACTAAATTACGTAAAGAAGATTGATGTTTTCATAACTTCTTTACGACTGCACGTGCACGGGAAAGGATAATAATATTTTTCCTCTTAAGATTCTTATTCGACGCGACGCGACGCGACGCGACGTATTTGTAAAAAATGTACCACTGTTTGTTTTAGATTCGGACTTAGCAATCGTTTCGAATCAGAGTTTCCGAATGGCCTGATGTCACGCGTTGCTCCAGAGGAATTCAAAGCGACCGTTTTGAGAATAAACAGCGTGCTGAAGAAAACATTGCCGGTTAATGTTAAGTGGTTGTTCTGCGGCTGCGTCTGTTGCTGCTGTACGTTAGGTTGTTCCCTTTGGCCTGTGATTTGTTTGAGTAAAAGGGTAAATACTTGATCTTTATAGAAGCATGGATTTTTATGGAATAAAGTTTTAGCGTAATTAATTCGCCTCTATTTGCGTTTCTGTGCAGACACAGCATTCGTTAAATAAATTACTAGAATGGGAGAATAGTAGGCTTTATCACAAACTCGGATTGCACTGGAGATTGGCAAAACAGAGATGCGATACTTCGTCCATGATGGAATATGTAAGTAAAAATACAGAGCTAAGGAATTTCTGTCCATTCGCTATTCGTTGCTCATTAGAATTATAATAATAGAGGATCGGATGGTTATGTAAAAATATGGAGGGAACTAAAGAAAAGTTTGTTACAGAGAAATTAAACTCTGTGTATCGAGTAGTCGTTATCATTCATTTACATAAATCTGGTATATATCCAGATATTTTGTCTGGTTGTTTCTATGAAACAGGCAAGTTCACGTGCCTATCGATGTAAATAGTTGAAACCTTACTAGTACGAATCAGCTAAAACCTCTGCTTACATCATTATCTGAGCTGTTCTTATTTGTTGGCCTCTGTTTACATAGGCATAAGCGTACACTTATCTGTTTTCACCTTTCGCATTACAGGTTCTTTTAATCGAATTTATTCCAAAAATACCCTTATACAAACCCGACTAGAGCCATGATCTGGATTCTCGTGTAACTCGTGCACACAGACTTATCACGGTGTAAGTTCGAGAGGCGCGAAATGTCAAATACCACTGGCGTTGCTTGAAACGAAAGAAGATGCAAGACGTCATAGTTGACGTTTACAGGAGGCATATTTTTTGTAAATATATACGTAGGATTGCACAGTACAATAATGAGATATGAATGTGGAATAACTATCGCGTATTAGTTTTATCCCGCATAATCTACTTGATCAGCTGTAAAAAATTACCTTTTTGTTTTCTTTTTTATTTAACTTTCATCTGATTGGAAATAGAAGGGTTTTGCGCAGGGGAGGCTGCGAAGTGGGATTAGATAACAGATTTAAAACTACTACTTGATGTCTAGTTTGCTAGTCATTAAAGCGTAATCAAATAGTTTTTAATTTTCGCAGTAATGATTTTTCGAAATGTACACCACCCTTTGATTAGACGTTAAGCTTTCAGGTAAGAAATCAATCTGATACAGTACAACGAATGGATCGAGATATTTTGCGATGCAAAGGCAGAAGCTAACTATCGAACGGTCTTTGTATAACTGCAGAATACAAAATATACACACGCCCACTTGTACATACTTATGTATACAATATAGAAACTTATTTTGTCTATAGGTTGATTTATTCACACAGTGATATTAGAAGGTACGACGCATACGGATATGTTTTACTTTCTGACGTATACTTGGCATTAGAGTTTAAGGTATTAAGCGTATAAAGCTAAGCTAAGCTACTGGGGGATATCGAAAAGGTCATGCGAAAATTATCTTCGCGCCCATTGAAAGAAATTAATTTTCCGGCAATAAGAGAAACAAAGCGATGTTCACGTAAACTTTTAGCCAACTATTCTTTATAGTACAATATTCCACATCACATCGTACAGTTCTGCACAGGCACTTCTCTACAAGGAATTGTCTTTTTTTACGAATGAAAGTTTCAGTTTGTATATACATATTAAGATCAACACACAATCAACATAGAGATGAGAAAAAAATTTGTAGAAACAATATACATAGAACAGTTGTTAAAACACGAAAGTTATTAGAAATCTTTTTGTTGCTATTCAGTGGCTGTGATCGAGAATATAAGACTAGCTTTCAATTCGAGTATATGTAACAAACAATATGTAGGTATATGTAGGTATCTTAAAGGTAACAATTTACATGTATATCCTATTATCGAGTTTCTAGTTTTTATGTGTAAACATGGTAGAATCTTTCGGTTTTTCTTAGCACGTACTTAACTAACGGTGATTCACACGAATAATCGTCTTTCGAAATATGATTTTTTACAAGACACTGCAAATTATGGGTGTTTAAAACGGATAAATATCATTAGGAGCTGTATAACTATATACTTACAATTAGTGATCATAGTACATACGCAATGGGTCGTTTTAAGTGTTTAAGTAGAAACTAATTAACAGAGGACATATTTTCAGATGTACTGTGCAATGGAGCTGCTATAAGTGTGACAGAACATTGATCTTTTATCTGTTTAAAAGTTACAAATATTACAGTAGAACTGTGCAGAATTGATGAATGTAAAGATTAACACGTTTCTATATACACTGTGAGTTAGTAACTTGTACACGCGTAATCACGGTTTATTCACTTTTTACCACAAGAGCAACGCGTTGTTACCCACATTTATTAATTTAGACAGGATCGCACTACTTCCTGCCGTTTGCAACTGTATAAAACTTGAATGTTTTAAACATTTCGATTGTTAGTTATAAATAAAAATTCTTCATTTTCATTAGCTGTACATTAGCATTATATATAGTTAACTTCTTGTATGAATAATGAATTTAATAAGCATCTTGCACATTTTCATGAGCGCGACTGTAAATATGTTAAAAACTTAGTTTACATTTAAATATTAAAAGGAGAAAAGAAGCTGGCAAGCTGTACCAGATTTAGGATCCTGAAAATTAACAAACTCCGGAATTGTTCGAAAGAGTATACTCGATCTGACGAATTTACTATTTAGTAGCTCGATAAACAAATGGCGTTGTTAAAGGAGAATTTATTCTTTCGAAAATAGGCAGATTTATTTATATAGGTAGGTACCTGTTGGAATTGTACCATAGAAGATTTGCGCAGAAAATTGCGAGAATGGGAGATGTTGACTCGGCTTCTGTGGTATTCGTCAGCAGATACAAAATTTATGAAACGAGAGGGATATATTTTTGATAGACAGAACGAGTAATGGCAAACAATGTCCCTAAAAATGTATTATCGCTTTTGTTAACTTACAATCATACATTAATTGCGTTCAGTGGGAATGTAATAAAGGAGAGTTTGTTGAGAAATGCTTAAAAGTGAAGTACCGTTTAATTATCTTGATGGAAGACCCGACAAAACAAATCTGATATGTAGAAATTCGTCTATTGTTAATATGGAAAATAAAAGGAAAAAAAAACAGTATTCGATACCTAACATAATGAGAATAAAGATCAGGCTATCGTGGTTTTAATGCGTGCCTTTCACTCGTGGATTTCTGTGAATTCTATATGTATATATTATATGTTGGAAATATATTGCAAACTATATTTGTATGAAGTGATAATGATTTCTTTATAGTACATATGTTAATAATTAAAACGAGAATTCTTATAGCCACAAACTTGTCGCGTAGCATTATATAAATTCAAATTCCATCTTTTGTTATGTTAATTTTATGTTTATTTGGTGCTTACTTATAACTTCTGATTTAGAAACTAACAACAGATTGTTTTACATCGCTTGGGAATCATGTAACTTCGTGTAATTCCACTAAATAGTTATATTTTAGTTTAGGACTAATGATTAATTAAAATAAATATCATTGAGAAAAGAAACAGCAGCTTTGTAATTGAACAAATTAACGCTCTTCGTTTTTATTATTATAATTAGTCTGTTCTTTCTAATAACTTTATTTCCAAGAAGGAGCAATCAAATTATTCTGCCTAATAAAAATATGTTTGTGATAGAACTTAATAGCATTAACGGAATAAATTACTCCTCAATTTTCTTCTAACGTTATTAGATAGAGGGCCGGCCTCTGATCAATAATGTAACTTATTTAGAATATAGCTATCCTCTAAGTCGATACAAGTTTAAGAAGAGTATTATAGAAGCTTTTATCATTCAGAGTGCTAATCTGCATTTAAGTGTACACAGAATGCAAGTCTGCTACTAGCCTTATACACGCGTCGCGTCGCGTCGCGTAAGCTGTCATCTGCATTGAAATGATATTTGCCAGGAATAATTCTATGTTATGATAATTGACAACAGGTGCCTTCGCAGCTCTTAATAAGAAGTAATACATCATTATCAGTTATGGTAGTGAAAAGGTGCCTGACAGAAGGAGGCACACACAGTTCAAGCAGATATTTTTTCTTTGCGATCCATTAACTGTTCCCAAAGTTCATTATTATATCAATTTTTCATATATAACAAATGGCTTCGTTGAACAGTGCAAATGTGCAAATACTTGTGTTTATTTTGAACGTGCTACTGCAATTTGTAGAATCTGGTCAATCATTCATAAACAATGACATCAGGTGAAGAAAGAAATTTCGAAATTGGAAACACAAACATGATTAACGAGAAGTTCATATTCTTTTCACACCCTCCATGTACTTTTCTCCATACATAGGTATATGTGTATATTTAGTTTTGCTTTTTATTAGAGAAAACTTGACCTGTGCACTGCCTCTCTCAACTCTGGACTTTATTTATAATCTTACGCAGCCCAACTTAGAAATGATATGGCCCTGCGAAGTGCGTTACTACTGGGTATCGTTACAACCATTTGTGAAATCTGTTCGTTTTCTGCTTGGCTACATGACGCCATTTATTATAATACTTGGTAAGCAGAGAAATTACGCAGAGAGTTGGACGCCTGCAATCCTCAATCTCACTTTTGTTAGTCATCATCAAGTTTCAATGTCTCGTCGTATCGCTTTACTGAAGTAACAAAAACTGTTCGTGTAGGTGTGTTGCTAAATACAGTTTCTTTTGGAATGCTGAGCACTCCGATACTCTGCGAATCGAATCTGTCGCTTTATTTGAAGGCGCTTGCATTATCCGACAATGGAGCGCTAGTCTTTAATTACGCCGTAGGCATTGCGAAGTCTCATTTCACATTTATTAATAATCTTTTTATGGTAAGCAATTAATTAATCAGCCAACTATTTTCACTACGTATAACCGAAGATCTAAATTTACTATTTTCTTAGAATAGCAGGTTTCTGTGCAGCTTAAATTCCGTGACGATGGAGTTCTTTCAATTCACTCCTACTTGGCTCGTCGTAGCCCTCACATGGACCCGAGTTTTTGCTATTATATTTCCATTCGGAATACATGGTCGTTGTGACAATTGCTCTGAAATAATAATCCTTACGATCCTGATATGTACCAGCTTTATAATATCGCTGACAAAACTGTATTCAGGAGGTACTGTACTCGTAGCCGTCCGTTAATTCCTGTTGTAACGACGAAGAGCGAAAATAAATCCGTTGATATTCTAGGATATGAGACGGACAGTGTGTTTGAATTTATACCGTGTCAGAAGAAGATAAAGCCATGGGGCAGCGCCATGTATCTTTACATCGCCTTGTCGACATGGCTACCGTTGCTGTTTATATTCATTGGAAACATTTTGCTAATTTTACACATGAAGAAAACTGAAAAGATTCGTTGTCAGCTAACCCGTAAGTGAATCACATGATTGAAGTTCTGCGATCGAACAAGTACGAGTACATTCAATGATATTGTCCCTTAGAAAATTTCAGACACAAAACAAACAGAATACATCACACTTCTAGGATACTGTTCGTAGTGTCGACTGTTTATTTAGTCCTGCTGTTACCCCTCGGTATAGTCGAGACTCTGGAACTTTACTGGGACGTTATTCTAGTCAAGTTTCCTGCTGCCGAGGCGAAGAAGAAAGCAGAATATATACATTGGTACGGGTTGTAGCTTGTAGCTGAAGCGATCAGTAATCGGTTATCGGGACTATTTATATAGATATTTTTTCTCACCGTGTTACTGTTGTTTTCCAGGTTGAAGGAGAAAATGCTACTAAAATGGTGCCGCGGTTTATGCTTCCATGTGTATCATTGGAATTTTGCAATTAACTTCTTCTTATATTACCTGACGGGCGAGAAATTTAGAAACGTTGTGATACAGACATTAAAGCGATACAAGACTGCGATGCCTTCGGTATTTACCAAACATTTTAACAACTGTATGTCTTGCTCCAAGTATCCCGCGCAATTGAAGCCTGCGCAGTCTTCGAATGTCCTACTGATAAGAGCTATCACGCTCAGCGAGCAATCTATCACTGGCAGTGTTGTTGGGCAAACCAATAGCGGCGCTATTATAGATACCTAATCAATCGAAAAGAAATATCGAACAACTCCTTAAAGACTGTTAGTATTAAACATCACGAAATAATCTTTTCTCACATGCACATCTTTTTATTGCGTACATTGTTAATTATACCTCATGGCAAATTTTACTAAATACTTCGGTCTCATCTCGGTATTGTTTCCCTCCGAGTTACAACAATTGAGATTTCTCTTATACAATTTTCAGGGCATCTCATTAAATAATTTATTCCTCGTATAGGTATGACAGAATCGATTGCTAACACAGTCAGACCGCACAGATCGTACTAGGTACGTCGAGACGACGTTTTAAAATAATTTCAGAAACGAAACACGTGGCGAAACGTAATTACATCGCGATTCTAATAACTTCACCTTCCCTCCTACCTAATTTAATATTAGGTATTTCATTTTACAAGTTAGACATCTGGTCCCAATGCGTGGAATCGATTGATATATTGCTGGATAATACTGGGGCTCAAGTTCCCGGGGACGTCGGGGACTTCCTTTTGGCAATTTCGTAATAATTTAGTGCACATTACAATTCAGGAAATTTTATGTACACGCATACACACACTTGCATATATACATACCTTCAGAAATTAGATTTGTAAATATGCTTCACCGTGATAAACACGTAAATAATTATTTACATTAAACTACACGATTTTTAAATGTAAAGAGAATTTCATTTGTACAAGCTCGGAATTGCGTATTTATGTATTATATATTAATTACAGCAGTGCTTATGTAATGGTAACTTGTTCCATATACGTTTTACTTATTACGGAACGAAATACGAAATATACGAAATAAAACATACGCGTATCTCCTTATTACCCTGATTGTTTATTATTCAGTTAATTTTGGACCCGGAACCGTAGTATAAGACAAGTTACGCAAAACGTTTAACATTTGCTGGTTCCCCCGTATACTAAAAAATACGGCGTTAGCATGTGTTACATAAAAAACGTCTTACATGTCTAAGTAGTAACAGTTCTGTACCTAGCCTACTTAATAACCTTGAAACAGTTTATGTACATATGAAAAAATACAATTGCGTTAACTGTACATAGTATGTTTTGGAAAATTATATTTACTCGAGGTGACTGTCTGCCAAACAAACACCGACTTGTTATGTACTTGCTAATAACTCTGGCGTTTACCTACCCCATTAATCGAGTAAAGCTAATTAACTAATACATTTAAAACGTGAAAAATTACTACTTTAAAATCGGAGAATTATCTGTATATAGCAGCATACTATTACCCTTCTTTATGCAAGAGACGACTTGAAATTACTATTAAAAACTAAACGGATATTGTAAACATTTATACATGCATTTTTCCATATTATCTTGCACTCGTACGCACTTTATCAAACGGAAATACACAAGTATGTAGTCGAAGGTTACTTTCAATGTTTGATAATTGACTATCTTTTACGATAGTAAGAAACCTCGTTTCATTGATTTTACTCCTTAGAAAACGGGAATCAATACAAATGTCCGAATCTCACGATTTCATCATCGGAGATACCTATTGAATATAAGAATTCGATGCTATGAGAATATTTCGTTCGGAGATTGAGAGACAGCTACTCTCAGCTTAGCCTTTTAACATTACAAGTCTCAAAATGTGAAGACTACTCCCTTTCTAAAAAAATTTCTTTAAAAAATCGGTAAAAATATCGTTCCCTTGAAAATTGCAAGGCGATGCATACTTGCACGTAATTCAGTCTTCTCGTGAATACAATTTTACGACACCTTATCTCTAGTCACTCGACGCCACTAAAGAGACACGATTTGAGTAACGGACCTTAACGTTTAATTTCTTTTTCTTTCGCTTCCGTACCACACCGTTACGATAATATTCATCGGGTACAAAGAGTAAGGAGTAAGAATGAAATTCGCGGCAGAGAAAGTACCAAGATAATATATATATGTGTGTGTGTATATATAATATAGCGCAACGTGCAAATTAACACGATCTTGCAATATTGCATGGGACTCTGTTGACAAAATTTGTTGGAAACTGGCCCCTCTGACCTTTACACTCACCGTACAACCAATCCTGCGATATCCTCGAGAGAACTGTGATCTTCGCGCCTTCCTGCAATTGCGCGTAAGTAAAAGGTAAAGAAGACTGGAGAAATTGCATCGCGAAGAAGTAAATACAATCACAATTGTTTATATAGTAACTTACATGAAATGACAGATCCTCAGCTGTTTCGCCTTTAAAGGAATAAATAGCAGTAACTACATCGTCTGGAACACCAGGCAGTGGTACTTTGATATCGATAAAATTCATAGGAAATATTCCTTGTCGATTTCCTATTCTACCCTCCATCCAATCGTCGTTCACTTTCCTTATTAAATATACAGTGTCGCCTTCTTTGAAAGGCAAATCATCTGCGTGCGTTAATGGGAAGTCGTACAGCGCGATGCCATAAGGTTCTTCGCTTTTTGTCTGGGAGCGGGAAGCATAAATGTAGAACATACTCCGGTATAGATACTAATGTATTGATCGCATTGCGATTACTTACTGCAAAAGCGTTGTTCACTTTTGTTAAATACTCTAATGGCGGGCCAGGTGCTGGTATCGTGGGCATAGGTGGCGAAGGACTACCTTTACAATCGCTTGGCCACGTGTTTGTTAAATCTAATCCCATCGGTTTAATAAAAGGCGCAGCCGTTTTACTGAAACGCGTCGACTCAGTTTCGATGCGACTCATTTTCTGTTCCAGTTTCCTTTGCAGAACCTTTGGCGGTGCCGGTTTGGGTGGTTTTGCCCGAATGATGGTTGGCATCGATTGTGTGGTTTTCAAACACGCCTGGTTGGAAGGCGCTTGGCTGTCGGTACGACTGTTTGTATTGAAAGCGAAGAAACACGCATCTCCTACATGCTTTACAGTTTGCGCTGCGCTATGATCAGTTACTGTTAACGGCCCAAATGGTTCTGGCATCGGACTAGCTTGCCAAGGATCATTCTGCGGTATCTTTTTAGTAGATATTCCAAAGAAGTCAAAATCATCTTCGAAGGCGCTCTCTGTTTGAGATGTGTTTCCACTACTCGTGAAGGCAGATGGATTTGAGTTACCGTCGCTGCCAAAACTATCCACACTCACGCCGTCGCTGCTCGAGCGAGTTGTGAATGTCGGAGATCCAGGTGGACTGAGATCTATCAAACAGACCGATCCATTTGTATGTTCTGACTGAAATATCGCACTGTGCATCTGAGTATTCAAATGCATTGTATTTGACTGATCGTTTCTCTTCCGTCCGAAAAGATTGGTCAACAGTTCGGTTGGCCTTGCCTATAAAGATGTCATGTAAACAATGTTACATAACGTTCACAAGTTAGAATAATTCCTTACAAGCTTAATAATACATAATTTAATATCTAACAATAAAAGATCAATTTTTTGCTCACAGGTTTCTTTAGTTTCTCTTTCTGCGTCTGTGCATAATTCTGATTAAACCTTGGCGGTGGCGGTCGAGGAGGGGGTTTCTTCTTTTGAACAGGCTGTTGCATTAATGTAGATCCAAAGACATCATTTCTATAAACATTATAAAGAATATGTTTATCCAAATGATTATAATAATGCATCGTGCACATTTACAGTTGTAAATAGTGGATAAAATTTTCAACTACTTCCGATAGTTTAATAAGTGCGTTCAACTCGTAACGAATCACAAGAATAAAAATAATGTATATACATATTTTTTCTCTATAAGATATCAAGGTCAGCTTGATTCTGGAACTGTGCATGCTTTTTACATTAACGTAGAGGATACCCAATAAATTACCAATTAATAAGTGCAAAAGAAACACGCGCAGAACCACACTCAAAGAAGGTCCCTCCCCTTACAACAATCCTTCGCTACTATCAATTCGCTTTAATGCCCCCTACGTTATGCAGAAAGATTATACGATTCTACTTGAAACAACCAAAGGTGACCTTGATTTCAATTAAAAAAAAAACCATATCCAGCAAACTATAACTATCGAAATTCCCCGTTAGCCGAACGTTCGCGACTGTCGGAAATAGTTTGAAACCGAAACCGATTCCGACTCCGACTATGCCTATGCCTATGCCTATGCCAACACAGGCATCTTGCGTACAAAGGAAAACATTCACCACGCGCGCGAATCGCGATAGAAGCGAGGACGAAGGAATTTTCGTTTTTAAAGCAACATGACACTTACGTGCTGCTCCAAAGAACGCTTCTTTGTGTCGTTGCAGTGACAGGTAGACGAGGAGCCGAGCGCGTAGGAATGCGCATTTCTACGAGCAAACGAGAAATGAGATGATTATATATATAGTTGGAAAGCGATTTGGTCGGGGCACAGATTCTCTCCACTCCTATACACTCTGATACACTCGTGGTGCACGGTGCACGGTGCACGCGAAGCGCGGACGCAGATGCGTAGGAAGAGAAGGTGCGAGGGAGCATCTGCGAGATGGGACGTTGGGACGTTGGACAAGCCGTGCTTAAGTACGGGAATGGAGGATCTGCGCCACGAATATACGCCCACCGTGGAACGTCAGATATCTTTTCACGCGATTCGCAGGCGCGGCGAACGCGACGATAACGGCAGAGATTTCGCGAATCGCGATACACTCGGCCGTTTGACGTGCGAACCCGAGAACCGTGACGTAGCAACGAATATTCGCCAGCAATCTCGGCCACGCGAGCAACAGGCGACGATATTTGAATGCACGTAGCACCGGATTCTCCTAGCTGGACGAGCCATTCAATTACGTTCGGGCTCGAATGACGGCGATACACACTGACTGACAGGTACCAAGCTTGCCAAGGCCGTACAGGTCCTGAGTCCTGCACATACACCACTCACCTGTTCTCACGTTCGCGGCCATTTTTCATTCGACACAGTCGCGGGTGTACGCTGCGTTACGGCGGGACAATGGTTTAAAATAAGTCGATCGGACGGCAATCGAACAGCAACGGTCCGATTAGGGAACCAATGTCTATTTCCGTTCGAACCTTGATCATCGATCAAATACCCTACACTTGGCGGGAAGTAGTCTGGAAGTAGCTGGGTCTCCGTTACGAGCGCGTTTTCATGTTTGTAAACGATTTCACTTGTTAAGGAAAGCGAGTAATTGCATCACTCTTGCCCGACGTATGTAATTGCAACCTACATTGTCGGTTTATTTTTTATGATTTGTAATTACGTTGTTACGTTGTCGTATTAGTGTGTATACTTTCTTTTTCGTCGCGTAATGCAAGTATTGGTTTAGAAGTACTGTGGACTTTATGTTACGGTATTATCCGATTGTAATATTTGTAATGGAGTAAATAGTTGAATTTTCAATATGGAAAACTAAACTTTCCTTCGACGTAAAAATTTGTTCGTTTATGCGGCTACTTGCAATTCGACGATCTATATCGCGCAAGAGATTCGCTATAATTTATTGCGCAATGGTATCGGAGAATAATTTATTTAATTCGAAAGCCCCGCTTTTGTACACTTTTATGAAAATAAATTTAGAATATTGTATGTCAAGATTATCGCATGATTTATATTGTGTATCTTAAGCAACGTAAATACGCAGAATATAAATGAATATATAAATAAACAAATTCTTTTACATTTACATATATTGAATGGGGCGTCTTAGTTCGCAGGCGTTGCCGCCAGGTGGACAATCATTTTTCGGTCGGTAAATTGAATGAATATGTAAAATGCGTTTTGTACCAATAAAGAATTCTGTTATGGAAAATGTTTGCACAATGAACTGCAATGCCTGTAGAAGTGGCATAAGACATCAGATTATAAATAAATAAAGGAACGAACATACTTTTTGTTCTTCTATATACATAACCTTCTTTCCATTGAACAGTCACAGAAAATTAATGAATTTTCCCATTTTCTAAAAACAATTTATCTAGTTTCGCAAGTGTATCTCAAACGTAGACTCTCAACTACTTTCCCATATGATATTTATTACTATTCTATTGATAATTGTTAATTAGGTACCTATATAGTTACTAAAAGTTAATGAGCACGGTTGAAATAGACGTGCTTTGTACCTACCACATATTTAAATTTTTGCAGGTCAATCTAAAAACATAGGCTTTCGACTACTTATGCATATAACTGATTATAGTGAATTAGGTAGTCACTACTATATATTCTTGGACACTATTAGAATATCTGTCACGTTTTCCACAACACATTCGCAGGATAATAATGATTTACAATAATGATTTCAATAATGATTTACGCGCTTTTGCAGATGTACCTCAAAGTATCATAGACCCTTAGCTATTCCCTGGAGCACATTTTGCAAGCATCTTATTTAAAATTCAACACTTCTTAACCTAAAAGATACGTTTTCCAATTACCAAAACACTCACTCGGTCAGGTACAGTCTGTAGCCTATAGAATACAGAATCAATCTTATCTCTCGTTCACTATATCTTTGTCTTTTTCTAAGCATCATTCCCTTTCGCTCTAATCGTTACTTCTTCGCGTGATGCGCTCCTGCTACCGCGGGCACGAAACTATCAGGCGTGCGTAACCAAAGTTAGTGGAGCGATCACTGTGCCCATCTTTGTCGCACACACTACCATTCTCCCTCACTCGTTCCACCTTCTTTAAAATCATGCATCCCTGTCATCATCTCTCAATTTTTGCTCCTATTCGGACGATACTCTTTAGACGCGGTCCACAGCGCTCGCCTGCAACAAGAATATTACGGATAGGGAAAACGTTTAATAATTACTGACTTTTAGGCATATCACATGCGCGAACAGAGGTGCTGAGGGATGTTAAGGATCTTCGCGAATGAAATTCAGAAACTGTGTAACTTGAATTATGTTTTGCGATGTGATTGTGAAAGTACGTAAATTATTAGTGGAAAATCTATAATTCATTGAAAATCCTGAGTGTATTGATTAAAAAAATTACGATTTTATTCAAACACTACCTACATTTTTTGTTGTTTCCCATAATTTTCATATCATACAGACAGGGTCGGCGCGAGAATGGTTGGCGCCCTTATGCAAGAAAATTTTTGGCGCCCCCAAATTTTTGCATCTGTTTTCTATTTAATATGTTTTGCCTTTACGAGGTACAATAAAAAAAGAATTACATTTACATTTTCTTTATATGGGAGTTGGATTCCTTTATTATTAAGTCTGCGATATAGTTTTTAGCGCCCCCGTCTGCTGACGCCCTCCCACATAGCATAGACGTCTGAAAGACATCAACTGTACGTCCGTTTTAGGTCTGGACGGCTTTAGGACGTCTTTTGGGCGTCTTTAGACGTCTGTGTGCTATCTGGGCTTATGCGACGCATTAAGCGAGATTCACACTAACCGTCTGGACTCTGGACGGCGGCAGGACGACGGCCGTTCCACTAGCGACTAGTGCAATGGAGAAGTATGAATCTGTGTCTCCGTTGCGCTAGCGGAACGGCCGTCGTCCTGCCGCCGTCCAGACGGTTAGTGTGAATCTCACTTTACTCCATGGACCTAAAGGACAGTGCATAAGCTAGACTTATGGACGCGGGGGTTGAAGCGAAAGACGAAAGGGGAATCGACCCCTTTTGCCTCCCCCCCCCCTCCGGATGGCCCTGTGTAAAATCACCCTTCAATTCGCTTCAACCGCTGTACAGCTGGCTTATGGGAATCTCGTATCCATAGTATATATGTATATCAGTGGTAGAGTTACCGATTTTTTCGGACATATCACAATAATTTAGTTTTGCAAAATAACTTATTGAAAGAGTCTCTCAACGAAGGAGGTCTAGCTGATGACCTAAAATATTTTTTAAATCAGTCAAATCTCAAAACGGATGAAAACCCAATTAAATATTGGAATAGTAATTCGCATTCATCTCTATCAAACATAGCAAAATATTATTTATCAATAGTCGCCACGTTAGTTCCATCAGAGCGATACTTCTCCGAAGCTGGAAGAATTATTGCTCGCGACAGAAGTCGCCTTAAAAGCCCAGATAGCACCGGACGTTTTAAAAACGTCCATTTTACGTCCATTTTACCTAGATCTGAACGTCCATGGCTTGATTTGTGAAAATAGATGTCTTTAATTAAAACGTTTTCTGACGCTTTTAAAACGTTTCCTGGACTTTTTCATGTACTTGGCGTAATTTTTTTACTTTTTTGAAGTTTTTTATGGGGATATTTTTTTAGTTACTACATATGCCGTGCAAGTTAAGCATTAGAAACTGAAGAATTAAGTTTTAGAAACTTTACGTGCTGCTTAATTAGACATTTAGTAATAATGTTATTGTATTTAAAAGGCTCTGTATTTTTTATCCGTTATATTGTATTTATTCCATCGAATTGTATAAAATTTTTGTTCTCTTCGGTCGTGGCAAGTGATTTATTCTCCTTTAGGTGATCCGTTTTTTATATTTTTATGTGTAAGTTGTACTTACCAAACGAAAGATGGAAATTCTTCAAACTAACATTAGAGATTAACTATCATAGTTTCTAATGTCTTCCTGAGTTTCTCTCGTAACTAATACGATTTTTTTCTCAGTATATATTTAAATCGCAAAGAAATTTTCTATCAATTTAATACGCGTAAGCTTTACTTACCAAACTGAAACTCTGTCAATAATTGTCTAAAATTGTAATTCTTTTAACTAAGAGATTCTTCTGTATAGTATAGTCTGCTATGAGGCTTTTACTTTATTTTCACTGTGTAGTATTAAAGTTCGATTAGTTTAAATACCTAGTGATTAGTTCAGACTTCCTAAGATTCCGTAACGTAACATCCTCAGAGCAGAACACACCTTCGAAGCAAGACGATGTATCGTAAACGCCACTTTATTTGTTTTATGTACATAACGTTTCTTTAATGTTTCTATCTTTTACGATTTATTAGGACTTAGTGGACTGAACTTATATACATTTTAGCGTCAGCGAACACTCTCACCATTGTACCCTGACTGAAATGATACGAGGAAACGTGCACCGAAACGATCGCATTCGGCGCACAGAGAATCGCATTAGAAAATATAAAAGGAAAAAGAGTCTCTTACACTCATGTCCAACACACGCATTCGTTAATCTTCCACTTAACTTTACACCCGCAGAAGGTACAAAATAAATTTGTATAGATTTTCAAATACCAGAACACCTGGTACTTTCCTCATCAAACCAAACCGCCAGCGAAGATCACGGGTTCAACCATGGGTTCTCCATTGATACCGACATCCGATGATCGGACAACGTTACGAGAATTTTGAAAACACAAATTCTACAAACCAAGGCATAATTAATTGCAATCGCTCTTCCTCCAGAACCATTACAATTTACTCAACATCGACGCGTAGAGTAATAGGCAATAATAAATATGTGTTTTATACCTTGACTCATACAAATTTTTTAAACGGCTCAAACAGTGAAATGGAATTACTGTCCGCTTTCAGGATGAATGGGCATAGGTGTGCTCTTTAACAAATTAATTCGATAGCATCGACACTGATTTTCTTTAATAAAAGCATACTTAACATTTCAACGAGTTCCATACGCGATAGTATAAAGACACGCGAGCTTATTAGAAGCAATAGATTTTTAACAAGGAAAAGAAAAACGATGTCCGAAAATTCAAGGTGCAGATTTAAAAAAAATAGAGAAACCAATCAGCTCGTGAGTCTTTGTTAACGAACGATTCATGTAACGATCACTTCCCATCAGACCTTCTCTAGCATGTTACAATGAAGTCTATCCTGATCGTAGGCCCTCTCCTTTCGTCGCGTGGACGAGATGAAAGAAAAAAAGGATTTAGGACCCAGCGATCCCTTGATGCGACAGATATAACATTCAACCCTTTATTTGGTATCCTTTCGATTATGTACACATGGCTTTTACGCACAGCCGGCGCACGAAAGCATATAGACGAGTTTTCTATCCGATTCATGTTATTACGTAACATCACGTGCGAAGGAACATCGCGCCCTAAAAACGCCTGGCGTAGGATGTTCTTGGGTGATACGCGATTTAAGCGAAGAGAAGGGGTGATGTGTCGTATAAAAGTGGGCCGAAAATGTAGAGCGAAATTTTCTCCGAACGAGCTCGGTTTTAATGCCGATTATAAAGTTTCTTGAGGAATTTCGACTGAAAGAACTTTGGTACAGATCATCGCAGCTTTTGAGTGTTCCTGTGTTTCTGAACAGGAGGTGAGGTCACAAGGTATAATAAAAATATAAAAGCAACGTGGCCGTAACACTTTTGTGTACTAAGGTGTCTTTTATATGGCGTGATAAAGGGTGTAAAGTTTTGGTTCGTTAGCTATAAGTTAAACCCCAAGTATTGGAGGATTCGTACAATTGAGGACCTTGCAGCAAGAGGGGCGCAGCTCCATATTTACACAACATGTAGTACCTAGTTATTGAGTTGATAAGTTTTTATTTCTATTTTTGGCGAAAAAATATTCTATATGAACAATATAAATATTTCTATTTTTATTTATTTGAAATAAATCGCTCGTTTGTTATCGGATTTGCATCAAACGTGCACCAAACGATGTATAATTTTTTTCACACAATTATATCACAAGTCATAATTCGAAAACTGCTAAAAATAAAGTTGCACCCCTCTTGCTGCAAGGCCACAAATACAATATTTTAACGTGACCCAGTAAGTATAAAAATCAAGCGAAGCTAGGTTTTTTTTCTCTGTACCAACGTTAGTTTAGTCTCGTATAGCTTAAATTAGGAGGTATTATTGCTACGATGCCTGAATCTCCCGAACGCGGGCAATACCGCCGCACTGCCACGACGCCAGGACATCCATAACTCAAGAAATTGGCATTATATCGATTCAGATTGACCTCGTGCGAGTTATTTCCTCGCGGTTCTAAAAGCTCAGCTTTTCGCCTTAAGAACTGACAGGATAACACTCTACTCCTCAATACTGCTGAATCCAAAGTATCAGCGTATAAAGTGTACACAGTTACATCCTTCAACATTACATTTATCGCACAATACTGTTAATTCCTCGGCAATCGAAGCTTCACAAGATCTCCTACACGCGGCAAACCACTCTTCACACAGGAGTCAATCGCCAAACCCAAACGAACCATCTCGATCCATAACGTCCACCACCACCTTTTATACTGTCATAACGTAAAAAGTCTTTAAAATCGTCATTCGACATCTTCGGCCCCAATAATCCCAGCCTTTCCTTCACCGCGAATCAGAGAACATCCTACCTACCCTACCTACAGAATAGAATTTGGCAACTTCCGGTGTGTGCATCATGAATCGTCATAGCGAAGAGACTAAAGTTATGCCACAACCTCCAGGCGTCTCCCCGCGACCCCCGCCGCCCCTCCCCCCTCTCCAAGCCAAATAGAGGATTAAGACGGAAAGCTGGCTTCAGCACGCGCGGAATATAGTTTCTTCTCCTGGAAGAGTCAGTCTTGAGGATTGTTAGGTAGCTCTGGTACGACTTGATCCTGGCACGTGGACCGGCTGGATGCCGTGCAGACGCGGAGGGGCTTGGAGAGCCACGGGTGCCGTGGCACGTCCTCGGCGTAGGGCCGCTCGGACGGCTCCTTTCGCAGCAGCGAGCGTATTAGGCAGCGCGCGCGCGGGCTCAGGCCCTCGGGGACCGCGAACTGGCCCCGCGAGATCTTGGCGAACAGGGATGCGTGCTCGGCGTCGTTGAACGGATAACGACCCACCAGCATCGTGTACAGCAACACTCCCAGGGACCAGATATCAGCTGCCTTCCCGGAATATGCCCGGCCAGAGCGCAGCACTTCCGGCGCCACGTACGCGGGGCAGCCCCTCCGGTCGGTCAGCTTGTCGTCCTCGTCCTCTACGATCACGGCGTCCTCCAGGCTCTCCAGGCGGAGCCGTGTCCTGTAAGCAGAGCGGAGTTCCGTGGTTAGTGGTGATTATAATCGGAAAGAATGGGCTTTGTGGATTTTTACCGTTTAAGTGTACTAATTGTAACTAGGCAGTCGTTTTTTGTCGAAAATGAAACTTTCTTTTTCAATTAAGTAGAAATATAGTGGAGGTATGGTTGGTAATGAGTAATTAATAAGGTAATTTTTAAACGAGTCTTCTGTGGCTTGAAAGTGGTATTTCATGCGGCAGAGGGGGGTATTCAGTTTAGGAAATATGGTACACCCCGTGTATAAATCTTCTAAATGGAAGTTAAATGCTTAGTACTTATAAGCCTGGAAGCTCAGTTTTACTTTATATCTGTGACACAGAGATCTGAATCTTATTTGTAAGATACGGTCAACGAATACTTAAGAAATTAGAAAGGGACTGGTAGCAAAGCTCTAAGGTTTCAGCAACGATACGTACATAAAAATTCAATGAAAGACGATCCTATTTGGTAACGAATGGATAGCAGAAACTAAAGATGAGACATCATTGCTATCGATCGGATCGCCATGCACCGGCGAAATAATTTATATAATCGACTCGACGGTTGCGCGAGGCGTAATCGAATAGAAAAATGATGACTCCATCGACACCGCGCAACCTTTTACGTAGCGCCCGAAGGCGAAGCAGATATTTTCAATTCAGCAATCCATCGCGGTGGCGTCGAACACCGACGAGATACCGCCAGATTACCGTGAAACAAATAACAGGCGAAACGGGGAGTCTGGTGAAATAAAGGAGAGTGCCTGGACTCGCCAGCCGACAGTTGATCAACCTGCAAAACGCGGAAGTCGAAGAGCGATGCGCGTACGTAATATTCCTCGTTCTTGGGTAACATCAAGCTTTCCACGATGCTCCTTCTCACACCGATTACGATAGGCGATCGATACGCAACTGGCGTAATGCTTCCTTCGAGCTTTCTTCACGGGCAAGTAAAGGGGGACTTTTCCAAGGTGATGGAGAGCTGCGGGGGAGATATGAATGGTGCAATCGTTCACTCGGGAACGATAGATTCTTAAACGATGTCGATCATGTCTTCACGTACATATGTGGGAGTACGTGAGAGCGATTCTAGAAATTGGGTTGTGGCTAATGATAACTTTTGGTAAGTATTCGTAGTTGCGTGTAGGGCCAGGTTAAGACCTTGAGCGGTCCTAAGCACTTTTGAGGCCTTGAGGAGAAAGATTTTGAGGCCCCCTTATACAGGGTGACCACTTCGATGTAATGTACGACTTCTTAGGCATTTTTGATAATTTCTACTAGAATGTGTTTCCGATAAAAGTTAGATTTTAAAATTCAGAAGATTTCTATGCCCCCCCTCCCTCTCTCCTGATGCCCTAGGCACGTGCTTATTTTGCTTACTGGTTAATCCAGAACTGCGTGTATCGTGATTGTATCAATTGAGTGGGGTTAGGTAATATAAATTAATGTTTACTGTAAATTGGTTACGTTGTTAGTTATGGATCTTTTCTAAAGGAGTTAGTAGAGAACCTAGGATATTGTGTGCAAAAGTTGTGGATTACCAATATTAGAGAAGTGCTACTGCATGGTCTAAGTAGTTTCTAGATTCTCTGGTAAATAATATAACTTATCTCGATACACATTTAAATTGCAAATAAAGTTTAATTCTCTCATCCTAGAGTAATTTCAAATGCAATTACTATTTGAAATTGGAGCTGAATGTGCCAACAGTGACGTTCTCAGAATACATTTAATACGGACTGGCGAGAGTGCGTGCGTATACGCAATATTCTCGGGTCTTGAGCAATTTTAAGCCCTCCACGATGCTCGTTCTTAATCGAGACACTTGGTCGATGTGTACTGACGTAATCATTCGTTAACTGTTTTTCGCCATTCACTGCAGGGCCCTACAGACCCAACATGCCTATTCACCACCTTCGCATGCCTAGACCCTGAATAATATGTACTAGTGCTTCAATTCTGCGCGGAATGTGTTCCTGGGTTAAGAATCGATATCGTTACCATTACCGGTGCTGGATACGCTTATGAGTATGATTAAGAAACGGGACTAGAGGGTTTATACTATACATACTTGTATAGATATGTGGGTAGTCACTATTTTTAAAAGTGAACCATCCCCAGATCTCTTGAGATTTTCAGATTCGTAGATCCCCAAAATTGACAGATTCTCCGTTATTTGGACTTGAAGAACTCCAAGTTTCTCAGATTCCTAGATCCCCAAATTGACACACTCTCAGATCTCCAGATCTGCAAGCTCTACAGATCCTCAGATGCCCAGATCTTCAGATCTCCAAATGCCTCAGACCCCTAAGATCCCTAGTCCCTTTGGATCGCCAGAATTCCAGGCTTTCATCGAGTCCCAACTCCCAACACCAACGAGAAGAGGAAAGTAGGGGAGATAACTTCGTCGTTGCACGATCTTGAAAATCGGTGGAGCGCGTGTCAACGGCCCGGCCCCGAGAGGTAGGTACTTATCGTTCCCGAGAAGAAACCGGGTTTCGCCCGCTTCGGGTGCGCGAGTCACGCGCCAGGGATAGCGGGCCGCAGCTTTCTTCGCAAACTTTCACCCGCGCCAGTGACTGACTCCTACACGACACGCGGTGGGTTCGAGAACCCCGACGGACGGTAGGTAAATTCTAGCGCAGCACGATTTCCTCGAGAGGCTCGTGAGTCGTGTATTCGAGAGCGTGCTTGAGAAAGCACCGCGCCGGTCACTCACTTGTTCTTTCTTCTCGCCCCCATTACTCTTTTTTTCTTTCTTCCGCATCTCGACTGTCTTAAAAACATTCCCACGATGCCAGGGGTTAAGGTAAAATGGAGCGCATGGAAGCTGGCGAAATAAAGAAACAGTTATTATCCTACGTGAAGTTAAAAAGAAAAAATCATAAAATTCTTAATTGCCAGCAGCTCTATAAGCTCCAAAACTTCGTCTGTATTTAAATCAACAACAATCTTTTTACTCTCGGTAATTAACTCTCTGGATTCCGCAGGGTTTAAACTTAAATGTACCCCTCAACTGCTTACGTACACTTTCCCCCAATAATATCAGTTCTAAACCTCCATAACCATACAGCCTATAATATGTTCCACGCACGCCATGGTGCGTTTCTCGCCAACTGCACAAATGTGCTCTAATTTCCAATCTACTACCTAGGTACCTTCTTCGATACACAAAATCCTATAACAAACAAATTAAACTCCATTCAAACAGCTACACACGCGATCATAGAACTCCAGTGAAATCGTATTCTGCATCGAATTCATCGAACCCCCTGAACGGAATTCAATGCCACAGTTCACCGCGGCTGGCCCAAGACTTCCGGCCGAGGGAAACGATTTCCCCGTTCCGTGGCCGATGTATCATATATATGCGTGCTGCTTCGCGCATTATCAGCCAGTTCAACCGAGACACTTGAACTCCATAAAAAGGCACATCCGGGAAACCGCTGATTCGATCAATCGATCGGTTGTTCGTCGGCCCCGATGAACGGAAGGTGGTGCAACGAAAGCGCCAAGGACTCGAATGGAAATGAAACGCTGGGGGCCCGATCCTCCGTTATCGGGCCCCCCCGATCGGGATTGGGCCCAGGGTCGAGGCGGAGAGCATAGACCGGGCGAGAGGAAAGCCGGAGTGTCAAGAACCTTGATGCCAATGGATCCTATGATGCTGTACGCCAGAATTAGCCGCGCGAGACGGGAGGAGGCACGATCGTGCGAGGTCTCCTCGCCGCGCCGCGGAGACAAAGATCGCCGGCTAGCAAGGATAAGTATTGCCACGTATTTGATCGCGTCATCGCCAGCTCTGTGTCACTCGCCTCTGTTACAAGGCGAAGCGATCTCGGACGATATAGTTCTTACTTTTTTTAACGCTTTCAACGGCGCAGGCTTTGGGGAAATGACCCTTTAAATTGCTCACATCAGACATTTCTAACTAATCGCCCCCGCTTGGCAAAGTTTTGTCCAGCTAGGTGAAAATGTTAACTTCTGTATTAGTTATTCTAATCTAATCTTCGCGTGAGTATTACCAATGGACAAGCGATGTTTTTTCCCCATGGAAATGAGTCCAAACATGACATTAATCCGGTCATTTTTAATTATACGAATTTTGGGCATCCAATTTGGATTTTTATTAAAAGTAGTCAGAATGGAGTCCTGTTTGGCCTCATTTTCATTGTCAGAATCCAACAGAGAAAAAAAGGGAATTGAAATGGGAATTGCTAGTTAACTCGTCGATCAAGTATATACAAAGCGAATTTCGAGCTATCTTATGAAATAAATATTCGAAACTCGCCGCGGAAACACGTTCACGAGGTGCTAAAGAGGAACACACAGTTAGCTTGACGCGTTGAATCATGTGCCCTCGGGAAGGACAAGAGGAAACCAAGGAATATTGTAATTCTACTCCGTTGAACGGATGCGTTATTCACGGCTTCGCTTTAGGAGATGTGGGATATCCTGCTCGAATATTCGTAGTTGAAGCAAAGTAGGTGCTACATAGTCGCGGAGTTTGTTATGCACCTCCGCTGTGACAGCCTGCGAGTGCCCTAAAAATGTTTCAAGTGCATGGATCGTTTGATAGAATTCGCCAAGAATGGCTGGTTGGTGTCTCACACACTGTGTCAATTCGTGTCAGCGAACAGCAAATATGTTTGAACTTACTCGAAGCTGTCCGTGCTTCATCCTAGTCTTTGTAACACACACTCTGACTCACGTTTCCTTAAACCTCTGCCTTATCACCATCACCATTACAAAATTCCTCAAAAGATTCTGTAGAATTTGCTTAACGCAGTCTATTTCTACCAGTGGCGCAAGTAGAGAGGAATGGCTTCCAAAGAAGGGGCTTCGTAAAAAGAAAAGACAACTGGATTTTAGTCTTTAAATAAATTTTTATAATCACCCTAATGAATTTGATTGAATTTGCATTAAAAATATTTTTATTCTTTCAATTTGGATCCTCCCCCTCCCCCCAAATTGAATCCTGAGCAGAAGCAGTTTCTAAGCGAAGATTTTTGAAGATTTAAAAGCCCCCGACGCATATGAATAAAGAAGCGAATGTAAATACATATGTCTGCAAGTCATGCGACACCGCGAAAAAGGCGTATTATAGAGGGGCGAAGTGTGGACTTTGATGAAATTTCAAAAGATTCGAGTTCGATTAAATTGTGATTAAAGTAAGTATTGATCGGCAGAATCCAACGCGTGTGTGCGAGAAGACTTGAAAAAGGAATCCATAACAGCGTGCAAAAAGCCTGATGCTAATCCCAGCCAGAGGAAACACTGGTGTATTTGCATAAGCACGATTGCTGCAAGACAGCGGGATAGTTACGTGTATCGTATTGCGCACTGCCAACTATCGTAATCATATTTGTAGCAAACGGTTAATACGAAACCGATTCGTTCCTGCAGGAACTTTCGGACACCTTCTGCCATTCGTTTCCAGCGGGGATCCTTAAAAGGCCAATCTCTCTACCGCAAGTAACTTGTTTCGGCAGCTAAAAAAGTGGCAGACTTTTAAAATATTTTTTTTTAAACCGCGTTCACTATCGTACTGGTTATTTCTAGACAGCTCGAAGGACAGCCGGTCTTTCTCGCGATTTACCAATGAAACCAGCAGCCGCCTGATATTTTCGGAGTTCAATGGCCGAGCATTCGGTGACGCCGACATACAGGAGGAAACGGTGACTTGCTACAGCGATTTCAAAAAGGAATCGAGCTTAAACCTTGTAGAACGAATGCAGCAAGATGCCGGAATCGCGGTAAATTTATTTGTAAAGATCATACTGGAGATCCACTTATTTCATGTACCAAATGAACACAGACAATTTTTTTTCTATGTATTTATAATTTTAATTAATTAATTCATTTTATATTGAATTCCCTCGCGAAACCCGTGTACGATAGAAATGTTACCATTCGTCTTCCGAGGGTTAGAGTGTGAAAACTTAGGGGCATCGATGATTCCTAGAGCATCGGTTTATAATAGTTAACTGTTTTGTACAGATGGTGTATTTCTTACATAAACAACTTTTTACAATCTTCTTAGAGAATTTGAACTTTGATCTTGCAGGTTTATCTCACAAGGAGAGATTCCCAGGTGTCCGCCTCCGATTGCTTTGGATTTTGGATATGTTTTAGGGGACCGAAAAATAAGGTATACGTGTTTTTTTTTTATAGCGGCCCGTTTTCATATTTAGGGGATGAAACCACCCCTCAAAGTTCATACGAGGTACAAAATTTTGTTGAGTAAATTTAATTTGCGACATAACGTGCTGTATGGACGATGTTCTTGTCGTCAGTCACCCTTATTAGGGGTAACTATGGGGGGTGGACGGTGGTTTCACCCCTTGAACATGCAAATGGGCCAAAATAGAAAGGCACGTATTTCTTATTTTTCGGTGCTCTAAAACATATCGACAATTCAAAGCGATCGGAGGCGGACAGCCGGAAACCTCTCCTTGTCAGTGGAGCGTTTTGCTACGCTTCTTGAGAACCACTTAACTCCAATGTTTATCTACCAAAAAGAAGCTAATCATCCACGTCTTCCGTTATTCCGCGCATCGATATCTATCGATTCCCGCAATCGGGCTCTCTTCCCTCCCCAACAACGTCCATACCGAACTACTCCTAAGCGCGGTAGGAGCGCTAGACTGTTATCGGAGCAGGAGGTGAACGAGAAATGCCCCGCGCCTAACGCAATATCCTCTAGATAAAAGAGAGGCTTACACGCGCGCCTGGACTCGGGAGTTCTGGGAGGTGGAACGAACCACGCGTTTCCTAATTATACCAGCGTTTCAAAATCCCTGCAGCCGATGAACCAATATGCTTTTCTGGCTTGCAACATTCCCCGTCCTCCTCTCCCGCCCTGGCGCCCCTCTCTCCCCCAGCCCTATCACTCGCTGATCTTTCCTTCTCGCTTCTCGTTATTCTACGCGCGGGAGCAGCTCGCCGAGCGGCAGGAATGCGAGCGCAAGGCGCGATTGGCCAACGCGCAGCGCCGCGGCCGACACAACACACGGCGGGCGCGCAGCTCGCGAGTACCCGTGGCTTTTAATCTTTTAATCGGCGCCTGTGTGCACCAAACCCGCGATGAGACACCGCCGCGGACGGTACTGAGCACCGTAAAAACCGGTCCTGAACCCCATTCACGGCGGTGTTCAGCACCGGAAAACACCGTTGTGAATAGGAACCCATTCACAACGGTGTTTATCGGTGCTGACCCTTTTCCGTGTACACTGAACACTGTACACGCCCGGTCTCGTCTCGTCTCGTCTCACCGTCTCACACGTTTGACTTTCGTGGTGGTTGCTGCGTGTGCGTGTGCGCGTGCGCGGTTGCCCTCGAGAGCCTGCACGCTGGCCACCGTTCCGACACGCGTGTGGGTGTGGGTGCGTCGTATCGCGATCGCCGCCGTCACGTTTAGCCCGCGCAGCGAACACGCCTAGCGAATAGCTGGTCGTGGCGTGGTCTGGCGTGCCGCGATCCGCTCGTTCCTCGAATTCATTCCGCTCGCCCGTTGGCCGACGCCGCGCGTTTCCTGAGAGGATTCTGAAACGAGCAATCGGACGTTGCATAACGGAGAACCCTGGAGGGTAGAAGCCCCTGTCACGGGGCTGCACTGGTTTTTTTGGTCATATTCCTCTGCATAACCCAGGGGCTTTCAATTTCTTAAATCGTTAATGAGACAGTCGGCTGGAATTAACAACTGATAATAGGATAGGACGGAATTCATTGAGCGTGGGCGGGTGATTAAACTGCTCGGTTGAGTGAAGGGGAAGTTCATTTATGTAGGTGCGCGAGTACCTCTTTTCCAGGGGAGTACCTTCTATGCGCGAAGGCGCGAAAGAATTACAGGCGAATATGGAAATGAAACGAATATGAACTGGTTTCCCATGGCTCCGTAACCCGCGTGGTCCTCTCACTCGCTCGAGGAATGCCACAAACGATACGTGGGCGTAGCGTATCGTTAACAATCGCGTCGAATTAGCAGCTAATAGTTTGTCACCCCGAGTGCTTCCCGACGTTCTCTGCGCTAGACGAGCACGCTGCGACTCTATCGATACCTTGCCTCCGTTCTTACAGAGAAACGCAAATAAATCAATAAGTCGCTAGCCTTTCCTCTGGAATTATGAAACCTGAGCGAGAACTGTCTGCTTTGCCACCAACACCTCAGCGACGGGTGTAACTTGCGCAAAACTTGCGACACAAAACTTCTTCTCCATGCAAATTTACTAATCTTTGCGAAATTCTTCAAGGATCGCGCTATCAAAAGATCTCTGCGTAAAATCTCTATATACTGGGTAATTTAAACACTACCTGTCGCTTTTATGATTTTCAACTGTCGCTAGATGCGTTATTTTATATTGATCAATGGCTAGCGAAATAGAGTAGGTACCTAAGTAATTAAAAGGAATTACTTTTATATCTGTTTCTTTTTAAAAGTAGTTTCTTGTAAAGTAACCTTTCTTTAACGAACATTTATATATGTAGTTTTGGGCTCTTGGCATTTGTGAGGGTAACCTTTGTAAGTAAAAACTAAGTTGATATCTAATCGGATCTAAGAGATACCTATTGAGGAGTCTGAGAAAATATGGGAATGGAATTTCAAACAATCCTTTCTTATCGGGGACCTACGTCGTAAAAGGAATATGCTCCATGAATTTCATGTTGATGACTCAATCAGTGAGTGACACAACGACTTTTTTTACATACGTATATATACATATATAGGTACAGACGATAAACCTGTACCACTGAAATATTTATTCTATGTTCAATATGTAGGTTTTTCCAGAATCGTCGAGTAATTGAGAAACTTGGAAGAGATCAAAAGTAAGAGTAAATTTTCTCGAAAAGGAGCGGCTAGTTAATTACGAGAATCCAAAATAACGATTACCTACTACTAACTCTTCAGTGCAATGTAGGTGTTACCCAATGTGCGCAACTTGAATCTATTTACCAGAATTGAAAATACAGAAATATCCATGATATGTACATGGCGGATACAGGGTAAACAGATTTGAACGTGAAAAATGGTTTCATGTAATATCTACAGGGATCTACTTGAACTTTTTTCTTTTTTTGTTTAGAGAAATCGGTGCGTTCGCAACATACCTATGGTTCCTTTTAACAAGCAGAATGTGTTAATTATAAAAAAAAAGAACAATATTGCAAACAACTATTTTCACCCGTGAAAGCAGTGAGCGATGACTTTTTTAACACCCTGTACACGCGCCTCTTTAGTGGGCACTCAAGAACATGACGTCTAATTCGAATAAATTTGAGCGAACAGAAGGCATGGGAATGTTTGCGTTAACATTACCCGCTGATAATCAATAATGGGTATGGAACCGGCGATCTGATCAACTTTCTTACCTTGCTTCGTCAGCGAAGACGAACTTCCTGAGCTTCAGGTCTCTGAGCACGACCCCGTACTCGTGGCACGTAGCCACAGCCCTGGCCGCCTGCCGGAAGAGACGCCTGGCCTCCGGTTCCCGCAGCCTCCTGCGCGCCCTTACGTAGGCGTGCAGGTCACCGTGGTGGCCCTCCAGCAGGAGGTACCGCCGACCTCCAGATGCCTCCACCACGCCCGCGACCCCGCTCGCCGCTCCGGTGCCGCCTAATCGGAGGTGGGCCTGTAGCAGCGCCTCGCAACCTTTGTCGCCCACCGTTAACGCCTGAAATTCAGGAAAAGGGTTGCGTCACTACAACGCTGCCCGTACACCGTAGCCAGGGGGGATTAGGAAACATGTAACCGCCGTGGAAGGAGATCTCGTGCCTTGCGCGTGACAAAGGTTACCCCGATTATATCCCGGACGAACGATGGCCATGGTCTACACTCTACGTCTAGCGGTCTAGCGGTCTAGCCCGTTTGCGGAATCGTTCCTCGATTATATAGCAACGTTCCTCCTGTATTTCAACCCTAGAACGACGCTGTTACACTGTGGGAGTGTGTCTGGCGGTCTGGATTCAAATTCGGATATTTCTAAATTCACATAACGCTTTTGTAGAAGCACAATCTTTCGCAATTTTCTTTGGGCATGTTTAGAGAAGTTTTCGTTTACACTGTTTAGGAAAATTGAAATTTCGGAGTGAATAGCGTGTATTCGTTCAGTGGCGTACCCAGAGGGGTGTCAAGACAAAAAATGCATTTTATTCTTTAAATAAATTTTTATAATCACTCGATGAATTTTACTGAATTTGCATTAGAAATATTTTTATCCGCTGAATTCGGCTCCTCCCAAAATTAAATACTTAGTGCGCTACTGGACACGTTTGTGGAGAGCATGAAAAGTTTCTGAAACGACCCTACAATGCCGTTCTAGGGTTAACACGGCAGTTACGTACCAGCGTGTATTTAAAGAAGGGATTATCACAGATTAGGTATGTTACATTTTCAGTGGCTGTATTCGCAGTCTTCTACGGATCTCATAGGAATCAGGCTACTTGTGCTGCTAATTGACTATTAGCTACCACTTGTGCGGGGGGGTAATAAGGATTTTAGATCACGGCAGATTCTTCTATGTAGGTATAAGGTAGGTAAGTCCGGGAGAGTCCGGCCAGTGCTGATATTTTAAGACTGACGCAAGATCAGGCACTGTGTGTCATTGACACAAAAGAAATGAAGACGCTTGTTGTTTATCTCACATTGACCATTGTCACAAATCCATATTTGAATTACCTATAAGATACAGTTGAGACTTTATGCGAGGCTGAAAGTTTTTAGACCAACTTACAGTGGGGGCGATATTTGAAAAACAGGTAAGTTTATTTACGCTCTTCCGATATTGGGGATATAATATCCATATAACTACAGTGTAACACCAACAATACGTATGTATTCGTTTTTAATTTTTTTTTTGATAAGGTGGTCGATCACTACCTTGATTACTCGTAGTGGGTAGACGGTCTAACCCCGAAATGCGGGCGAGACCGACCAGTTGCAGTGCCAATGTTTTGGATTGAAAATGAAAATAAATATTTGAAATTATCGCACACTATAATTTATATATACCCTAAATTGCTTGAGCTTTGCTTTAATGTGCATAAAACGACAAAAATGTGAAAAACAACGATGCTACAATTTCTTTTCCAAAAAATGGTCGAACTCTTCCGGACTTACAATATATACCTAGCACACGTGAGAGTATCTTACGGGCTAATATGGGCTCTGTGCTCATACGGTCGATTGGTAACCGATTGGAAGCGCAGGGGTTAATTAGGTACACCAGGAATGTAGTAAAGTAATAAAGTGTAAAATGAATGTTAATGCCTCTATCACTCACTATCTGAGTCATTGCTTTACGTCCTATGTCTCCCCACAACGTATTAGGGGTTACTCTTAAACGAGGCATTGAGAGCAAAAACAGACTGACCCATATTTTTTGCGAAAATGAGTTAGTATTGTATTCCAGTAGACTGCACCTACTAATCATGTAAAATAGGAAAAACTAATTTTTTCCGATATGGGTTAGTCCGTTTTTGCTCTCAATGCCTCAAGTTACGTAAGGGGAATTTTGACGATTTCTTACCTCCTCTCTGCCAAGTATAAGAATCCGTCAGATTTTATATTCCAACCTTATCCCTCCTTACTTGCTTAATATTTCTTATTTCAGTTATTAAAATTCTTTTAAAGGTTTATATAAATTAATTCATTTAATAATGTTATGCGTGTCCGATGAAATGCCACGTTTTAGCCTATTCATATACCAAATTAGGTTAAGAAAATGTTACGTAAGACGCTACCTGACTTCCTTCCCCCCCCCCCCCCCCCAAAATGGTTACATAATTGAAGAACGACCCCTTATGCATAGTTACGTATAATTTCTCTCCTGAATGACCACTCTTAAACTGATCTTTTCGAATGAAATTTACCCACGGATTGGTCCACCACCTGTACGAGCTAGCCCCTGTACGCAAATCTCCTCTATTCGATAATGCCCAAAGTTCTAAAGGGTCGCTGCTTGTAGACTTGTGGAAGTAGCTGTTGCAGAGGTCCCTAAGGAACGAGGTCCATTTAGACGCTGCGCGCACGACGCGCACAATATCTGCCATTGTGCTAGATAATTGTACGTTAGCATTGACCGGCTAATACGGATATCCGTGGCGAGCAGACAATACAAGATGTATCCGGATCCCTCGAATGAGCGCTTTATGATCCCGCTCGCACATTCCCGTTTCCGTTCCGATCACAAGCGGGCGCCCCGTTTTTTCGATACTCTTGCAATCGTTGGCTCGTGAATTCTTCCCAGCTACATTAATTAATCTACTCGATAAATTCTGCTGGTGACGCTGAAACTGCGTTGCAAAGCGTGTCTCCCACGGTTGCTCGAGCGACCGAGCTTTTAATTGGCGTTTATCGAGAGGTGCGAGCAAATCAGGAATCGATAGATAATGGAGACTCTGTTTGTTGGTCCCTGCCTTAGCAGTGATCTTTTGTAACATAGGAGTAAGCTCTGGTAAAACTGAACTCGAGGATGTTCGTTTGGATGATTAATTTAAAACGAATTAATCATTTATCCTTTGAGCTACTGTTCGGATTGGAGTGTTATGTTCTAGTAAAATAGTATTCTGGTCTTCAGTGACTAGAGAAAATCATCTAACACGTTCAACCTAGATATAATTCTCCTTCCTTATCTTCCGCCTTTACTTTCACATCTTAACCATTTACAGAGGCGTCCGCAGACTTTTTTCCAGTGGAGGGGGGAGCAAGTTTGGGATGATGGTAAAGAAAAATATACCCCTCTTGCTTTTTTTAACCCATTTTATAGTGCTAATTTAATTAAAAATTTAAAACCGAAATTTAAAAATATTCCCTTTGTTTGGTATAAAATTTAATAAAGATCAGTTTTGAAAAATAAACGATTTTTTCTCAAAAGCCGGGGGGGGGGGCGTCCATGACCATTTATACAACAATAAATCGTTACCTGGAAATTCTGCCTTGTGGGACCGAAAAAGTAGGTGATATTTGCGAATTTTTTATAAAAAAAACTGTTGAATGGATTTATTTGAAATTTGGCAAGTTGTTTTATTGTACTTTTACGTTCTGCAATTGACGCTCTACACACGCATATTTTTTTGTATGGCCTTAAACAAATTTGTAATAATACTTAAAAGTACAATAAAACAACTTGCCAAATTGCAAATAAATCCGTTCAACCGTTTTGTTATAAAAAATTCGTAAATATCACCTACTTTTTCGGTCCCACAAGGTAGAACCCCCCCCCCCCCTTAATAAGAGTTCAACAAACAGTTCAAAGTGTAACAAGCTCACCGTGATACCAAGCATTCGAAGCAGAGAGAAAGAGAATTAAATGAATCGACTCTATAATAAAGAATTGCCCACTATCTAACGTTAAGCATCGATTCCACAACGGAAGCAACGATTGCAAGGCCATATATCCTCGCCTCCTCGTATGCTGATCACGGTCAACGTTCAAGGTCCGCACAACCGCATGTCCGGCTACTAGATACTCGGGGAACGAGGTTTTTTCCAGGGGCAAGCTTAATTACTCTAATTAGCGACTAAACCTCGCGGCTGATCGATCAACCACCACCAAACACTACTAAACTTGCACACACACACACACACATACCTACGAGTTTATCTTCCAAGCATGATACAATAATTCGTTTTATAAACACTTCATATTCAAGAAACATTGTATTGTGCAAGTGTTGGCTAATGGATGCAGAATATTAGATTCAATATAACATTGTGTATAATATAAAATTACTTATCACTATTTAGCATTATTTCTTCAAGACCATAAGAATGAAGATAACAATACCTAAGATTGGAGCAGAACATTAGAACACAGAGGCTCGTCATTTTTACGAATGAAAAAGCTTCTGGCATTACTTAGGCATTGCATAGGCCATAGGGCATCAATGTGTCCTAATTGTCCTGAATGAAATATCCTGTGCCCGGCCAAAAATATTTCGAGAACCATAAAGGCAATCGGTTTTTACACCTAAAAAGGATGAATCAGTTCCTTAGCGACTGGAACTTTTCCTCGGGGGGGGGGGGGGGGTTTGCTACCTCCGATTTTCCTTCTGTGTAGAATTATTTTCCTCACTAAACAATAATTCATTTCTTCGATTCCGTATTTTCTTTTATTTCTAAAAAAAATCCACTGCAGGTTTGAGTGGTAGTAAAAAATGATATCCGGAAGGATCGATACGATATCTTGCACCGTTCGTTTTTCAACGAATTATAAGCTAAGTAGTTTGTAATATAAAGCCATTAACCGGCGAAAAAATTTGCAATATTGTGTGAGAAAAATAAAACTCTGGGGAGAGTGGTGAATTTTACGAACGTTTATGTTAGAAGAATAGTGAACATCGTTTATGTCCCAGGCCAAAGATGAAAGCTTACTGTCAGGTGAATATGAATGGATTCTGGGTTAGGTTACCTTGCATCCATTGTGTAATCGAATTATCCGCCGTGGAAGCTGTGCATTTGCGGCAGTTGGAGAGATATCTTTTAGCCCAGTGTACAAAACGGGTCGATAAGGGGGCACACGAAATCTTGGCTACTTTTGAAACTTTATTCGTCCGGCCGTTCATCTCGCGTGTCGAAACCTGACACAGTTTCGAAAGCCTCGAGTCCCATTAGTTTAATAAGGGCACAGTGCGTTCTTTACGAAACCGAGCCCCCGTGCCGATCGATCGCTACTTTTCAAATGCCCCAACATCTACCAGAGACGAGTAACTGCGTTTTCTATGAAATACCAATAGTAAGATATTTTAAATATATCGACTACCACCACTTTAGGGGATATTAAAAATAATCGTCGATAAAAATCGCCATATGGAATTCTGATTTATTTTTAAATAATAATGTTTTTTAAAAGGCACTACCTTTTGGTATAGAAATAAATAGTGAACGGTACAAAGTGTATAATTAAGAAATACATAATATAGAATAAATATATTTCTAAAAATTTTCTTTTGCTTGTTTATTTTGCAATTTTCCTTGGGTAACGATTCTTATCAATTGTTTTTCTCTTGTTATGGTGTCGAAAGGGAAATGATATGTATATGTTTCAAAATATGTGTAATGATATTTCTGTTGCCTCAGCCGCGGAAAAGTCCAAGTTTTAATCGCTTCGCGCTGTTTCGTCAGTCCACTAACGCAACGAGTATTTTCACAAGGTCTTTCAAATTTGCCTTTCGATTGCGCCACGCGCCTTCCGTTAGACTGACACATCGAGTAATTTATGGTTTTCGTTGCACGGAGAGGAGGAGGAGGGGAGGGGAGGGGGGGTCGAAGATCTTAGGACCCCTGAGCGAATCATAAACGCAACAGAAATTACAGTTCTCTTCACACCTCGGAGCGCGAGCCTCTGGCTTTTAAATATGATCCCAAAAGGCAAACACGGTCGCATGCTTTTCAAACGTATCTGAACAAAGCGGTTGCCACACAGTTTCCAGCGAACGTTTCCCATCGGAACCGACGATGCTTTCTTTACAATTTTTTTTTGCACAATTATTGTCTTCGGTTACATCACTTTGTCTGAGCGTACTGGGAGCTGGTCGGGCACTTGGGAGGTTCAAATGCTCGAAGGTTACTGTAGTGGAATTGGATCGAAGTGAATGGGATCAAATTTGAAATTCAAGGGAATTGATTACGAATCGAATTCAAAATCCAATGCAGTCGAATGTAAACTTAAAGGGGACTGAATTGCAATCGAATGTAAACTCCAAAGAATTGAATTACAATTGAATTGAAATTCGAATCTCCAGGGAATTGACCTATAAAAGTAATTCAAATTCCAAGGAACTGACTTGCAAAAGTAGGTAATTGAAACCCCAAGATGACAGAATTGCAATCGAATTCAAGCTCCAATCAAATAAGCGAATCGAAAGAATATTATACTCTAGCTCCAATCAGACACACAGATCAACTTCGGCTGCGAGCTCTACCAAAATACAAAAATAAACATCAAATATAAACAAACTTGAAACTCTAATCAAACAAAACTCAAAATCCAATCGCACAAAAATCGAACTGGAATTTCAATAGAACCCAAACTCGAATCAAAAGCCAATGAAAACACCAAATCCACATCTTCCCAACACCCTTTCTATTTCCATGAAAACACCCCAAGCATCAACATCCACGAAATCCGCTGCAAGCTGAACTTGCGAAATGGTGGACATGGTCGTGAATTAAATAAAATCCCCGGCCCTAGCTCCGCGAGCAATTATCAATAACGGGCAGGCGGCAGCGGCGATATGACGAAGTGAAGGCGAAGTGAGGCAAGGTGCAGCCTTGTATTTGTTCGCCAGTCGGTGATGTAAGCGGCGCATTGTATAACGTGACGATTGTAAAATGTTAATGGAAACGCGGCGGCGTAGCAGCAGCTGCCACGGTGAGAACGCGTGGCGCGCGAACATACAAGCGCGACATTCACGTGCAGGTCTCTCCGCGTGTGTGCGGGCAAGGGTTACGTGCGTGGCGCCTTCGGGTCTGTCGAATCGTGATATTAAATTATTCGCGGTACGGGACTCGCATGAGATTTCCGCGCAATCGAGACGAAGATGCCCGTGTTTGGTTACGGAAAAGGCGATAACGTTATCAGTGCAGGCGCTAAGAAAACTTACGACGCCGCGGTCGCCAGTTATTTAAGGTTATACGTTTCCTCCGTTGCGCACATCCCAATTCCAGAAGCAGGAGGAAGGGAATTATAGGTTGAGGGACGTTTTAGTAAATGGTAAGAGGGTGGGAGATTGGTGATGGTTAATTAGCATTCGTCCTGGGAACATCAATTTTATTGTTCAAGTAGTATGTACTTTGAAATAAACTTGTTTTTATCGTGGGTGAATCAACTTCTGCTGCATTATCAACGCGAACATTTAAGAATGAGCTTTCATTCATCTGTTGTGTGGCATGAGTGCAAAAACGGACTAGCCCACATTTTTGCGAAATTGAGTAAGTAGCAGTGATGTATTCCAGTAGGCTGTGCTAAAACAACTCAAGCTCAACTAAAACACTGCCAGAGATAAATCCATTTGGGTACGTGGGCAAATCTCGCGACGAGTCTGCCAGTGGAAGCCTCGATAGGCTTTAAACGTATCAGCGAACCGTTACGTCGCAACGTTTCATTGTATAACTGCCGTTCTAGTGGAAACCGTGCGCAGCTGCAGCGTGGAACGTATGCACCGTTGCAGTAGGTGCAATTATGCCAACGCCTGGCTCGCGGGTGATTTCTTATATTGCGCTGTTTACACGCCTGCAGCTCTTGGGCACTTACATATTCACCATCGATTCGAGACACTTGCTACATATCTAACCTTCGAAGATTATTAAATTAATAATGAACATCTGCTGCGATTTAAATCTACTTAATCTACTTAATCCTCTCGATTGCATCAATCTAGTATCCTTCTCTAAAGCCAGTTAACATCTCTCACTTGAACCAACGAATTATCCCCAAAAATAGAATCTGAAAGATTAATTTAAGAAGATTAAATATATCAGAGCCAAGGGCCCTTCAGTAATTACTGCCTTTTTCCTTTGACCCGAGGAAAAAGGACGCGATCGAGACAGGGCAGTAATTTTGAGACCCAAGTGGAGTAGATGAACACTTTGCAGTTAATTGGAGAATCGAATTAGCTCGTGGATGGGAGTTGACGGTCGTGTGCTATCCAGAGCGCAAGAAACGCTCGTAAATCTGTCAACGAAGTGGACAGGGTATTCGAAAGCAGAGGGGGACAGCGGAAAGGAAGGGCGCGTGTGCGACGCGACGATGTGATTATGCAGAAGCACGAACGTGATAGGTGTAAGGTAGAAAACCGTAACGATTTGTAGGTGAATTAATATTGCAGCGATTTCCGCGAAATCTGAATAAGCGAGAGACTTTCTAATTGCGGGGACATGTGACTCGGTTGAAATTTCTGGAACGCGTTCCTCGATGGTTTTTTGCTGCGACTTGCACCCGGAAGATCGGTCGCACAAGTGCGCGAAAACCTAAAATACCGGCGAGATGTTACGTCAACAGCCTAGAAGAAGGTTTAGTATAGCGGAAGCGACGACTGCACGATCGGTTACGACGGTGCAACGTCTTGTATAAAAGCAGGGGTTCTCAAAGGGGAGCGGCGGAGGCACAGTGTCTTCGGCACTTAAGTAACCAGACGCGATTTCTTGTAGATAATTGTACCGCAACACCGGTAACGAGAAATGAAAATGTACAGGGAAAGTTTAAATGAAAAATGCTTCCCGCTACAAATTTTAAACGATTTGATGGGGCATAGAAAACCGTTAAAATTTTCATTCTAACAAGTTATTATATCTACTACCGCAGGTATTAAGTGATAAATATTTTTTAAACTCCATTCCACCTTGACTTAAAAAAAGATCAATTTTCCGTAATTGGGGCGGCTGTAATTGGCGATCGACGCAAATCCCATGCTCTGTATCTATTTTGAATTTGATGAGAAGAAAAGTAAAAGTCACAGAAGAGAATTCTATGGAAGTGAGAAAAAATAATGGTGTATAAGAAATGACGAAAAGAAGGTATAGACGAGTTGAGAGGCGCTGGCTCGATTCGCATTTCTGCATGGTGCAAGCACGCTGGTAGGTAGAATGACAAGAAAAGAATTCTTTTACTAGCGCGAGCTTGGTCCGACGCTTTACGATCCTGAAATGTTAATGCCACGATGACTATAAGGAGATACTATAAAAACCATTGTGCGCGACTGCCTACATCCACTCGAGATACGAGGACTTAAAGGATTAACGAAATACAAGTTGAGGCTACGCGGAAACCGCTGATGCTGATCCATCATTCTCTTGTTTGCAACTCCGCCTCTTGCAAACCTTTTCCCCGAACAGCTTTATCTTTTCCAAGAGAAATTTGCATAATTATTCGAGATACTACATATTTAACCCTTTGCACTCCGACTTATTAGCTCATCCATCAATCTTCCACAGATCGGTTGCTCAATGCTGCACTTATGAAATACAGCTCCTCGGAACATGAAAAATCGACGACTCTTTTAATTCTATTTTTAAAAAGTTATACAATATGCGTGATTTATTGAAAAGTTCTGCATTTTAATTGTACCGAGGTACTTTGTGGCGAGCACGAAAAGGTATAGTTGTATGTGCAGCTTCATTTAATATTGGGATTCGGTCGGGTTTCAACTAGGGGTGACCGTTGCCCCGTGAGAATCAGGATGTGAATAAGGATGCATGGAAGTAGTGCAAGAATGAGACATCTGCCGCTGCACACTTGTCCCTAACCGTAAAAGAAACGCTACCATAAACCGCCACACCTTTAGGATCTATGAATTATGTACGTCGATAATAGACAAATGATGGCCCATCCCATGAAGTAACAGTAAGGAGATTCATCTCTATATCCCAGACAGAAAAAAGATGGTCACGAGAAATGTTCCGTATAGCGGGATGTTCGCCAAATGAAATAACTTGGACTTTGTTGTCGCCATCTTGAATATTCGTCTCATAATATACATACATGTTGCGTACAGTACGTTCTGTTCGATTCTGATACAAATTCTGTAGGTACAAGAAGTGTTTAATGTTTTCGTTGTAGTTTTTATAATAAATTTTAAAGTGAGTATAGTTTGGTTAAAATATTATTTCTAATCACATGATATTATACGGTTTAGAAGAAAATTGTAGAATTTTCTTTAGCATAAATTTTAAATAAACTGTAGTTTTTATAACCTAAAAATATTTATATGCCCAGTGGATTAATATTAATATTTAGTGATGAGCAATATCTTTTATGTTATTATTAATAATGAAAGGGTATATTTCTAAGTACATTCAAATATTAATATGAATAATTTTTAACGGTATTAATATTTTCAATTTTTCTTACAAGATAATTAGGATGCATTTTAATTTTTAATACTTTTAATCTCTATAGTAACATCCTAAGTAAAATGGCCTGTTGCATCAAGGGATGCAGCTCTAGAAGAAAGAAAAATGGATCATTCAAGAAAAGCTTTTTTACTGCTTACACAGTAAGCATTTATATTGGAAAGAAATAATTCATTTATTTTTTCTCTTCATAAGTTATATATATATATATGTGTGTGTGTGTGTGTGTATTACGTGTATTATATTTAAAAGTAGAAATGTATAATTTTTTTTATAGAATTGCATGTTCATCTCATGGTCCAATGTTTTGTGTAATAAACATATAAAATTAAGCAAGAAAAGCATGATTTGCGAACTGCACTTTAAACCAGATTGGTGTTGTTAGAGAAGACGCCTTTTTACAAGACGATGGAACAGTTATGTACGTGAAAAGAGGAAAACCAAAATTAAAAAAAGAAGCAATTCCATTAATTTTTCCACCAGAAAAGATACCATACTATCAGTAGATGGAACGTAGAAATAATAATGACATTGTCTTTAGAGTTTTCAACTGAATGTGAAATCACTGAAACATCACATTCGATGGAAGAACCAATTCTTTCTACGTCGCATGAGGTTAATAAGGAAAAAAAGGAAATAAACAAGTTTTCTGCTCAACATTTATGTTTTGGAAAAAGTACAGAATTTCCTACAAGCTATTGGATTTCTTATTTCTTTTGTAACTCTTTGTATCACATAAATAAATATCATATATTATTATACCTTTCAATATTGTTACTTCTTTTTCTCTGCAACAATATATATATTCATTTCAATTTTAATTTTGTGAATATTGTTTATACACCTATATAATTAGATATGTATTCAAAAATATTCTCGTCCAATGTTCTTCTCTCTGTGATATATTTAATTATATTAACTTTAATTAATCTAAACATAGTTGTTACTATAGAATATATTTCTTTTAAATTTAATTTATATATATTCGTTTCTTTTACTTATATACTGATTATTTTACTCATACTGTAGGTTTTGAATTTGTTTTTTTAAATTATAACATTACTTTCCTTTCAATTTTTCATATTCACACGTCCTACTGTAACCACGTAATAGAAGTATTTATTGCACCATCCGTACATTATTTTATGTTTTTCGGATATGTCTATATGTTGTACATCTCCTATAATGTAACCATGTATTTCTAACCTTTTTGTCTCATCATCTGTCATTTACAATTTCAAGATGGCGACGACAAAGTCCAAGTTATTCCATTTGGCGAACATTCCGCTACACCAGGCCTGCACGGAACATTTTTCCTGACCACTTCCAATCTAGGCAGAAGAGTCTCCTTACTCTTACTTCATGGTCCATCCGTTCGGGGGGCCATTTTGTATTTGAGGGTAGCTGCTTAGGTACCGTTTTCGGAGGGAAAATGTCCACCTGCTTCGAAGAACGTGGAAACTGCTAATGGATACGTAAGTAGAAATGACTATTTCTTCCACTTCTGTTTTCGGGACAAGTGTACCATTATTTAAGTTCAAGTTACCTATGGAATCATCCCTTACATGCTTATTTCTTCTGCAGTTATTAGAGTGTAAAAATGCTCTTACACTGAACATAAAATCACTGGGCATTTAATCGGTTATTCTCTGCTTCGTTCATTAACTTTCGACGCAGATATTTTTGGCATAGGTACGATCAAATTTTTAATAACGGCAAAGTGGTAGAGATCTGAGAATAGAAGAAACGAAGGAGGGATTAAATTCCGTTAGTTCTATATTAAGCATAGACAATGTCGTATTACGATAGTTTGTGGCGCTGCGACAAATCCACGAATCAGAATAAGAATGATTCCATTTAGGAGCTTAATAACAATATCTCGCATTCGAAGGCAAACGTTGTTGCGACATTCAAGGTCCGCGGTCTTAAAACAGCAACGGTCATTAGAAATGCAACAACCACGGGATTTAATTGCGAGAAATGCGGTGAAGGTTGGCGCAGGCACGTTCTGGGGAACTTTTCTCAAGAATGACACACAACAGACCGTACCAATGACAATGGAATTAGCAGTCACCAGTAGCACGAGAAGAAACACCGAATCAGTTTTTAATTCCTGACTAATACAAATATAATAACTTTCAAAACAGTCAAAGCGAGTCGTTTCAGTCGCCTCTGAAACCACCATTCTCAAATCCCCGCTTCCTACAATAATAACTACCAATCTTGTGCGGATACATTTAGTTGCAGAGATCATTTTGTTATTATTACTTCCCTAATCTCCAACTCCATATCGTCAAATATTAAGTCATTCCCAAAGATTGTTAATCATTAACTCCTTTTAGACCCAAGCTTACAGTACCAATATCTCCACCGGAAGAATTGCTTCCGATTTCAAATGGCCCTGCCGATCTCCCCGCCAAACATCACTAAAAATGTTTACGTACGTTCGCGACTATCGCGGGTGTAATCAAGCGCCGAGACTCCTTCCATCGCGAAGAAGCCGCCAGAATACCTACGTGAGCTGAAGTAAGGTGAACCGATTTCTGCCACGTCCGGGGTTACGAATCGGTGTCGTCGACCGATAACGCCTGGATCGTTCGCGTTCGACCTAGATACGAACGTAAGGAGCCTGCGGGCGACAGTTTAGAAAGGTGATTTTCATCGATTTCAAGCGGCACGTTTTATCGGACGCGTTGCTGCGTGCCTGCCTTCGAGTGATTTTACGCGACACATATCCTGCAGGCAGGATGCGTCTGCTCTACGCTCTACCCCAAGGATAATGGCGCGAGGCGTTTCGAAATCATCGGTTTGCCATATTTCTTGCTTGCCAGCGAGCTATTTCGAGTTCTATAGACTGTTCTACAAACCTAAGCGTACTGTGATTTCTCTGAGACGAGGGATTTTGCAGTGGTCCCCGACCGCGGGATCACAGTAGTATTTTCCACTAAATGTCGAGATATCAACGCTGAGCACATCCCGCGTGCGGGAGTGTCTTATCGTATACTGTTACGTATAGTAGCTCAACGCCTATGGGCGTTCACCGCCACAACTCCTTATCGATTATCCGAGTGGCTCTCTAGTTGCCGTACCACCTACCTAAACTGTTGTAGACAGATATGTTGTGACAGATCTATGACGATGTGTATTCTGCTTTACACCGACTATCTACCCTGACTCTAATGGAAGCCGCAGGAAGTTCTCCCATGCGCCCTCCCGCCCGGTTTAAATCGATAGCAGCGGCCAGAAGGTGCACACACGCGGATTGTCGAGTGTTACTCACCTTTGCGACGAGTTGCTGGCCAGTGTGCACGTCGACGCAACGGTAGAGAGCGCTCCCCTCAGCCGGGCCGAGCAGCAGATACCGATCCCCGAGTATGGCGGGACCATGGTGATCGGCGGGCAGCGGCTCGTAACTGGGGAAGACGACCGGCGGTGATACTGGGTTCGACTCGTCGCTGGTCGGCTGCTGATTGATGTCCTGATTATTCGGACTGACCAGGAACTTTCCATTATTGGTTCGAGTCACTTGGAGATGAAGAGGATGCTGCCTACCGGCGGCCGTCACTCTCATATTGCGCTGTTTCCACACACGCGACCACCGTTTTACACCCGCGACACTATTGTCCCCCACCCTAGTGCCCTCTCCGAGTTTCTTGCGTTCTGTTTTCCGTATTCGCTCTTAGGCAACGAACGACACGCTGATCCCCCTTTTTTTTACCAACAGAGTTCTACGACATATATGTTATATATATATGTATGTATATATATACATATATATATAAAAGTCCGCGGGGTATTGTCGATCGACCGTTATTACGAAAACGATAAAGGCCTGAACACACTTCACGTCACAAGATTACTGGAACGCGCGGTAGCTGCGACGGTTATAACGATTGGTTGAACGGGGCCGTTCTTATCGCCTCTTTAAGCTCTACGGTTATACGAACGCGTTACTATAGGTAAGAATTAATTGGTAGTTAAGAATATCACTTGTGCTCGGGCCCATGCAGTGTTTCTACCGCTGGGTCCTTGGACGGAGGTCTTCGTGGGTGACAGTATGCCACTCTTACGAAAAAGCTCTGCAACACACAAACATACCATTGAACGTTAATAAAATCATGTACGAAGCGATGCATTGTTTATAAAGTCCCGCAGAACGGCCCTGTACGGTAACGATAGTTGGACAGTAATTATTTTAGCTAAAGTATATTGTAACTATACAGGATGGAACCATGGAAATAAGGGATAAATTTTTCTAATAAATATTTGGTAAGAAAAGGGCTATCGTGTGGTCAGAATAGTAGCTTACGAACGATTTTTCTTTTACTTCCATGTTTTGCGTCCTGCATAATAAATCTCAAGATACTGTGGGTTTGAAAATTGAAATTCCGTGAAGTATTTTTTGAAGACCGTGTACTGTAATGTCTACCATCAATTAGTAGATTGCACGTGTGCAAGTGATACGACCACCATACAGCAACATTTCCGTTCATTAACTCTGTGTGATTCACGGATGACAATTTCAAAAGACGACGATCGTTTCGACATTCGTCCTGCCTTGTGCGCAATTTCTATAGAGAAGGGGACCACCGTAAGGTCAGGGATATCGCTGTAAGGCGGTCGTTGCGCTGCAACGTGTTCTATACCCAGAGCCGGCGAAGCCGAGTTGCAAAAATAAAAGATAGGAAAAATTGTAAAACGTGACGCAAGAGAATCATCCTCGGGCGACTATTCATGCCGTTAATGGCACGCGGGATTTTTATCGGTGGTTCCCTCCGAGTTTATTTATACCTATCTAGTTGCCCACGCGAGTAACGATAGATAACTTGCGCACAACACTTTCGCATCTTCCTCGAGATATAATTCATATATGCGTTGATGCGCAATAAATATTTTGATTCTGTAACAGCAATCGTGAGATGTGAATTTTATGAATTGTAGACTTATGTAGTGACTTTAGGTTAGGAAGCTCGCTCGCTCGCCTCATTCTTTGCCCGACGCGCAATATTTCGATAATTGTTCGGTGTGTACGGAGAGATGTTGAATATCGAGGCTACATAAAAATTGTAACTTCAAGAAACAACGAACATACCCACGTCTCAGAAAGATCGTTTCTCGGCTACGGTTATGGAAACTCGAAGGTATGTAAATTTCAAGTCCTTGGCCGTATGCGACGCGAGATTCGGTCGTAGATCCAGAGAGAAATTACAGTCGCAATCACGTTTGTATAGAATTCCCATTCGTGATAGTCGATATTGCTGGAGACGAAATCGAGAGTTGAGACCTTGGAGAGTTGAAAGAAAAGATCGATCTCGTAATCGGAAATCTGAATTACACACAGCTGACTTATCCGTGCCGGCAACTATTATCTTTCACGCGAGTCGTCGACTATCGGAGATATTCGCGAAATCGCGCCATTACGATATCTACGCACTTGCGCAAAGCTCCTGCCGTTCCAAAGATCATGGATGTGTGGCGACCAGCGCTCCCTCCTCCGCCAGAAGATAATAGCAGGCAATATAGGTACCCGACTCGGACTCTAATTCGATCGCTTTATCGCGATGGAAGAGAAAAGGAATACCAGTAGGAGCGCGGTTCACATCTATTACCGGCGGCACGGGTTAGCGGCGTATCGACAGGCGTTGGTGCCCCGGGCAAACTGGCGGATCGTTCCTCTATCCTCGTTCATTGAATGAATGTAGCAGCTGACGAAACAGCGAGCCCCGGAATTAGTAAAGCATCGCGTCCCCACACAGTATAGTAACGCGTGTCGAAACGAACGTCTGCCCGACACGCATACTACCACCACATAGAAAGATAGCAGATATCCTTCGGTAAGGTCAAAATGGCGGAGGTTTCACAGTTGTCACGGCGATATTGCGGGCACCGGTTGCATTAATAGCGCGCGCGCGCGCTCGAATGTGGTGCAATACCGTGAAATAAATTGCCTAATACGTCCGGCTCGAGCAGATGATGGCTTCGCCTACGACAGGCGAATGGCGATAAATAAAATTCCCGATGTAATCACTTACAATTGGAGCAGAGACAGTCACTTGGAACATACCTACCTATTCGACGTGAACATCATCGAGCGACGCGACGTTCGTATCTAAACTAAATGCATGCATATTGGAAATGTGAGAATCGGTCTGCCCCGTGCGCCACGAGACCGTCAGACACGGAAAGCAAATGACCCGACCCGATGGGGGAACGGTAGCTGGGGTGGCATCGATATCAGGGCAAGCGCGCCGAAGTAAATATACGATACAGCGAGAAGTCTGACATCGATCCGGTACGCGTCGCGGTCGGTGATAATCACACTGCACTTTGCACTGTACTCGCGCGAGGCTGATACGCAAAATACACGTACACACGCGCACAGAAATTCGTGAGGCTTCCTTCCGTTTCTACCCGGTGTGGCCGGAGGGGGCCCGGCCGATGGATTTACCTTGTTCAATGTTCCTGTTGTCGCCGTACGTTCCTGAACGGGAGGCTGGGATGGAGAGACGGTCGAACGCGGCCGAGTTCCCCCCAAATACGTTGTTGACAAACCGCCGTCTGCTCGAAAAGCGAAAACCCCGGCTCCTACCGGGCGTGTTGGTTTTTCGAATAGCGCGCGCAGCCGGATCAAACCTGGCCTACTGTCGTTGGCCTCTACCGGGGATGATGGAGTGATGGTAGGTGGTGGTGGTGGTGGTGGTGTTGTCCTTCTCTTCGCGGCTCTTGGGATTCGTCTTCCGGTCAGCCGTCGTTGGTAAATGTTTCTCTCTCGATGGATGTTATCGTTAGAGAAACGCGGAAAAGCTGAGCGGTCTACGAACGAGGGAGACCTATGCGGAGAGAGATTTGTATCCCGCGCAACGGACGGTCCAACGTTTTGGGCCGACCCTCCGCTCAGAAACGACGGCGGCAGCAGACCGAACAAACACAGACCGATCGCGCCATTGTGCAGCAAACGACTGAAACGTCTGAAGCCACGGTCGCTGCCTCGAATTAACCCGACAGGGAATCGTTGAGTTGAGTACGTGGCGTGGAGGGGAGACGCGCGTGCGCGCAAACCACCGTCCCCATGTACAGTGTCGGCGCAAGAGCGTCGCGTCGCGTGGATCGGTAGCCCTGCGTGCCTTTCTGCCGAAAACGTGACTAAAATTCTCCGCTCAAGAATTCTCCAGAACTACAAACCGCTTTCTTTCGAATTTCCTGTGGTAAGGTACCTCCTGTTTCTTAAATCTTCGGATAACGAATTAACCAGAAGCCGTTAAATATTCATCGGCGCGCGATAAAGCGGAAAGAACGATTTCTTTTAGCACTGTTTACGCTTCGTCGAGGGAAGCCTATATACTTATTCTAATGGAGTGACCGTGAGGCGTTGAACTTGGACACGTGGACACCGAGCTTTTTCGTTATCGTTGGTCACGTTTTTAATTGTAAGTCACTATTTCTGTTTCTAGCATTTACGTGTCTCGCGGCACGCTCCCCATTTATGTACATTTATTTATTCTGCGGCGCGGTGATGCAACACGCGATAATATTACAAGAGTTGGTAGAACGATGGTAGAAAATTGTAGAAGCGACGCGAAACAGGAGGGAGGGGGGTTTCGCGAGATAAGGATGCGCCACTGGCCACATCAGTGCGTACGTGGGCTGTGGGCATCCTAACCGCGACACGCGGTCATACATGCAAATCTGTTTGCACGTTTACAATACGTTGCCCGTAACGTTAATTTACGTTGTTTCTTTTACATCGCTTGAATGTTGAGGATTTATCATAGGTCTGATCGGTCGTGATATCTCGCTGAAATTTTCCGCGCGTACACAGCAATTGCGTTTCGCAATACCTAGAATCGTGTATGTCGAGCGGGCGTAACCGGCCGTGTTTATTTTGCAAAAGATCCCCAAGATTGACGATAGGGCATGGGAATTCATTGAGAGCATTCAGACTTGTTCGATCGACAAGCAGTAGTCACGTGAGCCGTGAGGGCAGAATCTCTCGTGATATTCGTTTCGCGTAAACGACGCGCCCTTGACCTGCCTTAACGTTCCTTAGCGATCGCTGGTGGCGCGCTTTAAACAATCATCGGTAAGGGCACGTAATCTAGACCCGCGTACGTTGGCACGACCGTGAGAAGAGTTAAAAGTGCTAAGACAATATTTACTTACCTATGTGCTCTAAATACTAAAATTCTGGGCTATAACCACAAAATGAATACATAACGCTCGTTTGTGTCACTAAAACCGACGGTACTATAATATCGTCAAGCAGCTCTCGTATGTTGGGGGTTACCAGATTTGTCGTTCAAAAGATTTTACTTAGGTATGTTACAATCTACCCCGGTCTCCCCTACAACTATGTTATAATTTCTAAATTCAAGGATAAAAAATTCTTCGCATAAAAAATTTTGGTAAATAGAATTTTCACATATTTAAGAGATTAATTTTTTTTTTAAATATATGTACATAGTTATATTGTAGTGATCGTTTAATTATTATAGTCAGAATTTCGAGGATATGAGTATGATGGTTGTGTAAGCGTTCAAGAGCACCTCGATCGTTTTCCTCGTAAAGCACCCAGGCGCAGTGTAGACGAGTGTGCGAAATCGTCTGATTTTATTGTAACGCGTGCCGTACCTATACTTATGTATACTCCCGTGTATATTCGTCCGAAGAGATATGGCTGATTGCGTGGCGTTTGGATCACGCTCGGCTCAGGCCAGGCCTTCGAATTTCCAAACCAGCCCGGCCCCACACCGGATATTGGTCAACTTCGTGCCCTTTTTTTAACACACTTGATTCTGTTACTTACGTGGGTGCTGGTCGGATCGTTTCGCGGGCTGATGATTCAAACGGCCGGGTGCACTTGAACGAAAGCGACGATCAGATGGCTCGATAAGACGATAGATTTTCGTGGAATTGATAATTACTCGAGGAATGGAATGAACGATTAGAGCTGTCAACTGGAGATTCAAGATCCACGCAATGGTTCCCTTGTATTCAAAGGAAACTCGTTTTTGTCCGATAATGTTGTATAAATAGAGGGTTAAGTAAATGTCAACACCGATCTGTCTTTGTTACGTTGAATGAAATATGATTTTGGATCGTCTTATAATAATTCTACGTTAACAAAAAAGATATATTTTTATTAATTATTATATAAAAAAGCCGCGCGTGATTTTCACCAGATACCTATTAATTGCTGTCGAAAATTTTGTCACACGGTCCGAAGTGGCTCCAAGGCTGAGCAGCATTTATCACGGCTGAAGCTCTGATAACGCGTTCCACCGAAATCTTTTCGGGCCTTGTTTCGATGGATCAAGCATCTTCGGCCACCGTCATGTGCGTCGCGCTCGGTCCCCGAATAGATTTCCGCGATAGTTACCTGTGGAAGTGTCCCCGATTTTTCGCCAACTTCATTTTGATCGCCATCTCGCTTCTCATTTCGCACAAAATTCATCCTGATACTCTGCCTTATCTTTTGTCGCTTTGGTCGTGGAATTTCCGTAAAACGTTAATTTCCGTAAACTACGTTAGTTTATCGATCCAATAAAAATTCAAACGAAAACGGCCACGATGGCTAGATGAAAGTGTTCTTCACGCCGATTATTGCTGTAGAAAAGATGATGGTAGGAACGTTGTAAAGTATTGTTTAATAGGGGATGTGTTGAAGATATTCTTCGTTTGGGAAAATGTAGGTATGCGCATGGAGGGAAAATTAGTTGAATAATAGAATTTCATTACGCAACGGTTTGAATTTAGCACAATCGTTGCTGGGAAGTGTGTTCTAATTGTGACATTTTGTAATTCTTTGCAGTCTAGATTACCTACTCGAAGAAGCTGTAGAAAAGTCGAATGTTTCTAAAAGTGCCATCAAAAACGGTTAATCAAATTCGACTTTTAATCAGTGGAAACCAGTAGCTTTCGAAATTCTTAAGACATTGCTGTACACTTGAATAAACTCGTTCGAATCACATGTAAATACCACCCGGATAAACAAAAACCTAATTCAAATGCCCTATATCAGTAAGGAGCCGTTTAAATCGTCCTCACTGGTTTAATCATTCAGAAAAAAGTGACCGTGAATTATTTTCGACTTGTGAGATACACAATCAGAGACCGCGTCACGAGATTCTATAATAATCAAGCTCGAGCACTAGTCATCGCCGAAATTCGATGGATTAACCTACCCAACTATAATCTCCAATACTAAAACAGGAATGATGACATCCTCAAAATAGAATAATTATTCGAATAATTATTCCCTGTTTTTTTTCACAACGTTCGCGACCGCAGCGTCGCCGAAAATTCATCCCTACTAAGTAGTGGGGCACCCTTAAAAAAAAAGAGGGTAAAGAAGATTAATGTATTCACGACTGAAGGAATCCAAGAACTTTGTAAAAAGACGAGAAAACTGGATTTTATTTTCATTTATTTTTTAAATAAATTTCTATAAGTAATCACCTAATGAATTTTGTTGCACTTGCATTAAAAATATGTGTATTCAATCAACTTAACCCGCCTGAAAATTAAATCCTGACTGCGCTACCGAACAGTGCCATGCGATAATTTCTTGAAACTTGCCAGCTAGAGTTAAAAGTTTAAACATCGATGTCCCGTGGAAATTACCAAAACGTCAGGGTCCAACAATCCAGACGTCAGAAGTGACGGATTATGAAGTGTTCGAGATAGACGACGAGGTCACCGAGCATTGGCATTGATAATTCCTCTAGAAACGGACGCAAGTGAGAAAAACATTGACGAGCGAATACCTACGTGACGCGCGTCATGCTTCCACCGATTTCCTGGCGGCGTTCTTACCTTTGCTCCAGCCTCGTTACGCGTTTGCACGCGCGCCGAAAAGATTCCGTCGCGCGCAGCGATTGCTGGCGATTGCTGGCGATTGCCCGTGGAATCACTCGTCGAGGAGCATGCAGGAACGGTTAAACAACAATGGGACACCGTCACGCACGCGCCGGGACACTTGTCACGCAGCGCGACTCGGAAAACTCTGCTACCTACTTACTTACACCCGCCAATGTTGCGAAGCTGACAATGAGGAAAATTTTAGGCTGATAGATACGCGTCTGGAGGAATTCTGCTGATGCATCCCGATGATTGGCTTCTTTGAACGTGACGCGAGATTTTTGGGGATTTGAGGTGGGTGAAGTGATTTTAGGTTTTCTTCACTCCGGAAATTTTATTGGGACGAGGATTGAAGCATGGGGTTTGTAGATGAATGTGAAAATTATTGCAATGTGGGTATTCGAAGAAGGTGAAGAAGCTTTGAGAGTATAATGAAGGGAGTCAAATTTGTTGCATTTTGTAAATTGTAGTAGAAGTGGATTGACTGGCAAGTGTTAAAAGTAGGTACTGACAATGAGACAGTTCGTTAAAAAGGGGACATACACCTAAAGAGGCCTAAAAACTGACGTTCTTGTAGAATTTTTTGTTGAGAATGTATTAACATTATTACACCCGTACCTAACTGTTTTATTAATTATATCACATCTTTGGCTATAATACTTAATTTTTATAAGTAAAAATATTAGCCGTATAATACAGTAATAGTGGCTAGCTCCAAATCCGTCATTCGCTGCAGTGAGTGGCGATACCAATTCCCAATTGAACGGATTTTACCTGAAAGCAAAAAGCAAATTAAGTATTTTCTTAAAATATATTAACAAATGCTGTCTTTCACATGGCCGATTTAAAGAAAGGGAATTTTTAAAGAACCGGCAGCGCTCTAAATGAAACGTTTAATTTGCGGACAGGAAATCTTGCCTTTTTATGTAGTAAAAACGAAACTATAAACCAAATAAAAAATCCTCCTGTGAAAAATAGCATTTGTTAATATATTTTACGGAACTAAGTAATTTGCTGTTTGCTTTCAGGTAAAATCTGTTTAATTGAGAATAAGCCTGCTATTAGAGGCAATACGTTTAACGAAATACTGAAATTCGTCCCCTTTCTCTTAAGAAATTCGCAATCTCCATTCTCGACTTATCTTGCCGCGTAGGTGCGAAAGTTTTTGCGACAATCGCCGTGTCACGGATCTCGTCGAGTATTTTGCAACAATTTGCATGAACACTCGATAGGTCTACAAATTTTACGATGCAGGCTCGAGGGGCATTCTCATGGTAAGCGGACCAGACGCGCGCACGATTATGTTCACGGTCGAAACTATTTTTGCGGGTGCCTGCGGCAGAGGAAAAAGTAATGACGCAGGCAATCGTTCACAAAAATGGTACCTTCCGGTGGCTTTAAGCTCGTGAGTTTTTGTCAGCAAACGCCAGCATTATAAATAACGCGCGGCTGATATAAATACGCTGGAAGCATTAAATAGAACCCCGAAGCCTCCACAACGAACTTCAAGATTAACTTTTCATCTGTATATTTTTTTAGAATGGTTCTGTATATATCTAGTTTTATTATTATGTATATTTCTGTCTGAAGCGGTTCGAATTTGGATAGTGATTATGAAACTGGTGTCGGCGAAAAAATCGAAAAATTGAGATTTCTCTTATTTTATGTTATATTGATTTATAGTTCAATATTATGAAACAAGTGTTTCAAAATAGCCGCGAAGTAATCAGTGATAATGGGCTGCGACAAGTATCACTGTCATTTCGATAGTGAGTCATTTGTTTTCTGTAACCAACTTGTGAGAATTGAAATAATTATATATTTTTGTTACATGTATTAACCTTAGAAGTGGAGTAAGAGAGGGAAAAAACAAAGAAAACGCGAAATTATAATTATTGAAAGTTAAAAATCGAAACAAGTGAGTTTATTGCTTATTTCGTATTGCATTGATCTGAATAAGCAACAAATTCAGTTTCTTCGATTTTTCTCGTAGCCCGTTTTCATAATCACTGGCTCATATGTTTCTTAAGCAATTAAAAAATGTGCGGTAGTGGAAGATTTTTGTAATTGCTCAGAAAACAATAGAGATGTAAGATTTAATTTACTTCGATAATTTTTCACGTTACTTTTGGAAGCATCCGAGCAGGTTTCACTAATCAAACGAAATATCTGTCGGAATCGAGAGAAGTGCAATTAAGGCGAGTGAACCGGATGTGCTCTGACAATCTGACGCAACCGGTGACAATACATGTCATCTCACCTCGCAAATTTGTAAATCATTTGGCAGAGGAAAGAGTTGCCAATCTTGCGAGGAATTGCGTCATGGGCAGTTATCAGTAAACAACAAACGCGGTTGTAAAAGAAGAAAATAATGATGCAATTGTGAATCTAAAAAATACGCTTCAAATATGTTCTATTTGGAACCAACGTACGAGATGATAAAATTTTAGAGCCGAGGTCAGTGATGCAAGTCTTGATGCAAATTATAAGTCGAATGAAATTTCAGTCCAGCTTAGAACTACTTGTCGTTCACGTTATTACATTATCTACTCTGTTTAAAACGAGCCCCCCAAAAAAACGTCGAATGATAATTTATTAATAATATTTTTCTTCCTATAATCATTTATTTATACAAATGTTTATTTAAGCAATCCTTCGCTTAAATAGAATAAAATTTCATTCCAATTCGATCAGATTCCAAAATGGAATAATACTATTTCTATTTAATGCTTCCAATTTGGAAGATATCTGCTTTTTCACTCAAGTTTAGACTTTAGACGATTATTTCGGGAAAAATTTATCCCAGCTATCATACAAATAAAATTGACTAGCTTATTTTTCATTCAAACAAAATTTGCTTCTATGTTCTTGATTAAATAACTTTCCCCCAATTTCATATGATTAACACGTAACGACAACTTTTATTCGCAGAATTTTGAGCGTCTAATCGCGAGGTGTGTGTTATTACGAACACAGATACCATGAATACCATGAAATGGATATTGAAATTGCATAAGAGAGCAGGCTATAGCAGGCAGATTTACAGCATGTATGCTAGTTAGAAAGCAAAGTTGGTTCAAGTACCTACCTAATTGCGTACGTGCAGCATGACATGTTGCTGGTGTCTTTAATCTTTCAGTCCCATGTCTTGACCTTAAATTTACACTGATAGACTTGGCCACCGATCACATCACACACCGTTGTAGGTCCGTCAAGCTCCCATCGAATGTAGAGGGTCGGCTCATCAATCATGACTGCCCTATTCTGAAAACACAGGGCATAGATATACCCACCAATACCTACGTGTGAGTGGTAAAGGCACTTGTTAGTCATGTCGATGTATATACACGCGTAAAGTATTACACACATAGGTAGGTATGTATAAAACATGCAGAGTCAATGATCCAAACTAAGAAATGGTATTAAGAGGTAGTAAATGATTTTTTTTTCTATTCGTGATAGTTTCATGTAGGTATACCTAATATACGAGGAAAGGGAAAAGCTTCACATTTTACTCATGTTATCAATAACATTTAATATAGCCTCAAGACGTATGCGAAAAACGGCAAAATCCTCTTATTTAAGAATAATTGGCTAAAACCTGGCATCTGTATGTTTTATGTGGTTCTGAATCTGAATATAATGTTATTGTTTGTGTAAAAAAAAATCCTAAGGTAGTTCTCTTAATAAAAAATCGTTTTTTTGGAGATAACTCAAAACGGAAAGGCCGAAGAATTTTTTAAATAGTTTTTTCGCATTATTCATAGGTACTAATTTACTTGAAAATCCATTTTAACCTGTTTTTAACTCCCAGGGGCTACATCTGGACCCATAGGGCAAGATACCAATTCATAACCAGTTTAGGTTAGGCTGAGAAACAGTCTGTGCGATTAGTATATGTGTGAGTAATGCATTGTTCGATGATCTTCACATTGACTGCTTTACCGCGTTCCAATAAAATTGTAAGTGTTTTCATTATGTTTCCCCATGATAACTTTGAAGTCGTCTATCTAAAAAATTCACCGGCCTTTCCGTTTTGAGTTATCTTCGAAAAAACAATTTTTTATTAAGTGAACTACCTTAGAAAATTATTTTACATAAAAAATAACATCATATTCGAATTCAGCACCTCAAAAACATACAGCTGCCAGATTTTAGTCAATTATTCTTAAATAAGAGGATTTTGCCGTTTTTCGCATACATCTTGTGGCTATATTGAATGTTATTGATAACATGAGTAAAATAGGTCCATTGCAGATACAATTTTCAGGATTTCTTAGTTACTATGAGAACTTTAAAAATATATATTCTAAAACGAGAAACTCCATTTCTTATAAATGAATGTTTACTTGTCAGAGCAACGTTAACCGATTTTTATGAAATTTTAAGCATGTAGGGTAAAGGACCTAATTACTGACACCTAACCAGTTACTGTCACCTTAAGCTATTTTACTTAAAATAATGAATAAATAAACGTTGTAAAGTCATACACAAAAAGAATTATGTAATTTAACCTATAGTATTTATTTGTTATTTTAAGTGAAATAGCTTAAGGTGACAGTAATTGGGTCCTTTACCATATACAACTTACTTCAATCTACATACGGTTTTTTTTGAGTTTTCATTACAGGCTCACAAAAAAAGTTTAAAAAATGACATTTACTATTTTTGTTTGCTATTCCGACCAAGTGCATTTTTTTCAAAACGACGAAACACGACATATAGCAAAATACTTAGTCCTTGAAGCTTCTTAAAAAACTCAACTCGTTTGGATTAATTTTATAAAAGTTATGCGATTTTAAAAGTTGTAAACTTTTTTCGTCCGCCACTGTAAGTCGAGATTCTAGAATAATTTTTTCTCTGAATGAGGTTTCAGTTTTGAGACTGAAATAATATGAAATCTGTGAAAATCCGGTGGATTCATTGTTTATAACTTTCTTCCTACTTATTTCTTAATAGAAACGCATACTTTCTCATTCTTTCCCATTGCCTCGTTATTTGCACAGTGTTATGCAATGCACATCTTTGAGTGTCCTTACGAAATAGAGATCCTCCTATTCAACCTTTTTTCTTACTCTTCAACATCCCTCAGACTACCACCATTATTATATACAGACACTCGCAAGTTTGTTCATATAAATTTAATAAAATTGCGTTGCATTCGGTGTCGCAAACTACGTCACCTTAAGTTTCTATACTCAACTGTCCTCCAGTTCCTTGAATACTGACATGAGAAATAAACATACCACCATTCCACCATGTTTATACATAAAAGCATGCAGCAGTTTCGCAAAATTCCACAATCTAAATCCCATCTTAATCACCCTGGCCCATTTCGTCGACCAACGAACGATCTGCCCCTGGTTCTAGCGAATATCGATTTGCCAGTCCGTTGCATCACAAATGACATCGCGCGCATCGCTGCACCGTTGCAGGGAGTTGCTCTTTTCGTAAGAGAACCACCGTGGTGCAACGTCTCGTTTAATCAATTCGGATTGCGCCCGATTACAAAAACCGGCCTCCTAGATATCCGATCCCGACTGACTTGTATCATTCACCGTTTTCGCAACGTAGGAAACTGCAGCAACATTCCCCGAATAAACTGGAGCTGCGAGCGAACGTAAACAACAACCATGCTAGCTGCTACCAGTTGGCGGGATTTCAAGAAATTGCAGAAATTCTTGCAACCGGTGTATTGGCGGGAAACTTTGCTTGTGATTAGAAATTTTACATGAATCATGGATGCATTTCCATCCCACCTGTTTCGTTTCATTTTTTGCTCTCGCGTTTGCATAGGAACAGCCGATTTCACGCGACGGGTAAATTATTGCCTCATCTTTCTTAATACGCCGTTGCATTAAATCTAAAAATTATGACGCTCCATTTACCGCGAGGGAGATAATGCGTGCCGCGATAACGAGTTTAGTCATGTTGGGTTGCATTGCACCCGATCGTCGACTGAGATTTACTATCAACGGGTATCCGCGATTTATCGATTAAAGAGGGGAATAACGAACGGTGCGTCCGTTATTCTAAGATCGAAAGTGGAGTACACGTAATGGGATAGTGAGATCATTTACTGGGCACGAATACGGTTCTGGTGGCGTCATTTCTTGCACCTTGTTGCATTTAGTAAGTGCAAGTGTCATTGCAATAGTGCGTCGCATATGTATGAGTATAAAAAAAGCATGTCTTACGCTCATCATTGAAATATTTCGGTCGTGTAATACCTAACTATTTCATAAAAAAGAGAACATTCAAATTTTTACTGTCGACTGTGTGTCTATAGAGCAAGTTACTTAATATGTATAGGTACATATGATAACTTGAAAAAAGTGCTACCACCAGGGATATCACCAAGATCAGCATAGTAGTCTTTTTTGCGCCTCATGCGAACTGGCTAAATTGCGCCCTTTAATTTATTTCAGCTTTTTCATGACCTTACCATGAATTTTCATTCGTAGCTTAAATGCTTATTTATAGTGCATCTTGTAATATTTCATTTAGAAGTTTATTTTAAAAAAGAAAATACCACCAATGAAAGAAATTTACCTGGAGAAAATCCAATCTCCATTGTCGCGAAGTGTACAAAATAAATGGCCATTCCACGAGCAGGAAACAAAGCAATACCTTTACCTACCAGCTGCAGCGGATAAAGTTCTGAAGCATTCCCTGAGAATTACGTGTGTTTTCATAAGACGGATTGACACGACCTACCGATCCACGGTTCGATCACGAGCATTGTGTTCCCGATGGAAACGTTGACCAATGTAGATGAAACATGCTGTTACGCTTTTTCCGACGCTGGTTGCACGACGTAATGCAACTTTCCACGGGAACGAGGTTCGCTGACACGGCTGGCTGATCGATTCGCGGCTAGGTACCGGCAATCGTGGAATATGCTGGCATTTCACGCGGTTGACCGTGAAACCTACCATTCCCCGAAACCACTAGACTCCTATTGAAGAAATGCCGCCCCTAATGCTTAACCGTCCCGCAATACCTACTTCTGCAAACGAGCAGCGAGCTTCTTTTCTAGCGTGTCACGCAGGGAGGGTATTTTCGTTCGCGTGTATCAAGTACCTATACCTATGTATAATATAAACATAAGATGCTTTATTTAATAAGAAATTTTCTCTCGAATTCAACGACATGGAAAATATTTAATTTGGTAACGGTAAAAGATGTTGGTCTTTGGTTTGGAGTTATTAAAAGGTGTGAAATAAATTTTTCAAGTTCTCTGATTGGATATTGAACGTAAGACTATTTTCTGTTTATCTGACTGCGAGGTAAATGTTAATTATACTTACGGGGCTACGTTAAGAATGGAACTCGGAATTGTTGGATTTTTTAATCTTTTTTCAAAGATGTTATTTAAAAAAGTAAAAAAAAAAATTTTTCGTATGAGGCAATAGCCATAGCGCAAGTAATTTACGAGTAACTTGAAGTCGTCAAATTAGGTGCCTCGCCCAGTACCTATAAGTGTATAAGGTACCTATTTCTGATTGGAACAGGAGAAAAAGTAAATTAAGAAACGTCATGCCGATGGCTGAATGTCGAAGCCACTTAAGTACCTATTAGTACCGATTATGTTACAACATAGGTACATAACGGTTTATGAAACACGGCTCCACCTTTTGGAGGCTTATTATCACCGCAGAAACGGCCTCCATGTGTCGATTTGAATATATGTAGCTCTCTTAGCTAGAGGCTCACGGTTGCATCACGTTGTATAATGTGTTTGTGTAACTTGGGGCACATTTCTCGCGAGGCTGACCGATGGGTACGCCGGAATATAAATTGGGATTATAACGACGATTGGGAAATGGCAATCGCTTTGTCGAATCCGACACTGAGAATCGTTAGCCCGAAGTAGGGTACACCGGGGGCGATAGTAACAGGAGGACAATTGTAACAAGTTAAATATCTCAGAACATATGATAGATATTAACACAAATTTTGGATATATGATGAAGAATGACATTTGGAATACACACATCCATGTCCTAACAGTAGGTATAGATACAAAATTTACATCTATAGTGGAAAAAATAACTTTTCGATACCCTAATTTTAAATTGTATTATAAATACACCCTTGGTAAGTACGTGTTTTCCTCTTTTTTAATATTTAATCTGGTCATTTTTAAAGTAATGCTGATCGTTAGTTATCACTTTTAAGTGTCTCGTTAATCAAAATTAATAATTTAAGTTCAAACGCCTGGCTGGGGTCGATTGTAACATCGGCAATCGGGGTCGGTTGTACCGCGACAGAACCGAATAGGGACAAAGAAGATGAATAATATTGTCTTGTTTGCATGGAATAATATAGCACAGCACACGCAAACAAATGAAAAATGGGTGGAATGTACTGAATGTAAGAATTGATTACATGAAGAATGTGCCAGCCAAAACGTTTTCTATTTCTGTCACAATTGCGATACCGCATAATTGGTTATAAATTTTACTTTTTTCCATTTACTATTATAATTAAAATTAATAAATATTTTAATTTTGTAAAGTTAAATTTGTGCTACTATCGACTCCATGCAGTGTTACAACCGACCCGGAGTCGGGGACGGTTCTAACACTTTGTCCGCTTCTCATTTTGTATTAATAACCTGGATATTACTTGACAAACAGCTTCGCTGTTGTGGCTCAATAAGTGTCAGATAAGTAAGTAACATTTTCGTATAAAAACTTTTGTTGTAACTTTAATAATTTTTGCATAATCGTATTCGAAAGTGAAAGTGTTACTACCGCCCCCGGTCTACCCTAACAGATCGCCGCGCCGGGGAAGAGCAGTCATGACTCATGAAACGTTCGTTTCGCTGACGACTATATTGTGGGACGACGAGACGTCCCGTTTAAACATCCAGTTCCCAAGTGCCTAATTTGCCAGAGCGTTAAGATTTGTCGGAATTTGGAAATGGATTAATGCCCTTGCCGTCTTTAGATTCGCCCTAATTCTGTGAAATAGGACACTCCAATTTCCTGAATTGGAACATCTGTCTCGTTCAGCACTGCGGAGTGTGTTATTAAATGTAGATTTAACTGTTACCAGATATACCTATACTTACTGCCGTTCATAAGCATAGGGCGCCTACTCTGTGTGGAATAATTTTATTGTGAGAAACGGTGTGAATTTATCGAAGAACTTTGAACTTTGAAAAATTTAACTTTATCCGGTATTTTAAGTTAAAAGCGGTGGAAAGTATTCAAACTATACCAGTGATTCCCAGCCAGGATTATTTTTAGTTGGCGATTTTTAGCCTCCATTTAATTTAATTATTAAGGTAAAGTTATACTCTGAAATACCTATTTTTTATGTGTTTTCTATACCTTGTTAAATTTATCTTACCTTATATGGGAGGGGGAGTCCTGGTCCTCATACTTATGAACGGCAATGTATGTAATTTCGTCGGAAGTAATACAAGCGTGTTTGATATTTGAGTGATGCAATAAATACAGTACAGTACTGTAAGTATTGAAATGGAAGGGACTGGACAACAATTGCATATATGCACCTAGAAACTTAACACGCTGCAGTCAAGTGCACAAAAGCAATGCGGCAGTTTTCACGATTAATTCGTTTAAAACACCAGCGACAAAAAACAAAAAGCAACAATGCAATTCTTCCTAACATATGTAGGTATAATTAAGAGAACGCTCACCAAGTTTCCCAAAACCTCCATTCCCAAAGCGTCATTAGAAACTGCACAGCACCGAGATCCTCGAGGTTCATCCCCGACAAGATTTACGGTGCCAAAAGTGCCGCCAGTACTTTCCTTAATTACGAAAACTGGTGGCCCATGTTAACCACCCACCAGTTAACGACCGGTTCAAGCACCTTCGACGAAAGTGACGAAGCTCGGCCTCGCCGTTCCGCGCGACAGCCGCGGATAAAAAGTGCGCGCACACGATCTGTGGATGTCGACCTCCATCCTCGTCGGCCTCGAGACGCGTCTTTGGCGAGAACGACCGCGAGTCATGGACTTGGAAATGGTCACGTTCCTTCGATTAAGCTACTATATGTATAGCCGGTACATAGCTGGCGGAGCGGCCGCGGCCGCGGCAGCGAGGCTCGAAGGCGCAGGCACAACGACTTCCGGTGCGAGCTTGTCTTCCTTGAAAGGGATTACGAGCATAATGGGGACTAAGCGGCCGATAGAGCTCAGTGTCTCGAGGCCCCTCCGCCACGGGGACGGGCTTGTGTGCGTGCGCAGGACTGTTATCTGTCCCCGATAGCGACCCCCTTGTGCCAGGAACAGGAACGCGACACGCACAAGTCCCTAGCTGGCCCGGCGACTCCGTTTCCGGTGATAGGTGATAGGTTCCCTTTATCGGTCGCTCGCGGTAGGCTCGAGGGGTGAAGGAAGGAATAGTGGTTGTTATTGATGGGCTGAGGGAGATGCTGTTGGTGTTGAAATAACAGTTGGGCGGTGCATTGTAGGTATCTTTACTCCAAGTCATTTTAGAAGGAACTTGTCGACCGAAGAATTGTTGGCGTTCATTGGTGCCGAAACAAATTACTATTAACTATACCCTAAACAAACGTTTCCTCGGAGCCAATGAGCATGATCTACAAGCGCGAATAAGTTACTTCTAAAATGACTTGGAGTATAGTGTAGTGTTTGGGTACTTTGAAGTTTCATATGTTTTAGTCACTGTTGGCAATATTGTGACGCGTTCTGGAAAATATTATCTACTGTATTCTTGAAGCTTCCTCTTCAAGATATCTGCTTTGGGAAATCGAACGATCTCGAGAGCATTTGGGAAAGGATTAACCTTGCAGCTTGTGTAGTCCAAGCGCTAGGAGTCACTAATTTTGGCGTATAATTTTTTTTATTTGTTGCTTCTAATTTGGTATTACTTTGAGTAAATGATCTCGTAGAAGGCTTACCTATGATCAGCTTCAAGTACGTTTGTAAGCGCTTAGGAGGCCCCACGATCTTCCATACAATTTCACGTAACAAGATCAGAATTTACGTGAAGAGACAAAGGAAAGCTCGTCAAGTGAAGTGCAAACATTTAATCATCGATAGTTTTTATGACCAAGTGCTGAAACCTCGTGAGTCAGAAATACGTAGGCTGTCGATGAGTCGATGATAAAAGCAAGGAAATCGTTTAATAACACGTTACAGGTAGCGTGGCGGTGATAAATTGTAAGACTGCAGAACGGCGTAATCCGCTATCGGTTAGCCAATAAAGAAAACGGTTTTATATTTCATTCAAAAAACGCGACCACTTAATCTTCCATTGACATCGCGCCGCGATGATAGACGCAAACATTTTAGGGGAAAAAAGTCGCCGATAAGCTGATAGCTTTCTGTTGGGAACAACGGGAGATAGGTTGTAGTGTAGACGAAAATATTTTACACCTTATCTCTTCATCCTTCGAAAACTCGGGACTGACGAGGCGAAACGAACTATGATGCCACGATTCCTTCTATTCAGACCTAAATTATTTACATACCAATTGTACACTCCGTCCGGAATGTAGATTCCGATTTTATGAAAAAATATATTTATTTTTAGTTCTTTTTATGTTTTTAAAATAGTCACATTCATCTGGATTAGTCAGGCATAATGTTTGTAGGCGACAGACAAATGCACAATCATACATTGTCTGCTTTATACTATCTATATATGTAGTAGGTACAGATTAACCCTTAACCAGTGACGTGGAGTCTGGAAGACTCCTGCAGAATTATTTTTCCTATATTTTCCTTCTTTTCATTCGACACTGTTTTACATAAGTCATAAGGTATGTCGTGTCACGACAACAACTTTCAGTGGCTTTGAACAAAATTTGCAAAAGTATCTTTTCAAACATGTAATAAACTCCAGTATATGTATGTTAAAAATAAATTTAAGCTTGATAATGTGAAATTATTAAAGTCCTTAATTAGGAGTCTGTGAGACTCCACGTCACCGTTTATGTCAGAAAATGGGGCGTCACCAGTTAACGGTTCGGATTAACACATCTACCACGTGCAACTACATACCAAAAAACTATGGCCAATCCAATCCCTTCACGTCAACACCCCCTAATCAAGAGAAGCCAGTAGAATGCTTGCAAGGAATAAACATCAATTCAAAATAACTCCGCTAAAAATAGAAATACCACCAGGAATTACATAAAATGTTTAGTGCTCGTCACAAATAAATTCTTAGGTAGGTACAATTAGATACCACTTGCCGTGTCCTCTTCCCCAGACAAACCTGAAGCTCCATGCTCGAAGACTGCTCTTTGTCGGTCCACCGGATTTCGGAAATCCGATCAGCGCGGAGATCAAAGGGAAGCCTGTAGATAGACGCGATTATGCGCGGGTGGCGGCCCCACCGCAGCTGCATCTTTGTCGAGCGAATGAAAGGAAGGTCGGGTCTGAAAACCTCGAAACCTCGACGACGACCTGGCTCCATGGTGGATTGCGACATTCGACAATGACAGGACGATGCCTATTCACCGTGACATCCGTGAACATCGAACAGGCGACACTTAGGTATGGCGGACACCAGCGCTTGCCACCATGTTGCTCGCCCGGGGCTTAGCCCTCCGTAGACGAGGGTGAATATGTATCACAACAGGACAGCCCCCTCCCCCGCGCTCGTTCTTCTCGTCCTCGTTTCCCGTATTTCCTGGTTAACTGGGCTTAACGGTGCTGCACAAATGTAGGGCGAAAAACAGGATTACTCCTTGGGAGGAAACAAGGAGGAGGGGCTGTCCAATTTCAGGGATCGATTCTTCACGGTTTACATTCTGGGATGAGCAGCAGGGGAAGGAAACGATTCTATTTTGGAAGCTGCTTTTCAGGGTGTATCGGTGTCTCGGGTACACCTTGGAAGTGGCTTGGATGATTGCTCTTTGGCTCTCAGTGACTTAATCTGGCTTATGTTAGCATGGTAAATTATTAAGGAGGGGGTTGTTCTCGGTTTAGATTTAGCTTTTTTGTTTCATGGTAATACTGTTTTTAATGAGATTTGTGGGGAGAGTTCGGAAGCTTGTTGTGAAATGTACAATAGAAGGGTATTTTATACTTACTTCAGAATTTCGTAAAAAGTGACGCACAAATTTGTTACACTAATTCTTATTATTAAGTTCTACTATTTCATGTTCTAACTAAAATTCTATTATTCACTCTTGTTTGCTGTTAAACAGAACACGGCACGTACACATGCGCGCGCGCCGACACAGTAACACACATCTATTCTACCAGGATCGATGAAAAAGTATCGCTATAGAGTCTGCATTGCGCAAAATGCACCTGTGTGTAAAGAGTGTGTGTTAATCCACTCCTCAACTCCCCAAAAAGGCACATCACACATATGAAATATGAAATAATTGTAAATATTTTTTAAATCTTCCTTGGCTCGGCGGACGTCGCAAACAAATAGCACAGTTACGAATTCCGTTATCAAATACTCCACTGATATTACTATCAGCCTTAATAGTGTAACACTGGAATAACCATTGCAGATACGTTGAGAAACTATTCCAGAGAGAAATACATGTCGTAATGCAGATCTTCAGCAGGCTACATCTTTCTACTTAAAATTGGAACACAAAATTAGACCGCTCGCACAAGTTTTATATTGCTTGCTTTCACTTGTTTTCACAGTATTCTTAAATAAGAGGGTTTTGCCATTTTTCGCACACGCCTTGAGGCGTGTATATATTGAATGTTATTGATAACATGAGTAAAATAGGTCCATTGCAGATATACTTTTCAGGATTTCTTAGTTACTATGAGGACTGTAAAAATATATACCTATTCCAAATCGGGAAACTCCATTCCTTATAAGTGAATGTTTACTTGTGAGATATGTATTCGTTTAAATATATGTAGAAAGAAATATTCGTGTCTTCTTTCGCAATGGGTTTACCTTAAATACAAACTGAAGTGTCGCAATGTTAATTAACTCTCCAGATGATACAGAGGCTGTGTGACGAACAAACGTCTCATTGAGCGGCTAGTAGAGCATTTAGGTACCATTTGGTTGAGATCATCGGCCACAAACACTGCTCCAAAAAGCTTGAGAGAGCAACGAGTTACATACATGTACGCTTCGAGTACCCAGCTGATAAAGGCTCGACGTTTCACGAACGATTGTTGGATGGATATTCCTTACTTTGACTGTAGATAAGGATTGCAACGTACTTGGCTTACGAGAGATTCCAATTGGAAGGCCTCTTGCGAAACAGTTCCTGTGATAGGTATAACGAGAAGCTACATCGCTAAATGGGGAGCTACGGACGCCAAAGTTATGGACCCAAATTCAAGATCAAACTAATTGAGCATCAATCCTATCGGATGATAATGTACAGTCCTAATTTAGCCTACTTCGTGTCCATATTTTTTCAAGACTACACGGGTTGCACCTGTGTGGGGTGTTTTATACTCTGTGGAATATTGTATAATGTATATTATATGCAAATGGAATTCTGGTATGTAGTAAAAATTGAACTATGAATATTAAGATCGATAGATATTGAATATTCGGTAGGCTTGAAAATTTAGGATTAATAGGTGAAAACGAACGGGATCACCACTACTCCCTAATTGCATCACGTGCATAAAGTATTCTCTTATTCTACATATACATAGGGACATAAGGACCAAAAATTCAACCAAAGTAATGGACCAGATCATATTATCTGATAAAAGTTTACAAGTGCTAAAGAATTATTCCCCTATTCCATATACAGGAGAGCCAAAAACTGCACCAAAATCATACATATACTTAGGTACCTACCTATTGTATTATATCTGACAAGAGTTGAGAAGTGTTAAAAAATAATTCCACATAGGTACCTAAGGAGAAATAATTGAACCAGATCAACAGCTCCCGCAGCCCAAGAATTGCAGAAGCCTGTCCCAGAGAAAATCGACATGAAAGTGGAGTAAGCACACCAAAGGGGACTACTTTGGAAAAATTCCGTTCCCTCTTGCTGGCCCAGGCACGAGGCGGATGCCAGTGGCGTACTTAGGTATTCGTGACGCGAATGTGGTACGAATTCGCGTATCCGGAATGGATGTCGATTCGCGAAATCCACCAGAAAACAGCCTACGCATCCTGAAACGTGGAGGGATACCGGTCTAAAGTCCGGGACGAGAGACCGAAAAATTCTGGAACCGGTTCGTCAGCATTTTCGCTCGTGTCCTGGCCACGACTCGAGAAAGGATAAATAGTCGAAGGGAGAAGCTTGATGGAAATGAAAGAGGAGGTCGCAGGAGCTGTTCCTCCGACGATGCAAACGAGACGCCAACCGATTTCAATAATTATAATGGAATTTTGACAGTGAACAGGGATACAGGGATACCTGTCCACCTTCAATTTTCTTTAATAATGCAGAAAATACCATAAAGAAAATCAGACGGGGTTGCAGCGTATTTCCACGTTCATATTTTCTGTAAAGTGTAAAGCGTCGAAAGTACCTACCTATTCTACCGTTCCAGCGTCCCCGAGTTTTTGTTCAGGACAAGTGAAGCGAATCTTTCTGGGCAGAACCGATCGATTCGAAAGGCGTAGGGAAATTTGAAGGAGCATTTTTCAAACGCTTCCTCCACTCCAAGTGTTAGTCATCCAAATACATAGGTATCTGTACTAACAATAAGACCAATGTACGGATCGAATATAAAAGTTTCTCGAAACTTGAGTAGGTATCTAATTCTGAAAGAAATCTGGTAAGTTCAGAAGGCCAATGAAAAGAAGGCCAATGAATAATTATTCTCCCGCGTTACGAGAAGCTTTGAGAAGAGCAGGAGGTAGGAAGATTATAGGTACTAGCAGATTTTAAAGCTTCTCTGACCTTAGTGCCACTTTGCAATGGCGCGTGTCCTTTTATCTTCCCATCAGGAAATATCAAATTGTGGAATGACTAATAAGCGACAGGAGACCACGGTGCGTTCGTTAGTCGCGTCGATCGACCTTCGTCCTGTGAAGGAAGACAACCTCATGGAAAGGCCTCGACCACAGAGGGCAGAGACGAGGGGCCTCTGGGAAGGATACGCGCAAGGGTCCTCCCACGCGCAAGTGGCGTTCAGGAACGATGCGGTTCAGGCGGTGCTGATGATGAGATAAATCCCAAAGATACCGGTTGCCCGTATTGCAATGGATGCGCCGCGGTTTCTGGTATCGATCCAGGAACTCGTGCCACACGGTACACGAGCTCCTGCGATCTCGCTTTCTCCGTGGACTTTCGGGAAAAGCTGATCGGCACGAATTGTCTACTAGCCAGATCTGTGACCTTTCTGCATCTCAGGATCTGCTTTCTACTGTAGAATCAACTGGTGAACACGATAGGTATTTGGACAATCGAGATTTCAATTTTCTTCAGGGGCTCGAAGGATAATGTAACATTTCACTTCCTCGTTATATGATTCAGTGTAACATTAATTGGTCCTTTATTTTAAGTATCTAATCCTTATTTTTTCAGTTTAGTAATGTGTCGAATCTATTGAAAGTCGTACTTAACTTTCTCTTAATTGCAATATTGTATTTTAAAACAGGTTTCGATTAAAATTGCGTATAACTATCATGTTGAATGACTTTTACAAGCCTCCTTAACTTATGTTAATCACCTCGCCACGATCACCACTTAATTGCAACGAAGAGTTGATGAAACAGAAACTCAAATGATTTTCGAGTAGAACAGACCCAATAACTTTTCCTAGGTATCACATAAAAGTCCTAGCTTGTTTTGCAGAATAAATTACTCCATCTTAAAAATTCTGTTTACTTTCGTGAACTGGGATAAACAATACAATTTACAGGAATTTATATTTTCCACATTATATTTTGAATAGCACCGTGATAATCAAATATTAACCAATACAACAGACTAATACATAGAAACAGCTACTACTGATACTAAGGGGCTGGGGCAGATGGGCTGCCCTAATTTCTTTACAAAACCGAAAATAATGTGTGACGTGTAGCACTAGCGGTGCGTCTTTCCACTTTCCACGTGGCACCACTGGCACACGTTTCCAGAGGGTTGCGGTCAAATTAAAGCGAAACGAGTCGGATCCCTTGCGTCTGCCTTTCTCGAGTTGTCAGCATCCTCTTCCTCGTCCGGTTCCCTATAGCAGCTGCTCACGGCTGCATGCATGCACTACGGAAAATAGAGCCTACAATCGGGCAGGATGCGCGTATACTTTCGAGATATCCGTTTCATGAAAAACTCTCTGGCTCGAAGGCCCGGGATGTTAAAATATTTAATATGTTAAAACTTTTATTCGTTATTCCAAGTTTTTATTCACATAAAACTTTTGCCTATTTCTGTTCCAATTCCTTTCCGCGATGTTCTATATACCTATGTACATATGTGTTTTTATAGAATCAGTTGCGTTTCTATTGTAAACTATAACGCCGTACTAAAAATTTGTTAATATTGAATAAGTATTCCTCGCAAATCTATATAGTATCCCTACATTCGAATTTTCATTTCAAACATCGTCAACCTTTTCATATCTAAACACTGGTCGATCGATTTTCAACGTGATCAATTAGAACTTTAAAAATTCATTCCCCAGAATGTCTTACTTGCCCCATGTTAAGGCTGCCGTCTCAAGTTTGTTATGGTCCGAATCGATCGAAGCCCCCCTTGTAAACAGACGGACGCTAATGAAACTACTGCGGTCGATAAAAAGAAGCTGTACAGAGGTTATTAGCATTCAAACGCACCAGACCACCCTGCACTGATGTCTACTGGAGGCAACTATACCCGCAAAAACTTCCTTCTTGCCGATTCCAGGACGAAAGACGGTTGAAACGGTTTGTTTACTATGTACATCGCGTATACGTACACGCTTTTCCTAGCTTGTGTGAGCGTACGCACACATTCATGATTCAAGGCCCAATGAGACGGCAGCCTTAAGATCGTCGCCCACTAGGCCGAACGGAAGCGAAGCGAAGCGCGGCGACCACGCATCGCTCATATGTGTATGACAGAACAACTGCGACCATGCATCGCCCCTATGACAGAATAGCGCCGACGAACAGTTCGCTTTGGTCGCCGCGCTTCGCTTCGGCGAAAGGGGCGACGGCCTTTAATTTTGTGATTAGCTTGGAAGGCACAATTCGAAAATTCCAAAAGGCTATTTAATTTACCGTATCAAGAAATTTCCGCGTAACCGTGCCGTGGTAACGGAACCGTGTGACTCCGCGATGAATCGTCATTACCTACTTACGTAAATTCAGATTGTTTCAGCGACCGCGACACTGCGATGATCGGCACGCAATGACTGTGGCGATCCTGTGCGCGGAGTGTTGCACCGCGGCTCGCGTAAATATTGCACAGGAATGCGCCCACTGATTCATAGGCAACAATAAACACCATTCCGCGCAGCACGTTGTACTGATAATAATCACCGCGGCGGTTGCGCCAATCCACCGTTTTGAAAATACGACGAGGGCGACGGAAAAAAATAGGGGGAAAAAGCGGAATAGATTGATACCGGTCACGTGCTTGCTTGGGGAGGAATAACTCCGTCCGTATGATTGCTATCATCGATGCAGGTACACATCGATTACGTGTGCGGATACACGCGGTGAATACCGGGCAATCACACGATTCGATCGCCGAGATTATCGGTAATCCTTCGCGATTCTGGGGTTTTTCTACGATGCTTGGAAGGATTGGGGATTATTTGTGCAGATGATGTAACAGTCCGTAGCCAACCAGGGGAATTATTGATGGGAATATACCTACTACTGAGTACATATTAATTGGCGCACCCTATGTTTGCAATATTGTAGAATGAAGTGAAATGAAGTTCAATTGTTATTTAAAATCATAAATAACACGGTACAACCATTTAAATGTTAATTCATTGAATCCTGAGATCATGAACCCTTCAACTGTTTCAAAGTTTAATTCTAATTAAATGAACGTCTAATTGAATACTAATTCTAAGTGAATACTAATTGGGGCTTCAATGTATTATACCTGGGAGGTAAAAATTTGAGTGCCAAGAGTTAAGGAACAGGCGCCTCTTGCTTGAGAGGTGTCAGTGCTGAATGGTGGAGCTGTCAGCAAGGACAGAGACGACCAGTGACACGTTTCAAAGCCGTCTGGCTGCCACTGCCGACAATGAACGCTGGATTCGTTGATTTTCGAGGACAATTCGCGGGGAACGAGCGAAACGGCAGTCACAAGAGAATGTCGACCTCGGTTCGAGGCTCGCGTTCCAGCGTTTCGTGGTCCCCACCAGACCAGATCGGGTCAGACGATGTTGAGCGCTGGCTTCAGGAACAGTTTGGTCGATGCAACGACTGGTTAAATATACGCCCATCGGATCGGCAACACTTTTCACACCTACGCGCGTGTAGGTGCCGCAGGTGACGCAACGGGGGTGCAAAATCTGATCACCTACGTGCACGCTTTGCGCAACGGCGGTCGGCGAAACGATCTGGTAGCAGCCGTAGGGCACGGGGAGTGGTACTTCGGTTCTATGTATGCAGCTCTGAATTTGGAGAGCACGTGCTGATGCGTGTTACTCGTGGAGTATATACCTACATAGAATTATGTGGGATTCTGTGTAATATTATAGAATTCTATAGGTATAAAATATAGAAGAGCCTAGAATTTTATAGATACAGAATATAGAGAAATATAGAAAAATATAGATTTCTATAATAGATATAGAATAGGTAATATAGAATACAGACTACCTATATTATAAAATAGACATCTATATCATATACCTACATATATTATATTATATTATATTATATTATATTATATTATATTATATTATATCAACCCTATATTATATCCAGAGTTCTCTTGTTTAATTTTAAAATAAACGTTTAGGATAATTGGCGGAAATGTCCATACAGTGGCCACGTCAATTTTCGTTACCAATTGCTTTGAAAATTTATTATATATTGAAAGGTATGAACCGATGAAGTTGTCTGATCTGAGATGGGAAATGTGATATTTAAATAGACCCTTCTATCGCATCACCTTCGATCTTTCTAATTTGAATTATTATACATTGTTATTACAACGATCTTGTTAATTCTTAGATGTCATGGTTCGACACGTAAAATACACATGTTTGATGTTGAACGGAAAGAGTAAAGTCGCGATTGGTTCGTTATCAACTGAAAAACGGTTAAATGCTCAGTGTCGGCCGTAAATCAGTCTTAATCAGGTGACCCACAATTTGCTTCGAATTAAACCATTAAATCAAACTGCTGCGCTGCTCGAACGATATTGCGGCACTCTATTGCACATACTTCTACCTTTTAGGATTCTAACTGCCAGCTAGGCAGACTATGTAGCACAAAGCCCAAGACCTATATATGGTTTGCCTACGCTATTTAGTATGGGGATATTTACTGTGACGTTCTTGCTTTTAATTTCTGATTTATATCTCTGGTTTGATTACTCAAACTTAATGTCAGTCGATTTAGTATGGGTCAGGCTTGGGCATTACTTGAATACAACATTCCAGAAATGATAATTTAATTAATACGTTACCTTATTTGACGCAAAGTTATTTTCAAACACACGTGTGTTATTTTATTTCAACAACCAAATAATTTTCACTTGAATTTTTATCATATTGTGTATTTGAATAAGTGTCTCCTAAAATTTTCCAAACTCAGGATCATATTCTGTTATTTTATTTGAAACAGTTAACTGAAGTGAAAACATTAACATTAACATAGAATAAAGTTTCCTTTTAATTCATTATTTCAAATATTATTTATCATATTATATTTTACATCATTTTTGCCTAAGTCTGGTGTAATTAATCACGCTTCTACTGTCCAATCGGATTAATAATAGGTGTCCAACAGGGGCGCTGTGAGCTTAACGAACAAATATCAATCAATTTCACCAACACACGTATATATTCATCTACACACTCTTCATTGAATACGTCTAATAATGGCATCATCTCCACCACGCAGTCAGTTCCTCGCTGCTCGTACTTTCTGCATATCAGGTCCCATCGCTAGCGATTATCGAAAACTATGAACCGTGCTTGATGCTGGTGGTAATAGTTACGGCTCTGTGCTCCAAAAATACACCAGTTTGAAAGTCTGATAAACCGTTGTCGAGCTCCCAAAACGTCTATTATAGTGCGGTAAACTTTGCGACACCTTGCTGCGTGGTCGCAAACTCGCACCAACGCGTCGGGAGTTGCTCTAGCCGCTAGCGCAACCGCGAGCGAGTACCTACCTAATTACAACGCTTCGTAACACCTTTCGGCCAGCGTGCACGTGCACGTATACGGAAAAGCGTCAAGCTCTTCGGCGCCATTTACGATTCAGCGTAAGAAACACGCTCGCAATCAACCGCGGTAAGGTACCTACACCTACATAGGTATTAGGTACATATATGTATTTAGCCCATCGCGGCGCGTCGGCTCGAACGCGTTCGAGCTGTACGAGTTGAATGTGAAGTTGGATTTATTTGAGCTAACTAAGTACTTAGTATTTGGATGAATTCAAATACTTGAGCCGAGAAAAATTTGATGGTTCAAGTGGCTCGAAAAAGTTCAATTAATTTGAGTCGAGTGGATGTAAATTGAACGTGACTCTGCATTTACTCGAGCCTTCTCCACTCATTCCAATCAGTCCTATCACACATACACGCAAAGTTTATTTTATACTACGAATTTGCAAAGGCTCTCTACAACCGAGTTCGTCCGTCACACAAATAAATAGATAACTCCCCAATACGTGGCGCAAAATTCCCTTTATGGCATTGAAACACACGCCGGAAACGCGATGTTGCAATCGTCGCTAGGAAGTATCCTACCTCGCACTACTAGGCGAGCCTAGCAGGTTTACCTCTCGCAATCAAAATAACTGCCAGAGAACAAGAAGCTTGAACGAGGCGAGAGCTTGAAGCAGCGCGAAACACAGAGAGACAACCGGAGGATTGCTAAACCGCGTGTCATTGAAAACACTCGATCCTCCGATTATCCTCGACTAGACAACTCCACGTCAGAATCCAGATCGAATGTGCTTGTGATCTCGCCCAAGATTTTTCCATCGCGTAGAATGCAAAGTGTCCAGCATCTACTTGACTCCGTTTTTGTTCCGACGACGAGCTCACCTTGAATATCACTAATTTCACGGGGAACGGAGAAGTATGTACGATGCGTTCATTGAGGAAAAGAAGCAAAGAGACGGGAGTCTGATCGATCCCCCCCCCCCCCCCCCCTCCACCAGGCTGAGCCTCTGTTGCAACGCGTGTGATGCAACAACACGGGCAGGACAAAAATATGAATAACCGTTATCGCGATATGTTTCATTGAATGTTGCGAAACATGTGCTAGCGAACATTGTGCTCGCAGCGGCTCGTATTATCTAACGTTATCTCTCTTCTCTTTACCCTCAAGTTCCTTTCCTTTCCTTTTCTTGGTCAATTAAATGATGAAATGCTTTGAGCGAAGATTAACGGAGAAAGCAAGCAATGCCACGGTTCTTACGCATCTTGAACCGATTGCCCCGCGGGTCAGGTCGCGCCAACAATGTTGCGAGGCAGATAAGCGAGTTGCGCTTTGGCGAGCGCGAAAGAAAAATATGGATCCGTCGAAAACAAATTCCCAAACACAGCTGTTTACGCTTCGTCGATTCGCGATTAGATTTTAAATACCAAAATGCGATTCTGCTAATGCTGCGGAGTGTGTAATCCTCGAGCGGTTCATCTGTCCCTCACAATTGAAACGGACAGTAACTAGAAAAGTAGGTATTTCTTGGAAGAATATTTTCATCGGGACAGGTATACAGGAAATACTGTCCTGCATTTCCAAATCTTTTCTGAGTCGCGTTCCCGTTTTATAATACTCAAATTAATCTACGCCCCTCCCCCATATGAGGTAATGTACATAAAACACATTAAAAATACATAAAAATAGAGTATATAATTCTGACTTAATAATTAAAATAAATAATTTCTAAAAATCGCCAACTAAAAGTAACCGTGACGACTCCCCAGAAAACACTTTGCGATACACAGGTTGGGAATCGCCACTATAGACGTGTCTGATTTATAGTGCTTCAAAGTTTATTTGCATTCTGCTGCAGAATTTCAAATTTTGATCTCCGTGGGTTTCCCTTAAATCCATCATGTACAAACAGCAGAGACCCAGCTTTAAATATACATATACCTACTACCATGCGTCCAGCAATCGGACTTAAGGCTCCCTTTCTCACGCGACACTTCTTGCAACTGGTGCATCAAACACATTCACACAGTTTCTCTCCACCTCCGCCGTTTTCCCTGCCACGGGCAAATATAGAGCTCGAAAGAATGACTGGTTTAAAAAAAGTGTTTGAAAAATACATGCTCGAATTTAGTATCAAATTTATAAATTGTGTTTAAATCACCCATATAATGAAGTATAAAGGGCGGCAGAAAATTATTTTTTCCCAGAGCGGCGAAAGAGCTAGATCGGGCCCTGGAACGGGCCCAAGTGAAGCAGGTCGGCGTAGAGAATCGAATTTCCAAATGTCGAAGTGGAACGAACGATCTAGGGCGAGGGGGAATGGCGGATTTTATGGATCTCGTTATCAGGGACGTTTCTCAATCGGACCGCGGTAGTGGCACGTGAGCGAACCGAGCCAATCCCCTTGTGATCGTGAACGAGGCAACGCGTCGCTGTTTCGCAACGGCCGAGCCACGGATCGGTCCCACCATTCCGCACGATAAACCATCGTACCCGTCCCACCTTCTGTCTCCTTCCCTTTTTTTCCTCTCCTCGACACCGACCTTCGCGGCGACTACCCAGACACGTTGGGTTCGATCCAGCCAGGACCACGTCACGCGTGCTCTTTGCAATATCGATTTTCGAGGCCGAGCCGATCTTACGTTTCTAATCCGAGTTAACGAACCGTTGCCACATCGCGCGGGCCACAGGGTCACGTTCATCGTTCTCATTGGCGACTCGAATGGTTGGCGGTGCTTGCCGGGGATGTGGAGGTAGTGAGAAAGAATCCCTGGAATTGTGTTTATTAAACCTTGAACGGCGCGTAGCTTGGTGTAGGCCGTAGGGTGTAGGGGGTTGAACGCGGTGTCCATTATGGGGCAGACTGCAGAGTTTCGTTTATGTGCATTTCGAGTAGGGGCGGGTTTGGGTAGAGGTTAAGGAGGCTAGAGCCTGGGGAGTCAAATTTGCGGCGGAAAATTGGGAAAGCTTTAAACACAGAGGCTTGAGATAACTTTAAAAACAATTCACTTCGTATTCATAAAGGTAGTGAATTTGTAGTAATAGTTCATATGTAAGTTCTCACATTTAATTCATTCTAAAATTGTCTTCACTCTTTCAAATTAAAATATTTAATGATATTTCACGGAAGGGACGGCAGTGCTGTCCACACATCTTGGAGCAACTGGGGCGCCCCGTTGAAGAAACAGTTAAGAGGTAGTACCACGATTTATTAAAAAAAAGAAAGGAAACGAAAGTGGAAAATTGAATGGTTGAGATTAGTGTACACATCCTGAACGATTAAAAAATTTCAAATCACGTTAAAACCTGCTTCAAAAAAATAAAAATGCACTAAAAAGTAAAAAATAATTTTTTTCCTTATTTAATCTACGACTCTCAATTTTTTAAGTTGGCGCCAGATTCATACAGTGCAAATTATGAAGCGCCGCGCCGGTTTAAGAAATATGAGAGTCGTAGATTGAATAAGGGAAAATAGTATATTGCGTGACAAGGGAGAGAAGTAAGCGATTCCAACGAGCGCGAAGTTTCACGCGAGGCGAAATCGCTTCTCTCCTGTGTCACGCACTATATTTTTTTCAACACCTGCATGAAAGGTGTGTTTTTGAAAGCCTGCTGAGCGATTCGCAAAAAATATGCATTTTCTTTTAATGAAAAATGGTGCTGTGACAGTTGTAATATCAAATAAAACACGCATGCTCGATAACGATTAGTCGAACAACTGCATCTTCATACCATACGGTAACGCCAAACTCCAGTTTCCTTGGTAGGAAAGTAAAAAATTATGCGAATACGCATGCGCGTAAAGTCTTTTTCCCTTGGGAGAAAAGTAGAAAACGCGAATACGTCTGAAATTGGTCATTTTTCTTCCGCTCAGCAGGCGTAAAAAAACACACATTTTCATGCAGGTGTTGAAAAAAATTACTATTTACTGTATAGTGCAATTTTATTTTTTTGAAGTCGGTTTTAATTTTTTTAAAATTTTTTTATTTTTAACTTTTTAGTATATATTGACAGAACATACCGAGGAGATATGCGTGTACGTACAGAAAATAATAATAATTAGGTGACAATAGTCTTTATTATTAACCAGAACTGGCAGAATATTGGGCCAATGTTGATGCAGTGTAGGATAGGATTATCGGCGCATCGCCATCTTTCGAATAAAAGACAGATCATCAAAATCGGTCCATATGCTGAGAAGTTATGTGGGGACAAACATAAAAAAAATACAAACGGGTCGAATCTATAACCTCCTCCTTTTTGAAGTCTGTTAAAAAAGAACACCTTATCGCTGATGTATCATGGTTGTCCGGAGGGGACTTATCTATCCTCTGGCTTTTCAGAAAAATCACTTATTTTTCAAAACAGATCTATATTAAGTTTATACTAAAAAGTGAATATATTTAAATTTTGGTTTTAAACATTGAATTAAATTGACATTACAAAATGGCTTCAAAAAAGCAGCAGAGCTATTCGACTTGCACCGCGTGTTTCATGATCCGATTCGTCGATGTTATCACCAGGGTTGCGTTTTCATTATTATATTCTTCTTCACCGTCACCCCAAAGTTGCCCCTCCTCGAAAAATCTCCGGACGCCATTGGTGTTGATTATTTTGTCGTTTGTGGTATTCTTGGTACATACCTAGGCAAGTTACGGGAAGCCTTTTCGCTCACCTTCGCATGGCTTATTACTAATTCTTTAACGAGAAAAAAGAGTGATATCATTCATTGTTCTGAAAGATCGAGCTTAATCGGGTCCCGCGCGAATTAGCATCCGCGCGTTCGTTGAAACGACACTTATCGTGTATCGGGCGGTTTTTTAACAAAGAGCCCAGAAAGTTCGAAGGAAGCTGATTGTGAGTAATGTGACTTCGATAGAATTCGAGTGTCTTCCATACATCACTCGCGGGATTATTTTTCATGCGGAGGAGAATCGATGCGGTATCTTCCGGACATCTTTTTTCGAAAATGTCAAGTGGGAACTGTGCGATATAACTGAGATAACATGAGCTTGACCCCCAACTGCTAATTATACGTAAGCTCTAAGTGTTTTATCTACAAGACGTGATTACCTAATTTGTAATGAACACGCTGTATAATTTTGCGAATTTGATTCGAATCTGAAGATGAATTTGATATGTTAGTCATTACCTAAATTCCCACTTAAATATTCAAACGAAGTTTCTAATATTTCGAAGGCTACTCATGGTGTACAAAATAAAGATTCAGATAAATCGTGCGTTATGAAAAATATAATATAATTTTTGATACGGTGGCAATAATTATTTTCTTTTAATTTTTAAAATTCAAGGTTCACTCTCTAGACCTAGACAGGAGATTCTGTGATTGTTTCGATCGCTACAAGAATTAATAGCGTTTAATCTTCTCATTGAAATTCCGTGGATAATGGTCGTTGAGTTGCTAGTTCAGCGTTTAGAAGGATGGAGAGTCGAACTTGACATCGCACGAGGCTTTCCTCTTTGGTTCGGCGTACTCGATATATCGTTTCGCGACGTATCCTTGCTGGGATGACCCAGTTACACGGCTGAACCCCTTGAAATCACATGTACGAGAATTTATCGAGTGTGGCTGAAGGCCGCCGAGAAGAATCTTTTCTGTCGACGAGCAGATACCTAGTAGTTGACATGCCCTGTTCAACAGAATCGAATGTTCGTTCAAGTGTTTTTCTTCTCAAATAATAAGGACGCCCAAGATTATGTACAATGTTTGCAGTGTTCAAGTGTGATCTGGGATCAAGATTTATTTCGACAACTATAAATACAATCGAGATGTATAGTTCGTTGTAACAATTAATCGAGAAAGAAATAGGGAAAAGGAAGAAAGACTAATTTATGTTTCTGTTGGTAAATTGATTCTTTACAGACAATTTTATTAAGAAATGTGTGAAAATAAAGAAGTTATGTGTATGAAAAGGTGGCACATGTGTGAAATCAACAGATCATTCAATTTTGCTATGATTCCTTCGAGTTAATTGAGAAATAGCTGGAATTGACTTTTAGGAAGTTAAATCAAGTGGTTTTCTTAGAACAATGATGGTTCCATTATTTTTCTCTTTTTAATAGTTGAAAAATTTTGTTTAAAATTTTGATTGGTGTATGGGCACGGTTCAGCGAGATTTTCATATTAATGAAGAATTATTAACCGGAACTGATACAGCAAATAGGAGAATGAATGTCCGAATTTTTCCTGTACATATACTTCCTGAACAAGAAAACTCTACGTGCAGCAACATTTTAACCGTTGCAACATTCCGTCACACCCAGGGTTGCCACCTTATCGCCATATAAATCCCGGAGTGCCACACATTCCAACCCGGAGATTCGAATATAAACCCGGAGATGGAAAAAGCGAAAAAAAAGTTTTGTTCTCGAATATCCAGACAACAGATGTGCGATTCTATTAAGCTCAAACAATTCAAAATTTAAAAGTATCTGTTTTTTTAATTAATAACTATTATTGTATATAAAATTGATACCACTGTATAATACCACAATTTCTTATTATCTCATATTTTTCTACAACCCGGAGATTTTTTCAGTAAAACTGGAGCCCGGAGATTTGCTTCAAAACCCGGAGTCTCCGGGCCAAAACCGGAGAGGTGGCAACCCTGGTCACACCGCGTAGTAATTATGTAAACGGTCTCGTTCTTTTGTAACTTCGTTTTTAACCGCTGCAGGAGAAATTAGAAGGGACAACGCGTGGAGCAAAATGCAGTGTAAAATGTAAAGAATTTCCCTCTGTGCAGGATGCAAGTGGGACTAGACATTTCACAGTCTTGTGAATTTTATTGACTGTAAATACTTTTAACGTTAATCTTTAACAATTCTGAAAGGCTGCTTCAACGCAAGAAGAAGTGTTCTACGAGCTAACAATGCAGCAGGTTCCACGATTATTTGTAAAGATTTTTCTCTTACTAAATACAACAAATAATGAAATAAATCTTTTTGGTATTTATTACGGTACTCTTATATTATATAAAAATATTTTAAAAAGAATTTTTGCTATTTGTTTTAATTGTTTTTTTGCAGTGTCAATATGGCACATAAGAGAAAGAGGTATGTTCACGACGTAGGTGATTTCCTGGCTCGGGCTTATCCGAAACAAAAAATTCCGAAAGATTCTTAATCTGTATGAGTGTCGCTATAGCCCACAGCTCAATTAACAATTTTTGTCGAGAAATAACCAAGATTTTTCTCATGGAACACTCGAGAACACAATCCCTTGCCAAACTTCTTTTTTTAAATCGGCGACATTTTTTTTAACTTTTCAACGAAAAGTGTTAAGTATGCTAGAGGCTATAGCGACACTCATACAGATTAAGGATATTTTGGAATTTTTTGTTTCGGATAAGCCTGAGCCGCGAAATCACATACGCCGTGAACATACCTCTTTATTTTAGGTTCCATATTGACACTGTAAAAAAACAATTAAAACAAATTGCAAAAATACATCTTAATTTTTTTTTAAATAGTATAAGAGTAGTTTAATAAATACCAAAAAGATATATTTCATTATGCGTTGCATTTACTGAGAAAAATATCTTTAGAAATAGCTTAATTTTTTCGGAGATTCAAAGTAGAATGACCCCTTATTCCTTAATTATTCCTTTAAATTTATGCGAGCGAACCTGCGACTAACTGTAAGTATATTAACGATCCACTCTAACATTATTAAACCTAAAAAAAATGAGAGAATTCGTAATGCATAGAATACAATAAATTGAAGAGTCCTTATATATGTAGAAAGCACTGTAAGTGTCAAAATTAAAAAAATTACCGAAAAATTTTTGACGTGCCAATGGTAATACTACCTATACTCTATAGCATAGAAATTGATTTTTGACACTCACAGTGTTTTTTACAAGGACCCTTCAGTTATTCATCTTAAAGTCACTATTTTTCACCGAATTTTTCCCTATTCCGAAGTTTCTTATTTAAAATAAGTATGGCACCGAGCAATAGATCGGCTCTGCTCCATCGACGAGCGGCTAAACCGAAGTGCAGAGGGTTTAATTATCATCGCGTTGATCCGATAAATATGATATCTGTGGCTCTCAAAGGAAAAAGCGACCAGCCTAACTCACAATCAGTTACCGAGAACATGTAGGTATTCTTTCCCCTCGTGAAGAACTTAATGTGTCTTCATCCGCGATCCAGTTTTACTCGTTCTTCCTGTAGATCGTGGGACTTTTAACGGCAAATTAGAGACGAACCGGATGCAACGTATGTTTCACTGGCGCGCGTGTGCTCGCGGAAATTGCAATTGTGTGCGGGCGCGCGCGAAAGTTCTGCTTCTGACATCACCTTCTAGAATCTAGCTAGACGTTGCGCGCCGCTGAGGTGTTCCTGTGGCTCTCTTAACTTCCGCGTTTTCTACGTTTTTCGTATATAATCGCCCGTAACCAAGTTTTGTCGCTAACTTTTGTTCTACGTGCAACGTAGAAGGAACGATGTACGAGAAACTGCTTTCTTGTTCGCGTTTCAGCTCTGTGTTCCGTTACAATTTACATCGACGAAGGGATTGGGAAGGAATTGTTTCACTCGAGAATCGAAGTCTGAACAGATCACTTTCCACTAGGAACCGTCCTTAAATTACGTAAGGGTAATTTTTGCGATTTCTTAGCCCATCCCTTCTCCGGTATAAGAATTCGTATATAAGATTTTATATTCCAACCCTCCGTCCCCCGCCCCCCCCGTCCTTATGTAATATTTTTCACATTGTATTCTTTCCAGTTATTCATTTTTTTTTAAATATTTTAAATAAATTAATTTTCTGGAACATTAATGATAGAATTTGTATATTAAAGGTATAGTACGCAACACGCTACTTGACCACTTCCCCTCCCGCAGCCTTACGTAATTTAAGAACGACCCCCTATCTCTAACAGATCGCCGCGTACCAAATGCGAAATAACGGACACAAGAAGATTTCTAACACTCATCAAAACTCCGCAACACCTATCTGGATTTATAAAATTGTTGTCGTCCGTGTCCTGAAGCGTCTGGAAAACCCCTTTTTTTAATACACTGTTACGCACAATGCGCACGAACTCTACACGCGTACACTTGAATGAAATCGATGAGTGAAATATGTACCAAGCACCGTTCTTCGTCAGGGGAAACATAAGACTACCGAAAATTCGTATCGAAAGGAAATGTTCATCAAAACAGCTATCCGATGGCTGGTCGCGACGGGAAGTTCGTCTTGTAAGCGACGCCATCATTTCCATATCTGGAATAAGAGCCGAGGAATTGTAATTCACAATCAGTCGGGGCTCAGTCGGGGTATCGTTGAAATGTGTTTGTTCAGCCGCTTCCACGATCCTTATGCTCATTGTTGCCTGCTAATCCGACGTATATCCGCGTGCCCCCCTCTAACTTTCGCGACTGGTTAATTACGAATGTCTCTATCGGAAACGTGGGAATGTTCTCGCACGATCGCGCACGCGTGCACGCCGCTTATCACATCCCCGACACGAGCCGCTCTGTAACCTGACGCAATTTCCCGCGAAACTGATAACGCCTGGCAGCTTCGAGTTTATTGCAGCGACGTTCGCGCGTCAATTTGAAGAAGACCAATGTTTAGTGCCGTAAAGAATTCGGGTTAGATGGGGAACGGCGTGTGAATTGTTAGGTGGGGTGTAACTTTGCGGGTGATGAAGATTAGTAATTAATATAGGTTAATGAGTACTCTTGGTAATTTAAAGTGAATTAATTATAGTTTTATTGGAAGTTAAAGTAATTCCTGCGAGTGCTGGAAGAATGCACCAAGGTCTTCTTAACATTAGAATTACAAAATTAATGTATACATATTTTTATCAAATCAGTCACAATGACTGGTTATTTATAAAATACGTTATGCAAGGAAAATAGGCCTTTATTCATAGTTTTTTAATTTTTATATTCTTAAAAAATACATAGATAATATTATACATAGGACATATTTATGGAATTAAAAATCATTGAGGTTTTCAGACCTCCCAAGTAGGTACGACCCCTTATAATATAAAATTTGACATGAAAATATGAATTACATACTATTGCAATAATATTTTCTTAGTACTAGAACGATAATAAGATAGGTAGGGGAGATCGGGGCAGATTGTAACAAAAAAAGTTTTCACAGTTTTTTCTCGAAAGTGTTTCCTCAATCAGAAAGTAATTTGCGTCATTTGCTACTTATATATATGGTGAACTAATTGCGTGAAAGTACATAACAAAGTCTTGGATACTCAGACATCTAGCTTCATCTTAAACAAATCTGAACTTTTGTTACAATGTGCCCCAGTCCGGGGTAAATTGTAACACATCTGTTTTACTTATTTAAATACAAATATGAACAGAAAGAAAACATTTCTAAAAAATATAAATGAAAACACAGATCATTATTAAACATTTGATATACATGAGTTAAACAATCATTGCTTATTCATCTGATTCTATCAAAATCTTCATCGCTTTCTTTACATCTTCCTTTATACTTTCTTCTACTTTTTGGATTCTCGATTGTTCTGTTGTTCGTCTAGTGCATCTTTTTCCGGCTTGTCAGCAAATAGCTTGCTTCATCACCATTTGGAGCGGAGTAAGTATAGTAACATATTACAATTTACCCCGAGGTCAAATTTTTGCGTTTTATCTCAGTAAACGAAAAACTAAACATCAAATCACTAAAATGCATACACATTATAATAAATCAATGTGTACTGATTCGTTTGCGACAAAGATGCAAAACTTCAAACGGTTTCTAATGACGGTTAATTGAAATAAAATTGCTAAGACAACATTTACTTACCTACGTGCTCTAAATACTAAAATTCTGGGCTATAACCACAAAATGAATACATAACGCTCGTTTGTGTCACTAAAACCGACGGTGCTAATATCGTCAAGCAGCTCTCGTATGTTGGGGGGTACCAGATTTGTCTTTCAAAAGATTTTACTTATATTACAATTTACCCCATCTTACAATCTGTCCCGGTCTCCCCTATAAGTGATAGGTAACGTGTTTATTCAAGCGATGCACTTGGTACAATAAAATATAAGTAATATTGGAAATTTAATTTCTTGGAGTGACAATGCCCAGACAGTCGCCCAGTGGAAGGGTAAATATTTTTCTACGCATCTAGCCCTTGAATACCACGAACACAGCTGGCCCAGCCATTTCTCCCTTCGATCCTTTCCCTCCTTCATCCGCAGTCTCGTCATCCCCGTGAAACTAACATAGGTAGGTAGGTCTGGGTCAGGTAAAGTAAAATGCTCCCGGAAGTTGGCCGTAAAGCAATCCTCTCGCATCCGGCGCATTCAACGCAGTAGGCTTTCTAGTTTCTACACTGGGAAATCCGCTTTTTCCGGATTTTCGTATCCACACAAAGCGAACTTCTGTTGATCTCGCGATCGGCGACGAATCACCCCGACAAAGGGGCGGTGTCTTTAAGCCGCTCCACATTTTCCTGCGAGTAGGAAGTATGGCGGAACGCAGACATACCGTGTACACGCTTCTTACCATCAATGGAAGCGCCATGGGTTAAGTACCTACAAAAGTTCGGCACACCACGCGCGCGTGTCCGAGCCGAGTTTCGAGGGATCGATGCTCGAATGGGTTCCGCAAACACGACTTCATTCGTGGCTGAGTCCTTCTTCTTCGGAGTCTGCTCCAGAATTTGAATCTTCGGGATCTCTTACGGGGCTTGGGGATTAACGTAATCCCCCTGTCGCCTACAGTGGATGGCTTCTTTAGTTTGAATGTAAGGTGCAAGCTAGATTAGTGTACTCACCGGGGAACTTTGGTATAAGAAAAAATTCTGATTTTCATGAAGCTTCGTGTGAATATTAGGGTACGCAAGGAGCATTTCTTTTCTGCGGGAATTTACCTTGAGGTGGTGAAATCAACCCCCAAAGGTGCAAATCCACGATGAGATTTTGCATGACACTTTTCTATCATGTGGCAAAAGTCTCAGCAACAACTAAATGTAGATGATGGAGACAGTCGCGAGAGTTGAGATGTTTTAAAGTACCTAGGTATGTCATGAAACATGTCACGTGAGAGTCTACTTAGTTTCATGAAAAAAATCAAATTTGTCCATTAGGTAGTGGAAATACATTGTGAAATAATTGTTTCGTGAGATTAAAGTACCATGTGATACACGAGATTTTTGTCTCGGCGTGGATTTGCAAGTTTAATTAGAGTAACGATAAATACTGGAAATATATGCAACGTATGAAATATAGTGCTTAAACAATCATTTCTCGCTGCTGTCATTAGCAAGCTTAAGCTGCACTGACATTGATTTGTTTACGATACTTCTGCCACTGGGTGCAATGACGTGATTCAAAGAGCACAAGCCAAAGGGTGTCGCAACGCATTCGATCGCCTTCAGGCGTTGCATGTTTTAGAGTCAAAGATGACGATACACCGATGACTAACACGGCCATGTATCATCGAACAGTAACCGTGTATCATGGGAGTTCGTTGTCCGTTCCCAAAATGCATCACTGCCTGGCATTCCGGAAGTTACGCATACCGAAAAAATTCAATTGTCTCGGGCTTACCTAAGTGGCCAAGTTCCAAGTATTCGTGATAAGATGCTTACTACTTATTGTTAGATATATGATTGCGAGCGTCCGCAATGTTTCAACATCAATAACGAATAATAATAAATTCGTATAAGATAAAATTATTGTAGCGTTCATTCAATAATATACTTTGAACGGATCAATTAAAAAGACTTAAGGAGAACATTAATTACTTACAAATCCGTTTCCATTTTAATAATTTAAAACCTATGCTCATTGCAATTACCTAAACTATTTTCTTGCTTTCTTAAGAATTTGGAGGCAATTTCCAGGATACACTTTAGGGATAATTAAGATTGGGATATTGCGAAAAATATTTCGCAACAGAATATCCCACAGTTCCCAGATTCAATATTAACATCAGATGCTTCATCCACCACGTAACAAAAAATAGCAGAAAAACGTGATTGAAGAGAATTGCACGAAGAATTATGTCAACGAGTTTCTTTCAAGGATACCATAATACTTGTCCCACCGACTTCTGGGTCCCGTCCTTGCTATCATTAGGTAACATCTTCAAAGATGCATGCGAAATTCACGAAGAGACCCATCTGTTTTCACTTTGCTGGTGTGAATTCTTCATTCACCTATTTAGGCGAAGCCCATTAGGAAACAACGAGAACATAGATTCTTTTTCGAGGCCGTCAATGCACCGCGACGCATTTGGCAAACGTAGATGGAAATAATATCGAGCTTTCATCTGCCAACCGCGATTATTACGCCGCTTTGGAGTATCAAGCCGGGTTTCTAGATCGACCCGACTGTTCGACCAAGGTTATTAGGCTAATTATGCCCTGGTATGCAATCTGTCCGCGATTCGTCGAGGCCTCCCGTAATTAGGCAAACCATTGCAGCATGTGTCGCAACATCGCACGGCGAGGCAGGTTTATTCGTGAATTTATATTAACTCCTCCAAATGGCAATTTCACCTGGACTATGCGCAAAGGCCATGTATCTTTATTTGCGCACTGACGTCTTTTGATTTGCAAAATTTCCGTATTTAGGTACGTTAGCAGCCAGCGGTACGACAGAAGCTATATTTGCAAAAAATTTCAGCTTCGCTCTTTTAGTTTGTCGCAAATGGGCACTTCGCCCGTGAGATAAATACATAAATAAATAAATAAATAAATGAATGAATGAATGAATGAATGAATGAATGATTAAATGAATGAATGAATGAATGAATGAATGAATGACGGAATGAAGGAATGAATGAATGAATGAATGAATGAATGAATGAATGAATGAATAAATAAATAAATAAATAAATAAATAAGTAAATAAATAAATACATAATTATAGAAATTAGATTGGGATTAATCAGGGTGTTGATTAAATTAAAAATACATAGCTACTAATTAAAAATTAGTTATAGAAATTTTATTTAAAAAATAAACAATTAATTACGTAAATTAATTTAATTAGTTTAATTAACATTTTAATGAAACCTATTTATAGCGCCTGAATATTTTTAAGAGTAAATTAATTCGTTTCCTTCTTTTTTCTTGAATACGACTTGTATTTCTGCAAGGAACTTTGTAAGACACTGTGCCGCGTTGTGCACACTTCGTTTTAAGAGGAATCGTCAGAATACCCAAAGCAGGGTATTAGCAAATATTGAATCCCGTATGCCACGACGACGTTTGACTTTTGGGTCTGTTTGTATTGCCAAATCGCTACGAGCCAGGTAGGTATACGTGTATTGCCAAATCCCCTTGAATTTTGTATCGCAGAGCTACGAAGGAGCGGGAGGTACTTGGACACTGAATGATATTTAAATAATTTACCAGGCTATTACAAGTCCACGGCAATGAGGACTTCTAAAGACAAAAATTGAATGTTTCTCTTACTCCTTTCGCAAATTATAGGAAAATGAACTTACTCGTCAACGTAATTATTGTTTGAGTTCTAACGAAGTGTGATGAAAAAATATGTATCGCGGAGGGATTTGAATCTGATGAATTATGCAGTCTCGATTCTAGATCTTAGTTATTGAGTCATCGTCCGGTTTTAAAGAAGTCTGAAGTCATAACTTGGCGAACCAGGAAGTGAAATACTATCTTCATGATTACCTATATATCTCATTACCTATTCGATGCCCATAAAAACGACTAAATCAAGCTTCGAATACTCTTCGATTCTCTAGCTCCAACTACACAAAGTTTTGTTATAATTCATCCATAAAGTCCACAAGAAGGGGTACAACAGAGAAGGGGACGATTCCGCACACAAATACAAATAAAAAATGTAGAATACAATTTCTCTATATACCTAAGTGTTCGGTTTCAAGAGAATCGAGTTCGAAAATTCTTCTGCTACATATGTGCATCTGACTCTCAACTTTAATTTTGTGAATCTTTTAGTAGACAAAAGATTCTGATAACATTTATAGGTAAACACAAAAAACGTCAATTCTGCCTTTAGGTTACCCCTACTCGAGTATTATCGATCCGAGACAAGGAATTCTCTAAAAATTGAAAGGCTTATCGTAAGATGGAGTGGCGCACTCAGAATTTAATCTTGGGGCGAGCAGAGTTGGACGGAGAAAAATATTTCTACTGCATGCGTGATTATAAAAATTTCTTTAAGAAATAAAAAAAATCCAATTTTCCTTTCTTGAAAAATCGCTTCGGTCGTGTTTACATTAATCTCTATTTCCCTTTTTCTTTTGATACGTTAGTAGTCAGATGCACTTGCACCGAAAGAATCTTTGAATTCAAGCCTCCCGAAAATAGAGACAGGTATGTAAAACTTATACCTAATACAGATTTTAAAAAACGGATTTTCCATGTAGAACCCTTTCTCGAGGGTTGCACGACTCCCCGAGGTGCACCCTGCATAATTCACAGGCAGATTGGTCGAGTCGTGGTGCAAAAATTCTACAGGCAATGAAACAGAATTCCAAAGTGCATTCCAGGGCGTGGAAGAATTTTCCAAGCGACCAGCGGCTGATGATGAGTCCGCAAAGAATGCGAGATACGATACGAACTACCACCTTGCCACCTCTAAGGTATCCTTCGGTTATCTCGAGCCGCGTGTCTCTGCACATGGCGGCAAGGCGGGCCAAGAATAAACGGGATGAATAAAGAAACTGCAAAAATCTCCTAGAGGGAAGTGGCCTTTATGTAAAAAACGAATATCAAGCACCGCGTATTTTGAACCTGTTTCCTTGCAATATGCATACGGAGCAACATCTGCACAGACAGAGTGGCCTTGTTCCTTCCCTTGCGTGTAGTGGTGATTTTAGTGTAAAAAGAGGTGCTTTATTATTTGTTCTCTGCATTATCTGTGTGTGGATACGCGCGTGGCCTTGAAATATTTTGAAGTGTGCGAGGAGTGTGATCGTGGCGCGGCGTCTTATCGCCGAAATCTTACTTTAACGTTCTTAATACCCATGTTATCTTTGCATATTGATTCTGCCTATCTCGCTGCATGCTCTTTGGGCACGTACGCAAATTCAGCTGAGAAAATACGGCGTTTCGAAATGTGATTGAGAGGGTTGAAAAGGGTAGTCGGATGGATTTGAATTTTCTAAACCAATCGGACTCTTTTCGAGGTGTGTTTGAGTTTCGGTGTTTTTTGAGTCCTTGGATATCTAGTACTAACAATAAGTAGCACGATCAGGTCTATGAGGAAAGATATTTGGCACCAGATATTAATTTTGTTGCAATCTACTTACTTAGTCGATGGTAGAACGTTTGCCACCTGTGCCTTTTCCCTTAAATCCGCCACAGACCTTACAGCATCTCAAATAAACGGCTACACAGCGCAATAAGCACTTCCAAATCCAGGTCCCACCAAAAAGCCGAATTTTTATCACTCCCGATGCTGATACATAGGTGCGGACATGAATAACGCCACGATCCCCGAGGTTCCATTTTGCCATTCATTAGTCCCGGGCCCTTGAAACTCTACCCCGATCACCGCGTGGAATACCTACTTTGGAGAAAAAAGAGCGCGCCGCCTGTGCAGAGCACACGGGACATCGATATTCCCTGGCAGCTTGCCTGCTCCAAGGTATATGGAGGTGTATGCATATCCCCTGTAATCCCGGTTATCTCGTGCTGCGTGCCTCTGCACCAGCCTGCAGGCACATCTGCCGCTGGCGAAGAAAGAAGGAATTGCCATGCCGCTGGAAGACCCGTGGAGAATGGACGTTGTGTTCTTGGACCGGTGCGCGTACACACCTAACACCTGCCCCGTAAGGTAATTCGGTCCCTGGTCCCTGGTCCCTTTCCTTCCCTTCCCCCTGATTACCTCCTGGCATCGACCAGAGCGAGATAAAAAGGGGACGCGGTCGAAGGAGAAGCGAGCGGGGCTCGTGCTGCCCGTCCGCCGATCTTCGATGGTTATACATACATTCCTACCTGGTCTCCGCGGGCTTTACGGTCAACCTTGGCTGGAAATTTCCGGAAACTGGCCAGTCCCAGCCTCTGCTGACGCGTCCCTTTACAAAACCACGGACTACGAGCGCCGTATACCTATTCGGACACCTCTGCCCTGGATACGCCCATTGTTCGGGCACGTTCTGGAGGCTCAAGAGGTACACCTGACGTGACGAAACTCCGCGCAGAGTATGACCGGTTTCACCTGAGGGGTGCAAAAAATCTTGGACACGTGTATGGGTAAAAACGGCGCTCCGAGAGGGGAGGTTTCGCAAGGCGTAGGCCGTAGGTATAGGTGGAACGGTTGCCAAATTATTGTGACACAGGTCGGACGTCTTGGGGAGAAATGGATGCGCTATTACTTTGGTCAGACGTCCCATCTTATCGCGATAGCGTTTGCTTAAATATTGCGTGTGCTTCTTGAATACCGAGTGTTGCGAGAGTATTCGAATTCTGGGTGGGAACTTCGAAGGTCTGTCTGTTCCACCATCAATTCTGGTAATGTTGATCGGTGTCCTACTTAGGTAACATGAGGCTGCTTCTAACAAGGAAACCGAATTTTTCCGAAGAATTTATATTAGGAAAACGAAAAAACGCTTATTTAACGTTATATTAAACGGCTTATTTCGCCCCCTCAGAGTGAATTTCCGTAGAGAAAGAAAGTTTCATTAAAAGCAGAATTCTCAAGCCGGGAAGGTTTCCTTGTAGGTGTGCAATGGGAAGTGTTCTTTACCATGCGATAGTTGAGGGTTTTCGAAAGATTTGGGAGACGAAGCCCACTGCTGGGATCAATCCAAGGCGGGAATATTGTAAGGAACGTGTTGAAAACGAGTTTCACCGCGACTAGCAAGACAATGCATCATCGATTTCTCAGGCCTTCCTCGTGTCCAACCACGAGCGCCGATCGAAGGCTGCGTTTATTTGGGTCGCGGACACCAGCGAATTATCTCTTCGATCCTTCCGCTGTTACCAAGCCTCGGACTCCCTCGTTTCTCTTTGGTTATCGGTCTTTATCGTTTCGCGACTAGCAGGCATTGTTTTCTCCGACGATTCTCGCGCTGGAGAATTTATGAAAGCCGTATAGACGCAGAAACTCTTATCGCGAACGAACTAGCTGTCCTGGGACTTTCTTATTGACTGATCTAATCGTGGAATAGACTAACACTTAGTAGGTAATACAGGGGTGCACAAGGGAGCTGTGGAAGGATGGACGAGAAATTTCTGTTATCTGGTGCTTCAATTTTGTTTAAAATCGGGCGATGGAAAGATTGTTTAACGTGAAATGTGTATAATAATTTAAATGAAGTTTGTGTGTTTAAATTTTAAATCGGGGGTTTACTAGGTTTTTATGAAGTTTGAAGTTTTTTTAAGTGATATAGTTATTTGTTAATTGAGTTGTGTAAGACATTTAATGCAAATACCCGGAGTGTTAAAGGCCAGTGTGTACGATGGTTAATTATTTATCGAGTAACTCGCGTGAGTCACTCCGTTGCAGATTTTCTGGAAAATGTCTGACGACGGATCGAAGACGCTATCTAAGGAAAGGCAAGAGGAAAAGACGGATCCGGGCGCGAGTAGGCACGGGAACTTCATGAATTATTACCAATTCCATCCTGCGGAAGAGCGCGTGCGACAACTTCCGCGTGGCGTGTGGCGGTCGGCCCATCCGGACCGGAAATACGTAGGCCTAGACATCGGCTGTAACGCGGGGGTGAGACTGAAACAGCTGTCAGACGAAATAGGATGAGTCGGCCGTGATCCGAAATTACAAACGACGAACGGTCTAAATTTAAACCGGCGCTAGCCCTTTTCAAGAAACGCAAGCAACTAAACAGCTCCCGGAAATTCCTACGCTTTTATTATAATACAAACACCTCATCGCGCGTCTCCTAAATGCCAAATGGTGCGCAGAAAGTTCGGGTCGCCGATTTCTTTCAAATTTTTCGTGTACTTTGTGTACACCTAACATGTACCTATAACAATTTATTAAATGCATGGACTTGCGTGGGTAAAAAATTTCAGGGAACGGTGTTGAAAAATATCGTGGTTTTCTTAGCTTTCTCCAAATTATTTCTTGGATTAGATACTTAAGTTGGTCTTCCCTTTACGAAACGACAATAAATTCAACCTGATTTCTCCTTACAATTTTAAGTACCTAATATGTTTAAAGTTTAAAATATTCTCGCATAAGAATCGAGAATTACGCGACTGCTTTCAGGATTTAACGTTCGCGTTGCACGCCTTCCTCGAGACCGCCTTATTGGCTGATCGGCCTGAAATCTCTGTGCTCGGCGTGGATCTCGATCCGATCTTAATCGAACGAGCACGGAAGCGCAACCCACGACCAGGTCGGATTGATTTCGAGTGCCTGGATTTTCTGGACAACGATCGCGACCGGACGCTGGAGCGGTACCTCGGCCAGTTCGAGAAGTCACGATTCGACGTGGTGCTCTGTTTCTCCGTTACGATGTGGATCCATCTGAACCGCGGGGACGACGGTCTGGTGGAATTCCTGAAGAAAGCTTGCTCGCTCGCGGACAGGATCGTGATTGAACCGCAGCCATGGAGATGCTACAGGAACGCGTCCAGGCGGCTGAGGCGATCGAAGGGGGACGATTTCCCACTGCTGAAAACGCTGAAGCTCACGGGCGATCCCGCGGCTCACATCGAGCATATATTAACGGAATCGTGTAATTTCCGAAGAGTGACGGTCACCGCGGACAACGAGTGGAAGCGGAGACTATTAATTTACGAGAGGACGTGAGCAACCGCTGCCCTCAAGATTCATGCGTCTCCGTACGTTAATCGACGTCAAACGAATGAATGGAGACTTTTTATGCGACTGCTGCCAGGAATGTTAATGGGATTGTTAGGAGGTATAGTCTCTGAAAGATTGAGATACAAGTAGGTACGTATTTTCCTTTTGGCCTCATGACTGGAAATTGTCTTAATTTTGGAATAATGGGAGAAAAAGAAGAATCTGCCGTTTTGTAAATCTGAAATAAAACTGATTTTTCTATTCCCTTATACATATCTATGTGTATGTATTAATTCTAAGAATAAGTGTGAGCGGACCCCTAATTTCAGCAAGGGGGGTGATGTGGTGTTCTGGATTTTCATCTGTTCGGCGATCCCATGGTGCATCTCGTTCACAGTCACTTCCGTGATTGCCGCGGACTTGTAAGTTGAACATGCTGGCGATCTCCTCCCGCTTGTCCCTGTTAGCGGCCAGCCTCGGCACCTTGATGTGCACGAAGGCGTGCACCGCGCCGCGGTGCCCAGATTCGTCGGGCACAAGGTGAGGAAACCGAGAGGGTCGTTGTGGGAGAACGGAACCCGTTTCTCGATCTTGTTCACGGCGGACACCCCGCGACGGTACACCTGCCCAAGGTCACCGCCCATCTGCATCGAGATCCTCCTCGCTGCATCAGACCTCTAAGGTGTTGGCGTTGTTCTGATAGATAACTTGGCCAGTGGGCTTCTCCTTGAATTTCTGCTGGACCTTCTTGCTCGTGTCAGTCAGAAGATCGCCGTCCATGTCGGACACCTTCACCTCCATGTCTTTGCACTGAGCTTTCATCAGGCAGCGGTTGAACGGGTAACCACCCATTCTACATTCGCATCACACGCGACTGGACACGATGAGTTCACGATGATTGTCACACAGTGGTCGGAATAGGGGTAGTAGGTGACATCTACTGAATATGTACTACTTTCTAAATGTCCAACGATCCTGAACACTTAAGGTTTCACATTTTGAAGATAGCATTTTTCACCAGAAAAAACGGCTTCCTTCTTAGAAATACCCTGACGACTCGGTTTAATATTTTCTCTTCGTTCTTTTTTTCTCGAATGAAGAGCATTCGCGTTGTGTTAAGAATTAATACCGTTAACTAAAAATGTTCGTAATGTATTCACAAAGTAATGCTCAATGAAATAAAGAAAATTGTCAAAGTTCTTTACGATTCACAAGGAATATCTTTCATGTTCCATCGGGTTCCACGTTCTAACCAATTGGAATATTCTCAGTACACCTTCTTCTACAAAATCATGCAAAAATCATTTCCCCCTGCAGCGCACTCTTCAAATTATTAATGTTTAAAACTGTCAGCGTCGCGTCATTTTACGTACCTATACATATATGCTCGTATCCGTCGTATTATTATTGTATTACAAAGGGGTTTTACAAATATTTACGTATATTGGTCTCTAGTCCGTCGAATAAATTAATAATAAATTAATAATAATGTTTAACCAAATTGAAGATTTCGTCACAATTTCTCATAGTACTATTTGACTTTTCCTTATATCTCGAAAACGAATAGTTTTCCCAACATGCGATTCAAATCATTTCAAGAGCATTAAATGAGGTACCAAATAAACAGAATTAATTTTTTTTTATCACAAATAAGTTAAAAAATTGAAAAAAATAAATAAATGCAAAAAATATTAAATTATACATCATTAGAAAGGGATAATTTTTTCCTGTTTTTTGGCGGAAATTTCATTCCGATATCTGTTATAGTTTAAAAGTTATACACGAATGTTTCCTAATACCCCTATTCCAACCACTGTGTGGCAGGATCAATGTTTCCAAGAGTGTTGGCATCACCAAAGTCCTTGGGAGGATGCTTGTCAGTCTTCTTGAAGCCATTACGGTAGTCCTCGATGATGGAGTCAAAGAAGGATTCAATTTGCTACTTACATAAATTAATTGATAATGGGTGTGACAGAAGCACCACCTCAGTGTGCATGGAATAATGATTAATTCCGTAATATCCCTTTCATTGCCGAATATGCAAATAACATTGTGTCGGAAGATCAATATTGTCAGTGCCACCTTTACCAATGGGCTAAATGGGCTGTAGCCCAGGGGCGCCCGTGATCCAAGGGCGCTTAAGCATCAAATTTGTTGAAATGCTTTTTTCTCTTCAACTTTGGAGACACCAATTTCTATCTGGAGCTAATTTATATATTTTACATTTTGATCGTATTTGCCTTGGCGAAGACCCGGGGTTGTGATGTACTGCCTTACATCGGTTGCGAAGAAATTGCACCCTTGGGGGCTAGGGCGCCAAAATTTTTTAGCCCAGGGCGCTCAAATTTGTTAAGACGGCCCTGAATATTGTCCGTTTTAATAATGGTTCGGGTGGGGCAATCTTCCGAACATTGTTGAAAGTCAATTCTGTCTATCCTGACGGTCTTTTGTTAGAAATCGAGTGACTTTAGTATCAAACATTTTCCGATTCGACGAATGCTTCGACGTTAATTATCGAAAGTCTATTTCGGCCGGCAAAGTTTGAAAGATTTCACCCCTCTCGAACCTTTCATTAGCAACTGCTTACAAGCGAATAAAACTGTTTATTAGGAAAAATAAAAAAATAAATACCTCAACTGTATGTATATATTCTACAGTAGTTGACCGTGAACGTATTTTCTTGCTGCGAACTCCTTTAATTTATTGCCACTGATTTTGTGCCGATGATTTTGGCACATTGCAAATCAACACGGTAAAATGAGGTACTTTGAGAGCAACATACTTGGAGACGGATGGCGGGAAAAAACGAGCAAGATGTAGTAGGGGTTAGAATTGTTTGAAAAGGAATAATTCTGAGAGCGACGCGAGATGGCAGTACCGTACGAGCGTTTTGCTCGGCTGAATGGCGAAGCACAAGCACAACACAAACTGACATGAACTCTGCGAGCAAGGTAAGCAAGCGGAAAGGCGACAGTTGTCGTTGATTTTAGGCAGTTTCCCGCCATATAACACTTAACGGTTGTTCTCCCCCACCCGCTCGTCTTCCTTTTTCTACGAGAGTCACGTGCTTTTACCCTCGATTACTCTAGCAATGGAGTCTGTAAGCGGTCAGAAGGTTAGGTTATGGTCATATCTGACCAAGATAAATCTTACCATTTTTTTTTTCTCTTTCGATCGAATTAATTGTTATGTATATCGCGGCGAGCTGTGCGCATTCGATCGCTCCACGAAACTTGTGTGAGGAGAAAAGTATCAAAACAGTGGTGATTACTTGTTCGAAGCACCGACGAGCGTTTCTCATTCGTGTGTTTTAGGTTGGTGAGATCTTCACCGCGGCTGGGGCAGCATTCAACAAGCTCGGAGAATTAACGATGCAGCTGCATCCTACGACGGACTCACCGGCAGGGTAATTCATTGATAAACAGATATAACATCCCCTTCGTCGCGAGCAGTAACGCTGCGTCAAACGCTTTCGCTTAGTGCGCTAGAGAAACGCGGGAGAATGTCACGTGGTTGTGCATGCCGGCCAATGGGAAGTGTGAGGCAAAAGCTTTATGCAAACACCTTGAATATGAAATGACTGAGCGCGAATAAATTGTAGTTGCTATTAAAAGCTGACATCATTATGCCTCTCGTTTCCTTCGTAAATATGTAATTTGAAATGATTTATCTTAATTTAAGAATGGTTAAGGTAAATATCATTTATATTCATTGGTGAAATCACTGCTCCGTGTGATTGTTAATAATCCATATAGATGAAACATTATCTCGCCAAGTTTCCTTCGTGTTTTAATGGCATTTATTATTTGAAAGCTGCCTCAATTGCTTTACCGCAAGAAAGAAAGAATACGCTGGCTATTTAACCCAGACCTAATTCCTCGTGTTGCTTAACCTGTAGTAAGTGGACTGACGAGGAAATTGAGATGCTCCGTCACTCGGTAAAGACCTTCAGCGAAGACTTGAACAAAATAAGTGAGCACATCAAGGGACGAACGGTGTAAGTTGGCAAGGCTGAATCGAGCCCACGGCTGTCCCTCAATTTCTCTGCGTCAGTCACGATCCAACATTAACCGGTTCGAATCCGATTTTCCAGCTCCCAGATCCGGACGACGCTGAAGAAGAAAGCGTTCGAGGAGGCGGGGGTGCCTATGAGGCAGCAGATGCTGTCGCAACAGCAGTCGGCGCAACAGTCGGCGGTTGTCCAGCAGCAAGTATCGAAGCAGCAAGGCGGGAACCAAGGATTAATGGGGAAATCGGCGGAAGTAACGTTAAATATGTTAAACGCGCCGGAGTCGGAGGTAGACGTTGAAGGGCTACCAGAGGAGTGTCAAGTGAAGCTCGAGTTCGAGGGCGCGACGGAAGAAGTCGCTTCCTAATTCCAGAACGAGCCTCGAAGCGGCACTCCTTCGCATCTCGATCTCTAAGCTTAAGATAATTCTCGCGTAAGCTGCACCTAGAGTATTTTAAGTATCAGTAATGTACATTCGATAAGTTATGTTTCTCAATAAACCGCATAAAAATCACATGCCGCGAGCTTTTCGAACCGCGTTCGTTTTACCGACTACCTAGTGGTCGGTAGTCTTCACTAGGGTTCCCAATGGTGGCGCCACGGACTGGAAAATCATAGTGTCTCTAGAAAATCCGGGCCCACATGTTGCTGTTGGCAACGATTTTGTCCGATCATCCTTCCATCATAGTGACTTTACCGCTGATCGTTTGGTAGTCTGTTAATTCGTGGCGTACGTTAGGTCACTCGCATGACATATACATAGAATTGACAGATTAGTGATGACACGAGTCTGGTCGTGGCTAACTCGCTCGAGTAGTTAATCGGCAGCGTCCACGGGCTGATCTCCTCCAGCGCAATACTCTATTTCTTTTAATCGAGTTGCAGCTGCTCCGTTTTTTTAAGAGGGATCGGCTCGTGTGTGTTCTATCAATGTGTGATGATCAGTACGGCGAACCCGAGTGAACGTCTGAGATCCGAGGCACCTGTGGCTGTGCCTGTCATTTGTAAACACTAATATTATCGACGCGAGCTGGTCATGGAAGGAGGCGTATTGGAAAGTCCGGAGACCACTCTGGACAGATCTGACGATGAGATCGCCCTGCAAGGATTCTGCAGCCCCAAAAAGCCACCGTACAGATTCCTTGGACTGGCATTGATGTGCCTATTAGGCTTTGGTACGACTGCCACTGTAACGTTATCTTTAAAACGTGACCGAATGGCCACTGTTTACGCGATACGTTTCGTTTTTGTTTCGTTACATCGCAACCTCATTAAACGCGCGGCATCCGACTTATCTCGGGCTTATTAGAGTTTTTAATGTTACGCCTAAGCATATTATGATAAAGAAATTTCCAATTGAAATATCAAAATCACTGTTGCCATTGTTCGAATTTATTCCGCCAAAGAGTTTATAATTGTCACGAATATAGGAAGATGATCATCTATCTCTGTTTCTAGTGTAATTTAATTAGTTTTGATTTTTAATTTAATACTACATCCTATATTTCGTCTTAGCATCCAAAAAAAAAAGACTGACTGTATAAGAATAGTTTCTCACGATATACTAAATATGTATGTTCTTTAATTTTCGGTTCACATAGTATACTTAAATATCTAAATTATTAAATTATTTTATATTTTATAATTCCTGATTCATAATACGCGTGTACTATGTATTAGGTATTTGAAAAACACATCCTTATTTGTTTCGCGTAATTCGTTCGGAACAAAGAAAAGTTTCCGGTAGCGTCGAGGAATAACGCGTACTTTATAGTTTCGATAAACGTATTATTCATCCTAAAGTTTTGTGTAAGCAAATGTAATTTTAGTATCTGCCTTGGAAAAACTTTACGTATCTGGGGTATCTTCAGTTTAATCGAGTCTTAGTTTTTCTCAGCTTCATCAAGTAGGGCAGAACACACCCGCGGAAATATCAGCGGCTCTATATGTACACGGTACACGCGTACCATACATATGTGAACAGTACCCTCCCTCCTAGATATTAGTAGTTTGCATATGACATTCCTTTCGCTTCGCATCTTCCCGAGATAAGGCGTATCGGCGTTCCAGCTCTCTTTTATCCGCGAAATTTTTATTTTTCTTCTCTTCCGTTCGCCTTCCGATATCGAAATGATGTTTGGATTCATCTGGGAAAATAATGCCACGCGCGCGCTGGCGTTCGCCTTCAAGCCGCTGCAAACTATGAATCACGATTTCCGAATATCCTTCCAAGCTGGGACAATCGGGTCATCGACCCACCCGATCACGATCCGTTTATCTCCAACAATGCACTCTCGTCCCTTGCGTCGGTCGATGTAATTCAATGCTCGCTTCTTTTCCAGGTTCTTACTTTTGCTTCGACAATCCTGGTGCGTTGCAAGACAATTTCAAGACCGACCTGGCGATGTCAACCAGTAAATTTGTTTTACTTTATTCGATTTACTCCTGGCCAAATGTGATTCTTTGTTTTATTGGAGGATTTTTATTGGACAGTGTCTTCGGCATTCGCCTAGGGACAATTATATACATGGGACTCACTTTAATTGGCCAAGTAATATTTGCAACAGGAGCTATAGTTAACACATTCTGGCTTATGATGCTTGGCCGATTTGTTTTCGGGTACGTCAGCCGCCACGCGTTAATGGCGAATATTAATGTTAATTTATTAATTTACTTGGATTAACTTGGATGTCTCCTGCAGCATTGGTGCAGAATCGTTGGCGGTGGCCCAGAATAGTTACGCTGTTCTGTGGTTCAAGGGGAAAGAGCTGAACATGGTGTTCGGTTTGCAATTGAGCTTCGCGCGAGTCGGATCCACGGTGAATTTCTTGGTGATGGAGCCAATTTATAATTACGTATCTCAGTATTACAAAGGACCACAGTGTATTGGGATAGTTCTTTTCCTCGCTGCCCTTACTTGCGTGGGCTCTATGATCTGTGCATGTGTACTGGGTATTATGGATAAACGTGCGGAGAAATTACTGAGGCGCGGAGAGGGGGAAGAAACAGAGGTTGTTAGCCTAACAGACGTTAAGGACTTTAGGCCAATATTCTGGCTGGTGGCCCTCATCTGCATTGCTTATTATGTCGCGATATTCCCGTTCATCGCCCTGGGAAAGTAAGTATGAATTGGACGTAACATTCGCAATCATACTCCATACTCTTTTTGTTCCCAGGGTGTTCTTCGAACGGAAGTATGCATACGAGCCATCAAACGCGAACACAGTGAACTCCCTTGTATATTCTATATCAGCCATTGCATCTCCCATTTTGGGGTATATGGTTGATAGGACTGGGAAGAACGTTTCATGGGTATTTATAAGTATTCTCGCAACCATAGTTGCTCATGGACTACTTGCGTTCACATATGTGAATCCTTACGTGTGCATGATTCTTATGGGATTAGCGTACGCCATGCTTGCCAGTAGTTTATGGCCATTAATTGCTCTGATTATCCCAGAATATCAGCTTGGTACTGCTTACGGGATGTAAGTAGAGCTAAATCCGTATCTCTTAAGAATAAGGTTCCACTTTAGTGTATTCTAGGTACGCTGCAATTGGATAATCTTACGATACCTTCTATTTCTAGTGCGCAGTCTGTACAAAATCTGGGCTTGGCTATAGTTTCGATCTTAGCTGGTATGATCGTGGACCGTGCGGGATACTTTATGCTTGAAATGTTCTTTCTGGGTTGGTTATGGGGTACGTCTTCTCCTTCCCATGCGACTTCACTTAATTACTGTTGTCCAGATGTTTGTGCAAAACTTGACCGGTTAATGTGTTCTGAACAGTTTCTCTGATAACCGCCGTCATGATTTGGGTGTCCGACATGGCAACGAGCGGTGGTTACCTTAATATGACGCCAGGTCAGAGAGAGAAATACGAGGAGATTCGACGCACGCCCGAGAGTCTCGAGAGGGAGAAATTACTATCACCAGAATCTACTTCGGACTTGTCGGCCGATGATCTGCTGCAACCACAATCCGACATTAGTATCAGGAATCGTTATTTATCTCGTATCGGAGCAATGGTAACATCTTGCTAGATTAGCAAATACTTTCTCTCTAAATAATCCAGCAACCTGATAATATAATTTCTATCTTTTCAGGTGCCCCCATGCGCCAGAGTGCCGATCCATCGGCCTTTACGATGATGCATTCTATTTAGATAAAAATTCGGACTATAAATAGCTAATCTCGTTTAAAATCTCGTTAAAGGATTTGCTCACTGTGTCTTCCTCCTACGCAGCGTTAATCTGTGATAATTTCGTAATCGATACGTTCGAAACTAACAATTCACTTTTAACAAGTCTACGAGCAGACGCTTTTCTATTATCTATTAAATAGATCGACGTGTCGGCTAACAGATAAATGATAGAGATATATTATTTGTTTTCCGTCATTAATCATAGCAATTGTAAAGTTTAACGATAACGCGACTTTACCGATCGTCGTGGAGTAACGTGTTTGTAATGTGAATAAATCAATTATTTCCTACCTCTTGTTTCAACAAATGACCAACACGCGATGATAAATTACTTATTATTGTGTAAGGTCTATAATATGTTGTAATATGTCTGTGTATCTTAAAATGTACATTTAATGTGTGGCTAAATCAAAAGAAGAACTATAGCATTTATTTTTCACCGTTCGCATTTACACCCACAAATATGAATTTGGAACACAGCTGCATGTTAACTTTAAATTAAACAGTTCATTTCGCAAATGCCCCTTTATCGTGTCAAGTATACGACAGACACCATTGCGCCCAACAAAGTGAAATTTAAACGATTCAAATTACTTTCCTGTGCAGATATAATTTTACATGTATACAATATTATATTAAGTTTTACTTGAAATACTATGGTAAACAGAAAATTATTATAGCGTTCTGCTTATTCCATTTACCCTAAATTAATAAATGTCTATCGCTGTTGCAGATTTTGAAAGAAAAGTTGCTTTCATTTGCCATATAAAATTATATGTCTCTGTATTTAAAATGAAAGGTGGGTAATTTCGAGATTTAAATTACCGATCCTACGCCATTGGCTTCCAGCTTCTGTCAGGGCACGTATTTGTACACAGCTGTAGTGCGCAACACGTGCGTGCCAGTGGACACACTGCGACCGATCGCGATCTCGCTGTTTCTTCTACGATTCTCGGCGAAATGGGGGTTCACGACAACGCGGAATCCAAGTACAACGTTCTGGGTACGTCAAGTTTCTCGAAACTGGCACCGAAACGTCCCACTACCGTCTTATTCAACGACAGCCCGAGCAAGATCCAGAAACACGAGGACAGCCAAACCATTCAGGCGGAGAATGCGGATAAAGGAAACGTTAGCATACAACAACAAAGGAAATCGTTACCAGTTTACAGGCTTCGTAAGCGGTAAGCTCTGCAACATTCTCTTTCATTTTTTCTGCTGATTTACTCTGATGTCCCCTCTCTGGAACAATATCCTGCACGACCGTATTACGCGGAGTATTGTAAAACAAAATGGAAGATCCTTTGTTTCGCTTAGTTTGTTGCGCAGGTGGCAGCACTAGGCTGTTTAGCTTTAGAAAGAGCGATTATTGAAAATATTTGAAATAGGTAGTGCCTCATTAGTCATTAGTCCAAGCGTCCCTACAAGTTACGTAGTGAGATGTGGATTGTGTTAATAGTTAAATTAAATAAAATGTGTGTAATATATGTGTATCATTGTTTGCGTTAATTATGTAGCAGAGAAGAGATGTGACTTAAAGAACGTCGCTGAAGTGTTAGATAACTGTTCTTCAATAAGATTAATGAGATATTATAGTTGAGAATTTTTTTCAATGCTCTGAATGTATGGTCGGACCGATAGAAAATACTTTGGGGTTACCTATTGAATTCTACTTTTTACCCCCTTTTAACCACACTTTTAAATTTGTTTTCGTTTAAAGCTTCAGCTTATTTACCACGAGTTTTTTTAAATAATATACCACAGACCCATCGCGCAATGTAATTTTGGGTCACACCCTCGGAGGGCTCGCGAGCCCCCTTACCATTTTTATGTCACACCCAACGTTATCGATTCAGTCTAAAATAAGATTGTAACGCTACGCGTGGTAGGAATTAGAATTCAACACGGGTAAAACTTAGATCATTTCGACGTTTCAATTTTCTTACGAAAAGTAGCACGTTTCGGTTTGCCACGAAAACAAGCACGTTTCATCGTTTCTGACGAATATTAGCACGTTTGGTCTTCCGCCGCGAAGAGTAACACATTTGACTGTCTCGCCACGAAGATACATTTCGTACTGTTGCGGCGAAAACTAGCACGTTATACTGTTTCGACACGAAAAATAGCATCATTTGAGAATTTGTGGCGAAAACAACCATATTACCCGTTTGGCCACGAAGAATAGCACGTTTTGGATTATACTGCAGTCTGCAGAAACCATCACGTTTCAGCCCGTGGTCAGTTTAAAAGACTTTAACTGTTGAAAATATTGTTTAATAAATAATAATTCCATCTAATCTCCAAAAGACAACACATATGGAAATTTTAATCACGTGGCAAATCGCTCAAGCATGGTAGTTTTCGCAGCGAAAACCGAAACGTGATAGTTTTCGTGAGAACGAAGGCAAACGTGCTATTTTTCGTAAGAAAATTGAAACGTGCTATTTTTCGTAAGAAAATTGAAACGTGCTACTTTGCGTAACGCACGTCGATTTGAAACCCGCGCTTTACAAATGATTCTGTTAGAGTAACAATTTAAAGATCGTCTTATAAACGTATCCGTGCAACGACAAAAAAAGAAGGACCACAACAAAACAAGAACACATACGTGATACGTCTTTTAACCTTGTTGTTTTATTCCACTTTATTTGACGCAAAACAAATTTATTGAACATAAAATTTTATGTAAACACCAATATTATTTGTGAAAGACAAATAAATATCTACAAATATCTACAAATATCTACTCAAATATCTACTCGGGGCAAATAGAATCCAATTATTATTACTTCACTAGATTGATTAAACAGTGCATTAGAAACTTGCGGGAATGTCAGTAACAGCGTAAATAAACAATGTCATCTTGCAGTTTATAGTTTACACGGGCTTTGAAGAAATTCTTGATCCCCGAAATGGATTTTCGGAGAGAAATCCGCGCGAGTCGTTGACAAACCGAGCCAAAGCAAAGCGTAGTAAAAGCCTGCCTTCAAACAAGTCACACGTATAAAAACACGCACATACCTTTCAGCATCTCAACACATTTCAGAGTCGTTGTTGATTGTGAGTTGGATTCTGTTCATGAGCAGATGCCACTATATACATTCATTTCTCAAATTATGGGTCGATAACACAGTTGGATGGCGACACGAACATCCATAAGGTGATAGGTCTATCCTATACCTCGTCTGTGATTATACGATCGTCTTATTTAACTCACCCTTCGTAAACATTTCCCTTGTAGATAACATAGAAACCTGTATCACAGAAAATTATTTGTCTGAAGTAGCAAAATGTACCCATTCACTAAATTTCATAATTTTCCCTCATATGTACTAAAAATATAATGACCCTGCCCCTTCCCCCAAAAATTATAAGCTTCACTGTCCAAAGACACGCAATTACTTAAAAAAAGTGACCCCAATATACAAACGAAACGAATAATCAATAACCCCATTAAACAATATCGTGTTAAGGGGGCAGGCCTACCTAGAAATTTTTGATTTTTTGATTCTTATGTTTTCTTCAAGTGCAATATCTTGAGAATATTCCCTGAAAGTGTCAAGTTAATCCGACCAAAATTGACAATGTTATACGCGTGTACGTAGGTAGATGTTCCCCGGTATAGTACTCAGACCCAAAACTTTAAACGCGTTTTCTTCAAAATCATGTTTTCAAAGTCGGTGACACGCATAATTGAAGAATTAATGAACCCATTTACTCGAGGCTTTGTTGGCTTATTTTAGGATTAAAAATCTAAGCGCTATCGGGAGCTTTTCCTTTCCTTTTTGCTTAGATTTTTTTACACTCGAAAAATGTACACTTTCCAGTAGACTAATGTTTAACAATAAAAGTTTATTGGTTTTTCTAGAAAAAATTCCCAAAGAAGAATGTTGCTTTTGACCGTCCTAGGTAGGCCTCCCCCTTAACACTTGAAAAGAAAACGTTCTTAAAAACCACCCCGTAATGATCCATCTACCATATAGCGTAATTGTTAATTTTCCATATTTTTTACCTACACAAATATGTTATCAAGTCCCGGTTTGAATTTATTTTTCTGTAATTAATTGAAAAAGAAACGGTCGATTTTTTCGGCAGGGCCGATCGCCTTGAAAGGCCCGACCGACTTGAATGGGCATTCTTCAGGACCTTCCTCCACTCATTGTCAGAGTGTTAATCTCCGTTCCTTTAATTGCAGATTGCTCGAGGAGATCCGCCGGAACTGCACCATGATCGTGATCGGCGAGACGGGCAGCGGGAAGACGACGCAGATCCCTCAGCTGTTGCTGACTTCCGGCATAGCCGGAGCGTCCGGTTGCATCGGTATCACGCAGCCCCGGAGGGTGGCCGCGGTGAGCGTGGCGCGGAGAGTGGCGCAAGAGCAAGGCGTGGAGACGGGGAAATTGGTCGGTTATTGCGTGCGCTTCGAGGACGTCACCTCCCCTCAGACGAGGATCAAGTACCTGACCGACGGGATGATGGTGCGGGAGGCGATGACCGACGAGATACTGTCGGATTACTCGGTGGTGATTCTCGACGAGGCTCACGAGAGATCGGTGCAGACGGACGTGCTGGTCGGGGTGGCGCGGCGGGCGCAAAATTTGCGAAAGCTAAAGAACCTGCCAGCGCTGAAGCTTCTGGTGATGTCGGCGACGATGGACGTCGATAAGTTCGCCAAGTATTTCCAAGCGCCGGCGGTATACTTAGAGGGTCGTCAGCATCCCGTGAAGATTTATCACGCCGTCAAGTCGCAGGAGGATTATGCGTTCTCTGCCCTTGTTACCGCTTTTCAGATTCATCGTGATAATCCTGCCAAGTAAGCGAGACCTTCATCTACCCTCTTCCCTCTTATTACCACGAATCTCGGCCATCACCCTGCTCCGTCCCCCTATTGTTTCGATTCCTGTCCGTCTCTAATACTTCTCTCTAATAATTAATCCTTTGAAAGAGAGTAGCTGCAGTAGCTATTGAATCTTGTACGAGGGAAATTAAAAATTTATCCGCGACAGGTCTATAAATCAATGTTCACGAAATATTTATGTTGGGGTCGTCTGTTATAGGTAGGTACAGTAGCTTGCGACCTGAACAACTGAACATTTGCAAAATAATTTAGTTATGAAACAGCCGAAATGAATATATTCATTTCTATATTATTCAAATCCTCATGTAAACATTGCTGTCACTTTTATGCGAAATTCATTCACAATAGGAAGAACAGGTCGATATTGTATAATAATGTAATAAAACAATAGAGCTATTTTTGAGGTATCCAAGCCCGGGTCAAGGTCCGGGATTTTTGATATCTGTTAATTGTATTAGGTCAGAGCTAGAATTTTGAACTAAGTAGGTGTGGCGGAAACGGGCGATCTCCTAATATCTCCTGTTTTCCTTACCCAGCGAAGATATTTTGGTGTTCTTAACTGGCCAGGAGGAAATAGAAGCCGCGGTAGCGAGCGCAAGACAAGTGGCTAAACAATTGGACGGGCAGGGATATCCACCATTAAAGGTCTTTCCATTGTACTCGGCTTTGCCCACACACCAGCAATTGGAAGCCTTTAAACCATCCCCTCCTGGAATGCGAAAGCTCGTCATCTCTACCAACGTGGCCGAGACTTCTGTTACCATCGGTGGTGAGTAAGAGTTAATGAAGCCAATTAAATTATATGTTAATTTAAGTCACCGCCGAACGTATTTGGAGGCCTCCCTTTAACCGACGATTTCGCTAACTCCTGGCTACATTATGCAAATCCGTGTCTGCAAATCCTTTTGGTCTCTTGATATTAATCTCATTGTCTTTAATTATCAGTTCTATAAATTTTCAATGGTGTAACATGAAAGGTGTTCAGTTTAATATTCCATCGATGTGAACACATTTTCGTCTAAAGTATATCTCCATTTTCAGCTCTTTATCTGACGATTGTAGTCTAGTGTGCAATCTTTATCTCTACCTCCTTTATTTGGCTCGTGTATAATTTTCAGTGGAAGCTTCCGTTTTCATTGGAAATGATGAATATGATAGAAGCTTCCATTTAATTCGTTTGCCTATTAAATAACGAAATAAAATTTAAGTATTGTATCACATAAGAATCCTATTTTCGGTGTTTAACAATTTCGCGAGTAGCGTACGAGAGGCTAGAAGTGTGTACTGTGTAGTAAAGAGCAGCAGGGATATCCCGATATCGCCTACTACAGGAAAAGTCCATTGTCGAAAATATCTTGAAATCCACCCCTAAACGGGTAACACGTCGTATAGGAAGCGATAGGTAGGCGATAGGTAGGTACCCTAGAATAAAACCTACCCCCATTCCTTCAATATTTCTCCACAATCTGTGCTTGCTTGTCCAAAATCAACATAATCGGGTCAATAATCGGGACAATAACAATTCACACACGAAGTACTGTTGCACGATCCTACACACATTAAGAATCCCAGAATACCTTTATTAAAGTTAGTATAAGATTCACGTAGCTTACAGTAAAAACACTATATTCCGAATTATATTCGAATTTGGTATATTCCTCGCACTACACCAGATATCATCACACAGTGACCTTGAACGGAAGTACTAGAAAGCTCTCATTTACTCTCCAACAATCAGTCGATCCACTCCTTTCATTTAAACCTTGATGGGTCGAAAGTTTCCCCAAAACAATTTTCCCTCCCTACTTGAACGAAGTATGAATGGGTGGGAATTGTGGGTGTCTGTCGAGGATCCGAGGAAAAATCACGGCTGGGTGCAGGACGCGGGATGGTCCTGGAACGGGTTAATTCGTCGGATCGTCCCGTCAGAGGGGCCAATTTCATTTTCCGCGAGCGCCGCAATCTGCTAATATCACGGCCGGGGCTTCCGTTGGCGGGCGGTACTCGTTCGTCGTGACAGACTTGATTACTCGCCGCGCTCTCGTGATTACATTCGCGAGGGGGAATTGTGGCATCGGAGTACACAGACATTCCCCCCTCCCCATCCGATGAAATTACACAGGAATTCGACATGTGATCGACACCGGGGCGGTCAAAGCGAGAACTCATCACCCGACGACCGGATTGGATGTGCTCAGGGTGGAGAAAGTCTCAAAGGCACAGGCCTGGCAGAGGACGGGCAGGGCCGGCCGGGAGGCGCCCGGGAAATGTTACAGAACCTACACGAAAGAAGAGTTCGAGAGGATGAAGGAGATGCCGGTCCCGGAGATACAAAGGTGCTCCCTGGCGGGCGTGGCGCTGCAGCTCCTCGCCATCGGGGTTGATATCACTACCTTTGATTTTATGGACAAACCGCCGAAGGAGGCCGTCGACATGGCTGTGGCCTGTTTGGAGAACCTTGCCGCTGTTAAGGGTGAGTCCGATTATGCCGGCCAGGGTGGGGGTCTAGCCAGGGAGTCGTGGGGCTTGAGTTTCGAGTTTAAAAGGAATAGGTAGGCGAAGGGTTGTCTAGAGATTGAGTTGCAGACTGACAAAGGAAGAAGCAAGCAAGCCGGAAATTCAAATACAAAATTATGAAACTTTGGGGATATGTAGATTGTACGGGATATATAGATATCTATTACGTTATTTTTTTCCTACCCAAACTCACTCTAAGAGGGTGAAATTAACCCTGAAAATCTTTCATTTTTATCAAATGATAGTCCTAATTAAAAGAGGTAACTTTTGTCTGAAAACTTTTTTCCTGTCTCTTCCAGTTCGCAAGTTATAATATAGGTATATAGAGACATAAGGAATAGGTAGCTACTGAAGGAGTGAAAAATAGCTATTTGTGGTTTATTATATGTAGGCAAAGGTATGGTATCTGAAAATGAATTGTATAATTTATTTTATGCTGGCACGTATTATCCAGCTCACGGAGCTGGACGAAGGGTCTAAATGACAAGTAGCGTAAACCCATTCCTTATCGATCTAGAGCTTTCAGGCGGTCTAGAATCTGTATGACTTCAAGTAGCTGCTCTTAATCTCATTTTCTTCGTACCGTGTTTCGTCATCGACTTAAAATGCAATACTTGTGGCACACTCCCTACGAAGTTGACCTTTTCATTAGAACCAGGCACAAACTTTTCCATTTCTGCAAAGCTTTATTTATCGTTCAACGTTCCAAATCCATCAATACCACTCCGTAAACCTGACAGTCAGAGAAATTCATAGAATATACTCGTTGGAAAGACAGATTTTAAGTTCAATTCTTAAATCTAGCTAATTAAATATCAGTGCTATCAAGGATATTTCGAGAATCAATTCTATCGCGTGGTGGTTAAAAGCAGAGTTTTGCTCGCGTTTTAACGCAGGGTCTCCTTTAAATAAATAAAGTAGATACAGAGTTGCGCCACTGCAGACGACGGAATTATTAGCTCCGCGAACTCGGTAGAGTCAGAAAGTTTCTAAGAAGATTCTGAAATTCAAATAAGCGACGTTGAGGCTGGGAGAGGATACATCTGGAACGTATTCTGAAAAACAATACGTTCCCTCCGTGTGTTTCTTTGGGGAGCAGCGATATTTCATGTCTCATATGTTGCTTGTTATCGCAACTGCATCGCGTTTGTCTGAAACGAAAGCTGCTGCAGTGCTGTCCGACGGCGTTGAGACTGATACCGAGGAGGTTATTCCTCGACGATTGATAACAGGGTTCTATGTATACTGATTATGAGTTATATATCCATTATTGAACGTAGGGGAAACTTTCCGAATTAGGAAAAGTAGGGAGTTGGGTAGGAGTTGGGAAACTTTCTAAGGATACTTCGAATGATATTAAGAAGCACGTGAAATATTAAGTACCTACTGGTCAATTTAATAACACCGTCGTTTCATTTTATTGAAATTAGTAAAATCCTCCCCAACTCACTTACTTGAGTCCCATTCAAAGAAATAAGTTATTATTGTTATCAGTGGCTTTCATGGAACGGCAAAAAGTAGAAGTGAAATATCATTGCTCGTCAATAAAAATGAGAAACGACCTCAGTTGGAGGCATCGAGTAAAAGTGATAGAAACTCAATCATGTCGTGGAGCAGGAATGATTGGGGTCAATCGACCATCCCTTATTTTCCTTCGATTCTCAGCCCATCAGCTCGTCGCTGTACGACATTACCATATCAGATAAAACTTTCCCGTTCGATTTTCACGCGAATAGGTTCTCCGCCGCAGCTGACTACACTCGGCCGAACGATGTCCTTATTCCCATTGGACCCACGGTTCACCAAGGTGATCCTTGCCTCTGTAGAGCATCAGTGCCTCGAAGAGGCGCTTACAGTAATTTCTGTCTTATCTGGGGAATCCATTTTCACCGATCCACCGGCAAAAAGACAGCAGGCTTACGTTGCCAGATCAAGGTAAACTCTTATTTTCAAGGAATTCTCCGTGAAATCCTCTCTTACTCGATATTTTGCCGTATTGCTAATTTTCCTGCATTGCGTCTCTGTTACTCTCTCCACCTCCAAATTTTGTTTCAATAGAACAATACTGCGTAGGTATGTTGTCTTTTCAAATAAAAAAGGGAGAATAAGGATTATGTGCGAATTGGCAGCTACATTTTAATTTCACTTTAAAATGGAACTTTTGTGAATTAGCACTTGCAATATAAACCCCAAAGTGACGTTAGGGGTTAACTAGATTTGCTTAATTATTTCTCAATTACCTTCGTAGATCAAAGAGCTTAAAAGCCCTTGTTCACACAATTCTGTGAGAGTTAAATGTGAGAAACGATATTCAAAGAATTGTTCCATGTATTGGAAGACTCGGAAGATTCGGAAATCAGTTCGTAGCGTTATCAACAAACAGAGAGATAGAGAGAGAGAGAGAGAGAGAGAGAGAGAGAGAGAGAGAGAGAGAGAGAGAGAGAGAGAGAGAGAGAGGGAGAGAGAGGGAGAGAGAGGGAGAGAGAGGGAGAGGGAGAGAGAGAGAGAGAGAGAGAGAGAAAGTGTGTATCTGGGTATTCTTTTTACCCGTCAAATAGTCCGAAGCGTGATCGATACTTGTAGCTTGTTACGGGGCAGGTTGCCTGGTGTTTCGTTCGTTCCAGATTCGCTTCACCCGAGGGAGACCATGTCACGTTGCTGAACGTTTTTCGCGCATACGTGAACACGAAGCAGAAGAAGGTCTGGTGTCACGAGAACTTTCTGCATCATAGAAATCTGGAGTACGCCGCCGAGGTGCGACAGCAGCTCGCCGCATTGGCGAAACGTGCGAATTTGGAGAGGGCGAGTTGCGGAACGAATACAGAGCATCTGAGGAAAGCGCTTCTCGAGGGCCTCTACGATAATCTCGCCGAATTGCAGAGGGACCAGACTTACGTCACCGTGAGTAATCCACTTGCTATTCACCGTTTCGCTTCCCTTTTCCAAGGGGTCGATGTTTCTCAGGCGAATTAAAAATTCTAAGTAGTTATTCTCGCGGATTTGGGGACTTACATGTTGCAGTTAGTGGTGGGATCAAGATTAATATCTGCTTAAGAATATCGTTCAGATCAATATTTTTTAGGGGACAACCGAGATGTATTCAAGGTAAATAAAAGATTTTAATCATTTTCGTGAATTTGTGTAGTAACATTTTCAATGTGGTTGAAAAACTTATATGTATATTACAGTTAAGGATAGATTCAAATTCAATATACCTATGTATGTTCATGGATGTCAATTGGATTAATAATTGAGGTCCATTTTGGTACAATACTGTGGTATATATCAGTATAAATATAAAATACGTGTAAAATACGTATAAAATACTTTATATTAGTTAGCTGAGAAATATAGACTTAAGTTGATTGATGCAGGGTGTCGATAAAATAGGTCCTTAACGTATTCATGCAGGTATGTGATATATGTATAGTAGTTTCTGTACCATGGGTGTATCTGCTTCCATGCTTCAAAAATACCGTATTCATATAAGAATCGACTGTATATTGTTCGAGTTATATTATACGTATGAATACCAACTTTGGGTTTGAATGTACATAGTTCATTAGCTTTCGATGCCAATTGTAACTTGCTCCCATCACTAATTATAGGACTTGCCTATACACATTGACATTAAAATATCGCTTTTTATAGTTTAAGAAAGAACTGAAGAGATATATCGAATGATTTTATCAATATTATCGAAACAAAAGGAGTTTCGTTTTTCCTTTTTTTGGAGTAGTAGCTAAAGCTTACCCCTCAGTGACGATCTTTGCACATGGTTTAGATTCTCGGTTCATCAGTTAAATAATCATTCTGGACTGTAATATTGTTTAGCTATGTAAAGCTGAATAGAAGAAATTAGAATACCCGAATATCTTTTTCGAATTTGAAAATACAAAGAAAAGAAGAAGCACAGAAGTGATATGAATATAATTCTTCTTCTGAGAGTAATGAAACTCGCCCTTTATAAGTTCAAATTTCAATACACTATAGCACCGTTTGCACCTTGAATTTTAACCCTTTAACGCCAAACGTATCATATATGATATTGCACATTTCTTTTTGTTGCCGTTTCACCGTTTGCATTCGCATTTCGCTGTTTGCAACAGTTTAAGTGATACATGTTTAACGTAGTTTTATTCACTGAAGAAAGTTGGACCTATCTGAACTCTGTATTCTTTGGTTTTATGCATTTTGACCTCTGAAAAAAATAATTTACAAAAAAATAAAAAATTTGTTTGCAAAGGGCTAATCATTTCATTATCACCGCTATCAGTTCCACAGAACTCTTTATTAATTACCACTGAATACTGAAAAACTCAGCCTCTGTGCAACATTACATCTCCCGAAAAAATCCAAAGAAAATACACCCCCACCCCGTCCACCACTATAAAATAACTAACACCATCATTCCACTAAAAACAATTTTGCGACCCCATTCCTCCACCTACACACGAAACAGTAGCTATCGTAATCGATCACTGAGGGGTTCGACTCCGAGAAGCGCGGCATTTTCTCGTGTCTCCCGTTAAGTTAATTGAAAGACCTCGACTTCGAGGGAGTCAATCGTCTATCGTTGCACGAAGAACACCAGTCCGGTTCGTTGACGAAAGGAAGCGTCGACGCTTCGGGAAGTTGGCAAAAAGTTTACTGTGCCAGATTAAGGGAAGTTCTCGAGGGGGTGGGGGCGTTATTTTGTTGTCATGACGGGAATTCGAAGCTTAAACGAAGTTTGCCGTGTATAGGGCGCAGTTTAAGTAAGTTTTCTCTCGGCGAGCGGCCGGGGTAACGAGAATTTAGGAGTAATTGGATTGTACGTCTGTGTAGGTGAGCTCGAAGCAGCCGGTGGCTATACATCCTTCCTCGACGTTACATGGTACCAAGCCACCGCTAATATTGTTCACGGAGGTTGTAGCCACCGGAAGATGTTATCTCCGCGGTTTGTCTGTCATCGAGTCCTCTTGGCTGATCGAAAAAGGGCTCAACATCGGCAAACACGGCTAAGGACGGCTCTTCACGGGTCGACTGGTTTCATGGCGAATGCGTTGTTGCAAAAAATCCAGACGGAGGACAGTTCCGCGGTGTTGCTTTTTACCAGTTCGCTGAAATTTCGAGGGATCGACGCGGCTCGGTTTTGTACCCCGTACAGGTCGTTGAATAAAAGTTTCTATTACCTCGTTAGAGATGATGCCTCTAATTTGTTTCCTCGCGCTGCGAACTTTTCCCCTGTTCCGTTTCCAAGAACGGTCTTGCCGTGATTCCGTTAGCTCTCTTTACCTCGAAATCAGTCTCGCTTTGAACTGGAGTGCTCCGATTCTCGCGTTATAAATCTTGGAGCTTGTCAAATTTACATGATAACTACGGAACTTCGTAACTGTACTTCAAACTGCTTCGGAAACGTGCATTTTTCGAGTGTTTTAACTTGTAGACGGTGACCGAGGTAGTTGAGCTCTTGAATCTAATATTGCATTCGCTTAAGTCGCCAAACTGTACATCAAACGTCATTAAATCTCTAAACTGTGACCATTCGAGTGCTGACGAGAGATACGTGTTCGGTCGTTCGGTCGTTCGGTCATTCGGTGTCCTCTGGTGAATGGGAAGAGTTAAACGTGCCATGGTATCTACACGCGTTTCACCTGTCCCGGGAAGAGTTAAAGCGAAGGCAGTCACTTGGCCAGGCTCCGACGTCGTTAGCAGAGAGCGTCGATTAATCATAACTCCAGCGGCGTGGCTGTCTTCGGCGCTGTTCGCGGCTCGTGTAGCGAGCAGGAGACAACGGGTATTCGTAACGATTCCAGGAAATATACAAATTGGCCTGTTCGGCGGCTTCCTGGATCGATCAATTACGAAGGCAAATACGAAGGCTCGTCTGCCCCGCTGCCAGCCGACGCGGCAGTTTTTCAAGGGTAATCGTGTTTTCATCGTGCGCGACGCAGACGATCGCGGGGTCCGCGGGCCACCGGTGAAACGGTTAATTAACGCTGTGCAAACGGTTTGTTTGACGAGAACGAACAAATAGAGCATGGCCGTCGCGTCGTTTGGTTCGACGCGTGTCACCACAACAGGTGGCTACCTCGAGAGGTCGCCATCGCCACGCCATGTAAATGGTGGCCACCCCAGCATTTTCGGGTGGTCGCATGATTTTCGCGCCGCAGTAATTGGGCCGCCGCGTCGCGCCGCGGAAATACCTACTGCGCGAGTTCTTCCAAATACTCTGCGAGAATTCTTCAGGCTCCAGGTTCTCTTGGTGCGGAGAACCACCCACCCTGTTTGGTTGGTGGCAGAGATGGACAAAATTTTTGTTTAAAAACAAATCCTAATAACGAATAAAAGTTCAAAAAAATTGTCATTCGTTCGTTAACGCGAGATAACTTTATTCGATCCATGACGAGTAATTTTTACACGATATTTTATTTTATTTTAGGTATTCATCTTCGATCATCTGTTTGGATGTTTGTACCATATGTTTGGTTCAAATCTGGAAACACAAATTTAACCAAATTCCAACTATCCAATGGTCTTGAAACTTTGCAAGCGTGCGTAGTTTGGATGACAATACAATATTTTAAAAATTAATTAACCCGGAGGGGGTGAAAAAATTACCCAGTCATCAATAAATATAACCCATAATCACAAATCCAAACGACTTGAAACCCAGTCACTCGCGCGCATTACGAAAACGACAAAAAGCCGCTGGGTTCGGACTTTGGGGCGGTAGCCGCATCGCGATTACCGAAAATACACCATTTATCGAGAAATGATCCGTCACGTATGTATGAATAGTAAAACTAAAACTTTACAGTCGTTCGTAGTATATCACCATCGAAATTGTAGTACAAGAAAAGAATTATTTTTTAGGTTTAATTGCATTTGTAATAAAATCGTTTAATATAAGTTTTTTAGGCCATTTCTGGTTGATGCGCTATTGAGGAAGGAAGAGAAGTACCGTGAATCGAAAATGTTCTATTCTCTGTTCCAGGGGCCTGACTATCAATGTTTGCAGGCTTTTCGACTATGTATTCGATACTTTTTAGAATGAGGATTTTTTCAAGCTGTACACATGGCGTGTACTTCGTTCCATTACAATTCGACACAAACTCGAATCGTAATTGCGGGTAGCTTCAACGACAGGATGAAATTATTTAGCGATCGTTACAGCTGTTGCGAGCATAGGTGCTCACTTGCTGGTATTAACACGTTATACCCTACATAACGGCATTCTATAGAGTTGCATTAATTACCGCTTTAGCGAGGGGGAATATTGAATTTTGCAGCGTGTAAGCCGATCGTCGTCCGACGAGCAAGGAAGGGCATTACGCGTAATTACGTGCTCTGAATATTCCTTATCATCCAGATGGAATTTTTTATTATATCCTCTGGTATACCGAGCATTCCATGGAGATTCTTCAATAGATTATCTCTGTATGAATCGACGTTTCAGCCTATTATCCTGAGGAGCAAAAAGATGACTTTCATACTGAAATTATACATACGGTATAGATAATTACTAGCAATAAGAGTTCCGTGTGTATACTTGTGAGTTTTGTTGGCTTCTGGCCTGAGTGGGAGACTGACTTCGTGCAGAAAAACTATGGAATCTGATTGGGGGGTGCGACTTGTAAAAAGAGGTGGTAGAAACTATGTAAAGATGGGCAAAATTTTTATTTAAATAAAATTTCAAATAACGAATAAAAGTTAAAAAAAAGTCAACCGGGTTAACCTTATTTGACAAATAAATGATTCTCGTAGTCTGAAGCGAAAGTAACTTTTACTCGATTCGTTATTTAAATAATTTTTTATTCATTTAATGCCCAACTCTGTTTCAAATATACCCACCCCCGTCATCCCCCGTCTCTAAATTAAATCAATCCCTTATCTACCACCTGAAACCCCGATAACTATCACGGTGTGAGAGCACCCTAATCACACCGGAATATCCGAGAATAAAAATCTTACTGCTCTATCATCGCAATGATTCTTGCGATTAAGCGCCTCTCGTGGGAGAACGGTGCGCTTAAAGCCGAGGGGTAAAACGCAAGGTCGCGTGACAATTACGCGGATTAAATCGTCGTCGAATTATTCGCGCAGTCCGTCGCCGGCGCCCATTCACCGTGTCCCCGTTTCATCGAGTTATCGAGTTCGTTCTCTCCGTCGTCGTTCGTAGATGGGCTGTTTCTCGGGGGCTTCTCGTCTCGGGGAAAATCGCATTCCTGGATGTCGCACGGTATTAACCGTATCAGCAAGCTTCATCGTGTAAGGTAAGATCCCATCCTCTCCCCAGCCTACTCCCCCGTTCCCACCCTGCGCTACGATTTTGCACGGCGTATTACGCCTCGTCGTCTACTCGTCACCCCATTTACCGAGAAACATCCCCTTTGTTCTCAGACACGTTCCGCCTATAAGATCCTCCTCCCACGGCTCGGCGAGCTGCACGCGACGCTCATCGTCCGTTCCAGATCCACGGTATGCCCGATAACCATATTATTTCCCACCATTCTTCAATCGGGGCCGATCCTCATAACCGTTGCTCCCACCTCTGATCGTTTCCCATGGACCGTCCTCCAAGTTCCACGGTATTAAATTCCGCGGCTGAACGGGGGGACTTTTTTAATTTATATAGTCCAATCCACGATGTTTATTCGTCGCGCCGGGAGGGGGGGGGGGGTGGGGGGAGGGGAGGCGTTGGTTTCCTCTTCACCTCCTTACTGTAATTCTAAGGTATTTTCCAAGCTATGACTATTAGAATCAATTATCCACAACTTTTTCGCCGAAGTATCTCAAAATTCATGAAACAGAACGAAATTGATTATTTATTGCGTATAATAATATACATTGACTCACAAATTGCTTAATGGGTCTTTTCACTGTAACGCCCTAAAAAATTACCCTTCTTTGGAACTATTATTTACAAAAGAAATATGTTCACTAAATTGAAATTTTTTGTATCTATGAATATGTGATTTAATATGCGCTGTAAAAAGAAAGACGCCTCGATTACGCTGTCGGCTTTTGGAGGAACACTGTTACGGTGCAAAAACTCCTTAATAGAGACAGTTACATGCTCCCTCCAGATTTGCGAGTAATAAGATTCTACGTAACGAAATTGAAAAGACTACTTAAGTAGACAGCGGTTGCTACAGAAACAACGAAGCAATTTCCACGATTAATTAAGCGTTTAAATTTATTCGAACATGCCCGTGACGAACTCTACAAAGGCGCGTCAACAACAGACGCGAAGTGTCAAGTAGAATAAAATGTACCTATTACGAAGCGAGCACCGAGGTACAGTTAGAGTCTAATATAAAATGATAGAATCTACAAACTATGTTTTACCGGCACAAATATTTTAAGGTTCGATTTAAGTGTCGCGTTGTTTGTCATAGCGATCTCGCGTCGTGGCGTGAAGTATGGGGGGTGTAATTTCGCAAAGTTGCCCCTCAAATGTCTGCAGCCCGCTCGCTTCTCGCCTTAAACGTCGAACAAAGGGTCTGATATTCAAACAACGATACATTCTGCGTCAGGCGGCGTAGCCCCTTTTGTTAGCGGATGATGAATCGGGCACCATAATCTATACGCCGTAATTGTCCCACCGCGCGAAAGTTTCGTCGCATCTATCTTTCGGCCACTCGTAGTCGGCGAAACGAACTCACAATTGTTTCCACACTGGTGCGGTATGCGCGATATAATGAATTATTTTGAGATACACGGTATTATAACGGTTCACCCCAGGAAGTAATAAGTGCACGGATGTTTGCCGTGCGTAGCGTGGAAAATCGAAAGCTGCGTTGTCGTATCCGTGTTCTGTGATCTTGGAGGCAGATGTGCGTTTAATACCTATGCGTCGGATGGTGTCGAGCATGCAGCAAAAATTGTCAAATTTAATCGAATGTTATTTGAATTTTAAGGATTGTATATAGGAACCTCGGTGAGTTTTGACTTTATTTTTTTATCGTCGTGACAGTGCATCAGGGACGGATTTCGAGATTTGGCGCCTTTAGGCTAACATGCGTCTGCCGCTTTTTCCACGAAACATCATCAAATATTTTAATTTAAAAGAGTCGAGATGAAAATGAAGTGAATTGTTTTTTCAAGTTATCTTAAGCTTCTGTGTTTAACCCTTTAGCACCCGCACCTAGATCCCGTTGAAGGAAAAATATCCTGTTTTCTTTTTATCGTTAAAAATGGTCTGAATTTATATATTTTTATAAAAAAAATTTTAAATTTTTTTTCAGACGTTGAAATGCAGAAAACCAATGAATACAGGGTTCAGGTAGGTCAAGCTTTCTTCAGTGAATAAAATTACGCTAAAAATGTACTACTTAAACTGTTGCAAACAACAAAACGGCAAAAAAGGAATGTATCGTATATGATACGTTTGGCACTAAAGGGTTAAATCTTTCTCCATTTCCGTCGCTCAAAATTTGTCGCTCTCCAAAATTTGCCACTCCCCAAAATTTGTCGCTCCTCAACATTTGATGAATAAAGTTAATTTTTTAACTTCAGCGTCGAGTAAATTTTTCAACTTCAACTTCAACTTTAACTTTCAGTTAAATAAAGTTAAAGTTGAAAGATATATTCAACGCTGAAGTTGAAACGCTTGGCGGATAAAAAATTAACTTCGTTTGTCAAATATGTAATCTAAAGTTAACGTAACTTTTATTTGACTCGTTATTTAAATAAGTTTTTATTTAGTTAATGCCTAACGCTGGTCAGAACTGACTATGTATCGTACGCCGTCCATATTATTTCACGCACGTACTACTTAAGAGGCAGCCACAAATACATGTCGGATATATCGTGCTCTCCCCTACTTACGGCTTATATTCAGCTCCAGCTGGATATTCATTACCATTGTTCATTGATCTACTCGTAACGCCCGCATTCATTGATTAACGTTCGTCAGTGGAATCGAAGTATCCGAATAATAAACATTACAATGCTGCTCGTAGGAACGCGTCTCATTAACAGTAAACCACTAGGTATCAGGTGGCGAGCAGCGATCTCGATTTCAACGATTTCGTGCTAACCCACTCAATCGAAATCAAAGCAGCCCGATTTGCTGGTAATTACACGAATTTAAATCAAACAGCTGAAACATTGTCGATTTAGTACTTGATACGGCCTCCCTGTGAGATTGTAACAGCGTTTCCGGGGAAAGTGGAAGGAGGGCGGGGCGGCTATGTGGATGCCAGTTCAATTACAAGATTAATTCTCGATATCGAAATACTCTGGCTCGAATGCGGAAACGTCGATTCGGGGGACAGATGCTCCGTCATCGAGATATTCAATATCAGATATTACATATTGAATGGGGGTATGATCAAAGTTTGCTATCAGCGATGGGGGGGGGGGGGGGGGGGGCGAGCAAAGGGGTTGCTTATCGACGGGGCTCTGTGACTTTCTGGTGTTTACACGAAATCCCGATTGCATCGCGCCGAGGGTGGTGGTCGAGGCATTTCGAGCAGGGCTCCAGAAATTTGTCGAATTTTAATTGCCGTAGTTTTGGGGCAGGTGAAGAAAGGGGTTGCGGCGATGCGGAATGTTGGATATTAAATATCGAATTCGTCGGATCTTGATTCAGATTTTAATTAACGATTTTTAATTACGACGAGTAGCGTGTTAATGGCCGACCCGGGTGCATTGGAAGGGTCCGATTGGCAAATTTGCGAGGAGTGTTAATTGGACGGAGAAAGTGGCGATTTGGCTTTTTGGAAAATTGGGTTATCCGTTTGCTTTCTTCGGGATTTTATTTGAATGTTAATATCCTACTGATGTGTTACTGATGTTGTATCGAATGTGGTAATGTTTGTAGTCAATATTTGTTTCGATTCTGGAAACTGGGGTGTAATGCGGAGGGGGGTTTTTGCAGAACATTTTGTGGTCTTAAAATTGTTTTACGGGATAATTACAACGGTAGATTTTTGATTTCATAAAAGTCCACTTGGATAATACAATTTCATTGATTTTTATATTTAAAATGGCTGCACGAGCTTTAGATTATTCTCTTTTTTAAATGTATCGAGAGGCATCTCCGGCGTGTCCTTTTCTTCTTCTTTGTTTAAACAGAGTGGTATATTTTATTTGCCAAGAAAATCGCAGGATTTGGATGGATGTGTCTATTATTAACAATGCTTTCAACTGCGTTGCAAAATGTAGTGCTTTAAACAAATATAAGTTTGTACATAGGTATGTATCAAAACCATATACAAATCTTTTTGTGCTTTCGAAGCATTACATGTTCCAAATGTCAATGTAAAATTTGTAGGCATTAATGCAGACAATACGCAATAATACTCGCAAAATGCAACGCTGCAGATGGTTTCACGATACCGCTATACAAATGTACATAATAATTCATAAAAATCACAAATTCAAGTTTGTAAAACTTCACATACAGATATAGATAGTTTCTCATCATTTTACATATGATTTTACATCAGATTTCCCTGTCTAAGTCAATCATAGTCCGCTGCGTCTGACCAATTCCTGACTCATACTACTGAAATCGGTTTAACTTCTTTTCTCCGAGTATGTATTCTAAAAAGGAAACTGGCTTTCTTATCCCACAGCAGCATACACAATGTTCACTATGCAACGTCTGTGCTAACATACCGACATTTCATTTATTATTTTATTAAAACGAGTAATATTCACTCGTATGAACCATACGAAACGCAATACATGAAATCACTACCGCTCAGTGTTCTTTATGTCTTCAATTTTCTTTAGAAACAAATATGGCGATCGAGAGTATAGCATGGCATGTGCGGTTTTTGAAACAAAATTTTAACAAATAACAAATTTTAATAAAAAAAAATGTTCTTGACACTTAGACATAAATTCCCGAAGATGCGGTATTTCTTGACCTGGCCAAGGGGCTCTAACCCCTTAACAGCCACTTCTCTACTACAACCGTTTTGAATTAAAATTCCTCCATCAATTCCCCACCCAATGCTCAAAAGTATAAAAAACCTCCATACAAAATTGCCACAATCCTACCTCAACTTTAAATCCTCATCCGCCCATAAAAGCCTTTCCAACCCCCACCCCAATTTTAAAACGCCCAAAATCCTGCAACATTTGCTGGCGATTTCCGTGGTCTCGGTAAACGTCACCGGAGTGTAAGGTGGGAGGGACGACTAATTACACCTACCCTCAAAAGAGTCCAAGAGCCTATCGGATAGTTAGAGGACCATTCATCCGACCCGTGGGCTAGTTACGTACACAATGCGTACAACAGGCGGCGTTATAAGCCCAGAGAGAGATACAGGAGTTGATACAGCTCCCCTGTCCCTGGAAAGGAGACTCGGGGTAATCAGGTGGCTACGTGGTCCGAATGCGAAGGGGTCGCATGGACACAGAGGCGTCGCTTCTCTCTACACCTCCCCTTTCTCCAACCCCCATACTCGGTCGGCGTATGGCGTGATTAAGAATTAAATATTTACGGGTGGATCGTGGCCGGACCGCCCTGCCGGGGATTCACAGCCGCGTTCATGGCGTCGTTCGTCTTGAATAGGAACGCCGTGGGTATGAAAAGGGGGACCGGAAATAGGTGCGGTTCACCCTACGCCGCACGAAAGCGTCGACGTGTCTTTCGCCCCTCGGTTCTTTCAATAGACCTCGTTGCCGTGGGATGATGCTCCGACTGTCTTCTGTAAGATGATCCTTAAGAGATCTTTAATAATGAATCCCCCTCTGAATGCTATCGCACCACCTTCTTAGCTGCCCCCGCGCCGCCCTTCTTCACCTCTTGGGTCCCGGAATGAATGTGCCGCGCGACCGCGTATATAAGTGCAGACGAGTGCCGGTGAATGATGGACTTCTTGGTGTCTGCGATCTAACTTCTTGTTGCTTCGTCTTCGCTTTTCCTTAGGCTCGCCCCTTCTCGGCCTGTTTCACCTTCGGAAGCGGCATTGATGAATTTGTGATTTTTTGGCGGACAGTTTCGCTCCGGTGGAGGATTAATGGTGATCGATTTGAAGTTGCAGGCTGGACGGAAGGGTTTGGTTTCTTTTCGCTGATAAAACTTAGGGTATAGGCTATTTTGGGGTGGGCACTGTGTGTGAGTGAATTCTTATTGATTTGGGATCAGTGTTATTTAATATTGGGGTTTTCAGATGAGTTGAGTTCTTTGCTCTTTTGTATAATCAATCGTTTCATGATCGTTATATGTCTGAGAAGTAAGGAAACATGGTATCTGGTATTTGCTACCAGAATTTCTCGAACAGCATAATCAGAAACGCAAGCTCGGGCGCACGAAAAATAAGAATTTAGTCACTTTTCGTAAGCAAAAATAACACTGATGCCTTATTGTATGATAATTTCAAGAGTAAGACTTGTTAAAGTGTCCTTTCACCATCACTTACATGTAGTTTGAACTTTCCATTTATCTTCTAAAGCACATATAATACATAAACAAGCGATCGTCCGCAACTAGCGCGAAAAATTTCACGAATAATGCGCTGCTGGAACAAAATGCTCTCTCGCCCTATCACACTAACTTGAATTGACTAATTAATTCACCAAGACATAAACTAGAAGATCAAGGCTATCTGTTAGCCTTTGTTCCATCTAAATTGCGTCCGACAATTTCGAGATACAGATGAATGAAAAAGTATTACCGAATAGGTAACCTGTATCACCAATTTACCCGAGTTTACCCTAGGTATGCTATGTATCTTTATTAGTTTTTTGTTATCTCTTTCGGTTATCTTTATTTGCTTTAGCTTCTGTGTCAAGAGCAGAATCGCGTATTAGCTAATTGAACTATTATACTATATATTGAACTATATATAACAATACTATACCTACTAAAATTTAAATTCTCATCAAAACAACAGTCAATGATTTAGCGCGTTCCGACCAATATCTCCAGTACATAAATAAAAAATTTATTTATTTATTTATTTATTTATGGCAACACCCAAAAGAAATGAAAAAAACTCGACCAAACTTCTTCCCTACTTGCACCGACATCCGTTAATTGCTGGCCCTCGTTTACACGCGATCTCTTAGAAGAGAGAGGAGAATTCACCGGGACCCAGAAATTCATCAGACTCGTGGCTCGTGTGTGCTCCTCTGTGCCTGTGTAAACGCGGCCGCGCAAACAAAAATTTAAGATCAAGGGTGAATACGAAGGTGAGCGGCGAGACGGAGGGATACCGGCGAAATAAACGCGTTCCTTGTGCAGCCCCGCTCATAGAGAGTAGAGACAGGGAGTTTCCGCTGCGTTTAATCAACATCTCACTTCGGCCACCACCCTATGCGAGGGACAATGTCAACAAGTCGTCCGAGGAGAGAAAGGGGTTGGGTTAGGTTGGGAGGTCCTCGTTTCACGCGCCACCCCGACCGTCTACATAAATGATCGCTCTTATTTCCTTGCCCTCTATCATTCCGCTTTTCATCGTCCACCTTGCCCCTTTGATGCCCTACCCGCTCTGTTTCATCTTTCTGCTGCTCTTCATGCGAGCCCATTCACGACTTTTAATCCTTTCATGAGCATCCGTCGCCACCCTCTCGTGGCCCCCACCCCCGCCCCCGCCCCCTGGACTATTCACGGACGGGTAAAAGAGTGGCGGTATCCAGCGTTGTCGAATCTGGCGAATCAAAGGAATCCGCTTAAACATCGAGTATTTATTTATACCCGGGCGTAATGGCGGCGAGGGTGGCTTCGACTTCTCTGGCTGCTCATTCTTCTCTGGGGCTCTTCGGGAAGCTGCTTTCTTTCTTTGTCGCTTCGCGTCGGGGCGTCTGCGCGGAGGCTTTGTCCCGAGGTAATTATTCATGCGACGATAATTGCTTGTAGTCAGTTGAAGGGCGGTCCTGGGCGAATCTTTTCTTGGTGGCGCTATCAGCGATGGTTTCTTTGGTTCAGAACCTTTTGGTTTTTGATTTTCGGTTTGCGATGGATATGTGGTGCTGGAAATTTTTTTTGCATCGCGCTGGAAGAGTAACCCCAAAATGAGGGATGTTTTCGCCTATTTTTTGTCCCACGATTTTGGTACTGAATTATCTGCTAAATGATACCTTGCGATGAGACATCAGTCATAACAAATTTTCAAGTTGAGGTGAAAATTAGTAGGTAGGTATCTGAGATAAGGGAGGTTAAAGAAGAGAGAATTCTTTAACGCGTCAGTCCGATAATTTGAAGAATTGTTTCTAGGGGTTTTGGTGACTGCTAACAAAAATTTGGTGTGATTCGTGTCTCATCATAAGGTATCACTTGGCACAAAATTCAGTTAGAAAATCGTGGGACTGAAAATAGATTTCTTGGATCACTCTTACACTGATATAAAATGGTTCGTGAGCTAGACATTTTTGCAGTAATAGTTTGCTAGGACTAGTAATAAAAGTGTTTATTCGAGGGGTGGAATAAATATTTTCAGTTCTGCTATGATAAGTAAGGTAAAAAATGAATACTAAGTATTTCGTTAATACTCATAGATCACGAAACATAACTGGTTTATACTGTGCCAGAGCTTATTCCAGGCCTGTATTGAAACTTGCGGTGGATTAAGGTAGAATCGAATTAAGCTTCAGAATTGGAATTTAATTGAACTGATCTAGGATAAGATTGCAATTGAATTAGTACTGGATTAGGGATATGCACAGTGTTTTGGGGATCTTTGAAGTAGAAGTTGGAGATGGTAGAACAATTAATTAGAATTAAGTTCGACGATCGAGAGCTTAGGATGATTTAGGATCTAGGTCACCCTCAGGCATTATAATCCTAGGAAAGTTTCGAATTTGATCAGAAATATTAGTTGAAGTAATATACATCCTCGGTTAGGAGGCGTAGGTATATAGGTACATTGCACATGGAAAGAAAGTAGCAATTTGAAGCATGTGCCACTTGCAATTCGAAAAAAAAAACGAAAAGTAACATAACACGATTAACTTCGTTAAGGGGAAAACCTTGTCTAGAGGGTAGAAATTCTTTGATTTTTTTTGCTTTAATCGATAGTAGGTAATACTCTTAGAGAATATATTCTTAAAGTTTCAGAGTGAAATTCCAAGTATTTCGGAGGTAGCAGTTATGCGTCACGCAGTATAAGTACACGCGCCCGGTCGGAAACCGTAAATTTTGAAACGCTTTGTCACAAAACAACATTTCTCAAGTTGGCAGGAAAGATAGCAAGAAAACTATTCGATCAATCGACTTTTCCCGGTCGTTTTTTACTTAATTAATGACCAATCGTCGATGAACGAAAAACATTTATGAAAAAAATAAATTAAACCATATTTTTTGTATAAAAGCATCGCAGATTTTTTCCGCAAACCCGCAACTTTTCCTTCAAAGTCCCAGAATTTTGTGACTTTTAGACGTGTTTCTTATTTTTTTAGTTCATCGACAATGTCAGCTCATGAAAACTAAGAAAAACTTGGATTGACTTTAATTTTCTCAGCCTCCTAAACCAGCTTCTCCCCTTAATTACACAATAAGATCCGTCCATCCCGAAGAAGCAATATCCACCCGGACCGCAACTGGCAAAATCAGTCTGCCCTTCGATAAATACCCACAACAAAGCTTTGCAAATATGCAATCCCACGTTAATCGGCACCCTCCGACGTCCTCTTCCACCCCACGCACAGAAGCGCCTTACCGCCAGGAGATCTCGCCTCGAATTCATCCAAAGAATCCCGACAATTCCCTGGAACTCCGAGCGACGATATCGATGCTGTTTCGCTCCCGCGTTTGTCGATATCCCCTGGGTGGAGAACTCGAGGAGCAGCGGCGAGGACAGAGCGAGAGAAAGGGGGTAGCTGACTCCCGAGAAAGAGACAGCCGGGGTGGCAGCAACAGGTGGCATCAAAAATTCATTCTCAATGCCCGCTATCGACTACGACGGACACCTGTTCCTGCCGATCGATCGGCGCTCTTAATTGTAACCCCGAAACGTCGCCGATACTCGCGTTCCCGTCGACCCGTGAACGGCGGCCTCGCGCTGTCCATGTCGTCAGCCGTGGCCTACGAGGGCCGATCGATAGCGTCATCGACGTGTCTCGTACACCCGGGTACGAAACACCCGGCCGGGGCCGGCGAGCAGCAAGGATTAACGATCACCGTCCACCGTCATCTTTGCGGCAGTTTCGCGCCACTTCCGGCCCCGTTCATCGGTAAATCACTGCCGTGTACTATCAAGGGGGCCCTTGCTCTTCGTTCGACGCTCATTAACGCGGCAACGTTTTAATGGGCCAACACTTTGGAGGGGGTTAATGGCAAGAGGGCAACTAATCCTTTTACAGCCGCCTTTACGAGTGACTTCGAACTCTTTGCGAGATAGTCGGGTATATCGCGCGAGAATAACCTGGGAAATAAATGGGCTTCCATTGGTGCATGGGTCGTCGTTGGTCGGCGGAGCGGTATCATTCGGCGATCGGTAGTAGTACGATAGGTTTAACGGGCGAAACGAGGGTTTGTAGGGGATGCTGGAGGCAGTGGGTTCCGAGGGTGTAGGTAATGTCTTGGGAGCTGCTGGAGTTATAATTGTGTTTATTAGATCGTCCCAGAAATAACGCGTTTTTTTGGTACATCCTTCGTATGTACTCTTCAAAAATATGAATGCGCATGATGTAGGTAGGGGAAAAAAGGGTATAGCCGGATATCATTGTTTTTCTAAGGCAAGAGCTACGATATGGTGTATGTATGCACAACGGTATTATATCTATCGCAGAGCAAATACCGTCGTAATTTTCCATCCAGAGAAGTTCAAAAATTTCGAATTGAAAAACTCCAGTGTTGTGTTGCGACGAGACATTTATTTGTAATTTTTGTTTACTAAGTAGATAAATTAAAATGAGTTTATGTTGTAGTTAAAATTTATGAAAATAACTTTCTTCGTCACTTCTGAGATAACAGGAATGAAGGTTTTATAATTATATTACGTACATCTTACGTGTTTTTTAATAGGTAGGTACCTCACACTTATGGGGTAAACCCGATTAGGTACTCGCATACTCCGGAGAAATCTCGTTTTCCTGTGAGCCAAATAGTCTTTTCAAAGAAGGACTCTCTGAAGGATTTTCTGATTCTGCAAGGTCCAATAAAAATTTCTAGCCGTGTCCAAAGTGTATTTTGTCATCTAATTTTTTGCTAGTAGGAAAATTTCATTAGACAACCGGTCTTGGCTCACTTTCCCCTAGGGTACATTTTTTAAAACACTAATGGACCAACTATATACCTATTGTATTCTTACATTTACCTCAAAGATGTCTTCTTCATAATTTATCCTACCTTGCCATACAAATTGCACAATACATTTCTCTTTAATTCAAGCCTCTATCCACTGAATAGCCTTGCTCCACAAATAATCCATAGTACAAGTAAGGGCTTGATTAGAGTCCGCGTAGTCCATGATTTGCCTGCCCACTTGCACGAGGAACCCCAGTGTCTTCAAGAACCCCATGAGCGCAGCTCGGAAATCAAAGACCCACGTCCTGCCAGCGCCACGTGCCTCGACCTCGCCACCCAAGGACCATCGACCTTGATCCTTGGCCCTCGACGATCGACTCGGTCTCGAATTGAGACTTGTTCCGCTCGTCGGGCTCCCATAATCCCCCATAAATCGTGGGTAGCTGTCGGGGAGTAACGAGGGCCCTCCCACGGGATACCGATCGGGCTCCATTTCCTCCGCTTCCCCAGCAACTGACTTTTCGCGAAGAAACGAGCCTTTGGCCATCTGATACAGATTATCCCCCACGATCCATAATTGTTTCGAACTGTCCCTCTTCCGTTTACCTCTCCCTTCCCAAACACCCTCTGTTGGACTTTTCGAAGATACATAATTAAATAACGGGCCATTAAACGAAGATAGAATCTCGTAGAATCCTTTGACACCGGTTGCCATTTTAACATCCGTGTATAAAAACGATCGTGGCTTGTGCGCTCTAATATTCGCGTGGTATTTCAAGTAGATCATTGAAGAACTTTCTGTGAATGATCGTCTGATATATTTAGGCCTCCTCCTTCCCCCTCCAACGCCTGCATCACTGTCCTTAAGCTCCAACGACCGCGATCCAATCTTCCTTTTCAGAACGCTGCTCCCTGACTCTGTATACACCGACGACGGGGGATATCTAAGAAATTTATCCAAGTACGTCGACGAACGCTTCGGACGGGCCGGTGCTTCGTTTTCTGATAGAGGCCTAAGTGAAGCACCGCTTGTTCCATCATTTGCGTCACGTCTGCTACGTAAACTCCCCCGCTGGCCCCCTCTGAACATCCCCGGGCATCGCCGCGCCCTCGGGAATCCCGAATTCGGCGAGTTGAAGTTCGTATCGCGATGAAAATCGGTCGGCTCCGTGTTATCATCGAGCTCGTTGATCGTGTCGGGGTTTGTAAATGGCGCCTCGAAGGGCGCGATCCAGCGAGGAGGAGCGCCGAAGCCGAGTAGCTTCTGGCCCTCCGGCTGGAAAAGCTGCGGCGGGGAGGCGCGCCGCGAGGAACTACCGGAACCAGCGCGGTCCGTCCTCGGGTATAAAACTTTACGACGCGTATCCACTTCAAGGGCCTTCGATTTTCCGCTAACTTCCCGCTCGCCTTCTGCTCGACTCCCCTTAAATTTCAGATCGAACAGGCTGCGCGCGATCTTCGTGCTATCCCAGAGCGGCGAACGACCGTTTCCGGGGGAGACGCTCGACGATGACGGGAGGTAAGCTCCTCCGACATCGACCATAGAAGAGTCTTCTGTTGATTTTAAATCCAGCTTCGCGGGTGCGCCCGTGGATACTGAATCTTCAGCAGGAAGTTCGGAGATCTCTTGGAAATTATTGGAGAAAAATAGAGAGGAGGTGGAATCGGATCGCTCGACCGAATCTGGGCTCAAATATTCATGATATCTTTGTCTTTGGAAACGACGGAAGCCGTGCTCGCCAAGGTTTATCCGTTTCATGTTGTATTTGAAATGTTGTTTGTTGTTTGACATGGCTGGGCTTAGGGAAGAATCTTTCATTCTGTTCTGTATGAAAATCTTCGAACTTCCTTCCGGGCAGCCTTTTAACCAAGACATAAGAAAATGGGAAAAAGTAAGACTACCCTGTCGTTGAATATGGTTAGACACCTGATCCTGACAGTTTATCGATTTCAAATCACTAAAAATCGGCGATTCTGGGGTACAAGCTTTTGTTTCCTTGTAATCCTTTGAAGATTCTCCTCGAGACGGGTTAAACATCAATGGAAGAAAAGACGTGACATTATCAGACCCTAATAGTTCGCAATTTTTGTCTGTCCCTAAGTGCCCCATTCTCTTCAAGTATACCTTTGAAATATCATCGTTCCTTTTCGCACTGTTCCCAGGGACCATCGATATTTCGCGCACGTCCTCGTTGGTGAGGTTCGATATCCCTGAATAGCGTTTGTTTCGAACGCGTTGTCCCCTGTCCACTGAAGCGCCCCAAATTTCTCGCTTCCCCATGGAAAGTGTGTCTCCTTTCTTGCACCCCTCGTCCTTCGTGCATTCAGAGTGCCGGGCTCCCTGACTCGCGTGACGGGACATGGCCACGGTCTCTATGCTGCCTCTCTCCCCTAGCTGCAAAAAATACTCCGCCCAGCAGTAGCCGAGCGTCACCTCCTCGTGGTACATGCTGTAGACCCTGCGCCAATATTTGAGCGTCTGTCGTACCAGGGCGAAGGGATCCATCAGATCCTCTGCTCGCGTCGTGGGCGGGAGCAGCAGGATCGACAGCACGAGGACTCGTGGGATCGTCGGCGACATTGATCCTTACGTAAATTCACCGTCGATAGAAATAAACGGCCGGGACCAGCCTTGTCAGCGTTCCTCTACTCTTCTTTTATTTCGTCGCTCTGTTCAAGGATCCTTAACATTCAACCACCTCGTCCCCTCATTCTATCCACGGTTTTCTGCCTTCCTCCCGACTGATTCGATTAACTGGTACCTACTGTGGCGACTTTAAGTGGGATTACGAAGGGGAATCGCTCCAAGTGTTCTCATCTCGATACTCTACTCGCCGAGTTAGTCGATCATTTTTTTAAATATCTGTGATGGCATTGATGAACGATCGAAATCGCGAAGTCACGTGTAAGTGTTAACAGTAGTGATTGTGTTGTATATTGATCTCTGGTTTCCTTGATGTCGGTTGCTCGGGTAGTTGTTCGAAATTTTTTCTTCGATATCCTGCGCGACACGGTTACGCTTCTTTTCGTTCATATTTTCCTTGCTGTTCTGCCGCCGCTTTCCACGCGCCTCGTCACTGTCAAGAGAATAATCGATGAAAGGTTTATACAGTGGTGCTTTTTAGAATTTTTTATTATATCGGGGGGAAAAGAAGACAGACACGCGTGCTGGATAGCTATGTTGTTTGATTGTGAGTGGAGGTACTTGGATACATTTTGTTTTTATTCGGAGGAAGGATTCTTAGGTTTTGAATATTTCGACATAGTTTTCAGATATGTACACTCACCATCTTGCCAGGGGCACGCTTTTTATCGGATTTCTTTGCTCATCTGTAACTTGTGGCCTTTTCTTCGCTGTGAACATAGAGTAATTCAGTTTTGTTAGGTTGTTAAATCAAAGAGAAAGGAAATAAAATGGTTTTAGTCTAATTGTAAGTAGTGTTTCGATTCGCCAGTAGAATTCTTTTGTTCTGACATAAAGATTTGTGACATTAAGAGAATTGCGTGTAATTTAATTGGTTACAGCAAGCAGGAAATAGGTTTCCAAAATTAAGTAACTACTTAGTACTTGGAAACTTGTTCAGCAAAAATTCTACAATAGAGATCACAACAAACATGTTATTTCATTGTACTCAAAGCCCTAATAATTGATTTTTTAGACAGAAAATTTCTCAAATCATGAATCACTAGTCACATAAAAATAAAGCCTTTCGAAACACTGTGATAAAAATCATCATCCTATTCCTCTAGCCTCTTTCAAAATTCTTCATTTTTAAAGCAATAACGTTAAAAAACACTCCGATTTTAAAATGTAACTTTATAGGTCGCAAGTGACACTATTCATATTTCCTTCAACACTTCCAGTGCCCTTCAATTTTTTCAAACTAGGTACACATTTCATACAAGATTCAAGGAATAGTGTGATATCTTTTAACTAACTTGATACAAGAAAGCACAATTAAGGAAAGTAATTAAAATTTACTACCAAGCAAACGTGACAGACACTACACTCTACCTCACAGAGCCCACTCCCAACTCCTATTCAGTGTCCAGCATTCTGCAAATCCCACCATCACACGACCTGTCAGCCAATTTTCACACGGACCACGAGTCCCGCGCTTTTTATCGTATTTCATTCCACTATTCATCCATTCTGAACGCCACTAAAGTGTCCTGAACGACTGCTCGACGGATCACTCGCCACGAAAATGACTGGACGACGATTCCCGCGGAGGTTGCACGCTCTGCCGAAGGTGCAAGGCGAAGTCGTGCAAGGTATCGCCGGCGAAGATGCCACCGTGTCTCTGGAAACGGGCCGAGTAACCGTCTTCGTTCAACTGCTCGCTCACCGAGCTGAGAGGAGGGTGTATTTCGAGAGGATTTTACTCTCGTAAGGCTGAACGACGGACTGATACTTGCTTTTACGAGACGACTCCCGTATAACCGTGACGGCAATTAGTGTCCGCGCCAAAAGCGCGGAAAGTGCATAACCCGCCTCGCAGAATTCCCTCTTCCCTTGCACCTGCCGTCTTTCCAGCCGTGGCAAATATAACGGGACATCTTCGCCAGCGACGAGAATCAGAGGCGCGCGAGGCGCATTCCTTTCTCAAACTCTAGGATCGCGAACGGTGACACAGATTTCATTTCGGGAACGATCGGGTGTTCGGCGTGGCCCTCAAGGCTCTTCCCCGCCTTTTAAGACGGACGGATGTCTTCGTTACTGAACAGAAAAGTATTTAGAAACTCGTAGGCAAACTTGTGTCAGTGGTGTTAAATTAGTATTGGTCATACTAAATTTTAATACTACTTTCTCAGAGTCCTAATTAGGGTGCGTGTGGATTCCTAAGGCCTATAAGTAGCTGAAGCTTTCAGGTACTTGAAAGTGTAAATTTGATATCAGAAGTGAATCTTTCTTCAAACTGATTTTCTTACTCATCACGGTAAAAATATTTAAGGTGGTCACGTCGAAACAGACACCAAGCAGATTCTACCACAATCCTTCTCTTTATAATCCCTACGAACCACCTAGAATCTCCAAGATCACCAAAGAATCCTTCCCTTCTCGAGGAATCAAGAACAACAAAGCTCGGGCATATTTTCCACCCCGTATGCCGCAATTGTATCTAACCCTTATCGAAGCTCATTAATCAACGAATAATGCCTTCAAGATCGTCACGCCAGACGTGCCTCATCCTGCGCCCCTAAAACCCAGACCGTCTTCGTGATTCATCGCCCATCGCGCGTTTCACGGTTCGAAAAGTCTGCCACCCCTGTCGGCTGAGTTTACGACGACCGATCTCCAAGCTTGTGGAGCCCAGCCTGCCAGCCAGGGTACACTTCCCCGTTTTTTCTCCTTTCCGCCCTCGCGGAAAGAACGGAGAAGATCGAGAAAGCCGGGCTGCGAGGGTAACCGCACTTGCCCCGATCCTGGACACCCCTTTAACCCCACGGAACGCTGTTGAAAACGATAGCTCCCCCTTCTTCTTTATCGTCCAGCTCGCTCCCTGTGCTTTTCCTCGCCCCTTTCTCCACTTTGTCTTCGCCCGGACAGCTACACCGACACCCACTCGTCGGGGGACGACGGCGATCCCAGCCCAGGGCTCGGAGAAATAGGGAACTCTTTGCCCGTTTCCACTGCGAGGCCCACCCACTGGTCAACAAACCGATTGGCCGAGCTCGGTTATTACGGGGCGAGGGAGGGGGGGGGGAGAGGGTAAAATTGCAGTGTTCATGGGGGTGGAATGGGAGAGGACACAAAGGGATGCGATCGTGTCTTGTCTTGGCAATCGATTGGCCCCGAATCCACGATTAGGAGGGCCATTATTGGTGGCGGAATCTGATTGGAACGCGTTTTACGTAGGCGATCACTTGCCTGGATAAGCTGTTAACAGGACCCGCGATAATGGGCTAACGGGGAACTGTATTTGCGATAACGCGCCACTCGGATGTGATTTGGGGGGTGATTTATTCGTTCACTGATGCTTCAGGGAGTTGCTTTGCAAATTGTAGTCTCTGTGATCGAAATTATACTTGGTTCGCAGTTTACAGTTTACAGTTTTTGTGGCGAAGTTACACTTGGTTTACAGTTTATGGTTGCTATGATGAAATTACATCTGGTTTGCAGTTTGTAGTTTGTAATAGTATGGAGGGATGAAACTAGTTGCATCGATGGTTTTAGCTTGGAGGAGGTGGTTGGGATGGGTTTTGTAATACATAGTATGGGTTTTGTGGTGAGATAAGAGAATGTGCTTAACAGATATTTATTTTATAATAATATTTTAACACATCCTTTGCTAAAGTCACAGATAGGTACATACCACCAACAATTTTGCCCTTTACGTCGATAAAGCAAATAATGTCCCTTTTTTGGAAATGTTAAAGTCGCACGGTCTAGGGATATATAGGATATCGACTGGACCTCTTCATTACATTCTACGTGCATATAATTAGGAATGTATGTGTAGTGAATGGAATTGGACTACTAAAAATGTAGCATGATTTGTTGCACGAATGAAATTGATAGGCTGCAATGTTTTCCTCGTTCAAGGCATTGCCATCCTAACTGCATACGATTAATTATAACAGCAGGTAAAATGCTGCCCCATTGGAGGTTTCCATAAGATAAGTTAACTCATTAATAGGTACCTATATCTATCGAAAGTGATCCAGGTATTATCTTGGAGCTGTGTAGCTACACAGATTCCTTTGCAAAAATTCTTTATTTATCACTGGCCAAGTAGCTTTTAATTACTACGAAGAAGATGACAGTTGCTAGATAGAATTTGCAAGGAGTAGAACGGACGTGGCATAATTCCGAAGGGCAATTCCCCGGGTTTTTTGCCACTGCGATTTTGTGCTACGCGCAGTGTAACATTATCAGCTCGTCGTAAACCTGTTCCTCATTTTTCCCCATGGGTGTCGATTATTTGTTCTTCCCTCTATCATTATTCGATGACACTTGTAGGTCAGCTATGCTAACGACTGGGATATGCGTGTTACCTATCGACCAACTAAACCACCTAACTAGTCTTAGGCTATACTAGTTTTACAACTTCTGTGGAAGTAGTAGTTGTTTGAACTGGTGTGACACCGCGGGGACTAATCATCTAATTAATCAGACTTTTTGAATCCATAAACAGGATTGGATCTTCAACGCTTTACAGCACAAGAAACAGAATTTTATTTTATACCTGAGTTTAAAGTTCAGTGTGCTAGTTTCCGCATAATAATATTCCGCATAGTATTATTACAATTAATTATTGAAAAGGGTTTGTAAGGGTTTCAAATTCATCGTCTCGACTTTTTAAAAATCTCTTAATTTTATTAATGGAATTCATCAGTGTACTGTGTAGCTACTGAAAGTTCCAATTTTATATCAATATGTATCTATCCGAGCTCCATCTAAACCTTTTACACTTCCAATTTCAATTTCCATTCCCAGGAAGTTTAAAATGAATTTTCTTATGGGGAATAGCAGTCAATAATTCATCATTCGTGTTCACATAGCGCACCACTGAAAAGCAAACTTAGTCACGAAACTGCCCCACAAAAAGGGGCAACGAGCAGAATGGGAGCAAGCAGATGGAAAGAAGACGTCGCGCGTCGAGTGTAATGAATAGTAATAGTCGAGCTTAATAGTTTTCGCATGCCTGACCGGACGTTCAGAAGCTTCTTTGCTATTTCCTTCGTATTGTGCTTCTTATTTCGACAGCTACATCGACGTTCGCACATCCAGGACGAGTTTGACCAGCTTCGTGAGGTCTCGAATCCTCTAAATATAGATTCGGCTTACTGTTTCATCTTTCTGCTTAGCAACCATCAGGATCTCATACACACCTGTGTGAAGGAAGCTCCCTTGGTAAAGGTAGCTAATCTTAGGGGGTGCCGAGTTGAACGGATAAAAATATTTTTATTACTGCTTTATCACTGCTTTATTTAATAAAAATATGCCTGAACTATCGATGATAACAATATCTCGCGTGAAAGCACCCCAACAGCTCGTACATTCTATACAAAGTCTAATTAAACACTAAACGAATACCAAATCATTGACAATGTTGGTACAGCACATCATTACAGTAACATATTGCTTTGAAAATTAAAGCCTGCAGTTTGGAAATTCATTTTGATGGAAATCGGCTCTAAATACGATTTTCAAGTTCAGTGGAATTTATTGTGCAACAAGATGGGTGCAGATCGGTAAATCTATTTATTTGGTGAAGAATTTATTCAATTTAAAGCTTGTTCGTTATGGTAGATATATCATAAGATCTATTCAAGTTCTATTATTTTCTCCAGGATCGATCTCTATGACACATACTTCTCGAAGATATATTTTAGGTGAAGGTCGAGGGAGTTCCAGGCACCTTGTGCAGAATTCTGAAATTCCATGTGGAGCCTTGCTCGCGGTTAAGCCCTTGGCGAGGGCTGTCAGCGAATCACCTGTGTTTCCGTTTGCCCAAACGGTGTCGATACGTTTCCTGAAACTCTATCGAGTGGATAACGATCCATGGCTTATCGCTGGTGTTACGGCTGAGTATTACGAGCACCTGCGAATACCCATGGATCGATGTAGTACAAGTTGCTGTTATCATACAAGTGTCTGCAGATTCTCATTTGTCAAATATATGTGATTCTATTAACATTCTATGCAGTGGCTTACGAAATCACTGGCGCAGATGGATTTCTTTGGTTTATTGGGTGCAGCCTGGAGAGCTATTAGATTTAGGAGAAGGGGACATTGTTTAGCCAGGAACACTTTTGCCATTTTTGCAGATATTTAGAATTTTTTATGCTTTAAATGTTTAATTTCAATAATGAAACATTGTGGTGTAAATATTACCTGATAAGGGAGGTGTCTTTGTATTATAAATGGTTCAAGTTCCAAGTCTCCAAAGAACACTTTTATCATCTTAAATATTAGTCGATAATGTGTGAGTTACATTTTTAATAGGAATTTTTCCCGGCTTCCGTCCACCAGTAATTCCCTATGGAATCCGCCGTATATAGGTACCTACATCAAGCAAATATTAAAAGACAACACACAACTTTGCAACAAGTGTCTCCTCCACTTTTCCCTCGAAACAATCCAGCTCCCAATGTAATCCAACCCTCATGCCCTGGTGTGGCTGATTCTTAGTGAAACTTACCTACCCTTTACTCACCAATAAACGTAACCGTCGGGCAAAATGGCGGCGGAGCAGAGGGTGCGAGGATCTGAAAGGTTGCAAGTCTGGGGCTGGTGTCCTGACAAGTCGAATGCTAGGCAATTTCGTGAAGTCGCGGCTTCGTTCACGAATCGATGAGTGCTTTCCTCCTTCACCTGCGGGGCGGTCTCGCAGATAAGAGCAGCCAGCAATGCGTCAATAGAGAGGAGACGCTCCTTCGAGCCGTTTCTAAAGCAATCTGCATCGATCCCACCGCTACCTTTATGCGGCTTCTCGAGTGTGCTGGTAAACGTTGCTTCTTCGATAGACGTTAAACTGAGAGTTACTATTACCTTATTCAGATAGAATGAGCTCTACGTACGATGATAATTATTTATTTAGTTAACTAACGGGGAGGGGCCTTTTGTTACAACCGTAATCACAAGATACGTAATCACAGTACCGACGTGTTGAAAAGGAAAAGAAAAAGAAAAAAGAAAAAGAAAAAAAAGAAAAAGAAAAAGAAAAAGAAAAAGAAAAAGAAAAAGAAAAAGAAAAAGAAAAAAAGAAAAAGGAAAAGAAAAGGAAAAAGAAAAAGAAAAAGAAAAAGAAAAAGAAAAAGAAAAAGAAAAAGAAAAAGAAAAGAAAAGAAAAGAAAAGAAAAGAAAAGAAAAGAAAAAGAAGTAGGTATTGATGCTACGTGCTACCAAATTTTAATTAAGCTTATACAGTGCCGTATTTGCAGAAAATCTGATATTTGGTACCGATTTAATACTTTTTACTGATTTCAATTTAATTCTTTAATAATAATAACTCTTTAGTATGTTTTTTTCTTTGCCAATATTTCTGCAAATTTTCAGACCTTATATTAAAATATTACAATTTAAAAATTTAGTGAACTTTTTCAACTATAAATTTCATCATATCGAAATATACAGTTCTAAATTAAGACTATTGCAGCAAGAAAAATACGAAAATGGTAACTTAAACATCACGCTGGGGTGCAGTGAACCCCACGTGACCCCGACGGGTTAAAATACCGATATAAAATTTGTTGCAGTTCTTTAATAAAGTGACGTCTTTTCAGAATTATTCCGCACAGCGTGGGTGTCCTAATACTTACGAGCGGCAGCGTAGGTTGCGTTTTGGGAGGGATTCACAAAATAGGTTTAGTGTAGGGAATAATGCATTGGCAGTTGCGTGTAGAGTTCCGAGTGTCAAAGTAGGACTTCATACATCTAGTCCTGAAATAGGAATAACGACGAATGTTCCTCGAGCCTGCACATATCTAAGTAATAGGTATCTAAATTGCGTCGAGCAAAGTACCACAGCCAATTTGATTGTATATAATTATGGAGGAGAAGCAAATATCTGTCAATTTAAACTGATCAGACAGGTTTCGCATCCCAAGGTATGTAGCTTCGTATGAAACCATAATTACGCGATGTATATGTCAATTGGAGTTCCAGTTTTGAATGCAACAAAACGTAAATAGTGTCGAACCAATTCTCGTCGAATAAGAAAAATTAACATTAATCGCCGAATAATCTAAAGTGAAAGTAATTGTTATTCGATTCGTTATTTATAATAGTTTTTATTTAGTTACTGCCCAACTCAGCACTTGAAGTGCATTCAAAAATTGTAATTTTCCCTACTTTTATGTAATTTAAACCCCCGAAAGCTATTTCGAGATATTTCTATTTTTATTTCTATAGGTATACTAACTTTTGTTGCGTACTTGTTTTTCCAGCATTCATTCTGTATCTTTTAACTTTATTTTGAAACCGCTCCCCATTTCTGGGATCGTTTGTCTTCCCGGTTATATCGGTTTCGTTGCTGCATTTATCGCGGCGAGAATGGCCGAAAACAACTGTCAAGTACAGACGACCCAGAAAATGATGATCGTCGTCGTTCTATCTCAGCGGGGTGAAATTTTATCGCGGGAAATTGCAACGGTGGATCTTGCCTCGTAACAATTTATAATTGCAGTTCTAAAGTTACCGTTTAATTGTTCCTGGCGGGAGCCTGTCCTACTCAACATTTCTCGTAAGTATCAGAATCTGCGCATAATTCTGTCATAACTGTTGATAAATGTGTTAGCAACAAATTGACGATATGAAAATTAACGCCACTGTATTTAAGTATCTCTGAAATATAATTAGACGGTAAAAAGTTATTTGAATGTGGAGCAATGAATCAGTAGAAATATAGAATATATAGAAATTAAGATTCTTGTTTCACGATTTAGATTTCTAATTAGCAAAAATATAGTAACACTAATCGTAAATTTAGTTATCGAGATAAATTTTTTATTAAGAATATTTGTGAGCTCATTTCCGTCGATATTATGACCAGATAATATTTCTCTCTCTTCAACTTCCTTATATTGCAAAATTACAGTTAAATAAAAATTCTGTTTGCAACAGGGAAAATGTTTTTTTTTAATATAATGAATTTCAACTTAAAAATAATTATACATTGGAGAATTGTTAATTAATACGAAGCCGAAATGTAATAATCTGTAAGTTTATCTACCATAAAACAATGGCATGCTAATAAAGCGAAAACTAATGGAATTCACGCATTCTATTTGCCCCGTTATTTTCATCGAATCATATTTCCAATACCGTTCATATTTCGTGGCTCCTTTTATTTTTGTTAGGACACGTCCTCGACACCCCGGTTGACGTATCGAATCCAGACGAAAGGGATACACGCGGTTAGAAATAAATCTCGATTTACTGTGGCTGACCATTTCCCAACCGAACCAGAGTTGTCCATAACGTGTAGCACACACCTCGACAGGGAAACGTGCATTTACACTCCGCTCTGGCAAATTCCAATTTAAAAGTGTATGACGAAGGGATGAAATCAGTTTTCATTTCTCACGCCTTCATTAAGCCTATTAAGCTGGTCTAAAATAAATTTTAAGAGACGTTAATTGATGTGCCTCCGCGATTTATCGCGGTGCCAACTCGAGGAAGAGAAAATTTATTTCTGCGATCTCAATTGGGGTACAGGGATAGGATTTTTTAGAAGGAAAATGCTTCTAGAATTCATGGAAATTCAAGACCTGAAGAAATGGCTGTATTACTACAAATTTTAATATTTTAATGGACAATATACACTTATTTGTTTAGAAAATATTCAACTCCTAATATTCTCTTCGTTTTATACTGACACATCCCTTTCATACTAATTACCACAGTTAGAACTAAATAGTCAATAAAAAGAATAAAACGAAAAAGAAAGCTTGAAATTTTAGGTAATTTCAAATCGTTGTTCAATTTTATGAAATTCTATTATTCCCTGTCAACCGATCCAAGGGCCTGTGTCTCCAAGCTTTTTATGGTATTACTTATGTGTTTGAACGCACGCAGTGGAATGCAAATATGTATGCTTAAACAGAAGTCCCTTTAGGAAGTTCGGTTTGAGCAATTAAGGACTGGAAACGGTTATTTTCCCCTCATAGTTGGAAGAGTTCGAACTTCACGGCGTATAGAGTGTGGTTCAAAGAAGCACCGGACCCGCGAGATATTGATTTTGCGCTTACCGTGTTTTCCGTTCAAACACGGTCTTGTCGAGGCAAGCGGAGAATAGTTCGCGATTTCGTTAAATCGGATCGTACAAGATCCAGCGTCCACTCGTTCGAAACGTGTTCCTCGCTCCTCTCATGCCGACTTGATTAAATTTCCTTCATCGGGTCTACCGATCTTTTGTGCTCGACACTACGATACCTTTGAAGCCGCAAATCATCATCAAATAGTATTACAGACTCTACGAATCCTCTCAATTTTGTCGGGGATATTGAAAATTGATTATTCAATTTTGAAAAGTTTAACTGAGAAATTTGTGTAATATTTTTTTGTTAGAAAATCGATTTGTTTAGAGTCAATCTACTTATGTTTCCTTAAAGGATTGATTACCGGTTTGATTTCAAGGGATTCTGTTAAATTTTCTGAATATTCGAATAGCTTATGGAAAGATATTGAGAGAAATTGTGCGACGGTGTACTCCGCGGTGATTTGAATTTTGGCGCCAAGCGGGAACTTTCAAACTGAGAGACTCGCGCGTTTGAAAAGCGTCAGTCCGTAAACGGGCATCCCGTGGGTAAGACGGTTGCGCGAGTGTCTTTCATGTCTGTATTAAGTAAGTGTTAAAGCGGTGAAAAAACGTAATCGGAGCATTCGCGTAAGGAAGGATTAAGGTATATTTTTGGTTAACTAGCGTTTGTTTAAACAGATAACGTAACAGTATACTGTGGGCTAAACACATTACGATCGAGTTTTAGGTTGACAATATTGCATAGGGTAAAACTATACAATACGCCCCACCATTATTTTACGCACACAAACAAGGATGCATCGACGCGATCATCCCCCTCAGGAGCCCACAACTGCCGCAATAATAATACTGAGGCAAGTTCGAATCTGATGATCGCGTCGGTGCATCCTTGTTTGTGTGCGTAAAATAATGGTGGGGCGTTTTGTCAAATGGGGCGTATTGTATAGTTTTACCCTATTGCTGAAAATTTTTACAAAAAAGTCGGTTTTAATTTTCTTAAAATTTGTTTATTTTCAACTTTTTAGTTTTATATATATTGACACAACACGCCTAGGAGATATGCGCGCATGTACATACAATAATAATAATTAGATGACAATAGTCTTTATTATTAACCATAACTGGCAAAATATTGGGCCAATGTTGATTTAGTGCAAGATGGGACCACCGGGGCACCACCCCCTTTCGAATAAACCAAAGATGATCAAAATCGGTCCATATGCTGAGGAGTTATGAGGGGACAAACATAAAAAAAAGAACATACATACGGGTCGAATCTATAACCTCCTCCTTTTTGAAGTCGGTTAAAAAGTGTACAACTTTGCAATTAGGTATACATAGGTATATTGAGAAAACAAGTTCTTAGTAGAGATTTTGAAAAATTCTATAATAATAAGTTCCACCGAGCAATTTTATCACATTAATGTTATTTTTGACCATAAACTGCTCTTATTTTACGAATAAATTCCTATTTATTTATTACTCCCAGTATTGCATCCAATACAAATTTTAGTGTGAATTCTCATGTTAACATGGACATATTTTCTTAAAAGTCAGTTTTAAGGGGGGAGACCACTGTCTCGGCCCGAAATGTAAGGGTGTTTTCGGGAATTTATTTCAACCAAACAACGCAAGTCAATCAATTTATTGCTTAGTATAGTCAATAGTGTATATATCGAAGGGTAAGAAATTTTTTTTTAATCAAATTCATAAATCCGTTTTCTGTATACACTTCGTCAAAATTTGCGCTCCGGAAAAAACATGCTAGTCGCGTTGACAGTCCCCAGACCATATGGTTCATCGAAATTCAAAAACACAATAATATTTAGAAACTAGAAGCCTGCCTCTATTACGTGACGGTCGAAAAATGTCAAATTTGTAAAAAATAACAAAATGGCGGACCACTGGAAAAAAAGTCGTGTTTTCGGGGTACGAAATTGGGGAAATGTTGCTAAAAAAAAAAGAAGCAGGTCGAAAATAGAAAATGTCTGATCGTCACGTAATAGCGACGGGTTTTCCGTACAATAAATGTCCTTGATCATGCCAATTGGACGTATAGTTTTCTCTGTAGACTGTCAACGCGGTTGAAAAATGTCATTCTGAGGAAAACGGGTTCAAAGTTCCGCGTGGCTCAGTCGCGCGTTTGACACCGCTTCACGAAAAACACCATATCTCCATCAATTTTGTGAATTTCTTCATAAAATTTGGAGAGAACATTCTTGAAACACACGACTTTCAGAAAATGTAAAAAAAATTCAGATTTGAGACAGTGGTCTCCCCCCTTAAGGAGGACAATCGAACACAAATTCAATATCGAGTACTATCAAGGATTCTTTTTATATTTCTTCCATACATCTTTAAATTATTTACAACTGCAAACTCATATGCTTCCAACCATTTAATGAATACATTACGATCTCCTAAAAGCAAGTAAAATACCATCTATTGCAGGGAAATATTATTAATTTACAATTAATTTAATTAATTAATTTGCAAAAGCAATATAACATCAAATGTAATGTTAGACAAAAATAGCAAGCTACAAAACATATCACTCTGCTCTTGGCGCCGGATGCCATTTAAATTTAATTCCATACCTCCGTTCAATTTTCTCTATTCTCTGATGGCAATGTAATGTTGGATTTTAAGAATGTCCTTCCCCGAAAGTTACACAATTCCTAGGAGTATTTGTTCTCTTGGATTTCTTGGGAATTTTTGTTGTTTATACCGCAGCTATAAACGCGAACTGTGCCCTTAAACGCGTGGAACGATCAGTGTTTCGACCACATCGTCGCGCGTTGGTCGAACGTGGCTCGTGAAATTTTACTATTGTGAGTTTAACCTTCTCTCTCATTTTTTATCGAATATTGTAGAAGCTTTTGCGAACGGTCCATGGACTGCAATACATTTGTTTGTTTGTTTGTTTGTTACGTTTCCGGGATTTTAAGCAACATTATTATATTCATCAGAGTGTTTCGCCATAGTTTTGGCGATTTGTGGAATTGTCAACATCGGGGTGAGTAGTCTGAATTATGCAACGAATGGTGAGTGATACCGTTTGCTTTTTTCTTTTCATTTTTGTTTCTTTATTTCTCATGAACATGCGTCCATTACTGGTATTTTAAATTGGAAATATATATTAAATGTAAATGTGCGCCGAGGACCCCTATGTAGTGTAAACAGTTTATGCATAATTGAATTATAAACGGAGAATAATGTCGATAGAATGAACAAAGAACAGCTATCATTAACAGTTGATTCGTAACTTAATCTTAAACGAGGAATTATTTAGTTATTTTTTAACGAATTTAAATTGATTTAAAAACGTATAATTTAAATAAATGAGAAATATAAATAAATTGAAAATGTAAAATTTTTAAATTATTATTATTACACATTAATGGTATAAAGAGAATGCGAAATCTTTGTACACTATTTTCTCGCGTTGTTCATATAATTCATTATCTAAGGATTCAAATAGTAGCTATACTGAATTCATCCTAAGAAAAATCCCGTTCCGCGCAGGGATGATTCTGAGGAGGCGCTGGTTGGTCCGACTCCCCACTTAACCGTCTACGTTTTTCTCCGTCTTACCGCCTGTTACCTCTCTGTCAACCGTTCCGCAACCTATAGTGTTTACATTGACATCGGTCGCGTTCCGCCCTTGGATGGGTAGGGAAACCGGCAGGTAAAGCGTTACGAGCAATCGCCTGCGTCGGGCCCGTAGGCCACTACTGAGTGGGGGCTGCGCAGAACGGGCACAAAACGGTCTGGGTGTAAGATTTTTCTTAGGATGAATTCAGTATAGCAATATTTACTTGATATGCCGACCCTACTGGGAATGCTTCTTTGTAACACAGGCACCCCCCAATTCCACTCACCCTTTCGTCGCTCCCCCTTCTGACCGGAACTTCCGATCAGCGCAGGCATCGAAGCTCCACTGAAAATATCTGTACTACCCAGCAAGTGCTCGAGGCGCTGCTTCCCGAACAGTGGCATCTTCGGGGTATCTTCGCTATTAAACCAATGAAATGTATATTAAACAGTCGTGTCCTGGCGACGTGTTCCCTCTCCCTACATTTCTCATCCGATAACTGCGACCCGGGTGCAAGCTGCTTAATTAACGGACCGCTTCCTTGGCGGGCAAATAAGGAGCAGCCGATTTCCCATCTCCCGCATTCGCTCCCTCTTTTTCGCCCACAGCCTCGGTCGCCGGGACGGTTGCTTCATAAGTTACGGTTACCATTGTGTCGGCTGGAAAATTCGATCTATTTGTCCGCGGGAGGACGAACCGCGTTCTCTCCTGGATTGCACAGGATTGAGGGGATCTAATTAACTGCGACGGCAATCGATCGATCGCCTCGAAAGCCCCGCTGCTATGGCTTAGAGAGACCAAGGGATTTTTTTAAATCCTCTCCTCAACACCCGCCCTCCGGCTGACATTTGTTTGTTTGAACTGATGGAGACGAATCGACGTCTACGGAAGGGATCTCACCGTGTCCATAGTGTCCCTCCCTTCATTTTTGTTTTCTTCTTCCCCTAAAAGCACTTTCGAAATCCGCTGGATGCTCGTGCACCGGGCTGAAGATTACCGCGGGATAGTTTGGTCACTTGCGTTCACAAGTTGCTTTGGCTCCTGTGGTAGCCAAAGTGATAATTCTGACTTTATTTCCCAGTTTCCTTGAAGAAACTGCCTGAAATACGTTTGCAATCATTTGGCAGCGGTATTTGTGAAAATAGGCAGCAAGTAGGGGTGTGCGAGTATCCGGAATTTACGGGATCTGCTGAACTCGGCTCGATTGCTAGAGGCGAATCGAGCGTTTGAATTTTCCGAGCTGCTGGAAATTGAGCAACTCTTTGAAAAGAAAAACTCAAGCGGCACGAATTTTCAAGCCCCAGTAAGACTTCAAATTACCCAAATTTTCGAATCATTCTATTACCAATATTCGAACAGAGCTCAAACTTTCGAGTTACTCGTAAATATTTGAATTACTCCCGTTACTCGAATAATTATGTATTTCACATAAAATACTAATTGTAAGTAGTCTAACTGTATAAGATGCCCAGTGGCTCGACGTAATTCGAGTAATTCGACCATTTTCGGGCTGGAAATTTATCTCCCGATCTCCGATCATGAATATTTCACTCGGAATTCGAGTACTCGAAGTAAATCGAGTACTCACACAAGTACTAGCAGCAAGTAGGTATCGAAGCCATCTTCTACAATAAAGTGAATCTTACTCGCAGAAATTTTATCCTAAAATTTAATTGTCTCTTTGTAAAATATTTCTTTCTTAAGAAAGTCACCCCCTTTACGATTTTACCGCAACTAGCAGATTATCTCTACCCAGACAGAAGCGCAAGTAACTGATAGTGTGTTCCTATGGAACGAGAGAATTAAATACGCCGCCATTAATACTGGTAGAAATCGTTTCGCTTACAACTAATGCGTATAAAATGAAGCGGCAGCGTTCGAATAATTAAGGCTCGAGCTCGCGGGGAGTTTGGTAAATTAATTTTATTGGCACTCGCGCAACAAATGGGACCAATCGGGCTCCATTTTATTTGCGATTCAGAGGGGTGCGTTCGACGGGAGGCGAGGCGGTCGACGCGAGAAAATCGGAAATAGAATAATCGGCGTAAAAACATGAGGCGGCCTGGGGAGCGGGGTGTGAAAATTGGGGGTGTCGGTGTAATTAGCGGGAGAATGGAAAAAATGGTGACGGTACATGAATACCAATTAACGGCTCGACAATTAAGAGGGGCCGCGTTAATTATGCCGGGGGTAGAATGTCGATATTGAATGCAGGCGAATGGGATTTCATTTGTACGGTGTGGAAGTTAATTGGAAACTGAACGATGCGTCCTGCGGACAAAAAAAGAGGAAAAATCTGACACTATGACGGAACGACAGCGGGGGAGATCGAAGTTGAATTTAACGGGCGCGCTTGGAAATGGAGCCGTAGGAGGGAGGTAAATAGAAAAGTAATTTAAAAGGGACCCGCGATATCTGTTTGCAGATACGCGTGAACGGTGCGAAAAAAATGTTCAACAAATTGGAGACACCGTGAATGGACCGGCGGTGTGGCGAGGAAGTGGTTGCTTCGTGGGCCGAACCGTGAAAGGGATGGGGCAATTTGGGGAAAAGTCATTTCGTAGGGAGGTGGGTATTGGTGACGTTCTATCTGTTGCTTTTACGCGCGATTTTACGATTTTCCTGTATTGTTGTTGGGGATTTTAATAGCTTCCTAGTATTTCATACTTGTTATTGATAGGATTGCATGTACCTATATATTGTAGAGTATATGATCCTAATTACAATCTCTCGTCGAGTACAATTTCGTATGAAATAATTTTAGAGGTCTTCTAAGGAACAGAAAAGGAGGTAGAGGTTTAAAAGGAGCGGAGGAAAATGTGAAAAGGAAGCCATCTACGAGAGCAAGGACGGAAGGGAAGGGTTGCTAGCCAGGTCTCGCGCTAGTCTCTGATCAGAGGAGAAAGCGTGAGCTTTCGCTCGTTAAGATTCGTAAATAACGTCGACGTCGGGGACAACGAGGCAATTTCCGTTCGTGCTCGCGCTGCCCTGCTCCTGTTTTCGATGTGGTCGTCCGATGACGATCATTTAAATTTTCCACCGATTTTTACTGGCCTCGTAGTCCAGCACACTGTAACTTACGAATTATCAGCGCTGCCCATTTGTTTTTAATTTTTCATTGGACTTTAACGCTGAACAATCAATATACTAAGTAATGTAGGGGATACAAATATAAGTAACACACAATGTTTGATGTATAGGATGGATCTAAATGGACCCTGTATCCGCCAATGGAGTGGCTATGCGCAATCTGGCAAAGGATACGAGCAGATTTCGCCCCAACACGTATCGCGTAATGCACTTGGCTGAGCAGGGATTCTCGTTAGGATTCCTCCTCAGAGGGCTGAGAGATGCTGGTCATTTAGTGAATTATTGTTTAATTCGCCCCCGTCGAGTGATTTGTGTTGCGCTGTTGGTAGTGTTTACAACAGGTCGCGATCGTTATTTTTACAAAGGGCAGGGGATGTTATAAATCAGCTGAATAGGTTTGGAAAGTTTGTCCATAAAGTGGGAGGGGAGGATTTTTAGTCTTTACAGGGTCATTCATCAGAGTCGACAGGAATGGTTCTTTCTTGCGCAGCCTGTTTCCTTTTTATTCGTCGCTGATGGAGAAAAAGTTATTCGTTGTTCGTCGTAAATTGTGTGTAGTATCGGTTGGGCGATTGATAGGTGGCATTAATATGAAAAACAGAATAACCCACATTGAAAAAAAATTAATTTTTCCTGTTTTATATGATTAGTAGAGCCTGTTGGAAGATATTATTGCTTAACTAACAATAAGTCAATTTCGCAGGAAATCTGGGTTAGTCCGTTTTTGCACTCAATACCTCAAGAAATCTTGGAATGTGTTTCTAGTTTCTATTCTTCGTCCTTTCGGGCAACTTATTGTTAGTCTAGTTTCTCCAATTTTAGCGCGCAAAATAAGGTTGCATACTTTGCTTGAACGAGAAAATGCAGAAGTCTTTTGTATGCAAAGGTGTGCTTAAGACTCCAGCTACTCAGTGCATTTGGAGGTCCATTTGCCGCAGATCACGTTACATCCTCTGTGGTCTTAGTTAATACAGTGTGTACATTCTTAGTTTAGTGGGCAATAACTGTAATAAAGAAGGGAATTTGGTGTCCCAATTATCTTCCGTCTTCCGGAGTATTTGATGCAAATTCATTTGAATGCAATTCAAGAGTTGACGCAGTTCGTTTCACCGATGTGAAATGCAAAATTACAGGCGATGTTGGCCTGTAGGTAATGGGAGATCAAGATAAATACGTAATTATTCATCAAGCATCAGAGAAATCACGCCTCAACCCCTTCTTTCTCTAAAGTTACCTCGAGTTGAGCTACCTAAGTATAAGTCTCGATTCAATTCAACTGTTTCTTCGACGATTACTGATTACCGTCACTCATTTGCCACAGTAATGCGCACAAAAGCAATCTTTCTGGTTGAAGTACAGCTAAAAATCAGCGAGCCTTTTGCAACCCAAAATGATCGACGGCATTTTCTGCAAACATCTTGATGTTAACACCTAACCACACGATTATTACCAAACTCATATTTTTTTTTCTCTACTTCTCTTCTTCGGCGGGATTGAAGTTATTCTTAGAGAAACGACTACTTATCTCTTCAAACAAATTCCACTTCGAAAGCTCGCCACTAACGACGAAAATCAGTACGATGTTAACCCCAGAGAGCACGCAACTTGCCCTCTTTCTTCTTCCTCAAAGGATTCCTCCCCCTAACTCATTCCAACGGTTCCCCCGGTGTTTACTAATCCCCGTGCCCGTTTATCGATGCGACACAACCAAAAACAATCGCGTGCACGCGTGTCAGTCGTGAACGGTAGTGGTGGGCTTCGAAGGTGCAATTGATCGCGAGGCAAGCTCAGACAGTGCAGCCGGCACGGACCTAAGGCGTACGACGTGGACCGTCCCTCCCTTTCCAACCGGAGGGCTGTGTGTTGCTGCCAACTTGGACAAGGAGGACGTCTCTGGCATCTCTCTCCTCCGTCGGCGGCGCGGCGCGTCGCGGAGCAGCCGAGGGGTGCAGCAACAACGAGCGCAACGGGGAGGATGTGGAGGAGATTCCGCGGAGCAGGCAGTAGGAGGAATCGTAGGTGGAGAGACGTCGGAGGGGGTGGACAAGGAAGTCGAGCGGGAGAATTCGTGCAGGACGGGAGCAGGGAGCAGGGGGAGGGGAGAGAGGATCTACGCGGAAGACGAAGTTGGAGGAGAGGAGCCGTTGGAGAGGGACGGGATCGTGAAAGAAGCAGAAAAGGAGGTCCAGGGAGCGGTAGGGAGGCAGGGAGATGGACGAGGGAGAAAGTCGCCGTGGAGCGACGGCAGAAGGTGAAAGAGGGTGAAAAGCGTGGAGGGAGAGGCGGAGGAGAGCCGGAACGACCCGGGGGTTGCCGTGGCGTTATCGACCGGACTGGTGGTCGGTATGAAACCAGGCGTCGGCGCCGTGAATGCCCCGGCTTCCTCGAGTGCCGGACCAGTCTCCACCTCCACCACCATCGCCGCCGCCTCCACCACCATCGACGGCGGCAGCAACCAGCACCGCCACCTCCATGGAGGTCGCGCGGCTGGCCGTCAGTAGAGCCCGGGACAGACAGCCGATCGCGCACACGGAGGGTGCGGGTCGTCCCTGGGATTGGAACGGGTTTGGTCGGTCGGATCGCTCGGATCGCTCGGATCGCTTGGATCGCTCGGTTGGTTGCGCGGCTGCGGGATCCCGATCGGTTAAAGGCTCGGTCGACACGCTCCTCGCCGCTGCTGCTGCGGCCATACGAATGTTGCCGCGTATCCATGGACTCTGGAGCGCTGCCCTGCTAGTTACCGCGACGCGGGCCACGCCGTCGTGAGAGTAATCATCGAAAGGGGGGCGGCGGTGGTGAGACTAGGGGTAGCGATCCAGAGATGAAGACACCTCGTGGCTAGTGGTAGTGAGGGTGCAGGTGGTGGAGTGGGTGGACGAGTTTGTTCGCGAGCCGCTAGCATAGAGCTGAGCTGCTGCACGAGTGCCGTGTGAACTGGGGCCCGGATGTGCGTCCGACGGCGAACCGCCGTTCATCCCGCGCGACAATTATCACTGGGTTGTCAGTCCCCATGGATTTCCATCCCGCGGCTCCCTGAACGACAGCCTCCACGGAGTTTTGAGGAGTAAACGAGAGAAACGGTACGTCGACGGGGCTCCTGGAGGAGCAGGATGCTTCGCTAGTTGGTTCACGCGGCGTGATGTTAACCACCGGTTCGCGCGACGGTGCATTATTGCCGGCTGATCATGTAAATTGCGAGCAACTTGCTCCCCCCTGGCTTATGGTTTAATGCTAAACTACTTAGCCAAGTGTTAACTTCGGTCCCCTCCTTTAAGCCGTTCAAGTTCCAAGGTATGCAAATACGCGGTGGATGAGGAACTTTTAGTTAGCTTATGGTTTAATCACGGCTGAAAAGGCTCTGCAACTTTGCTGGCTTTCCCGACCCGTGAACGTGGGTAACAGCTAATAGAATGGAGCCTCGCTTCCGCGATCTAGTTCCTTCTTATTCCAACAGCCTCTAAAAATCTACCTTCCCACCGCAGATTTGTCGCCGCGTACAAGCCTCCGATCTTTCACTACCAGCTATTCCTAGATTCTAATTCCAAACGAGGCAAATCGACGGAATTAATTCCGCCGGAGGAATCGGACGCGTGCTCCGTGTTGCCAGACTTGCCCGCGATGGATATAGATCGAGTGTCAGCGATTCGAGGATACCGCGGCCGAAAAGTTCATAGATCCCACCCCGTTCCGACTGTCGCGTCCGTATCACTCGATAATTCTCCACCCTCCCCCTGGAGGATCGATCGACGGGCGGCTCGGAAGTTGGAGCGGGCAAGCTGGCTCGGCGAATTATTAATCGTCCCCGTTCGTCCCCTGCAATTAGCACGGGCTAGGAATTTAATTTCGCTGCGAACAACTCTCCTCGTTCCCCGCCCGCCTTATCCTCGTCCACCTACCTATCGCGATTACGGTCTTGGTTATCGATGTCTCAATGACGCCGGAGAACAGTGGCTCGCGCAGAGGAATGACGGAGTATGGAAGGGGGCGGATGTTCATCGCCTGGAATCTAACGCGTAATCCGTTGACACTTTGATCCTCTTTTGAAGTCGCAAAGCCTCACCGACACCGGCCAACTTTCACGATGGAAGCCTCTGATAGGCGACGAATCAGCAAGTAGTTAGACTCTTGCCAGTCGCTTTTACAGTTTGATCCAACTTGGTGATTTTCAGAGTGAGGGGGGGGGGTGGAAGTTTTCCTGTACATTGACAAGCAGGGGGTGGGGGCGGAATACGGAACGAGAGCGAGGAAACTGCGGGCGTCGTTTACTGCCCGTAGACTCGATCCCACTATAAATGTTCGCCCGTGCCGCGGTTTAAAGGCCTCCCCTCCCTCTTAAGTTTTATTCGCCGCGGCGACACCGCGTCGAGTATTAGCCGTATAAATTTTCATTGAAACGGTCGTTCGTAATTTTAACGGTTGGACAGTTGTTCGGGCAACAATCGCGTTCTTTATAGCCGCCGTTTGTTATCCCCTCGTTTCGTACGCGTGTTGGAACGTGGACGAACGTGGAAAGATCGCGCGGTATGTGGATTTAGGGGGTTGAATTTCGTGGGACTCTGGATACTTGGGCATTTTTATTGAGTAGATTGTTGCGCGTGTGTGGCGTGCTTGGTTGACAAGATGGCTGCTGCGTTATTAGAATGCATATTGGGGTGACACTGGTTCTGCGAGGGATTCGAGTGCCGGGGTTGGGAAGGTTTAGAGAGGAAGAAGGGTTTGGTGAATATGGAAAGCAGTTATCAGGTGTTTGCCGAGTAGGATTAGTGCAACTTTAGTTTTGAAACATCCAAATGAAATTGAAAACTTCTTGTAGAAAACGCTGTAAGAACCAAAATTAAAAAAATTCTTTTATCGAAAAATGTTCTATGTGTCAATGGTAACGTCATAGTATAGAATTTGATTTTTTGATAAGATACAGTATAATGGAGATGTCTTTAATTTCTGATAATTCAAATACGAACTTCACTATAGAAACACACATTCGACAGACTAAAATCAAATCTTAATCTCTAACCCGAATCTATCGAAAGGTATCCTAAATTGCATCTCCCTGCCACAAATTTTTCGCAGACGAAATCTACGTATCTTTACACTTCATCTCCCAGATCCTTTCCAACCCAATTAAATCGTGCCGAAGCATTCGTCAAGATTCGATTCACCTGACCTCGCGTTATTTATTCTTAATTACTCATTCGTGTAACCAAGGCGGCACATCGCGTCGAGGCCGCCATAAACGCGAGTCGTATGACGAGCCTCGTTTAACAACAGCCGGACGCGAGAAGCAATTATTAATTGTTTTCGTATCTGGACGGTGACTGTGTAATTGCCTCCACCGAAACTGGCGTTTGGTAATTCGTGCTCGATTCCCTTTGGAGGACGTAGAGTTGTCGAACTGAACTCTCGGGTTACACGATGAACCAAAGGATCGCGTTTAAAGCGGCCTCTCCACTGCCCCCTCCCTTGTACTTGGAAATTGGAAATTCTCGCGTCGCCCTGGCGTACCTGGTATTATTGGGTTTCGTGTCATTTGCGGCCTCTGAACGGGGCACGTTACAAATTGAGTTGTCCGACGTAATTCCCGCTGGACCGAAAAACCCCGCTAAATGTCTGCAGAAACGCGAAACAATAGCAACCCCACTTGCTTTTCGGATCCGGAGTGTCGCTGGGGGGTGGAGTGGAGGTATTAGATTAATGTTATTATTCCATTATTTTCTCACGTTCCCGCGCGTAATTTACGTGGAATGGAATTCGAGCTCGCGACTAATAATTCGTTTAGAAGTTCACGTATCCGTACCTGGAAATTGGAATGGGAGAGGCGGGCAACGATGGCGTGTTTATTAATGGGACAAATAAATTCCTATGGGGCACAGTTGTACAGTGGGTAGATAGGATTGGTATCTATGTTTGTGTAGATTAAGGAAGTTTGAAGGACCGATATGTTTTACAATTTCTTGTACCTATTTTGTTTAGATACCTATTGGAGAGTTTTCAAGTATTGAGATGTTTTGCAAACATTTTTGGTACATATTGATTGACCTCTTTTTGTGTCTCATTCTTTTTGGAGATGGTTCGAGGTTGTAGCTTTCGGTTTTTGGGGAAAGGGGAAGGATTGGTAGATTGGGCAGTGATTGATTTTCAAATATATTTCATTTCCTCTTTTCCTACACGTTGCTGTATTTATTACGTGCATTCCCTTTGGTTGGGAATATTATCTGGTTTGCAGGTGCTCTAAAAAGGTATCTATTTTATGAGCTACACGAAGTTATTAGCAGAAACAGTTAAACTCTTCGTCCGGTTTTCTCTTGATTTTCACATAATTCCCTGACCGTCAGACATTTCTGCCTCCCTCACTGCAAAATGTAATATTGTACCATGAGGATAACATGAATTTTTTAGCGAATTGTAAACGTTTTCATTTATTACAATGCACATAGTTCTTCTCTGCAAAGGGGGCCATTGTTCAAGTGACTACAAGGCACCACTCGTGTTTTTTCATTGCACAGAATTTTTTACAAAAACGTTGGCGAGTGAATTGGTCGTAGCAGTGCTGATCCTAGGATTCTTTCATTTTTTCGAATCAAAGATCGGCTTTTGGCGCAGTTAATGCTTTTTCTGTGATACAGCTGCATGTTTTCTACAGCTTCATAAGGCTTCTTTTCATTTTGTTTACAATTTCTGTACTTTACAATATTTTAGACATTCACCACTGTTTTTCATCGAATGACGATGCGTTTCTGATAACATTTTACTACAAGCTGTCTTATCAAGTTCTCGCCTGTGCCAATAATTTTCTAATGCGCTGCCCTAAAAGAGGCGTGCAAATTAATACGGGCACATATGCCACAGCTATACTACATTTATTTCCCTTTACCTTCCTCAGGATTGATCTGCAAACCTGTAATACCTGTATATAAGCAGGTTCCAGGGCCAGTGTTTTACGGAAAATAAAAATGCTTATAACTGCCAAATTTCTTAATCATAACTTCTCTGCTACACCCCCATTCAACCCATGCTGGCAAAAAAAACCGCCTCATCTAACCACTATTCTCATTCTTGTTACAGAGAGCTGACGAGCGAAGCAAGAAGTAAAGAAACTAGAATCGTAGTACCAATGTGAAGGAATTGATTAATACCTTATATATACACATCATCCCGAGGGAATTAAAAAGAAAACTGCCACCATCCCGAATCACAGCAAAGTTCCCCCCTCCTCGAGCTGTAACAGGAGTCAGTGTTAGTTTCCGCATCTCGTTGATTTTTCCTTTCCGAGGGGACGAAAATATACGCGCTCGTATCCTGGCATCGCCGATGGTTCCCCCAAACTTGCACGCTGGGATCGACTGGAGCTCGCCGTTGATTGCTGGCACAACGGGGACGACGGGTGCTCGGGCATCACGGTACGACGACTTGCTGGCGGCGCGGAAGCTCGTTGCCGGGAATACACGTCCTCGAGGATGGAACTGAGAGCATCGCGGACAATCAGCGCGTTAGACACGAGTTTTCGCGAGTTCGCGGCGAACGGATTGACCGTCGCGGGGATAGACAGGAAGCAACAGAGGGAACGAAGTGGGCTGCGTGTGTACTGGCAGCCGGCCTTGGACGACGAGCGCAGGGGAGCGAAGATTCTGCAAGGTAGGGGGCAGGAATATTGGGGATCGACAGAGGTAGGGAGAGAAGGGAGCAGGAAGGGCCACTTGGATCAGGGAACGATAATAAATAGTCGCAGCAGAGAATCCTCGAAGCAGAGTTACAAGAAAGAGGAATCGCAGAGGAAGTGCCCCGAAGAAGGGACAACCAAAGAGGTACATAAATCGAGTGGAGAGGATCGCGAGGATAGAAAGAATACTGAAAAGGAAAGGAGTGGAAAGGAAGAGGGTCGTCCCTTAGAAGGAGGGCCCCACAGATGCGGGGCCCGGATGGGCCAGTCCGCGGCGGCGTGACGCGATGCGGACGTCCTCCTCCTCGTCTCCGAGGAAGAGGAAGAGGAAAGACCTCTCGCCTCTCGACCCTGTCCAGAGTCTGCCTCCCTTGGACGATAGTTCCGGCGGGTCGTTTATCTCGTGCGATGCTGTCCAGAATCTCGCCATTGCCCGCAGCGTGTGCGTTCGAGCGGAAGCGGCTACTAAACGTAGCGGTCGTGCGTACGTCGAGCAGGCCGCGTGTGATTTCTGCGGCGCGAGGAATAAGGCGCAAAAGTACGGGGGGTGGCAGGAACGAGTCGGCGAACGACGCCGCGAGAGCAGAGCTGATAGTTCGAGGAAGTGTCTGGCGACGATCGTCGTGTTCGTCGGGCTACTGTGCGGTCATTGGTGTTCCGGGGGAGCGGAGGCTCTGGCTGGTAGTCAGAAGTACAGCACCAGGACGGTCAGGACCAGGTACGGGACGTTGCGTGGGGTCGAGGCCCGCTCGTCGACGTCCGTCGAGACGTACTACGGCGTCCCATACGCCACGCCGCCCGTTGGAGCGTTGCGGTACATGCCACCCGTCACGCCGACGCCTTGGCGTGGCACCAAGCTGGCGGACACCATGCCGCCAGCCTGCCCCCAGAAGGCACCGGAACCGGACTCGAGTCAGCCGCGGCACAGACGCGCCTACCTCGAGAGGCTAGCACCCATGCTTGCCAACCAGAGCGAAGACTGCCTCTACTTGAACCTCTACGTGCCCAAACCTCCTCATGGTGAGTCGCTTCGACACTCTCATTTCATTATTTTTCTTAGCCTCTTCTTCTTTTTATCCGCATTTTTCTGTTCTTCTTTTTTTGTTATACAGTAGTGGCGGGGAGTGGGGACAGCTTAAGGGATGGGATGTTTTGGAGATTAATGTTGATGTTTCCAGCGACTTATGATGTTAAGTTATACTGTAATTGTGTGAATAGAGTGTTTGTGCGAGCAGATTATTTGCACTGGTTGGACTTGACTTCTTCTGTTACAACACACTGATAAATTTTCATGAAAGCATAGGGGTGGAATACGTCCATTAGCAAATTATTCGCTGCACTTGAAATCAAATTTTCTCACATTGAACATTAATTTTCTGAAATTATCTACATTTTAGTACAAGTCAATATGAATATTATCAGTTCTAGCTATCTAATTCGACTCTATCTTCACCGTTAAATCTACTGCGAGTTCCTTAATGCCATTAGTATCTAGGTATTCCATGTGTCAAGAGGGAACTCTGAACATTTCCATGAAATACCATGTTCACTTTGCACAAGTCTGATGATGAAAGATAGACCATTTAAAACGAAATTAGAACCGAAATTTCCAATTTCCAAAAACACTTTTCTCTCACCATGAATGGACCAGCAATTTTTCATCTTGCAAATAATGTTCATCGAAACCCGAAATAGGTATCTTCCATTACAACCTCCTAGGTACCTAACATCTTCTGCATTCGACAAGTGGTCAATCCATTTCACCATAAAGCAGAAATCTAAGATCACTAGTCGGTTCCAGCTTTCACGTGGCTCAAATTATTCCGAAGATCACGCTCCTACGGAACACGCAACGTACAATTTTCTCCCTATTACGATTTAGTTATGGACATTAGAGAAACCTCGTTTAGACAAGAATCTCTTTCACAAGCATGCTCATATCGGCCCTGAACTTGACCGTTCATCACCGAGCACACGCTACACCTGAATAATTCCACGCCATAACTAAACTACCCCTTCGCACGCGACACGCGAGGCGCAATTTTACGAGCCGCAGAATCGTCTTCCTAAAATCGATTACGGCCACGACCGCTTCCGTTTTACGCCCTTTCTCGTGGCCAGTCCATCTCGCGGACACGACAACCTGTTCGACCCTCCCGATTCGTATAATGGCCGTGGCACAGTTGGCAACTTGGCTTCAACGAGCACGCGCCACGAAAAAACGGTTCCGCGATCGCGACGCGCCAGATTCGCGGAATTGGACGAACGACGTCCAATTGGGCGCAGAAATTAGACGAAAATGCGAAACGAAACGAGGGGAACGAGGTGAGGAGGATTGGCCTCGCAAAATACGTGGAAATTCGATTTCATGCTCGCATTGCTCGCGCCACAGAATCTTCTCAGCGTTCGGGAAGTGCTAGATTCTCCTTGCTAGGTACCGTCTTGCCAGAGGACGTTGAAAAACAGAACGGGTTTGGATATTATTGGCGTGTGGCATTGACGGAATTGAACATGCATTAGTTAATTTAGTTAACTTAGATTGAAAAATTGGAAATGTCAGCGTTACAGCTGTTCAAGTTAAGAAAAAGGGTTAATTTCTGATAGAAATAGCATAGCATTCATCTTCGAGTTGTATCGCGTTAAATCGGAATTTACTTTGATACGTGTATTTATTAATACCACAACAGGCTGTGCTAATATAGAACATATATATTTGCCGTATAGGACAGGTATTAATTGGTCACTTTCAATCCAGCCAGATTGTCTCAGATTTAAACTTTAACAATTGACTCATCTGTGCGAATTCGTTAGGGTAGGTATAAATCAGCTGGAAAAAGGCGCACTCGTAACGAAAATAAGGCTCACTGAATTCAAAAACGAACAATGTAGGTACCTATAACGTGAAAGTAATAGATTGGTCATCTATGATAAAACGTGCCAAAATTATCAAACTTTCACCTATTGCTAGTCCAATGTCTCTAAAATCCCAATATCGTTAATATTACATAGGTACTGATTAGCCCTCTTCAACGCAGACTCACTTTAAAGTAACGTCATATTATTCACAAAAATTCATAGGAATTACAGACTTTTACTTCACAGTACAGTATTTATAAAATGAAATTGAAATGCACCAGTTAATCTACCTATCTACATATATATATACATATACATATATATATATCATCTTTAATGTATACCAATGTTCTAGAAATTTCGGTTATAAAGCGTTAACTCGTAATGCGAATCAATTCGATTCTTGTTTTTAAAATACGATCCTTCGTGCCTTCCGACCAGTTTCAATAGTCGTCTCTACACCATAAATCTCCGTTTCGAAATCAAAGTATTCGACAGTTGCCGAAGTTCACAGTTGAAACGTCTTCCCGAAATCACCAAATTCTTCGTTCGCTTCGTTGGGCGAAGTTTCTCCACGTTCGGTGGCTCGGTCGTCGCGGAAAGTATATTTCTCTTTCACTTGAAATGTTGTGCGGGGATTGAAAAATAGAGAGAGAAAGAGATGGGAATCGCCAAGTCTGCAATTGACGTCGCAGCCTCTTGCAGAAAGCACTTCATCGTCGTTCGGTAGTCGTTGCACTTTCCGTTGACTGTGCAGGAAATTCGGTGGATGTTACAGAAGCGCGCGACTGATCGAAAAATTTGCTTGCAAGTCGTGGCACCATTGATACATGACGAACGCGAGCTGATTAAACATACCCTGCCGTTCATGAGTTATTCTTTCTGATGCGTGTTTTAATTCAAGAAACTTAGACCACACCTTACTATGGAAGCTTGCGAGAACTTAAAGTGACGCCGGCAGAAGCATAGAAGCAACGTGGCGGTTTGCAAAATGAATTATTTTTTGTGAGTATGTGAACCAAGTTGTGAGTGACACAAAATTTGAGTTTCGAGCCCCATCTCTTGCATAGCCCTTATGAAATAAACAAGCGACGACCAACTCAAGTGACGTTCTCTGACAAGGGCACATATCGATCCCAACACACGCCGATTTTTATGAGACTCTGCAGTTTTGCAGAATAGTGAAAAATAGTTGACACGTACTTTTTATTATCGTCAATCATCCATGTTGAAAATTTGGGGGTGGAAAACATATTTTCTGAAACTTTCTAAAAACTGAGCAGGAGATTGGATCTGTTTTTAAAAAACTCTCATTTCAAAAAGAAAAAGATTGTCAAATATGAAAATACATGCAACATATGTTTTCGACGCCCAACTTTAGGGTCTGTTTTCACTGCCTCATCATGGTCGATTGCCAATTCTGCAAATCTATAGATTCTCATCAAAATCAACCTGTGCGGGTTCGACATGTTCCCTTGTGAGATATCAGAAATCATGGTGCCCCCGTTCGTGTCACCAGTTTCCCACTTTGATTTTCTTGCGTTTGGGAGCGGAGGTTGGGGGAAGCCACGCGCACCCGGAAAAAGGTGTGGGCGAATGAAAGAAAGTGGAAGAAAGGAGAGGAGCGCGAACGACAAAAGGACGCATCGATCGGTCCGTCTCGTCGCGGGGCGACGCGGCGCGACGCGACGCGACGCGACGCGACGCGACGCGACGCTTTTCTGATTGCGAGCCAAGCGAAAGGAGGAGGCGACGCGAGGATCTAGACTGCCATATCCGCCGTTAGGCTGGAGGCTGGTCTATAAGCGACTCAAGGAAGAGCAGCCCTCGCAGATAGGATATTCTTGCGTCTGCTGGAATACCGAGCCCCCTTTTGTTCTAAACGTTTCGTTCCGTTTTACGTAACGCCGCACGTAGGTTGTTGCATAACGAGTATGAAATTGATTTTCCCATTGTGGAGATTCTGTTCACTGTTTATTATAAGCGGGCGTATTTTTAGTGTCGCCTGGGAAGAGGAAGTTATTATTCTAAAATTAGTGGCAAGGACAGTGTCAGCGAAAGGGCAGGGTTAGATGATGAAATGGGGTGGATTATTATTTCTTTGTTGTTTATTATTTACCATGTTTGTTTACGCGGATTTGTATCTAGAAATTAGAAATTTGATGGAGGTGTAACTTTCCTTTGAATTTAAAGGAATAAAATATTTCTGGAAAAAGACGCTGTGCTTTCAGTTTTGTGATCTTTTCAGGTGTTTCTTGGAAATGAAATGCTTTTACAATGAATTGCTTGTATTTTTCATGTATCGATTTTAATTTATTAATGCTAGAAGATGGCAGTTCGATAAATAATTTAAATTAATGCAGCGAAAGTCAGTAAGGGGACAAAGAAGTAACTTTAAAAGGGGACCGTCTGGTCAAAACGCTGGAAAAATAGGTGATTTTTAGGATTTTTTTTTCGAAAAAGTATACAACTTGCAGCAAAAAAACTTTATGGTCTTTCCTTATTCGTTCTTCAAGGATATAAAAACATTCTTTTTTCATTTTCCTATAATGGTTCGAATTTTACTTGGCTCTCAGTGAACTGTTGCAACAAAAGTGGCGTAAACGGTAGACAGTAGAACTCGACGTAGGATTGTCTGAAATCGAAAAACTAAAAATATTCTTACAGCTTATATCAATCGCTATCGCATCCGCCTTTAAGAAAGCAAATAAAGCAAATTGGCGATGTTTGGTACACATATGAACACAAACATGCAAAAAAGGGGGTAATTCTGCGCCTAAAAATGTTAATAACAAAGAACTATAACCTCTAAAATTCATGGTCAAAGGCTGATGCGATAGTGAATTCAATTACAGAGAAAATGCCACCAAGTTTTTTGGAATCGGTTAATAATTTCTTTTGTTATGCTGTCTACCGTTCGGAAACATCATGATTCGAGAAAAACGCGTTTAAAGTTTTACGCGAGCGCTGGGTAGCCGGGTTTACCCACGCGTTCGCCACTACTCAAATGCCTATAACTTCGGGAATTGTACGAATTTCAAAAAATCCTTTTTAACGCGAATTCTTAAAAGGTTGAACTTTTGAAAAATGAATTAAAAAAAAAAAGATTTTTTAGACCGTATGATTTTTAGTCCCCTTAAATCGAAGTAGACGGAACATTACGTTGCGTCTGACCAATGCAGTTTCGTACTACTTGCAAGCGAACTCGCGTCCACCTATTAACTGTCTATTATTAGATGAAAAATTATTTATTTAGTGTACATATTTAATACAGAGATTGCATTGAATGCAAAAAGTGAAATCTTGCCATTAATTTTCTCATTACACGCATAAAAGGGACTTCTCAAAGATTCATATCAAGTTTATCAATTTGCTGAGAAATAATTTTGTTTCATCTACATCCTCCATGTTTCACGTATTTCATACTCTTTTTTTCTGCAAATACATATAATATTAATGTAATAAGTTGAATAATTCGACCTAATTTAAAGATCTTCCTTGTAATTTAAAGATCTTCTTGTCGAAAGTAGTTACATAATTGCAGTAGAAACTAGAAACTGCAAGGTTTATCAAAGTTTTCGAAAGAAAAATTACCCAAATAATGACTGTCAATTATTCAATTGAAAATCCTTGAGCAGAAAAGGAAATTCGAGACGAACACTAACCTAATATACCTATCATACAAATTTCAGCTTACATTACACATTAAAAAGCAACCTTTTATTGCAATGCTTTCTCGTGGATTTATACCAGTCGCCCAGTGACCAATTTCACAGTTCTGATAGCGCAGGCATCTTCCGAACGTGACTAATTACCCAGTAATTTAGGCTCGAACCCATGGAAAAGAGGACCACGCACGTAAATCCGTATTTTATTGCTAGGTATTTGAAAATCGAAATCGCACATTGTTCGCGCGAAATGAAATTGGCCACCGTCCAATATCTGACTCTCCGCGGTGGGTGAGAGGCAGCAGCGAAAAATAATGCATATTTCATGGCCGTTCGAAAATCAAAATAACGTATTATCGAGGTCTATCGAAGAAAGGATCGAGGCGATCGGGATCGGTCGAGAAATTTATTTGCGGAACGCGCGAGTGAATTCAGCTTGTCGTTCGCACGAAAGCCAAGTAATTTAAACGTTCCGTGATGACAAGGCTTCAGAAACGCAACCGAACGTATAACTTCCATTAATTATCTTAACAATTTTGTATTTCAGGAAATACGAGTTTTATGAGGTCGACATTGTGCGAAGATATTTAAATTACAATGCAATATAACGTTTCAATAGAATTTTTTTCATATTTTTATCGTGTTGGAGAAATCCTGAATCACCCTTGCATATATATAGTATTTTCAACACTGAGCTCATCAAAAAAAGAGAGAATAGTATGTAAAATTTCATAGAGATTTGTAAAATATTTATTTTGTGTCATTTTATGTCGCAGAGAGTGGCTACTTTGTGTTATTTTATTCATCCAGCGATGGAAAGTTTCAGCGAGAAGGAAACTCGGGATAGTTCTGTGTAATGCGTGGAATAATAGTGGATCAGTACTTCTGTTGCAGTTTCACGTTCTTTTCACCGCAGACAATTTCTTCCAATGATGTTCCCCACTTGCATTACCGATGCATTGGAGCACCTCGCATCCACCTCGCTACAGTGCAGGCTATCGAAAGAGATTTGAAAGAACATTCGAAAGAATCTAGCAGTAAGACAATTGCAATGCTAATTTCCATTCCAGCGAACACTCGGTATCTGTATGCTCGTATATTATCAACGCTGGATACATTAAACTGCTAGCTAAACCCAACAACTTATAAAACAGAAACTTTTATGTCACGATTTACAGAATTTCCCTGAAAAATGGTCAAGTTACTTAAAAATCAGTTGAGTTCAATTTAAAATTCCGAAATCTTCAGTGAAAATTGAATAAAAAGGTTCAAAAGCTCCCTAATTAACATATTTCCTAAATAAAAGAGTTTAAAATCTTCCATATTAACCTTTTTCGTAAATAAAAAGGTTCCAAAGATCCCATATTAACATTGTTCGTAAATAAAAAGGTTCCAAAAAGTCCCATATTAACATAGCTCATTTACCTTATTATGTTATCCACTCAACGTAGTATTTTTCAACACACTGTTCGGTTTCTATTTAATAAAATTCTATGTTCCAAGTGTTTCTTGGTCTCGCAACGCAACAGCACCCCAGGGCCTACGGCAATTGCAATCCAGGTTCGATGGCATGACCCAAAGTTGCATGACATCTGCAAATTGCAAAACGCTCATCGGCTTTGCAACGCTGTTTCGTATATTTCGGCACGCCTTACCTGCGACGTGACGAGCTCCAACCCCGGCTCGAACAAAATTCTTGGCCATCCGGGGTCTGTTTAGGCAACGCAGATAAGCACGCCGCGCTTTATCCACGGTGATTCTCCCTCTCGAGCGTGGCACACTTTTTCCGCGCGATATTTCAGCCCAGCCCGGTCTTAGGAGTGCAATGTGCATGGTAGCTCGCCGCCCGAAACGAGCGTCGTGTCGGTTCTCCTGGGTCGTCATCGCCTAAGAGGCTTACCCTGCTGCATTCCCTTCGCCGATATAACCGTGGAAAAAACAGTCGGCCGAGGAGATTCCAGGCTCTACAGCTCTACGGCTCTACGGCTCTACGGCTCTACACTTCCGCCCGAGATAGCTCCCTTTCTACTCTCGGCCGAGACAGCATACACATATTTAAATGAGATTCGCTGGTCGAAACGTGTTTGAGTTAATGTCCTGAGATCTTTCTTTTGGATTGCGGTGCTAGTGCCGTCGATATGATAGATGTGCCTGGGAACGCGATTTAATGACGACAATTAACGTAATGCTCGGTGTCGTGAGGCGGGGCCGTGTTCATTGTCTTATTGTTAGAGGAATGCGCGAACTCGGGAGCACTAATTGCGCTGAAATTTTCTGTATAGTAATGTGGTAGACGCGTGTGGTGCGTTAGGTATAGGTAATTGTTTCAGGAAATTGAGTTCAAGGGTTTGTTTTTAAATCGCTTTGGTAAGTAGGTACGTGTATGCGCAATTCACTAATTGCATAATGTTGGTTTTTTTCAATGGCGGATAAAATGAAACCTATTTGCGTTTTATAAAGTTGAAAAATAACAAAACTGTTCACATTTATTGGAATGAGCGCGTAGGATAAATGCACCATTTGGGGCCAGTTTAAGGTATTATACCAGTTTTGTCCACATCATAAAAAATATAATATATTTCCGTGTAAGCAATAAATGTAACCTTATATTTCTGGCGATACACTAAACAAAATATTTATGATGTGAAATTCCCCACATAATCTCGTAATGCTCGTCTGCAGGCCTCTCCGCCACCCTTTGAAAGCACCCTGCAATTAAACTATCTAACACACGAAACTGCCCCGAACGAAATATGAAATACCAAAGCACAGATCTCCACGCCATCCCACCGCGGAAACTCTTCGCGCGAAGTAAGCAGCGACGAATGAACACCGTTTTAACGGGAACACCTCGACTGGGATATCCTATTTGCCTAATTTCGAGGAACAGAGCCCCGTGAACCGAATCCGCGGGAATGATTTAATTAGGACGTTCAATTAGAACACATCAGCGGCCCCGCTGGGGATCGTCCGCCGTGCCACTCGAACGGGCCGGGCGGGCGCCCCCCTTATTTCCTTCGCTTTTCCGTTTAGCGGAGTGCGAGTAATCGTTCCGCCAGCGATGAAAGATCTCGGTAAGCCGCCGACAGGATGCGCCAGATATCGCGGCCTAAATGCGTGACAGTGATTTTCAGTGATTTTCATGAAATATTGAATATCTCCGTCCGACCGGCCGATTAACGCACTGCCACGGGGACACGGAAAATTGCGTAATACCCGACATTAGCGGTAATACCTACGTTCCACCGAGCCGGCGAATGTCCTCGTACCGGTGCTTTTCAGCTCGTGCGGTTGCGGACCAATCGTTCCCCTTTGCGCTAACGAGTGTAACGGCCCTTTCACATCGGACACTTGCATGGATCGTAGTCGGTGTTTTATTCACTGGAAGGGATGAAGAGAGCTGTGGGAAATATTAGTCTGGTGTGGAGGGTCCTAATAATGGAAACTTGAACGTGGCTATTAGCAGTTTAGGTGGCGCAAGGTTTGGAAAACTGCCCCTTGAAGTAGGCTAGGCCTTTAAGAGCGATCGGCTCTGCCGAGGAAGTTGAGGAAGTTTAATCCTACATTGTTCATTAAATCTTCGTGAGAGCAATATTCTCGTGCACTCTCATGTAGGTACATGAAAACGCACCGACGTGGTTTAGGACAGGTATAGTGGAGGAATTCTCTTCACCCAAAATTGCAGCATTAAATTCCAATCGCAGGATGTATTTATTCCTCCCATATCCCGGTAATTTTCGAACGAATCGGAATCTCTGTCGCGTGACGAGGCATCTGGCTAACAAATCGTCTACAGGACAGTACACGAAGCTAATAAAACGCACGAGATGACGGCTGGTCGATTCGGAAAGTTGGGCACGGTGGCCTATTTTCGCGTGAAAAGCATCGATAAAAGTTGCTGCATGTTTTCGAGTGTCTGTCGAGTATTTTTATAATCCTGCCCCCCATTGGCCGCGATACGAGATGACGATGTAAATTCGCGAATGCCAGCGACGCTTTTGGCTCGAATGGCCACTTTAAAATGATACTCAGAAACCATAATCGTCTATCACGTGTATCTTTATACGCGCGATGCATCATACGTGATAGAGCTATCTTTGACCTTCTCGTCCTACCTTCGCCTGTCTTCGTCTAGGTACGCGGCGTGCCATTTTTCTCGATAAAAGTTGCTGGAAATACGAGCGCAATAACGACAGAGATAAACTGGTCGCAAATAATGGCGAGGACGTTAATAAATAACGGGAGTATTCGTGGTGCGAGCAGAAAAGCTCAGTCCGAGTTTAGCGGTTCTTAAGCGAACAGGCTCTGCCAACAGAATGGCACGCTGAAACTTCGAAGATGAGATATAATATTGTGTGCACGTTCGTTGAACTAGCTGAGCAATTTTATTATTCCAATTTGGGGTGGTCGATGTTTGGTGTTTTATACTGCTTTGAAGATGTATCTATAAACGTGTTGGAGGTGGAACACTTTGGGGCTTGATTGTTTAGAATTTGCAGGTCGAATTGTGTTTTATTGTACCTTATAGTTACTTTCGGTTTAGAGTTTAGCTTCAGAAGGGTGAATATTTTTCATTGATGAGGGGTATTGCGTGGCGGAGAAGAAAGAGTACCTAATCGTTAATGGAGTTGCTGGTTTTTAAATTCCTGGGATTACAGAAGCTTCATTTGCCTCTGGGAAGATTATCATTTGCCCTGCTTTTCATTATTTTTATTCACGTACTTAAATATCATCATTATCTTTTCTTTTCACTACTTTCATTGGCCTACCCAAAAATGATCACTTTCCCTCTTTTTCATTATTTTCATTAATCTTCCAAAATAGATTACCATTTCCCCCTTTCCAAAAATTTTCGTTAACCTCCCCAAAGATCATAATTTCCCACATTTCACGCTACACCTCCTCACATCTCCAAAGATTATAACTTCCCCCGGTCTACGCTATCGCCCCGTGCCACCCGTGCATCCCGAACTCCCCTTATCGTTGGCAAATCGCACAGGAACGCGACACCAATTACAATGAGCTGAGATAACAAGCATGGGACAAGAACCATTCCACCCGTTTCATTGTACAGCTACAACGCGCACTCACGCACACATATACGCGCCTCCATTGTAAAACTGCAGCGAGGCCGTAGTAACGGGACAACAATCGTGACAATTATTATGAAGATCGCACGGGTTAGCCCCCTTAATCCTTGGAAGAGATCGCTTGGCATCGGGGAGCCCGCTGCAGCTTCCGTTTCGAAGTTAGTTCCGAAGTTTAGGTCATTGGGGGATTAAGTTTTCGCGCTGTCTGGATTATCGTGCCTTCGTTGCGCTGCGCGCTGCGCTGTTTCCCCCGTGCACAAGCATTTGTTTCTGGGAAGAGGGTAATTGGCACGATTGCCATGCTACGCGTCTCGAATCCCGAAAGTTAGGGCGCAGGCAAACAGAGCTTCAACCGGGGGACAAGCTCGCCCGTTTTCGGCTAGAATTCCGTAACACCAATTCCACCAAGCTTCTGCAGAGAATTTTCGGCAACAGTAACAAGGTAACGTATGATTATTTTGTGAACACGGTGACATTTTTAGTGGAGCTGGGGAGTATCAATGTACAGAGAATAGTAAACAGATCTATTAATCTACGGTGTTTGAAATTGAAATTCTAAATGTTTTAGCTATTGTAATAGTTTCTTCACAGTTTGCGTGAGAAGACAACAGGCATTTGTAAATTTGGATCTTAGGGAACTAACGGGTACTTTGAGTAATACTCAGAGCACCTGAATATAATTATTAAAAATTCGTCAACTTTAAAACTGTTTCTATTTTCCAATTAATATCTCTGTGAATCTTGTCGAGTGACTTTTCAGTCGATTCGTAGTGCATAGCTTGTTCTTTGGCTGTAATTTAGAATCTAGAATCTAGAATCTAGAATCTAGAATCTAGAATCTAGAATCTAGAATCTAGCCGATGGTTGCCATCGAAAATATCAATTCCAGACCTGCCGCTTTCGCTTGGTTCACTTCCAATGCCCCCTTCGTTTCAAGTGTCGAGGTGGTCGTTAAGCGTGAATGGCTGGAATTGAAAGGGTTAATTCACTGTTATGATTCATGAAATCGGTCTGCCATGAACTGGCTTCATATTCGAGACGCTCCGCGAGAGATAATGCCGGATTCTGAAGGTACTGTGCGGTAAGGCCACATAATAGATCGCATTCAGAGCTACCCGCTGGTGAACTTGAACCATAGCACTTAACAGTTTTGCGTGATATTCTCGTTCTTTTACTGTTGGAACAAATTTCCACGTCTAATAGACCACCAATATCAATTTTCTTGGAAGCTTCTCTTTTACCATGATACTGTGGCAAAGAATTTTAAATGACATGCTTAAGTATTTTGCGAAATAAATATACTTTGATGTGGGCAAGAATTAGGTGCAACCACTTTGCTCCTTTATTTGAATCTACCTTATTACACGTGTCTAAGAACTAACTTGGAAAAAGTAACCTTATTTTATGCGAGGATTAAAGAATAGTTTCAGAATGATTTTTTATTTTGGGGCCACAAATGAAATGTTATATTTGACTGTGTTGTTACTGATAATGAGTGGCACCGTGTAATTAAGGTTTTAGTAAGAAGAGCACAAACAATCCAAATAAAATATTTTTATGTTTATGTTTGCTTTTGAATACTACGAGTCCAAGCAAACCCGAGTTTAACGCACAGTTAAAGAAATAAAATCAGAATAATTTCAAGAAACACTTATTCGAATTTAAAATAAAATAACGTACATATTTGGTTAGTATCTAAATAACGAAGTAATTAAAAAAAATTCAATTGGTCCGAACGACATTCGCAACAGAACGCTGTCCAGGTATGCTTACGAAACTGATTGCATCTCACCTGAAAAGATGTTCCATTGTAGCGTGAATGTTTGACAGCTACAGCCTAGCCGGTGGAACGGGCGAGCTGTTTCACAGACGTGCAGTAAAGGGTGGGCGTTATCGCTGAAAAGTTGCCTGAAAACGAGTAATTAAAAGTGATAACGTTTTGTGCGCCAGCTGCTCGAAATAACGCTTTTTTTACAGCGTGGAATTAAGCGGGGTAGGTGAGGCAGTGCAGTGCGCCAAAGTGAAACCGCGCAGAAGTTGAACGGCCGGGGGTTTACGTGCTTAAATATGATGCTGGGAAAAAACCGAGGACGTCTGAAATTTTGTAAATGAAGGGAGTCGCCGCGGCAACATGGCGCCGTTGGCAGTGAAACAAACACGGTAAATAGAACGAGAACGTTGCGAACCACGGCTATCGTCGCGAGGGCCTGCAACGTAATTGCGTTAAATTTATAGTAATTACATAAACGCAGCTTGGTTGTGTAATTGTCGTCGGCGCGAGGATACAGTCGCATGAATACGTTAAAGTAGACTTCGCGGCGCGAAATACAGGAAGAGCGAGTGTCTTTTTCGTTTGTCTCGGGGTAAATTTTAATTAAAGCGGTTATCTACGGGCGCTTTCTTAATTGGAACGCTTATCTGGCAAAAAATGTGTATTCGAGTCACGTGTCGAGTGGTTTTCTTTGGTAACGGGTTCTTTGCGTCGTTCGGAGGTAGGAAGGGGAGGATTTTACAGGTTTGGAGTTTCTGAGTGGGGCCGAAATTTGGAGGAGCAGGGACTGTTGGTTTATTCAAATGAAGTGGGGAATTTTTGTTCCTCTGTTGCTGAAGAGCTTTAAGGAAAGAGAAGCGGAATCGTAAGGAATTTTTATTAAAATTGTTGTTTCACTTATGGCATAGGCCATAGCTAACATCAGATGGTAGAACGTGGCATCAAATTAATGGAAAAAAATATTTACCCGACTGAATATCCTAATTGTATTCATTTCGCAAGAAATATACTTAAGGTGTCTGAATATTCTTTTAAACCTGTAAGTACACATTGTTTCTTAGAAAATTGATTAGACTGTAAATACATATTAGGTATACTACACAAGAATTATTTGCATCATCGTGAATCGAAATTAGTATTCTCATATAATATTTGGTGAAGAGAGTGCAAGGATTGTACAAAACGAGCGATTGTAGCTATTCATTCCATGGTAGAAAACGCTAAATTCACCGCCATATCAACATGGACACCAAAATTAACTCCCATTAAAAAAATATCTGAATTCCATGTTCCATACATTAAAACACCTCCAAGTTCCTAAACATTAATACCCTCAAATTTTCACTTTCACTCATTACCAAAAATAGGTACCGAAAATTGTCCAACCCTATGTCACCAAATACATACGTCGTAACAGTTCTACTTCTCCATCTCCAAGCGGCCCCTGTGTCCGCCATTATTTGAGTTCGCTCGTCGCGGTGCCCCGTCACATTTGCCCAGCGCAAACGGACGTACGAAATTTGCGAAAATTTCCGTTCCGCGAAACTTTACGCATAACGACTCACGCTATTTGACTACGAACACCCCCTTCCCCCTCTGTGTGTATTTCTGCGTGTAATCTCGCGGCGACAATGCCGCGCACGCGCGCGTCGGGATATCGTTCAGCGACATCAAAGGGGCACGGCGAAGAAAGCAGGGAAAGAATGAAAGCCGGATGAGAGGTCGGGCTTATCCGTGGAACCGGCGAAAATTGCTGCTCTCCTCTCTCTTGCTCCATTTATTACGTCAGAATTGAACGCCACCGAGCGAAAATGCCGCGGGCTGCGGGCCGTGGACATGAAAGGCGAGGCTAAACAGAGCGATAAGAAGAGGAAGTGCCGAGGTACACGCAGCCTGGGCCAGGGCACGGGAGGAAGACGCGTGTGCACGCGGGTGTTTTGTGGTCGCGTTGCTTCTTCAATTCCGTAGTGCATTGCAGTCGATTATTCGATTAACGAGAGAGAACCTGCAAGCACCGCGGGAGTGAGGTGGCCTCGCGTCGATGTCGACTTACCCCCTGGACCAGCGACCACACGGCAAGATGGAGTATTGTGCCGAGGACAAAGGGGGATGAGAAGATGGAGCTGTCCGAGCGAGCTTTTCTGGGGACGCTGATGCGACGTGGTCGAAGAACGTATTCCTGTCACAAGTATAATAAGTAACTCGCATAACACTTATGTACACTGCGATCAACACTAATTTAGATTATTCTTCCGATTAGTAGGGTAGACCAGGGCGAATCGGATCACTTTGTGTTTGACGGTAAAAAAATAGTTTAACATTAAAAAAAATAATTTTTCATTATATATTCGTGACCAGTACGTCTTTGGCTTGAACTTGAATATATAAAAATTGAAATTAAACATACAAATCTTTCGTTTATTAACAAAAAACGAACAAGTGAGAAATATCCGATTCGCCTCGAAACTTGGGGCGAATCGGACCATCCAGAAATTTATGAAAAACTAAAATTTGCATAACAAAATCTTTAGAATCAACTTAAACAAATCGGATTTAATGACAGTGAAGTCAAGTGACACTGCACCGTACACAGATCGGAAGGATATTGCCGTTTTTTGCCGCCTCTATCAGCACAATTCTCGTGGCACCACTCTTCTCAGACAATCTTTTGAAAATGCACGAATTCATTTTTCACCGCAGTAAATACAATGCCATCTTCTTAAAACCATTAATTTATTTATTTTTTAGTCATTGTTTTAGATTTAATTTTTATCACAGCTTTCTTTATTTTTTTTTTGACACCATGATGACTGATTGCTCTCTTTTATGTATCTACGAACCATCTGTATATAAGCAATTATCATATTTATAATCATAAAAATACTGAAATGATAAAAAAAAGAGTGATCCGATTCGCCCCAAGTAACGTGATCCGATTAGCCCCATATATAAGTATTTCAAAGATTGTAGATTGCATAAACATATAGTGATATAATAGTCTAAAATACATGCAATACTAAACTTGGACACCGTGCAAACTAATAACAATCAGCACATTTGAATTTTCATGCTTACTTTTTATTTTAAATACGAAATTGCAGATTACGTAGGTTAGATACGGACCAAAATTGTAACGTTCGCACGTAACCATCTCACTGAAAACGTATGCCAACTCTAAATAATAACTTAAAACAATTGACGAGCTATTGCAGTAGGTGCGGGGGAGAGGGGCGAGGTACTACGAACGATCGGAATGACCATTTCTATCGCGATGTAAGCAATATGGCCTAAATTCTTATTTTGATCCGATTCGACCTGGTCTACCCTATTTGTAATATTTGGATTATGGACTTAGGGTGTTTTGGTGATTTCAGTTTGAATTGCGTTTAAATCCGGTTTAATGGGTATTGCCACGGCCGTCTCTAGTACTTACAGGCCACGCCCTACGATGTTGCAACACCGCATTTCGAACAACCATCAGTCCGATGACTATGTTCCGACCGGTACCAGAGCCGGCCGTGGTTGGTTGCGTTTCATTCAAATAGGACTGATGACAGCGTTGCCATTTTGACTAGGTGGTGCCCTGTACTAGAGACGGCCGTGTTACTGCGTGTTGATGGTGCATATTTCGAGTGAAGGGAACGGACAGTGATAGAACGTGGCTTCAGCTAATCGTTCCGGAGATACATAGTATTTTCTAATGACAAAGACTTTGGAGCTTTATGAATTATGATATACCTAATTCAACTGCCAATTTTGAATTACTGATTGTATGTAGGATTTTCTAAAAGTATCAATCGTTTTAATTTGACTCACTACTATAAAACCTGAATCACCGGGCCGATTATTTGTGAAACCACGTTTAATACAACTTTGAACCTTATTAGAGTTAAAATTACTTAGAAAATATTGCATTTGAAGAAGAGGCAAGGAACAGATTTCTTTTTGTGACATCGTGAGCTACTTTCATGTACCAGATGAGAAGCGCCAGTAGGAACGCCCAATATTCGATCAGACGCCGACTAGTAGTTGAGGTCGCGGATATCTGTAACGCTACATTTCATATTCTGACATACACGTATATGTACTATGTCGCAAACGTTAATATCAACGATATGAATAATTCTTCTGTGATTATAATATTTCTGGGTCTAACAAATTTAAAAAAAAAAACAATGTGTAGTTAATGTGTCGCAACTCGCAAGTTCATCTTTCGTATTTATCATAGGTAATTGAAATAGGAAAAACAGCAACACAACGGAGTGATCTTATTTTTCAATCGATAAACTTACCTTCATCTGATATTTTAATATTTTATATGTCCACTGGTGTTGAACGTTGTCTTTAGTGGCGTTGAAACTGATTTTACGAACTGTTCAGTTCTGTGAATTTTCGAACAAGGGTAGACCAACGAAAGCTTGATTATAACGTTACAACTGTCGCTCCATAAAAAATTTAGTGACCGTGTAATTGTATTAGGATCCCTTTGACATTTTTGATCGAAGGGTCCTCGATTTGGGTCACCCTACACAAACACGTAATAACACGCCTGTGTGACCTAATTCGAGCAATAAGATGGCAAGGAAAAACGAAGTGGTGTTCTCAACTTTGTAAATACTGAAATTTAATTGACCTCGATACTTCATTGCAGTGATATTAATCTAGAAATTCCATAAATTCTGTTTCCAACTTCTAGAGTTTTAAATGATTTATATACCCAAATATTTATTCACAATATTCACAAGAAATATTATTACACACGCAGCGTTGAAAACGGTACTCTTTCCTCAAAGAAGAATTCACGAAGTAATTTTAAAGTCGGATCTGAAACCCTAAACAACCCTTCTAAAAAACTATGCGAACCACGCCCGAATAATTATAGTTTCTGCTCAGAAAAAAAAACCTGTAGCACTCGTTTCATTTTTGTTGGTAGAATGTCGCCTTTCCCAAGGATTTCTGCATGTCTGGAAGCATGCTTCTCGATAAAATCGGGCAGACGTGTGTAAAAGAGGTCAGGGATCGAGAGGATTAATTGTTCTTGAAAGCTCTCTCTCTCCCACACCCTCCGGTCCTCTCCTGGCCTTCTTTTTTCGCATAATACCCCGTGAAAGGTAATTAAGGGAGACGAAGATGACGTATGTTTTCCCTGTGAGAATGACCCGGCTTCTTTTCCTTTGGAATATTTTTAAATTCGAGCTGCGCCTCCTCTGCCTCGCTAACGACCTCGAGATTCCTCGTTAAGATCTCGAGATGGTGAACTTGCCTGGGTGGAGGTTTCGATCACTTCGTGGACGCCAATCGATCATCAAACCCTCGCACTCTACACACGGTGGAAAGTGGGATATTATATCAGTTCAGTTTGAGATGGCAAGGTTCTAGTAGGTACTTGTAAAATGCAAGTGGAATTTTTTGATGAATCGTAATACTTGGCGAGGTGTTCTAATTAACTTTTCCATTATGTTCTATTTCATGTTTCATTTTAATTTTCTGTTTTATGTTTCATTGGTGGTAGAATTGAAGATTTTTTTAAAAGTTAGTTTCGTGGTTTGATAGAACATGTATTGGAAATCCACTAGGGAGAATTCATACTGTTTGTACTTAATAGAATTGTGTATAATAATTCATATTCCAGGATCAGGTAAAGAAGTTTTTATTATTGCAATCTAGAAGTTTGTGCTTCTCCTATATTCTTCTATATTGCCATTTATTTTATTGGCTGTCCACAAATAGGTAGTTTCCAATCTTCAGTCTTTCCTTATTACCATTCCGTGTCATCTATGTATTTCCTACACAAGTTAACAATAAATACATATACCTATCCACTATTCACCTTTCGTTCTCGATCACTTACCAACGTTATTCTCTCCTTACAGCAATTGATATTTAGAATTCTAAATACCATATTTTATATTGCAAAGATGAATGAAAATAGACCCAGACACAAATCTAAAATTCCACCAGTGTTTACACTACGCCACTATCTATACTAACCCCACTAAATTTTAAACTACTCGAGCTTACCAAGTCCAGACCACCCACATTCACTCCTCCTTTCACAGTAATCACACATTCTAAAATGGTAACCTTGGAAAAAATAGGTCGTAGTAGAACTGAATCGTGACAACTCTGTTCCACTCTGCTCCACTCCCATCTACGATTCGACGCAGCCTGTGTACGTATAATGTATGTATGTACCTGGAATCAGACATGGGGCACGATAAGCGCAAAATACCGCATGAATCGTAAATTTCCTAGAACTAGGATGTCCGGATCGCGGTGGTCCTTGATGGAGAGCCGGGACGTGGCTAGGCAGATAGTAGCCTGCCTTCGTTCGCCTATCTGCCCGTGCTGGTACGATAGCGAGCCGTGCCGTGTCGTGTCAAAATTGGCAACAGGTGGACGTCTCGGTCTCGTGCTCGTCTCGTCTGCATTTGCTTACAGCTGCACCGCTGTCGCTCCTGCTCGCGGACGATTGCGATTTCATGAATCGCGGCCATACCAATGGGTCCGCGGGGAAAATAACTTCGTAACGGGACGGCAGCAACGCTCTGTAATAATTTAGCGTTAAAGGTCCCTCGGCGATTCCTTTCACGACTTCCCCGTCGGCGGGCGCGGAAAGTGGGCTGAGCGTCAAGGTCCTTCGTGGTATGAGTTTCCGGTTATTTGTATTCCGAGGTGTACTGTTTAGACTTTAGACAGTGAAAGTTGTGATTCGTGTTTGGAATCAATCGTGTCGAGTTGGGTTGATGATGTATAGGTACATATGTGGGAGGTATTGCTATTGGTATTGGAACTTGTTAATGATTTGTCTTTGGGGAAGGTTGCAATTCGAGTGATGAACCGGAGGAAATTCTTTCCGCTTCGAATACTTTGTAAGTATTCTATAACCATAATTGATGGCTTCAAAAATGTAAGCTACGTAAATAATGTCTAAACTATTAACCTTTAGGAAATCGACAAAGCCCCAAAGGGGGCTTTGGGTGAGCACACTATTTAAAAATTATTTATAGTACCTATAAATACGTATGTATGTGTTAGTGCTCGACTGTGTTTCAATGTATGTTCGACTATAAATTCGTTCTGTTCAAAACAACATACAAAATACGACAAAATAAAATAATTCCTGAAACAACACAAATATCACGGTTAGGCTTCACAACAGTGTCACCAAGTGTCACCACTTATTAGGCAGCCTCGCCTTTACTCTCTTATCTTATCGGCTACGCCATCTGTAATATTAGGTTTCTTCTTGCATTTTGAGTAATAAAGCCGTATAATAATAATAATAATAATAATAATAATAATAAATATACCAAAAATAATAAATAAATAGATACATGAAAAAAGGGAAAGAACTGAAAAGGAAAAGATGATATGAAAACTTTCTACATCTACGCCGTTAGCTCTGGGTAACGCTAAAAGAAAGTTCTCTAAATTTTGGTATGTGTTCATTCGTTTAGGTCAGGCGATTTTAAAAAGTGTGCCAATACTTTTTTTACACACTGTATACATATAGTGCCGAGAAAGACGTAGTTCTACGTGAAAAAGCCGGTCCCCTCAAGGTTAAGTTTCATGGTTTCTGGAATATTGGAATATTCAGTGCCTGGCCGTTATAATTTCACTCGAAGGTTTCTAGCTACTTCCTTTTATACCTTCTACTTTCTTAATACAAACAGATCTCCCCGGAGTTACAGATATCAAACTTCAATCAACTTAACAATTTTGAAAACGGAATCCCGCGAGAGGTACAATATCCCTGAACGGTTACAGAACCAAAAAGTGCTCTCCGATTTCAAATTTCCTAAACTCTATCCTATCCAATATAAATACCATTAAATCTCTAAATTCCTGCAATTCCTGGAATGTCAGATCGATTGGCCTATTGGAAAGACAAGTCGAGCTTTCGCTGAAAGGATATCGGTAAATGGGTTACAGTGCTGAGTGCTTTGCAAACAAAAACGCATTATTCTTGGATTTGCAAAACGGGATGGGGTTTAGCGGGATTTTATTTCAGCGGATGTGTAACTAATATTCTGGATGCATCGGATCGGTATTCTCTGGGATTCGCAGTGTGGGCGACAATGTAGCCGATACATAGGGTGTACGTACATATCGTTGAATAATAGGCTTCTTGCAGCGTCCATTTATAAATTGGACGAGTAGGACAATATTTGGTTGCTCGTGATACGTTACAAGGGCACAGAGCTACGCGGGTTATTCGCAATTGGAGCTGAGTGGTCGGTTTGCTTTTAAGTTAATTGCGGAACCGTGTTTCCTAAATTAAAGTTGTTGCTACACTTTTACAGGAACGGCCATTAAGGGCGAAACTGTCGCGCGGCGCGGCGGAACGTTTTTCTTTTCCATTTCGTTAATTTCTAATTTCTGCTTCGGCTCCTTCGTCTCGTTATGTTCCTCGCGTTTTCTGCTTGTATCGAGCTCTGAAATATGCGGGTTTACTTTTACATTTATTCAACATTTGTCGGGAAATAAGAAGAGCGCATATCTAGGTCATGATAGATATATTTTACTAATGACCTAATAAATACTTCATGCGATGAATCATTAATTACCGTACAAGTTGCAGATTTTGACTAATTATTGAGACATTGGTTTGTGATTGGCAATATTCTGTTTTAAGTAAGGAAGTGTGGCCTGCCATGTGCACTTTGTTCGTTGCTGTTCTGTGTTGCTTTTTGAAAAATAATCCTGGCCCCGATAGATCTTCGTCTAATTTGAGAAATATACGAAACAAACAGCTGGAATATAGTGAGCATTCATTTTCCAAAGTTATTGGTAGCAGTAGTATCTAATAAAATTCTCATATCTGTACAAATATCCAATAAAGTCGGTTGAGCAGATATCGATGTATTACCTTGTGGCAGTAATTGGGCGTGTATTGAAATACATTTACGTTATTATTGGAAAAATGCGGATTTTGTTAATACGTATCGATTTCGTACGAGACACATTTTAATTAAGACGGATAAATTAAACTAACGAGCTTGCTGAATATTGACGTTCCAAATAATTCAGGTTTTTGAACAAGATGAAATTAAAATTCTATGAATAACTATTTTTTAAAATAATTTCATGAATAATTCCGAATACTCTCGTTCTAACTACCTCCAATAAATTACTCTACCACAAGAAGGACCATGAGGATAAAAACGGTTAAAGCCTGAAATAAAGACGATAATTAGAAATACTAAAATTATGTATAACAGCGCTGTCCAGCGTAGGGGCCCCTCACGCGCCAGCTTCCCCTTCCAAACTTTGTCTCGCACAACGTGCCTTCCGTTGTCAAGGAGACCGCGCGACGCTACGAAGACTTCCACGACGGGCTAGCCGGGCAAGCGTCTTCGCGGTTAGCGTCGCGCGGTATCCCTGACAACACGGACGAGAGTGGGAGAACCCCAATCTGACGCGGGAGCGACCTTGGACGGCGCTGATGTATAATAAGATGTAGAATAATTAGTAATAATTATTTAATGTTTCAGGTAGTACCCCAGACTTGTTACCAGCTCTTCTTCTTATCCACGGTGACTCTTATTCGTGGGGCGCTGGAAATTCCTTCGACGGAACAGCGTTGGCTGCTTATGGACGTCTTATCGTCGTTTCCATTAATTTTCGCCTCGGCGTGCTCGGTGAGTTAAGAAAATATATTCTCCTTCCTTTGCACAGTATTTCTTTCCTCTGCCTTCGTTGATTCTGGCGTCCCCTCTTCAATAGAACAGCCACGAGATGTTTATGTTAAGAAAGTCAACAATTGTGTTCTTAACTTGCATTTCAGCTGAGAATTGACCGCAAAAGCAGTGAATTTTGTCTAGAAATATGTAAACAAATGATAAACGTTAGTCCCATTATTTAATCTTAGGAGCATAGGTATTGTATATTGTATAGTGTACAAGAAATTTTAAATTTCAATTTCTGTTTCCACGATTCAGTCATCATACTAAATAAGAATAAATGCCCGAATACGATGGTATTTATTTTGCAGGTAGAATTATTAATAATATCAATTATAAACATTTTATACAGAGTAAATACTGTTGTGCTTCAATTTACTCTATGAATTGCGGCCAATATTAGTATAGTAATACAATTACCTTCGTCTCGGACAAACATTCCTCTTAACCACTGGAATTTCGAATTATACAATAAACATAGATGAACACTATAATATTTGGCCACACTTTCAGATTTTCTCACAGAAGTTCAAATTACAAAGTCCTTAAACTCCTTCGAGTTAAACTTATACCTACTTAAAATGTGTTGGCATTTGGAGAGCAGAAAGGGCGAAATGAGGAGAAAGCTCGAAAATGTACAGAAATGGAGACGAAGTTGCACGCAGGCAGCTCTCGAACGAAATTCCAAAAGTTCCGGCTCGTTACGTTCGATTTTCTTGCACTCCATTCGCTGAAACTATGACGTTCCTGTTTATCTTATTCCCTCTTCCCCCTCTTCCCCCTCTTCCCCCTCTTCTCTCGACAATCGGCCTTCTTCCTCAACTTATATTAAATCCGTAACAATGGTTTCAAGTTGGAAGTCGGTCAGCGGCCGCTACGTTCTTCCAGAGAAGAAATAGCTAATCGATGCAGAAAAAGTTCTGCGCTCCTTCCCACACAGAGAAAGACAGTGGGAGATAGAGAAAGGAAAGGGGGAGGGGTGCAAAAAGAAAACGAGAAAGAATGGAGCAGCCGCCTAAATTCCTTGGCAAGAAGAATAGCCTTTTTCAATCTTCTCCCTTCGAGTTGGCTCACGCTTATTGCAACACTGTCTTCCGGTTGCGTTTACCTCTCTCTAAATTATGCTCTACATAGGACGCCTCAAAACTGGCGGTCCAACCCGAAAGCAGGCAATTCTACGCGAAAAACTAAGACGCAAGTGTGGAGTAACATTTTTTCCATGTGAAGCTTTATTTTCGAGAAAATCAATGTTGAAGCTTCATCGACTACTTATCCCTAAATCTAACAAATATCAGTTTAAACTCTCCGTAACGCTGCTCGGAGTTAGCACATTAGACAATGAAGGATGAACTGGGAAACAAAAGTATTTTTTATACATGGATTATTTCTTTTTTTGAATCGTGACATTGGTAGCGATTAGAAAGAGGAAAGCAACGAGAGCTGGGTTAGATCTATAGCCAAATCCATTAACACTTTAAGTGGCGCAAGGTTTTGAGTTATCTTTACCCTTCAATTCATGTGAAATACATTTTCATCAATTCATTTACCCTCCCATAATTCAGTTAATCAAAATATTTTTACTAAATCATCAAATCATACGTTTAATCTTCAATTCATATCTTCAAGTCGGTCAGATCCTCCGGTGTCGCTTCTGTCAATAAACTTTTACTTAACAACGCTTTCGTTATTTTCCAAAATACATCAACGCAAAGTCACGGCAAGACGACTCACCTCCTTCCGAGTTTCTGCTCTTCCTTGCACGAAATTTTTTTGAAGCGATGTGCACGCAAGAAAAATGTGATGATCGTGTTCTCCGCGTAGTATCTTGTTCGTGGGAGAAAAGTTGAAGGAAGCAGAAAAAGACGGTATTGTCCGGCTGGATCCACTTCTTGCTTGGAGGGAAGCTTTTGTTTTGAATTTGCGTCGGTCGTTTACGAGGGAACGAGGATTCTTTTCCTCCCTGTACGAGATTAAACTTTTAATTATCCACGGTCAGTACATCCTAAGTGGTTTTCACAGACCAATTCAGAAGTTTCAGGTTCGTTCTTGAGAGACAAGAGGATGGGAATTAGGAGGGGGAGCTTTCTGTTCGTTAACGAGCGCAGCGCGCATTAGAAAAAGGGGGATTTAGATAGCTCGCTTCTGCTGCGGTTCTGGTTATTGGGGCATGCGAATGTTTGTAATTGGAGGCCTTAAAGAAAGTCACTATTTACAGTGAGCAACACTTTGTTACTCGCGAATCCGTCCTAAAGGAATTTTTAGTTTCCTGTTTCGCTTCTTTCCTCTACCGTGCTTTCTTAGCTCTCTGTTCTGCTTGATCCTGCTTGCAATTTTTACCTTTCCTTTTATCATTCTTCTAGCTCTGCACTTCTCTGTTTCTTGCGCGTTTGAATTTTCTACGTTCGAAAACAGTTCAGTTAATTACATAGAAGAATTAGGGAGATCTTGAGATCCGAAGTGTTTGAGCCTCGAACTTCGATATATAATTTTAAATATCGAAGTGTTTCCAGTTTCATCATTTTTTCGTTCGCGTTGTAAACTTCTATTTGGAGAAAGAAGCAAGTTGATTCGTTAATATTGAAGTCTCCTATCTAACCCAAACCCTTATTATTCTACAGTCCGTTTATACCCACCTACCCCTACGTTCTAAACCAAATCTATTTAAAACAATGTTGACATGTATCGTGACTTTCTCTGTTACCGAAATTTCTCAATCAGTAGCAGCAGTATTAATCTTCAAAAAGGAATTCCCACAGTCTCGATTTTTAAAAAGAAACTCTCAAAACACCTATGTTCAAAAGGAAATTCTCAAAGCACTTATCTTTGAAAAGGAATCCTCGAACTGCCCGTTCTCAGAATGGGCTTCACAAAGTACCTGCCTCCAAAGAGCAATCCTCAGAGTATCTATCTCGAGAAAAGAAGCTCCAGACTCGCTATTTTCAAGAAGGAATCCTGAGAGTTGCCATCTTAAAAGGGAATCACCATAAACACCCTACCCTCCGAAGTAAATGCTCAAAGTATCCATTTCCAAAAAGAGATCCCCGAAAAACGTTCATCAATTCTCCTTCGGAACTCCACCGCGCCACCTCGAAGGAAATTTCCATTAAAAAGCACACGCATGAGGGACGACGAAGTACGGCAGCGCTCGTGCTCGTCGGGATTGCCGAAATCGAGGTCCCGAGCAAGCCGAGCGCGCAGACGTCTGCATCCTCAGCCTGTGCGGCTTCCGCTTAACCGTCGGTTAATCGCTGCGTGAATATTTCACCGAGCAATTTTCCCGTTGAATAAGAGCCAAAGGGAGGCTGAACGGGAGCTGTTACCATTTATCAGCGAACGCCCCCTTTTCACTCTTCAGCGTCTTAATCAAAAGCATCGTGAAAAGCAGCGAGGACCGCCTCTCAGAAGCGCCTCCCTCTATCGTAGCCATCTAAGTTTCCAGGTGTACGGAGGCAGCGATACGTACCCTCGGTATCGAGGAGGGACCATTGAAGTTTCAGGGAAAGATAAAAAGGGAGAGATTGGTCTGGCTTTGTAAGGAAGAGCCAGTGAAGATAAAGGACGACTCGAGCGCCACTTGTACGGGCATTCAACGCTTGCGAATGAACCCTGGAATAGGGAATTAGATACCAGCAGCTGGGAGTAGCTCGCAGGGATTTCTGGCGGACGTTTGGATTTTATTCTGTGGTGATTTTTGTGATTGTGTCAAGCGAGCCTCAACGATCAAGTTAGGAAGTTTGGTAAAGAGTCTTTGGTGGATAGGAGTTTGAGAGGGGAGGCTGAAAGGGGGTGCTGCAATGAGGGCAGATTTTAAGGATAATGTAAGGCTTAGTGTTATTTAGTAGAAGAAACGGTGTTGGTGAGTTTGAGTGACTTTTTAACATGTTTCGTGACACGGTGGGAATTCAGAGTCTTGGCGGAGTTATACAAAAATTTATGGGAAAAGTAGATTGTGTTATTCAATTGTAGAAAAATAGTTGTGTTATGCAATTTCTTTATACCTATTTTGAGCTCGACACCGAATTGAGAAATACACTTTCGATTCCATACAGGCATCTCCCCTAAAATTCCCCCAAACATCCCTTAAAAACATACAAAATTCCTCGATTCTCCCACATACAGGTCAACAATAAATTCCCTCTGATATGTATCCATAATATAATGCTTCGAAACATTCGCCCCTATTTTATCCGAAGGGCATTTAAATTAATCTTGTAACTGTGACGTTTCCTCGATTAATCTCTTGCCCCTGGAGATCACATGCTCCAGTGTCACGATCGAGCACAATTTCCCAGTGTTCATGATTTTCCACCCTCTCGAGCCCTTCCACTGTCTCGTCTCTTTTTTATCCCGCTTTTTTCATTGCCTCGAGTCGCGCTACCGCAAAAAAATGAGCGCACTTTGGATCGAGAACCATAATTCCTCCTCTCCCTCCCCTGCGGTCGACGCTGGTGGTTTTTGTTTTAAACGCGAAGTTGCCGGGATAAAAGAGTAATCAGCGGCCCCGGGGGTTGAATAGGGCCGCTATCGGTATCGGGTTCGGGTTGCCAGAGGACACAGAACAAGGGCCGAGGGGGATGGGATCGTCACTTGTCTCTGCTTCGCTGAAACATTCCGCGCGCGGAATTACGCTCAGGCTCGATTTCATCTGCAGCTTGGAAGCCCCGCTGCCGCGGCCTCTGCCAGTCAACTGATCGGTGATTGCTATTGTGACTCCTTGTCCAGCCTCGTAAACGCGAACGGAGCTTCGTTTCCATCGGGCATCTACGCGAAACGACTTTGTAATAAATTATTGCCATGCAAAAGGCAATTACCAGGGCGCGCATCCGAGCGGAAGAAGGAGGATGGTAATTATAACTCCTACACGGGACTGTTAATTGATAGTTGTAGTTTTTCGACAGTTTTTGGAGCGTAGTCGAACGACCGACATCAATTAGCGGGCTGCTTGGAAATTGATGGAGTGCCGTTGGGGGAATATATGATTTATCGTGTTACACTGACGTCACTCACTAATTTACATAGTTTTTCGATGTAGGGGTGGTTTGAAGGTACGATGTTCGTAACACTTTCAGTGATGCAAAGTTTTGAAAAATCCCACTACGGGTTGATCAGGCATCTTTGAGAATAATATTTTCAAACTCATGTCGACGTTAGTGAAAATTTAAACTTCTATATTGTCTGTTAAGTCTTTATGTGAGTACTAGTAATGGATAGTTGAGCTATTTTTAATTATATATGATTCAAACTGCTCTCAAATTCTGTAAATCAATTATACATCATTGTATGCTCAGGATCACAGTAAATATTGGGGGATCCTCGGTCAATAATTTAAACGTTGTCTAGAAGATATGTAGGTGTACTATCACTAAACTATCAATTTAAATTCGACAGTGTTCTCATATGGTTTTCGAACTGAGAATGGTATATTTAATTCCTATACTGTATAGATTTTCGAATTCTAAACCTTGAAGTTTCACGTTCACTACCACTCTGAGCATAGTATCTCTGAATATATCCTGCTCTTTTACTATATCCCCAATCATAATCATACCCTATATCTTTATCACAACTGAATTCTTTCCCTTGTGCTTCAAATTCCAATAACCACTATTTAATTTAAAACCTTTCACGCCAGACACTTGTATCGTTCTTCCTACCAGCATTTCAAACATATTTTCCATATATCCACGTACCCGCCTTAAATAAAAATTGATTTGGATAAAATTGTTATTCGTTATTCTCGAATAACTTCATTTTATTCGAAATTTGTCATCCAAATTTATTCGAATAATGCCCAACTCTGGCCTTCGAGCGGGCAGAATTAATAGGGAGTGGATGAAAAGCGGCGAAGGTAGAGTCGAATTCAAAAGGCCAGCCCCTACCCCCTACCCCCTCTTCGTTGTTACTTCTTTGCCGCCGGTCGAACGTAATTGACCTATCGCGGCCACCCGATATCTGGCATTAACGCGACGTAGATAGGCGTGCTATAAATTCAGGGTAAATCGAGCGGCAACGTTCGCCGGCGTTCCTCCATTCAGGGCAACCCGTTCCCGCGACACAATGCGTTGTTTCGCTGGCACGTATGCACGCGTACAATCCGGTCGAGGCAACGCGTCCCGGGGGCGAGATCGTTGGAGGAATTTAAATATTCCGCTGTCGTGGTTTCGAGGAAATAGCGCCCGAACGTGCAGCGCTCAAGGGTGGCGGAGGGTGGCTGGCAAAGTAACGCCTTTCTTTCCTTTGACAAGCAGCCTTGTTCGCCTATTTTCAGAAAGGACACGGTAATTTTCGCAAGCCAGAACTATTTCTCTGTGGATTCTGCGTGCTGTCGCGTTTTTTACTAGCTTGCAGCTTTCGACGATTGGGACGATTAATTTCACGGGAGAGTGAAGTAGGTCTTTGGAGGTTGGCTTTTGATTATGGAGGGCGCTTGCTGCTTGGCTTCTGAGGAATTGATTTTTCTGGTATTGTTCGAGGGCAAGTAGGTGAGTGGCGGAGATGGATTCAGGATGGCGGTGGTTGGGGGGGGGGGGGGGGCGGAGGAGAGGGGAGTGTGTTGATAGAGTTTTATGATTTCTATGCATGAGAGCTAAGTTTATGGAATGATTTGTGAAGAATGGGCTTGATAACGATTAACGTCTGCTAGTTCCAATTTTGCGAAATAAATTACATATAATTATACGTATAATTTGGAATTGAACATATTATTGAACGTACCTAGCTATTTCTGCCAGTAAGTATCGTACAACAGTTTCCTCCTTCGTTCGTTTACAAGAAAAACTGTGCGTCCCGATAACACGAACGGCCCTTTTATATTATTCCATTGTTCCTGTTATCGCGGCGGTAAGAGGGAGCGCGGGAGCGTCGTAGAGAAATTGAGGGGGACGGGGCGGGAAGTTGGAGAAGGATCGAGATATCATTTCTGAGCTTCCCTAGGCGGTGTGCAGCCGAGTGTAACAGAGTTCTCGAGTGCGGAGGGGGCTTGTTTCGTCGCTACCTTTTGTTAGAATGGAAGCCGTCCCGTGCGTTTCGTTTGCCGTCGAAGCGAAACAATGCACCCGCGGCGTTATCCGATACACCAGCACGGTCTGTCGATTCGATTTCTTCCTGTTCCTCTCGCAACCCCTTTTCCACCCTTCTGTTCGCAAGGCGCGCTGAATTTCGGGACACTACGCTGCCACTGGTCGTCGTCGTCGCCCCTGATTAGTGGCCGAGATTTGTCCACTGTGCGCCCTTCGACCTCTTAACTGTCCTGCAGATTTAAGCTAGATCCTCGCTACGCCTAGCCTCGGCGCGACTTCTATTCTCATTCACGTCTAAACTCTTCTAAGTTTCGCTCAGAGACGGGCACAGTTTTTAATTAAATAAAAATTTCGAAATAAAGTATTCGTCATGTGTCGAATAAAGTTAATTTTTCTATTCGTCGAGCGTTTCAATTTGAGTGTTGAATAAATTTTTCAACTTTAACTTTAATTTTATTTAAAGCGTAATGATTGAGCTTTGGTGGCATTATATGCAGAAGCTTTCCCAAGTGACGGGTTAACTCGTCCTCTCCGGCTAACAGGTCGAGAACGAAGGTGGACAGGCAGTCAGCATTGCAGAAATATAGTGACTAACCTTGGACCCACTCGAGTGCTGTGCAAAGCGATATCCCTGAGGGTGCAAATCGTCAGATGAGTTCTTCGTCACGTATCATTGTGCTGCACTTGTACAACTAAGTGTGTGTTTACAGTGGCCCATGTCCTAGGGTCTTAAAGTCACAGTTTCCAGGAATTCTAATGACTTTTACGTGGAGAAAGACACTTGAGGGCGGTGCAGAATTTATCCCCCAGTTGCTTTCTCGTCATTATATTTCCGCAAGGTGCTATACAGTTTGATTGATTTTTGTAACTGACTGTGTTTTCAAAACAGTTAATAGTATTGTGTTTCTTATCTGCAGAATTGCACAATTTTGAGAGCTTTGTGGGAATATTGTGGGGGAAAATTAATTTTATTTAGAGCATTCGTCAGTGATTGAAATTCTGTCAAGTAAAAATGATGTATTAGAGTGTTATTTGTCATTAGAAGTTCTGAAACGTTCGTCGAAATTCGATATGTTTTAAATATCTTCAGTAGTTCTGAAGGTAGATGGCTTTGCTCCAGAGTTACTTAACTCTAATCTGCTTGGAGCTTGCTTCCCGCCAAACTACAGCATGCTACTTGGAGTTAAACAATTGTCAACTTATGTCGAAGTGGTACTCTGAACTAGAACCGTGAAAGACTAAACTATTGTAATTCAAGGCGACTGGTCGAATTGGTTGCCCAGTCAAATCGTAAATCACAGTTAGTAGTAAATCTGGACCGGAACTTGTTCTTGCTGAAGGGAAGATTCGAACAATCGACTGTGTAGCTTCTCGGTGGTGGAATCTCGTTTTCTTGTCACGTCTGACCGTGCTGGTATCGAACTTTAGAAGCAGGACTGACGTAATTGAACAGATGAGGCGTTGAAAAGACGAATGGCTACGAAGTCGCCATAATAAATCGATACGTAAAATGTTTTATGTTTCTGTTCGAAGGAAGCAAACATAAATGAAAGAGGTTTAGAAGGTTTAATGGCGATTACAGTTCTATAAATAATTACATTCTGTCATTTAAAGGAATAATAAATGGTATTGGTTCTTTTACTTGGGCTTGCATGTAGTTTTTATGCGGTGGAAGTAGTATAGGGCTATATTAATCAGACATGACGTAGTTGGGAACTGAGATATTATGAATTTGTACTGTATTATTAATTTATGTTAGATCTTATAACTTTTGCATTTGGTATCTAGATTCCCCTGAAATAAGAACTTGAAACATATTTTTTTAGTTGAAATTTAAAATTTGAAAATCGTATTATAATTATTCTTCAATTAAGCTTAAAAGGGGGCTGATGTTTGTTTTCCATTTCCCGACCAAAGATTTGAAAAACTCATAAATATTTTATTATATCTGTGCCAGAATCCAAAAACTTCAAATATAGCAATGTAAATAGTCTTGAACAAAATACTATCCTTTTTATCAATCAATAATCTTACTTCACATATTTCTGTCAAACCAAACATATAATTTGCAGATTTGAATAAAAAGAAGACGAGTGCATCCATCGCAATGTTCAAGTAGGTTACGATATTAACAGAATCTACCAACAACTCTATGTAAAGAGGAGACCAAAGAAGGACGAGATGAACGTCGATGTCACGAAAATTTACATTTTCATTGGGAAGTTCTATATCAGCAATTAGTTCTGGAATTCGACCGCGAAGTACACGGACCAATATCCTCGCGCAACTTGTGCTTCAAAGTTTCTGATTGCTCTCTGTGAATAACCTTGACTGTGAAGCTTCGACATGCTGAACTCGGGTTAAATTTAATGAAACGAGCGATAAGCTTTGAGTAATTACGGGGGCACGGTGATGTAACATTGTTGGGGTAAATAATAGAAGTAATCATACCACGGTTTCTGCTGTGCTAGTAATTAGAATAGCGATGCCCCAGTATTTCGTGGCATTTGCATAAGAAGCTAAGAAACGGCTGGACGGAAGGGTTGTTACGTTATCCCTAAAAATAGAATTCTTCCTTCAAAAATAAAAACTGAAATTAGAGGAATCAGCGTACCATTCTCTCTGCTTCTTTACATTCATACCTATTTAAATATTTATATTAGCTCAGTGTATTATTAATCAGTATTATAATATTACATTGGTTTACTGATATTCTATCAAACATAGCGGTCCTATAAAGTCTGTCCATAATAAAAATGAATTTACGTTCATAGTGGATAAATTAAAGCAGTGGATAATTCTTTTGTATCCTTTATTTGTAAGCTGTTGAATATATTACTATATAAAAGCACTTGTATCTACTTGAAATGGCCACGTTTCGCTTGCATTAATAATTTCTTTCAGTATTGACACTACTGCCTTCACCAGACGCCTTTAAACTCTTTACATTACAGCGAACGTTAGAACCAGTTTTTTCCTCTAACATATCCTCAAATATCAATGTCCTTCAGCAAACGTAATGATTTAGTGTTATAACTAACTATCTTTTGTCATGAGTTCATGCAGAAGAATCATTTTGTTTCGAGATACAAAATTTATAGTGCAACTATGCAAAAACTTTGATAGTAGCTTTTGGAGATAAAATTTCAAATATTTTTCACTTAAAGTCAGATCTAAAATCCACTCATCTAGTACTTGTGCAGCAAGTATTTTTGCTCATTGAAAATATAGAAGTAATTGCAAAAATTGCCCTTTTGTCGCGTGATGTTTTGACGAGTAATGTTTCCGCTATCGACAGCTTGTAGCGCGAAGCTGGCTTTGTTTCTTTATTTAAATATGTGTTACACTGATATAGAAGTTAACGAAGAGCCGGTTAATAAAGGGCGCGGTAGAAAGGTTCAGAATTCGTCTTCGTCGAAGCAAGAAGGCAATCGTATCACGGTAAATTCGCTCGTCCAGAAACGGTACATTTTCTCGGTACAGGTTTCCTCGCTGTGACACCAAGAAACACGAACTACAACTAAGGAGCCACGAAGAATTGAGCCTTTAAACCCCTTAGGTAGCGAGAATACAGTGTGCAGCTTGTCGTAAAATGTCTATTGCCTGTAAGCTGTAATTTCTTACCGAAAGAAAGCTTTATCTTGATTAAGGAACTATACAAACATTACGATCTTAAATCTTAAATGCCATCGTAAATTCAAGTTTTAGTGAAAGGCAAGTTTTAGTGGAATACAAGTGGGAAGTACCTAGTATACGTCATTGACAGTCAAACATGAAGTTCTCAATAAAATCAGTAGGTTCTGGGCGACACCACACATTAGTAACGTTTGAAATAGATGAGATATAAGTAATTATTGCATGCAGACTTGAGCAAGAATTATTTAAAATATAAAATATAAAATATTATTTGAATTTTTATTTCAGAAGGAACTTGAAGAAAATAACTTTATTTTATGCCAAGACCAAATGAATAAATTTTACTTCAATTAGCGGTCTCAAATAAAATAATAGATGGTGGCGAGGTTGAGAAACTGTGTTTAGAATGTGTTTAAAAGAAAAGCGTAATATGCTCTGAGGACTATTCTGATTTCCAACATTTCATCTGAAAAACAGTCTTATTGGAAATTATTTGTGACACGAGATAAGATAAGTAATCGTTTAATTAGTAACCAAATCACGAAATAGTTCAGCAGAAAATCATTTGCTCAATTGAATAATAATTTCTATAATATTTTATTCAAATAATGCCCAAGCCTGCTCCCATTTTTAATTAATTTCGATTCCTTGGCCTAAGCAGTACAAACAATATATCTCCGTGACGAAAAACTTGCAGCTCGAGATTCATTCTTTAACCATCGCATCGTAACAGTTTGAAGGAGAATCTTGCGAACGAAGAACTATGGGGGTTACTTATTCGGAGCCAGTCGTAAAAGATTCGCCTGGCCGCGAGAAAAAGAATAAAGGATCAGTTTATGCTCGCAATAAGAAAGTTCGTGCGCTTCGAGTTCAGGATTAATCGCTTCTCCGCCGTGCTCGAATTAAAACGCCAGTCGTCTACTCTTCGTGAAATTTTATACCAAGTCCCAGAGCGACGCGTGACTCGCCACAAGCTACTGTAATTTATTACAAATTTTTTTACGAAATGGGAGCTTGAAATTTGAGGATGCAAATTACAAGGTCTCCACCTTCGATTTAAGTGTCGTTTTGAGTATCTAATGGGGCACAGGAATAAAACAACTATCGCTAATTTTATGTGAATTAAATCTGACGATATAGGTACCTACATCTGAACTTGAAGGGAATTCATAAAAATTGAAAGTAGTCCGAGTTCCACGGAATATTAAATTAGGAATAAATTCAGTGTAAAATAGAGTACAGTGTTTTCAGAATTTTGAAAGGAGGTAAAGCTTTTCTGAAGAAGGACTATGGGATTTCTGAAATAAAGTGAAGGATCTTTTAAACGGGGATAAGGAAGTTTTGAAGTAGCGATGAGGATAATTTTCTAGGCCAGGGGTTATATCAAAAGTGAGTTTCACTTGGAATTCAATTAGGAATGAAGGGTAGAGATGGGGAATTATTGAAGTAGGAGTGAAGATAATAAACTAGATCTCGGATTAGGGTTTAGTGAATAAATAAATTCGAATATAGTATAAAATATACTAATATTTGATTAGGATAACAGGGTAGATGCATTGCGAATATCCCATAATCGAAAATATTTATAGAGTTCCTAAGTGTTGACTTTTACTTCGAGGAAGGGGATTTTTCAGTTATAATTCAAGGCTGGTTCCCCCCCGTAGATTCGTGTGTGAACATCAGTTCCATGTTTGACATGGAACAGTTCTTTAATTCCCATTCCAACTATTGGATGTAATGTACTCAAGACTTTAAGAGGGTACGCATTTATTCGTCGAAATTGCTTACAGGCTTTCTTAAAACCGGCCCAAAGGGCAGTGCACAAGGAAATTACGGCCTGATGGACTTGGTGGCAGGACTTCACTGGTTGCACGAGAATCTGGGTGCTTTTGGCGGCGACCCCGATCGACTGACGCTCTTTGGCCACGGGACTGGAGCTGCGCTTGCCAATTTTTTAGCCGTCTCGCCCATGGCAAAAGGTGAGAAGAATTATGTTTCTCGCAAAAATCGATATTCCATTTTGTAAAAGTCGAAGCAGAGCGCAGAATGGAAATTCACTTGCAATTCTTCCCAATAACTCTTTAACTTCGCCCAAAGAATCATACTGAATCACAAATTTCTTCACAACGCACAAATATGCCAACACTTTCTTTCTTCAAACTAAATCTCCAAATGTAAACAACCACATATGAAAACTCAGAAGTAGACATTTTTCTCAATTCACTTTAACCCTTTCAGTACAATGAACACATACGTATATACGCTTAGCTGTACGGGCAACGCGAATAAGCGTTCAGTGACCACAGCGAACATACGATATTGGAGGATTTCCGCACACGACATAGGTACTCCAGTGAGTCCAGGCGTTTCAATCTCCGTGCCGATACGCTTAAAGATATCGATTCTAGCCATTCCACGTTTCCTTCGATCACAAACCCCCTAGAACACGCTGCCAAGGAATGCAGAAATAATTCCAGTGTCAGTCGATCTGACGAGGCGTTCGGAAATACCGACACCACCTCCAGATATTGGACTCGTCTTGCCCCGTGTTTCACAGGACCACAGTGTCTAGTATTCCAATTCCGTTCTAGCCTTGGCAATTTCTCCGGTCGTCTCATGCATCGCGTTCCACGAGTACCTACCTACGTACGCGGTCGTCGCGTCGACGTTAAAGGCGCCAGGACATATGCGTGGGAGCAGTCGAGGGGGATATTCCTCGAGGACGACGGTGTCATCAGCGTCTCCGTTGTCGACGGCCACTAGAGACCTTAACAAGCTTCCTCGAGTGTAGCCTTCTCTAACCTGCCCCCTCTGCTCGTCGGGGAGTAAGGGTAACAGACGCGCGAGGGTAAAGGGTGGAGTCGCGGCTCGCACAGCGCGTTTCTAGATTGCACCTCCATTCCGCTAACGAACCCAACCCCGTGTCTGTCCTTAATGCCCTTCCACAATGCGTTTTAGCCCCCTTCACCCTTCCGGTCGGGTTCGCCCCTAACGGCGGCTCTCTCGGTAGCGAGTGTACACGTCGCAAGGTGACGAGTCACTCGCGGCAACCGAACGCAGCACGCGCACCCGTGCATTAGTTTTCAACGCTTGCGGGCCAATTGGTACTGTGCAGCGAGTGGCGAGATCGTTTGGGGGATGAAGGGAATTTGGGAATTGAAGCGTGTGATATGTGGCTGGAGTACTTAATATTTCAATAGTAGTCTTTTGTTTAGAAGTTTCTTTGGGTAGCTTTCTAAACTGTAACGAATTATTTTAGATTTGGAAGAGTGTGGTGTAAGTTTTTAGAAGAGGTGATAGGCAGGTTCTCTTGGAAATCTATTTCGTTGAGCTTCTGTTCTGTTTACCTGGTAAAGGGTGCTTCAAGATACATGGAGCATGGGACAAGTTTGTGAGAGACAGGGTGAAGGAGAATAGTAGGGGAAGTATGGGTAAAACCGGGACGTTAAGGATAAAAGCTCATAACTTTGACATTATTAATGTAAAAAAGAAATTGAAACTAGGATTCATTAGAGTAAACTCTTTATTATATAATAGTACATATTCATTTTTTTGCATACAATAACAAATACAAAAAAAATTGCGAATTAAAATATGGTTCGTTTTTACGGTTTTACCGCATGGCCTGGGTAACAACCATACTAAAAACTGGCCCTAGCACCTATAACAACGAAATTCGACCAATTCTTCAGTCCCCTCATACTAGTGTAGCCTTCGTGAGCCCACTTACAACACTGCACCCAACCTTCATTCAATTTGGATGAACCATAGAATTCTTGGATATAAATGCAAATGTAAACACCACTGTTATCATTATCCTTCCGTATTTTGTTTAATTTTATGGTTTTCTTTCCCTTTAGTTGTAGTCCTTTATTAAGATTTAGTTTAATCTTGATAATGTTCTCCTTTTCGTTTCTTTGTTATATACATTTTATGCAAAAGGGTACCCGGTTTTACCCCGTACGGTTTTGCCCCAGTATACAATTTTATAAATATTACGAATTATCAACAATACCAGGGCGAAGTATAAACAAACTGCCTTAGTTATTTATACTTTAATATGCAACAATTAACATAATTCACCCAAAAAAATACTTACCTGAACACTGTCAAAAGTGTTGAAGTTTTTTAACTATCAGAAATTAGATCAGAGCCTTCAAAAACACACAAGTCGGTATAACTTTAGTAAGCACGCTTGTAACACGATTATCTTTTGTTGATGAAGTAATGCATATCCCGACAATACCCATACAGCACACTTCGTTGCGGCAAAGTTGCAGGATGGTTGGAGTAACCTTGCGATGTTGCATGGTTGCAGCGCAATGTCGATGTATGGTTGCTGCGACGTTGGCGTGCAACATTGCACGGGGCGGACATAGAATTGTTGCTGCATAGTTGCTGCATAGTTGCGTTGCAATAATGCACTGCAACTTTGCCGCAACTTTGCCGCAACTTTGCCGCAACTATGCCGCAATTTTTCCGCAACTATGCCGCAACTATGCCGCAATTATGCAGCAACTTTGCCGCAATTATGCCGCAACTTTGTCGCAACTTTGCCAGAACTTTGCGGCGTTAGCAAATTTTAAAACATAATATCTCCAAAACCGGTTGAAATAAAGTGTATACATTATACTTTATTGAATTCGTCTTGAAACGCACTATCAAGTGATCTGTTAAAAAAAAAAGTTCCGTAGTAAATTTGCCCCCTCCAACTCCTTTTATATCTCCAATACGTTAGGCAATATCCAGCTGTTTACTGTTCCCGCGGACATTCTGTATAATGAACTAAAATATAAAATATATGTCGGAGAAGGCAACCATTTAATCAGTTCCAAGCATAAGTCAGAATCTACTTTACTGGTGGCACGTGCCAAGCTGATGTTTCCGTGAACACAGTGCTTTTGGAACGACAATATATGGGGGTCGTAGTACTCATGTAGTATAAAAGTTTTTAACGTACGGAGTAATCAATATATATATCATTTACAGTACTATACATCCAAGAAGGTTCCATGGCCACAACAGTAGCGCGTCAGATTGTCATGCGGACGGTCCGGAGTTCAAATCTGTCGTAACCGATTACTTTTTATTTTTTTTAACAGTTTTTCGTTGCCTCAAAGTTGCCGTGCAAAATTGCCTCAAAGTTGCTGTGCAACTTTGCAGCAGGCGGACATAGAATTATTGCTGCATAGTTGCGGCAACGTTGCGTGAATCGTTGCAATCTTGCACCGCAACTATACTGCAACTATGCTGCAACGAGAGTGTGCTGTATGGGTATGTCGCTGCAACGACGCGGGAAAATTTAAGGCCGTTTTAAAAATAATAGCACGTCCCGGTTTTACCCAGATACCCGGCTTTGTCCTAATTTCCCCTGGTAGAAGCATATCTCTACATTTGTTTCATTTAACACTGGATAAACTGAATAAAATGGAACCTTAAAAATGATCTCTGCTTAACGAATGTGTATCCTGCAATTTATTTTTGGAGCAAGTGTACAGCGATGGCATAGTCTATAGTGCATCAATATTGTAGGTCGACTTTTAGCGTTTTCGGAAAAAACAGGTTTAAACATGCAATGGTACATAAGATTTAGGGACAAAAATATTATTTTTCACAAAGGGTCTAGCAGGGTAAGTATGGGCAAACGGCCCCAACGTCGATTCCTGGAGTTGTTATTTTTTAAACAATGCTCCTGGCCTGAAACACCATTGTGTAAAGTTTTAGATCGCTACCCCCCCGTTTAAGGGTAATACGGGGGTGAACGCCCTTAACGTTATTATTTTTTATCTCGGTTACTACTTAAAATATTTGAATGAGAAAAATATGAGAAAAAGCTACATACTAACTGTACTTCGTGTATTTTTCTCGAAATTGTAAATCAATTATTAAGGGTAGAAAAAAAAAAATTAATTTTTTGAGGGTGGTTTTTCGAAACAACCCTTTGAGTGACAACCTCCAAAAAAATAAAAAATAATGCTCTATTATGGTGGTATTATATAAAAAATCCTGAAGATGATCGAGTTGGTGGAACATAGTTAAATAATTTAAAGAAGATCATTATATTATAAAGGGTCTAGCAGGGTAACTATGGGCAAACGGCCCCAACGTCGATTCCTGGAGGTGTTATTATTAAACAATGCTCCTGGCCTGAAACACCATTATGTAAAGTTTTAGAACGCTACCCCCCGTTTAATACGGTAATACGGGGGTAAACGCTCTTATATTTATAATTTTTTTTCTTGGTTAAAGATATTTAAATGAAACAAAAGCGACAATATTTTTCCGGATTGGAAATGAATTATTACGGGTAGAAAAATATTATTTATATTTGGGGGTAGTTTTTGCACACAACCCTATGAATGACAACCCCTTGTCGTGATAATCGCTTATATTTGTTTGCACATATCGAAGGGATAATCCGTACTTAGCCAGGCGTATTTTGCTGTCTTTCTGATTATATAAACGCTGATAACTTATAATCGATTAAAGAAAAATTACAAATAATGCAGTTATCACTACTGCTTTCAGGCATTTTTCTAAATAATACTGATGCTAAATAAAGCACTCAAACAATTTTTATCGTAATATTCATGATTTTCTCTATTAGTAAACTCGCAAGCAAAATGTCGATAAAACAGCGACGGTTCCGTGCTGTCGGCGGACCGCGACGTCGATAATGCAGCGGCGGCATCATGGCGTCAACGGACCGCAAACTGATAAATACTGTTTCTAGACTGCTCTCGAATAATTAAGCTAAGAATAAATTGCATTATTTTCGTATCTCCCTGTACTAATCCCCGCGAATTTATTTAGCACCCGTATTATTTAGAAAAATGCCTGAAAGCAGTAGTGATAACTGCATTATTTGTAATTTTTCTTTAATCGATTATAAGTTATCAGCGTTTATATAATCAGAAAGACAGCAAAATACGCCTGGCTAAGTACGGATTATCCCTTCGATATGTGCAAACAAATATAAGCGATTATCACGACAAGGGGTTGTCATTCATAGGGTTGTGTGCAAAAACTACCCCCAAATATAAATAATATTTTTCTACCCGTAATAATTCATTTCAAATCCGGAAAAATATTGTCGCTTTTGTTTCATTTAAATATCTTTAACCAAGAAAAAAAATTATAAATATAAGAGCGTTTACCCCCGTATTACCGTATTAAACGGGGGGTAGCGTTCTAAAACTTTACATAATGGTGTTTCAGGCCAGGAGCATTGTTTAAAAAATAACACCTCCAGGAATCGACGTTGGGGCCGTTTGCCCATACTTACCCTGCTAGACCCTTTATAATATAATGATCTTCTTTAAATTATTTAACTATGTTCCACCAACTCGATCATCTTCAGGATTTTTTATATAATACCACCATAATAGAGCATTATTTTTTATTTTTTTGGAGGTTGTCACTCAAAGGGTTGTTTCGAAAAACCACCCTCAAAAAATTAATTATTTTTTTTCTACCCTTAATAATTGATTTACAATTTCGAGAAAAATACACGAAGTACAGTTAGTATGTAGCTTTTTTTCATATTTTTCTCATTCAAATATTTTAAGTAGTAACCGAGATAAAAAATAATAACGTTAAGGGCGTTCACCCCCGTATTACCCTTAAACGGGGGGGTAGCGATCTAAAACTTTACACAATGGTGTTTCAGGCCAGGAGCATTGTTTAAAAAATAACACCTCCAGGAATCGGCGTGGGGGCCGTTTGCCCATACTTACCCTGCTAGACCCTTTATGAAGTAGATATAAATGTGATTCTTGTACTGCGTAAAGAAACAGTTAAGAACTATTTGTTGCATATAAAAACCGAAATTCCACAAAAAGTGAACGTACAATATTTGTGCACTAAGCCAGCGCCATATTATACAAAGATATGAGCCTATAAACAGTTTCATAATTGCAAAGACTATTTTTATTCTCAGTATCAATATAATATATACATTTTGAATTAAAACTACTTTATTAAAAAAACTTACAGTATTAAAAAAGAAAACGTTTATAATGCGTATCAGTGTCTTGCAAGTCTGTTTTCTTTTCACGTTACAGAGCTAGTCGGGAGGGTGGTTTTACTCGGCGGTTCAGCCCTGTCACCCTGGGCGATCCAGCGGGATCCATTGATGGTGAAGCGTCGTGTCGCCGAGCAGACCGGATGTCCTGGTGACGTCGAGGCCGACGATATCGCACCGTGCCTTCGTTTGAGGAGTCTGGAAGAACTTCTCGCGGTGAAGCTGGATCCGCCGAGATTTACCTCTGGGTTTGCTCCCTTTATGGATGGAGCGGTCATGCCTCCGCCGACGAATCAGGTACTTTCCTCCATTTTTCATGATAATCTGTATTCGGGGTCGAGAACGTAAAGTATCTGAATTTCTAACTGGGCTGAAGCTACAACATATTGATAATTGTTTTTTTTTGCCGAGTCAGTGATATGATGCACAAATTCTATAATTTTTTTAATGTTTCCCTGATCGCGGATAAGAACGAAAATTATCTCTAGTCTTTGATAATACATGGTTCCCTGTTCAAAATTCAATGACAAGTTTCTCGAAAATATCTTGCCCCGTGGTCAAACACTATGATACAAAACAAGACGTGAAAAATGTAGAGAGTTCGCTTCGAAAATCTTATCCCTCTCTACTACCAAAAGCCGACCAGCATAGACAAAAGTAAATTCTGTATAACTAAAATTACAAAAAGGTGCAAATACACTTGCAGACCTAAAAATATCCCGTCCACAACCATAAACTGCGTACAGAGGGAGAAAGCCCCCTTTTTCTTAAAAATTAATCAACACTCCCTCATTAGACATATAAATCCATCAATTCCATTATTTTGTCGATCACGAATAGCGTAAAAGTTCGTTTATTAATATCGGAGATACAATAACAACCGCTAACGCTGACTAACGACTCGCCCAATGCCCCGAAATTTAAAAAAGCAAAAAACATTTCCATTCAAACTTCTCTACGAGAAACAACAACCCCATTTGCACCAAATCAATATTATAAATCCCAGCCTGAATGCATCATGACTAACAAATAACTAATTACATACATACCTACTTCACAATTATTGCAACCGCCTATTTTCAAAGCAATTGTGCCCCCATATCAAAAGTCTACGACTTGTAACATGGCAAGTGTACAGACACCAGAGAATCGTTAGGTACTCGGACTTCGTGGAACAGTGGACGGGTAAGCGATGAGGTTGCTAATTGGACTGACAACCGACTGACAGATGTCGAGCTGAGGGAATGGTCGCGAAGTCTGTCCCCCGATGCTGGTATTAAGTCCTCGAGCTTCTGCCCGCGGTTGTCGTTAATCGCGCCTCCCCGTCGCCGATCGAACACGTCTTTTTTCCCCTGCCAGCCGATCGATAGTATCGAGGAGCAGAATTGCTCGTCGGAGAACTTTTAATTAAAAGCCATAAAGTACACGGTGTAATTGCAATTACTGCAAGTTTCGCAATCGGAGTCGGCTGGGAATCGATAGTTGCTCGCAACTTCTTCCTGCGCCCGAGCGGATGGCTGGGGATCGCGGAGAAGTCGATCCGTTACGTTACGGTGTCCACGCTCCGTACCAACACGGTTCCCCTTTTGTTTCGTCTAGAATTTCCAGCCCACCGCTTCCTCCTCGGGAGTGATGCCCCTCGTGCCAGGACCGGGCACAGAATTCGCGGGTTTCGGCGACCGGGACCTGCTGCTTGGCCTCACGTCCGAGGAAGCCTGGGTGAATCTCACCGACGATGATATACAGGTGGGAGGATGATCTTTTTAAATGCAGTCAAATGTCGGACTTGGTTTATTATACCTACCTTGTTTCGTTCGACTGCTTACAATTACATAGTGATGGGAAATACATATATGGAGGGTACACTGTTCTCCACGTGCGAACAGAAGTGTGTCGTCTTAGTTAAAATGTCCTATCTAGCATTTTTTTCATTTTTCAAGAAATGTTGAAATATTTCAAGTTCCATACGTGTTTTACCTTTTTCTTATAAAACTTCAGTTTTCTCGAATGTTTCGAAATGCTAGATAGGGCATTTTAAATAAAGAAGGCAGTATAATCGACGCGTAATGGTTGGTGTTTAGTTTAATAATTTTGAAGTAGTTCTCCGTTTCTATTACTCATGTGATTTCTGCAGAGATACAGCTATCAATAATTCCGTGCCATTTTCAATACATCTGCGGTTTGTGCGTTGCAAAATTGAATATGTATCAAGATATTAGAACAAGTGAAGGAAATGGAACCCGTTTGTTGTTTGAATTTCGAGTTGAATTGTTTTCAATCGTGCCGCACAATTTAGTGGGGCAAGAAGTGTATGCACGCAGGCTGACGCACTGATAATTGACACGAACCCAATAAATTAGTAATTACTAGGCGCAGTGCTGCAAAACGTGTCCACCGATCGGGGGCATTATCGACAATCCGATGGTCACGGTAGGCGAACACCTTGTAAAGCGTATTTCCGCAGTTCCTTGACAATTTGATAGGGATCGGACGTTTCGCGGCACAGTTTCAATTGTCCATTTACAGGAATTGCGTAGCTATGGCTCGAAACGGGACTAATTCCGCTTGGATCACTAATTAGCGCTCATCAAAAGATGTTCAATCGTGAATGTCCAATCGCTGGATACACCAATCGGTGATTCATTGGAATTTGGGTCGGGCACTCTTTATTTTAATTTATATAAAGAATTAAACGTGCGAGTGATATAAAGTATACTTAGAAACTGCTTGAAATAGGTACTGAAGGAACAGAGAGATTAATTATTAAATTAGTATAACAGTTTTTTTCAATTTACTCGAAGTTGGTAAAGATGGAGCTGCACCCTTCTTGTCGCGAGGTTCTCAATTACCGACAGGCAATTGTTACTCGGAAGAAATTTATTATGAGAGCCGCGCGAATTTATTGGGTAACCTAATACTTACTTGGCCAGTGAAGGCCCTTCCAAAACGGAATCTCCCGCTAACGGGGAAGGGGGTGCGTCCCATCCCACACTGTTTGCAGAACGGCTTGAACGAGACCAGAAGGGACCGTATTCTGCGCACCTACGTGCGGAACACCTACCGTTACCACCTGCACGAGATCTACTCGACCCTCCGTAACGAGTACACGGACTGGGAGAGGGGCGAGCTGAGCCCGCCGGTCATTTGCGAGGGCCTTCTGTCCCTTCTGGGCGACGGCCAAGTCGCGGCGCCCCTCTTGAGGCTGGCGCTGCTGCACTCCGCGTCCGGCGGACGGGGCTACTTCCTGCATTTCCAGCTTGGCGATCGACCGAGCCAGAGGGGCGAGGAGATCCCCTACCTCCTGGGGATACCTCTCCTCCGCGGAGAGGTCGTGCCCGTTTTCTTCAACCCGACCAACTACACCATGGCCGACGAGAATCTGTCCAAGTTGCTGGTCCACTACTTGGCGAACTTCGTCAGGCGCGGGTGAGTCCCACCGACCTGCCTCCATATCCACCCTGCTTTCTCACCCCGCGGCTTACAATCACCCCGCCCCCCGCCCTCCTCCTCCATCCGTTGCGTTACTCGTTGGCTCGAGTTTCCGCGCGGAGATTGGATTTGCTAGAGGAACAATCCCTCGTCGTTTCGAGCGCGATATCGAGCGAACGTTCGGCGAGACCCCGTTTCTTTGAAAACTCTGGGAGGATGATATTTAAGTCCCTGGCCGCGTGGGCTTTATTGTGTTCCGTTCGAAAGGGCAACAGGGAGGGTTTACGAGTGCTTCGCGGAATAGGAATAGGATGGATATATCGCGTAGTCGGGAGTACAAACGGGGCAAATGAATTGTCGTATTTCAAGGGGGGGGGGGGGGGGGAGGACTCAAACCCTGGGCTAGATTCACGAAGCGTTTGCGTAAAAACCCATGCGTCAATCGAGAATCTGTTCGTGCAATTGAATGTATGGTTGTGCGTTTTTGCGGAAGGGCAGGTAGAATTGGTTCAATTGGTTTTGTATATAGATTTCGATTTTCAAGAATTCAATTGTGTTCATTTGATTAGCTTCAAATTGTTCTGAATCTGGCGACCATTTGTTGCAAATTAGTGGTACAGATAACACATTGTCGAGCCCAAATGATCAGCTAAACATCTTTCTGCGAAACTGGCTTCACAATTTCAGAACAATCGAGTTGAGTTTTTACGCTTGTGGATCATGAATAACGCATTTAATTGGGCTAACAGTCGAGATGATTAATTTCCCCGGCCAGTGCAGAACGCAATTACCATGCAAATACATTTGGTCGGTGGCAAGCATCGTCCTGAGCAATTGGGCCTCCAACAAAATTAGTTTTATTGGGACTGAAATTATCAGAAACTTTGCGCTTGTCTTCCATTGAATGTTCGCCTAATGATTTAAATATGAAGCAATTTGGTGGAAAAAACAGGGACCAAAATTCCATTAAAAACGCAAATTTGTAATTTACGAAACACAATTTCACAAGCGCACATGACATTCTGAAATATTGCAGATAAAAGTCGCCATTCGCTGCAGCAAAACTGATTACTGTTGGCTGCATTATTGATTCACTCGTAGAACGTTAATCCATCAAACTTCCAATTATTCCTAGTTCCACGAGGTTCAGCGGAAATCGCAAAGTCAGGTCACAAAAAGAAATAGACGATGTCAAAAATCGCGTGGCTCGGTTGTTCGATAACAAATGTGAAAAGCTTTCACTCTAATGGAATGCACCAATGGCCTGAAAGATGGAAACAAATTTCCGATCAGGGACACTGCGCACATCGTTCTGTAAACATTATTTACGCGATTTCGGCTGAAACCCCGGCAAATATGGTCGGGGTAGAATCTGAACGAATGTGTCACCCGATCCAGTAGGTTACATTTAATTAGTAAACGATCGAACGGCTAAATCGCGATTTACTTTAATCAGAGAATGGACGTTCTATCTCCGAGCATCGCGTCGCCCTAGATTTCCTTTCCCCCCATTCGAGTCAGTGAAATCGATGTTACGAGTCTTTCTTCTCTCTTTTCCTCGTATATTTTCCGATTCTTATAACCAGCGGCGCGGTCAGTCGTTTTTCACGAAGGGAAAATCCTGACTGAGCCGTGCACCGAGGGCCAGAAAACACACGATGCAATTGCATTCGTAGCCGTGCGATATCGCAGGACACCTGCTGTTTCAGGGAAAGCCAGTCGCCCGGCCAACTCAATTTCAAAACGCAATTTCCGTCCAAGTTTCTCGTTCTTCGTTGACTATACAAATCGAACAATGAAACGATATCGTCGAGCGTGAAAAATAATTAAAAGGGAAAGAATTCGCGGAAGCGCGAAGCATTCGCAGTGGGTTTGCGATAAAAACACTGCAATGGCTCCATAATTTAACGATTCGTTTGTGTCGTTGGTATATGTAATCTGTTAACCGGGCAAGGCAAGTTAACTCGTCATTTAAAGATGCTTGTAACAATTACACTCGTTCTGAAATGGTTGATGTAGGTATCATATATTTTTCATTTCCACTACAAAAGTGATAGTTTTCGAGTTTGCGTTTTAGCTATTTTTATTTATTTATTTTATTTATGTTTCACTTGTTTATTTTTTAGTAAAATGACAAACAACTTTCCCTTTTTAATTTGGTTCTATTTGTGACATTACTATCGTGTAAAGTGAAATAAAGATTTTACCTAGGTAGTTATTTGTCTAAGAATTCCTGTCTGTAAACATGTTCGCATTTGCTGTAGATAAAACGAGTTGACTTGTCTTTACTCATTTGTCATCGCACGTTTTGGTTGAGAAATTCCGCGATTAACAGGTTCTAGGTATAATATATTCTAAAATTTAGAAGCTTGATCTAATTAATTTCAGTGATACAAAATTAAGACAAATTGAATACAAATAAAAAATCGACGTGTATATTGTATCTTATTTATCTAACCTTGAGTCATCTATAAAATCTGCAGTACTTGATTTGTCGTGATCAGCTGAAATTATACAATGAATCACGAGTCTTTGAGTAAACATTCTTTTGAAATTCCCATTTCTTTCAACAGATTTGAAATTCAATAGCTGCTCTTTCGATCGATAGTTCGCAATACATCGCACTCTTTGTGTCCTATTATACAGGAGGAGAAGTCTCGGACAAGAATGTGTACTTCGCCTCGAGACACCGTTATGTAACACCGTTTCACGTTTTTAGTAATTACTTTGTCCAAGAATAGCTTGACGTGACAAATGAACCCGTCGTCCCAGCATGAACAAGTAAAGACATTAATAAAAGCTTCTTATTTCTCAAGAAGATTCCAACCAGCCCCAATTCCCTATCACAACCTCAAAAAGAATCACCACTACTTCTTCCACCACCACATCCCTCGCCCACCCATACAAATTACATACTCACCCCTCAAAACGCGGACATCGCGGCACGCCAGTTCAAACAACCCCCGTATCCCGTGCGACCAAAAACGCCGAATATGCCGCAAAGATATACAATACGGCCGTTCCCCGATTTGTGCCGCTCGTGTGTCTCAATTACCGTTCCTTCTCGAGAATTCCTCGAGAAATTGTATAATTTCTTATTTCTCATTTCTCCAGAAATTGCAGTGTTTCTCGAGAATCTTCAGTGTAGGAACATTATTATAAATCCCGTTTGTTTTCAGAAATGAATTTTCAGTTAGTTCAAATTGTGTGTTAATTGCAATTATATAAACACATTTACAATCTGTAATAAATTGTAGAAATACATACGAAAAGTTGCGCGATTGTTTATAAAGTTTTCTCTTCGCATCGCCGATGCTCTAGACTCTAGAGTCTAGGTATATACAATTAAACCAACATCCACTGAAAATGACAGAAATTTTTCTACAGCCGCAGATTTTGTCACAAAAACGAAGTAGATTGGCTGACGCGACATTAAACGCATTGTGCTGTTTAAAAAACTATTTTAAAACAAAACAGTAATGTTTCGCCTTGCTCACATTTTATATTAAATAAATAAATTTATCAATTATATTTAATATTTGTTTTTTTCATTTACGCATGTTTTGTCTAAGTTGGATACGAATAAAAATTTAGATAAATATTATCAACATTAGTCGAAAAATATAAATTTTGCAATATTTTTTTAATTTCTTGAGAATTCTCGAGACTTTTCGAGAAATATAATTTGATTTCTCATTCCTCGAGATGCGAAAAATATCGAGAAATCAGGAACACCAGTCTCAATCGATCAGACCGAAACACAATTTCCACCTCCCCCTCCCGCAACCGTATCGTATCCAGAATTCAGACGCGTACAGCGTCCGTGCACCGGGATGTTTCAGGGATCCGAACGGCGCCAGCCCGCTGACGTCAGGCTCAGACGGGCTTCCGACCAGTCCGCCGTTCTGGGACTCGTACGATTCGATAAATCAGCTGTACCTGGAGGCCGGTCGTAGCACGGAAATGCGGTCGCATTACAGGGGCCACAAGATGTCCCTGTGGCTGAATCTGTTGCCCCAGCTGCACCGACCCGGCTACGAGATCAGCATGCGCCACCACCACCTGGCGGAGAGTCCCAGCCTGTACGAAGGGGCCGTGCGCCCCCAATCGATGGCGCAACCGCTTCCCGCGCCGCCATTGCCGGCCCCGTCGCCCACCGAGCCGTCATCGGTGTCCAGCGTGATATCGACCACCGAGTGCACGCCGAACGCGACGGTCGCGACCACGGCGGCTACCACGCCCAGGACGTTGCAGCACTCGAACTTAGGTCCCGGCCCCAACAACCTCTTGAGGAAGCTGGCCTCCAGCCACTACCAAAGCTACACCACTGCTCTGACGGTCACCATAGCGGTCGGCGTCTTCCTGTTGCTGCTGAACATCCTCATCTTCGCCGGGATCTATCACCAGAGGGACAGGAGCGTGACCAGCGCCGGGGGCGGCCTGTCCTCTGCCTTCGGCGACAAGAAGAAGGAGGAGCTGTTAGAGGCGGGCTGCTCCGGCATCGAGGTGCCCTCCGGGAAGCAGAGGCTGTCCTCGCTGAACCTGATGGACTCGCCGTCGTCGAGCCCGCCGTCCCACAAGGTGAAGCTGGCGCAGGAGCTGGAGCTGCAGCTGCAGGAGTTCCAGTGCTCCCCGCCGCCAGGCGGGGGCAAGAGGATTCTGGAGCCGCCGTTGTACAGCAGAAGCCCCTGCGTGCAGAGGACCCGGACACCGTCGCCCTGCGTTGACGCCACCACCGCCAGGATGGACGACGACGACGACGATGACGACGATGACGACGACGGGGACAGCAGCGACGACGACAACGACGATGATAATCTACCCGAACCACCGCCACCGCCCAAGGTCCCAGCGCCAAACGTGGGCCTGTCCTGCCCGGGGATCCTCAGGCAGCCGGGGACCCCAGGCAGCGCCAAGAAACGTGTTCAGATTCAAGAGATCTCGGTGTGAAGGTTGTTCCAACACTGCGGGTCTGCTTGTCACTCGTCAGGGTCGCTCGTGAGCTTTTCCAGCGACCTTGGCTTTCGCTACTGCTGGCAGTAGTGGATTGGGGTAGCGGAGCTCCGGGATTAGTGTCATCCAGCTGTTCCCGAAGCCGCGTGCCATGGATTTGAAAGATTCGGAGAATCGTCGAGACGCTCCTCGACGGAAACTGAAGGAACACAGTCTAATTCGCGGGTACAGGCTCCGGTGGATCGAGCACGTGTCACGGGCGAAGCTTGTACTTATGGTTTCGTAGAGTCATGTTCGGAAGAATTTGTAGCTGAAGATTACAGTCTGCGACAAAATGATAGGACACCCCTGTATTTTTCGTGTTCCTCATAACCAATGATGTATACCGAGACTTTCTATATAGGTCTATATAGAGTAAGGCTTCCTTAGTAACATGCATAAAAACCGCAACTGTTTAAGCTATTTTCCAGGACATGTTGAAGAAAAAGGATAATTTAATTCAGTAACAAGTGTTTTATTTGAATTTTAATAGTGTGTATGGTTTTGTCGGTAGTGCTAACAGAGGCACTGGGGTCGCGCAGTATGGGCAACCTTAACCCCAAAAACAAAAGAATAATTGGCGGTAATAAAATGGGACGCGGTACACAGTTAAACGAAACCGAGATAAAAATGATTTTAAACTTAAGGCAAGAAGGCAGAAGACTTTCTAAAATACCCAAATTAGCAGGCAGAAGCCGAAATGTGATTAGAAATTTATTAAAGAATCCTAACAAGTATGGCAAGACGAAAGGAAGGGGTCGCCCACGTGCCGTAAGTGACCGTGGAGTGCGTGCAATTGTTAAAGTTGCGTCCAATTCGATGTTGACATCACGTCAAATTGCACAGGAAGCTGGTGTATTTACACATGTATGAAACGTGCAATGTATTTTACAAAAATCAGAAAATATTTAAAGAAAAAAAATTAAAAGTAAGCCACCCTAAACGAAGAAACACATCGACGACCGGATAGTATTTGCTCGACAACACATAAGCTGGAGGAAAAAGTGGAGAAAAGTTATATTTTCAGACGAAAAAGATTTACGCTTGACGGACCTGATGACGGACCTGGTTCACGACCTCAGAAAAGATCCGCAGTTTCAAATGAGACGCCAAATGAAAGGAGGAGGTATTATGGTTTGGGGAGCTATTCGGTATGAAGGAAAGACCAATATTCGGTTTGTAAATGGAAACATGAAAAGCCCAGATTATATGAAACTAATAAACGAGGAAATAACGTTACGTGCACGGCGTATAAGTGGAGAAAAATTCATATTCCAGCAGGACAATGCAGCCGTGTATAGTTACTGCCAAAATTATAAAAAATTATTTTGATACTCATGATATCAATGTTTTAACATGGCCGGCAAGATCATCGGATTGAAATATTATCGAGAACGTATGGGGGCAATGAACTCGTTATGTATATCGAGGTGGAAAACAATTTAATTCCTTGGACGAGTTAAAAATCGCTATTGAGGAAGGCTGGAATTCCATTTCAAGAAAATTGTTAAAAAAGTTATACAAAAGTTTACCTAAGAGACTATTGGAGGTTATAGAAGAAGGGGAAAATGTACTCATTATTAAAATTCAAATAAAACCCTTGTTTCTGACTTAAATTATCCTTTTTCTTCAACATGTCCTATCATTTTGTCACACGCGTTTTTCAGGTAAATGGTTATAATTCTTGAAAAATAACTTGAACAGTTGCCGTTCTTGCGCATGTTACTAAGAAAGGGATACTTTATATAGACCTATATAGAAAATCTTGGTATACATCATTGGTTTTGAGAAACACGAAAAATCCAGGGGTGTCCTATCATTTTGTCGCGGACTGTATACCATTAGCAAGCGACGTCGCATAGCGCGGTTTCTGGCTCGACGTCCGCCGCGATTTAATCGAGGGAATTCGAGCGGCGCGGGAACACCCGCGAGAATGACAGCGAATGAAAGCACAAATATCGACGGCCTTAACGAGAATTCGCTACTTCGGAACGCTCGATGTATCGATAGGCGGACTGTCTACGCGGGCGCGTTACACTGTTACACCATTCCGAGTCGCAAACGGGGATGAGCGGAGTTTGATGAAAATATTTTCCAGTATTTCTTACAGCGTGAAGAGGATAAGACTCAGACACGGAGTGGGGCGACTCCCTGGATTTTTGCCAACGATTTTATTCATTGTTAATCGCGCACAAGTGTTTCGCACGTCAGCGTTATCGGTAGATACGGGACGCGCCAAATTCGAAGGTCCTTAGCTGCTTGCTCGAGTTCTTCGGGATTAACGATATCGAGGGGAGAGGGGGGTTGGCTTTATCGGGCTATTGAGATACTCGGAGTCTTTGCCGGAAGCTCCTGCGAGGGGGTGAAGGCGAAGGATTCGAGGAACCTCGATGAGAGAATCGGTTCTTTGCCTTCGTTGGAAGGCAAGCTTCGGTATAGGCAGGTGGATGAGGTATAGGGGAAGGAGGAGGGAACGGGGGATAAGGTGGACAAGGAGGACGTGTTTAGGGGGGGGGGGGGAAGAAGCAGGAGGGCGGGGAGAATTCCATTGAAAGGGGGATATCGAGAACACAAGTTCGACTCGTCGAGCATCCGTACAAGAAGTTGAATCGTCGGCGGAGGTCGTAGCGACGCTCGACGCCGTGAAACGGGGGGATTGATATAATCTCAGGAATCCAAAAGACAACGCGCAGGAAGCCCGTGGAAGCACGGGCTTCCTTTATCCGGATTTGTCGGAGCACTAAGTGGAATTATACTCGAGGAATTGGAAGGTCTGACCCTGACTTTTTCGGATCCCGTGGCGGGAGACGGGAGTCGAACGGGGCTGCTGGACCTGATCAAGCTGAAGAGACTGCAGGTGAACGAAGACGGAGCCTGCTAGCTAATGAATTGGTGAATCGTCGAAGTTCTTGTCAGTGTAATCGCGTGTGTTCTTAGTTCTGCGCGAGAATGGAGAGAGAGAGTGTGTGTGAGAGAGAGAGAGAGAGAGAGAGAGAGAGAGGGAGAGAGAAAGGACCTGAGTGTGCGTAGGAGAGAACGAGAGATCGACAGTGTCACGGGGCATGGAAGAGAGCAATGGGCTAAATAAAATTGTAAATTGTATTCGATGTGGAAAACGCTTGGATCGCGGACAGTGGACTGGCCAAACCTGATTCTATCCTTCTTTCCTTCTTAAGGGTGCTTACGAGGATGATTCCCTTAGATGTTCGGTGAGTTAATTATAATATTCATGGTGTTACGTTTCTACTTTGTTTTCTAGCATTTTTAATGGCACAAGTGATGCCTTCAACAGGAATTTCACAGGATGTTTCAGAAATAGAGATACAAACTAGATTCGTTAATGAAATTCACGAAAGTTAATGTATTGAGTAATGGTATTGATGAAAGATCATTATCGCACGGATGGGTTTCAAAGCAATCGACGCTTTTGATATCGAAGATGAGTAATTACAAATGTGGGGCTTTAAAATTGAGCCAGAAAGATATTTTCTTGTGAATTAGATTTGTATATATTTTTATATTAGTTCAAGTTTCTTGAATGTTTTAGTCTCAATAATTGCAGCTTCTTTTAAATCATCTCTGTGTGCCTTTTCGTTTTTTTTTAAATTCAGAACATACCTGGTTCTTTAGTTCTATCTATTTTAATCTGTGTAGAAACTTTTTCTACAACGACTGAATTCGCGAACTTGTATTTATTAAGACTTTTTCATGCAGCTTTATGAATTTTGTTACTCGGTTAAGTTTCTATCTGTAACTCTGAAATACTGGCACTATCAGGAAGCTTATCACCGCGACTTTTTATATTTTTGATCAATATTTCTTTAATCACACATAAAAGTCGAACTCAGAATTTAAATAGTCGAGTGAGAGTTTAAATGTTATTTTCTGACCCTAATTCCCCCTTCGCGACAATTTGAATCCAGGCTGCACGGTGTGAAAAGACAATTGAATCGTGAAATTAGTTCTCAAATGTAACTGGAATTTTCAATCAGTAATTTTCGAGGTTTCTCGTTATTGTTTCGAGTGTATACCATCCTCGTCGACAAATAGTGCTGCTTAAGTGAATTGTTCCTCTTTGTCCTCCTGCCTCATGAACAATTTACCCTTCATTACGTTTCACCGAATGCAGGAGCGATGTTTTACCGTTTCCAGTTAGAACCTTCTTCAGTCTACTACACTATATCACCAAAATAAATCATCAAATTCGTCACTCTGAATTCTCCTCTGAAAATTCGTGATTTCTAGAAATATCCAATCACATTGGAAATATGCATTTAAATTCTAATTATCACAGTTGACAACAATATAACTTGATGCTTACAGTGGACATAATTGACAGTATGTTAATTTAAAATTGACACCAAAACCTGCCACTGCTTTTTACTCAATTCACGCGTTCGCCTTATTCTTTGCGCAAGTAGTATGAAACAGCGATAGTCAGGCACGCATCACCACGTTTCCAAAGTCCGCAAAAATAGTTCATAATCACACTAACTCCAATTCAATTCCAAACTCCAAATATCCAAATTTCCTTTACACGAAAACCACCCCACTACGAATTCTTCCTCCACCACATCTTCACCTCCATTATTCACTCAGCTTCGCTATCCAAATTCCCCCACAAGATCTATTTCCTCAATTATCCCAAATCTCCCACCACCATGGTAGAAAAAAAGAAATAAAAGCCATCGACGAAGCGGAAAACGACGAGAGCTGGGGAGAATTTTCTTTTCGCGGGGGAGGGCAAAAAATGAGTCATTGTAAGCATCCGTGCGAGCATTCCGAGTGAGTGAAAGAAAGAACCCGCGCGAGGGGCCAGACGTTGTATGTAACCTAACTACTAATTTAGTTTAGTCGAGGAACGCCGCCGTAAAAGAGTTCGTGCGTATAAACGCGCAAGAATGGCGAGGCTCAATGGTCGCGAGACATTTGTCAGGCCGCGATATTGGCTTGAAATTTTCCACGAGCGCAAGGAAGAAGGGGATGATGGGAAAAAGCGCGCGAAAGTGTGTGAGAGAGAACGAGACCGAGTGAGAGTGGTTCGAAAGTCCTGTCGTTGGAAACTCGTCGATTCATCGACGGATCCTTGATTAGTAAGACAAGACGCGTCTCCTTGTTTCGTTTTGACCGGCGATTAATGATTTCGAAAAGACACGTTCTTCGGTTCCGAACCGCCTTCCGTAGATCTGGGATTCTCGATGAATTAACGCGCGGAACAGCGACATCTTCAGCGTCATTTACACATACAGAATTAAAAATGGAACATACACATACACGTGCACACATGCATACACAACTATCAATGTTTGGAATGTTGGGATTTGTTTAAATAAATAATTAAAGCATTTAAAGCGTACGCATTGGTGCTTGAATTGCAACCCTTGTTCCGTGGGATCCTTCTGCAGGTGGTTGCTTCTCTTCCGGGGTTACTATGCCCTTTAATATCGTCCTGTGGCAAACGCGCAACGTTACCTACGTTTCTGAATTGTTATTCGATTTTTTGTTTAGTTTATTAATTTATTTGCTCATAGGGGGTTTATTTGATTCGTTTCATTTAATTCTACAGTTTCGGCGATCGTCCTTTGCTTGCAACCCCTTTGGACGCAGCGTCGCGTCGGAGGCTTCTACGTTATTCATCGTTCAGCAGAATATGTAAGTGGGAATTTTATTTATTGCAACTAAATAGTATGATTCTGTGGGAATAGTGTTAAATTTAAAATTTGCATAATAGGTACGAAACATATTCGTGATTAGCCGATGCCTATCAAAATTGAAAATATGAAATGTTGTGTGACCCACACATAGCGTGCTTATTATTAATTATTATCAGTTTTTTAATAGAACTTCTTTCGTGTTTCTTGAATAATGTGTTAACTCCTATTCTTCACTTTTTGCCCTTCAGAATTAACTAACCAATCAAAGTTGACTTTGAGCTTACCTATATATAATAATTCGGTATAGAGAAATCTGTTACTTTGATTCTAGATCAGGTCTGTCCCGTAGGGTGCAAATATCTCCTCAAGTTCTGGGAGCCGGGCAGCAGCCGAACGCGGAACTGTTATCTTGCTAACCGTTGTGAGGGTTTTGGGACAACTGCAAGTGTGTGTGTGCGCCTGTACGCGTGAGGCCCAGCTACATGGACACGTGGTACGAGCCAGTATGGACACACGCACAGTCTTGCAGTTCGCCTGCAGCCCATGCTGTGGTTAGCAACGTAAAAGTTCCGCGCTTGGCTGTTGCTCGGGTCCCAGAACTTGAAGAGGTATTTGCACCCTACGGGGCAGGCCTGTTCTACTTCTAGATTCTCTCCTTTTTCATTTTCAACTGAATGATACCTACCTGATTAATAAAAATCTAAAATCTATTCTTTTCATCGTCCTCGCGGACGAAAAATATTATACCAGCTGTAGGGAGAAAAGTGTTCCATAGATTTTTGGCTGCTCATTTTTCCTTCGCTAAATCGTCCGCCATTCGTATGAGGAATGGAATCTCGATAACGTTACGTCACAGAACGGGAACGGTGAGTTCCGGGCGAATTTCTTATATTCTACAGTGAGCATCGCGGTGGAAAGTACCTACTTTAAGCAGATATATCAGCTTAAAGTAAGATATCACTCTTGCAAGGATCACCAGTTACACGTAGAAGCTGCATATCATCCCCGATGATGGATACCGCAGCAGTTACACTCGCTGTAGACACTTTTGTGCGCGACAAATGGATACATTCAGCATTTTCTGGGCAAAATTGTTATGTACAAGGAAATATATTTTACAGCAGCCCCTATATCGTAGAGAGTTTCTAAGAGTTTCCAGAGTTCAACAAATTCAAATATTATTAATTCTCAGCAGTCACCCAAGATTTACTCTCCATACAGCGTGTAGATGGCTACAGTTCCTTCTAAAAAAATATTTCGAAATCGTTCTCCTTTATTTCATCTCTCACTTCCAAAGCTTCTAGAAAATAGAATGATTTACATTAAAAAAACTATCATCTAAAGATAACCAATACAAAATTCCCTTACACTTAGACTTACACTTACATTTGCACTTTTCCCTGCATCATCTCGCAACAGGTCTAAAAAAATCTTAAAAAATCCCTTTGCCACTAATCCATTCCCATCATCTATGCCTCTCACACACAAACGCAAAGAAGTCTAAAAATGGGAGAGCCACCCTCAAGAGAACTCCTTCAATTCTCTTCCCCATAAACTATACTTCCACAGTGGAATTCCATTTCTGCCTCTCGCCTGCTCAAACTAGAGAATTTTCTGGAAACTTCTCTTTGAATTTTACATTCAAAGGAGGGCTACACCCTCCCAGTCTCGGCAGCTCCAGTGATCGGTGCCATTATTCGCATTAGCGGCGCAAAACCGACGCGACGAGCCCTGCCTCCGTCTGCGCGTAAAGTGACGCCACCTCCCAAAGGGAATCACAAATAACAACCGAAGAGGGTGCGGTGGAATATCGTGTACACTGTACGCGGTGTAAAAGGCGCGCAAAACGGGGCGCGGAGGATCCTATCCCGAGGCGGTGCTCCGCTTCCCCGGGGAGAGCACGCTCTGTTTCGATCACAGGGAAGCGGAGCATCTCTTGTTGAGGATCTGCCACCGTCGGCGATGCCAGCTGCCGCGAAAACCACGGAGACACTCGATGTTTTAGGGTAATGGAAATTTCGGTCCCCTCGCGGCTCCTCGAGAACGAGCAATCTCGAGGATCGTTTCTGGCTGAGCTATACATATATACCTACCACACCTCCTTGGCCTGCCAAAGTGGCACGTGCGACAAACTTGTGTACGTGTGGACGTACGGGAGCGCGCGCGCACCCCCTGCCCCGTATTCCTCCATCTACGGGGTGTGTCAAGGATCAGATTCATCTGTCACGTTCAATGCCCGAGCGGAGGTGCTCGAGCCATGCCTGGGGGTAGTTCGTCGAATTCCGATGGATTTTGTTGATGTGCGTTCAGATGGGTTGCAAGGTGCCTGGCAATTTGATATCAGCTAATGTGGAATGGTTAGGAAAGCGTAGCATTAGTCTCCGAACAAGTGGTTCTAGTAGAAACCTAAGTAGTACACTTTGTAATGCAAGTTTCCTCGGCTTCTGGTAATATATGAAAGCAAGTGGTTGGATTAAAGACGATGCGATGGACTGGCACTAAGAATTTCACTCGTGGAATTAGAACAGCATTGGGATCACCGGGGGCGGATTTTCAAATTTGGCGCTCCCTAGGACAATTTCAAAATTAATTCAATATGGCTATTCGCATGTGAATTTTTGCTAATTTGTTACATGAAAAAAGTAAATTGTTTTTAAAATTGTCTGAAACCCTGTGTTTAAACATTTTCCAGTTTCTTTCTGAAAAATTTGCCGCTCCCCAAATTTGCGGCCTACTTAGCCCAGACATTTATCTACATCTAACACTGAAATAAATAAAAAATCACGTGTGGAGATCCCGCGGATGAAACGAGCGTCACTTAATCTGAAAATAAGACGAGCCACCGGGGCGAAGGTAGCGGGGATCGTGTATCAAGATTGTTGAGCACGTAGCCAGGTAGCGACGTTGGAAGAAAAAGAGTAAGTAACGTAGCAGGTCTTCCGCATTCCATCGCCCTCGCTTCTGGCTCGTCGTCCTCGTATCGGCGCGGCGTCTCGTGGTCTTCCTCGCGTAGGGTGGCCGAAGCTCGAGCTTTAATGGGGTGCTTCCCGCCTCTTGAGGGCCGAGCCAACGAGATCCGCCGCGGGCTGAAGTATAATTAGTCATGCCATACAGTCCATGGCATAGACCGAGTGTACCGGCAGATATGTATATACCCCGGCTATATTGCTGCTATAACACCGGTGACTCGAATGTAAATGAGGGCAGCGTGTGCCGTGTGCTGGCTGGAAACGTTGCCCCTTGCAGCGACCCTGGGTCTATCGAAGCCGCCGCGCCATGGCGAAGAACAGGGCTCTATTACGCTTGCGGGCCAGTTGAATAGAGTGATGTGATTTCGAATGGAATGAGGAAATGAATGAGGAATGTTGGTAGTATGGGTGAAAGTGGTAGTTGTTCTTGGAGGAGGAAGAAGGATGAGATTCTTGTGTAAGGTGTGCTGTGGGAAATGTGTGATGGTATTCTTCTTGAGTTTTATTTAGCTTCAGGGTATAAAGTTTTTTTCGGAGGTTGAATTTTGAAGTTGAGGGGCTTCGTTGTTTGAGATATTCGGCTTATAAAGTACTTAGAAGGGGAGGTGATTTTCATAAAAATTTCTTAACAAGCACCTAGGGGCTGAGAGGGACCTACCTACGAAATGTCATGCTCATAGGATCAGTGATTCCATAGAAATCGTGCTGAGTCAGTATTTGGATTAATTTTCTAAGTTCGTCCGAAGTGGTTAATTTCTTTTCATATGTTTCTATAGAAAGTATTAATTTTCGCCTACAGCTTGAAATTTTTCTCACCTTCCTCCATTTTGATATGTACTGTTGTATCCCAGAGCATTCATTTCTGTTCCTTTGCTTTATTTCGGTCCGGGAGCCGCGGCACAGTTGCGCGTTTACAAAATCCAAAGCAGGATCCTCGAGTTTTACCGGGGCTGACTGATGACCTCGTTTGTACTAATTAATTGCTGACGTTAAGTAGCGTTGCAAGATAAACGACGAATAAACGGCTCGCGTGCTGTTGATAAAGCGCTTTCGATTAGGAATGCCTTTCATTATCGACACACGAATGCCATTACCGCGAAAAACTACGAATAATGCTGCATAATGTCGTTTCTCGGTGAAATATCGCCCTAGCATTAATATTATCAATCAGTGTCCAAAATTTCCACTAATTCAACGTATCAAAACATTTTACCAAATTTGCAAAATCTTCTGTTACGCACCAGGGAAATTCGCGTGAAACTTGCACTGATTAAATAACACGCGGTATGAAACTGAAAAATATTTAAGTAGGTACTTTATCTACCACGCTAGAATGAATTGAGTACCTACCATGTGAATTAGCACAAAATTCAAAAGTAAAACGCATGATACCCATATCGCCACGATTTAATTCCATCTTCAGAGATTGAAACTATATAAACGTTTATCGTAAAAGAAATTCCCGGATTTCGATCCACTTAAAACATTATTATCGTGTAAATTAAATTCTCTATCCACTTGTAACAGATGTTATATTTTATTTTATATCTCCTCGTGTGGTCGCTGATGTAAAAGTGAACGAGAATTCAGAGGATTCCAGCTTTCATCAAAATGCAGCGCAAGTAATTAAGGAAATAATTAGTGGGAACGTGTTGCAAACATGAGTATCGCGTCACGCACGAAACGGAAGTCCACCTTTTCCCACGCAAAGTGCTCGCGACTCGCACGTGCGTCGATTAGAATGGATCGAGGTGTGGATCGTTAATATCAATTAGTAATCTTGTTGGCATTTGCTGTAAGGTAATAGTCTCTTCCACTGAACGCAATGAATCGTTCCATCAGATAATAGCAACAAACTGCTTCTACTCCTCGTTTTCATCAGTGCCAAACGATGCTGGGTATTAGGAAGATTAATACGTCGTATCTGGGCATTAATAGTAACGTAACAAAAAATATTTCATGCGTCTTATAAATGACGGATGATAAGGGGAAAAACAAGGAATGTCCATTTTTATCCCCAGAACTGTCGAATCACGAAGGTTTATAAAATTCAAATTCATCCTTGTCTGCTGAAAGTGTCACACGTAAGAGACCAGCGCGTTTTGTCTCGAATATTTTTTCTGCTTTGAAAGGACGAATCACGATACAGTGATTTTCATCGGAATTCGCGCGTGTTTCGCTTCCATTAAGAAAGAAAAAACGGTAAGGCGGGTTTGAAAGAGGCAACATCGCGGAGAAAAGCGTTCCCGGCAAAGTATTTGTTTCGCATACAGGCGCACGTCGGTTGAAGTATTTGACGGCCGTTTACGAGCAACATACTGCGAGTGCAGCGATAACGCTCCCACTATGGATATCACCCCATTTTATGATCGTATGAAAGGCATTTTCGAAATAAAATCCTTGCGCTTTACGACCGCTAAAGACTACATTGTGATTTTTATGCGCACGCTTCGTTTGACAGTCTTTCTGAATGGAATTTCGTTCCCTTGGTAACAAATGGGGGCGGGGGGTGAATTAAAAGGGGGAGGTACATTATCATTTTTAACTTCCTCATTCTTTTTTTGTGAAAAAAATATTGCAACTTGTTTCTAAGTTTTCTATTGAGGTACGCTTTTCTTAAAACGGTTTTTGAACATTTTGTCGGTATTGGAAAGTTGATTATGACGCGAATTTTGTGAATGCCTAGTGAACGTTTGTCTACAGTTGCGTTTAATAGCGACTCGAATGTGCGAAAAGGTTTTGCAGACGAATGTCGATGAGGTTTGTTGCTCGTACTTTAGCAGCTTGTGTATATATTTCCTTGAAAGTAGCTCCCTTTTCTTTATGAACTGTCGAGGGGGAGCGAGAGGAAGCGAGAGAAGCTATAACGTTCCGCTAAGACTGTACCCTCTTTTTACGATGGTGTAAAAAACACTTTTGACACGAACTTTTTATACCTTACGATTATGAGGCAGTAGAATATTATACGCGGAAGTTCATTTTATTTAAGGTTTTAAGGAAACTTAATGTCCACTTCTCGACAGGGGGTTGTCGCGCGTGGAAACGAAAGGATGAAGGGAAGTTGGATTGGTTCTTAAAATAATTAGGCGCTGTTAGGGTGGCATCGAGATAATGAATTCAAAAGGCTTTCGATCTTTTTGAAGAATAAATTCGGTTTCTTAGAAATTTATTACTATAAGAACAGAATATTATCTAAACAATTATCTATCTTATCAAATATAATATGTACGTCTATCATGGGCATTTGAAAAAAGACTTAAAGTTCCCTTAAATGTACAATATTATGCCAATAACTGATTTTTATTTTTTAAAAAGAAGATAATGGTTTCGTTTTCGCTTTAGTGCCAGTGATGCACCCAACCAGGGGGAGGGGGAGGGCAAGGGCAAGGGGCCCTGGCGACCTCCCTGCCAACCTGTAAAAAGAAAAAAAACTGGATTATATTCTTTAAATAAATTTTTATAATCACCTAAGTTCCTAAGTAATGATTTTAATCGAATTTGCGTTAAAGATATTTTTATCCGTTCAACTCGTATCCACCCAAAATTAAATCCCCCGTGCGCCACTGACTAGTGCAGTACCATAATTAAAATAGTTATTGACAAAACCAGAGACTTCAGAATTAAATCGGTCATATATTCTCATGAAATATTTCTTCCCTCCGGGACCGATTTGATAACAATTTTAATTCGAAAAATATCCTTGTATCAGAATGTCACGCTGCTCCACCCTGTAGGCAAGTCGTATTTTGGATACGATAGGAGGGGTTTCGATAACGCCGAGAAAATACCCATGAAAGTTTATGTGAGAGGGGAGATGGTCGGTATCGATGCCCGAAACACGTTTAATTCGTAAATTGTGGTTTCCTGTCGGCCGATTTTGCAATTCGGGAGAGTTATGCTTGGTGGATCGATTGTACAGCCGGCCATTAGTAGCGCAGTTGGGGAATAATTAGATAATACGTATACATACCTCATATTACAGGAAATTAACGGATTTACGTTCCGTTACGGGGGTTGGGAGCCTAAATAATGGTACACCATCATTAACCTTGCAAGATCTAACCCAGACCTTTCATCGGCCACCACTTTTAGACACTTCCCTAAAATGCACCTGATTCAGTACAATTCAAGGGTAAGTACAATTAGGTACACTCATGGCGAATTTTAGAGCAGCCAAATCACATTTTTAGGTATTTTTATTCTTTTCTCTTAAAATTCCAAGTTTCAGGTAATTATTAACACTTCACTTAACAATTCACGATTTCCATTTTTGATCATGCGTGAGTTTAAAAATGAAATCTCAATTAATATTCATCATTTACAAGATGTAGTTTGGAAGATGTTCAAGAATTAATGAATAGTTAAGTTAAGTTAGTAAGAAGAGTTAAAGTTAGTCGCAAACATACCCTAATGAAAGTATGAATTATAAATTTCTGGTTGATCGCCACCGTGCATTCGTGATGATGTAACGATTCTTCTGGGTCGACGAAATAACTAGGTAATCGCAAAGTGCTTGGTGAACGCGAAGGAGGCTCATTGGCGGTGCTTGGGCGATTCGATAAAAGCGAAGGGTATAAACCACGCCCGTCGTTAACGCTAACAAAGTGGATTAACGCGGCCAGTGGGGCTCGGCCTGCTCCATTCAGCCTGCTTCATCCCCTACGAAGGTTCGCTATGTCTTTAAGCCTTCATTTTACATTAACACGTGTCTGGACAAACTTCTTAAAACGTTGTCTTCAATCTTCCACCCTCTCCATTCAATTTGGAGACCCTATTTAACGAAGTGTGAACAATTACCAGTGAGTCTTCTTCGTCTTTAAGAACTAAAATTCACGTATTCGTCCTGTGGACGAACAACATATTTGTAAAACTCGATCACCAATTAATTATACTTTTGTACTACCCTCTTCTGTCCACTTGTACGTTGCCAAATTATGTACAGGGGTGGTGAAAAGAAAATTTAAAACTTATATTTTCACATGTCTTCGAAACTACTTAAATAAGTTAATACAAAGCTTGAAATATTATAGGTATTGGTATCGCCGGAAATCCCATATGTATGCTATAAATTTGAATATGTATTATTTAATATTGAGTGAACAAACGAAAGTTGCAAGTCAATACAGAAATTAGTAGGTACACGACAATAAAAAAATCTATGCAAATACCTATCGATTCGAATAAAAATATCGTTCTCGCAAGTAAAAATAAAAAATTCGTTGACACCAATCGTTATTTTTTTCGATCGACAGTTGATTCAGTAACCGATACCATCAATTAAACAGCTACATCTGCCCAGAAATAGTTTCTGCCATCGATTAAATAACTCCATATGCTCAGAAACAGTTTTTGCCGTCGATTGCGATAAAATGGAAAAATCGCGGTAGGGAGCCAGAAACTTGAGTGCTTCCGTCTATTTTGCACGTTGAATGACAGGGGCTCGTTCGAGCCGGAACGATGTCGATATTTCCCGGCGATTTATATCACGCGAAAATGAAAATCCTCTTTTTGGTTACGTTCTTTCATAGGCCGTGGAGCCGAATTCCGCGATGGCCATTTATCGCTCGGCGAATGTCGAACCTGGGTCCCAAGCATGGGAGAAAATGAGTGATTACTGGGAATATATCAGGTGGGGCGAGTGTCTCCGGAATGTAACGTTTCATTCGTCAACCGCGGACAATATTGTTCTCAATTCGAAGTACTCGTGCGCTCCCTTTTCCCACATCCAGCAATGGAACCTGAAATACGACCGTTGCCTCTTTTACAGTGGCGCTCAAAAGGAAATTTAAAACTCGTATTTTTACGTGTGTGCATAACGGATTTAATACTAGACTCTGCGTATTATTTATTTAAATGCACGGGTAGCATGTCCATTTGGTATACGTAAAAATGATAAATTAACACTGCTGGTTTAAGACACGGATGATGGATGTTTTAGAATTTTGAAATGAGTTACCAAAAAGTCAGTTATTTTATTGTGCGCAGCTTCACAATCTTTGAATGAAGTATCTCATTTCTGCTACTATTCACAGTTTAAACTTTCCTTTTACCACCGCTGTTTGTTATCCACACTCATTGTTTCTTTAAAATATGACTGCTTCGGGAGGAAATTCGGAGATTTGGAATCTAAAATGTTGAAGCTATAGAATGTATTAAGTATTTCAATTTTTGTAGGAGAGAATTTCTCCCCCCCCCCCCCCCCCAGTATATTCTGCTACGTTGATGAAATAATAAATTAAACTTCACAGATTGAAGTTTACATTTCATTTTAATATTCTTTTGCTAATTTCCTTTTGAATGTTAATCGTGAAGAATGGACCCAGGTCGATAAGAAAGGGGTATATAATCTGTACATTGGAAAAGGGCTCCTACTTTTTCAAATTCCCTCCTGAGAGGATGTTCCTGGAAGATAGTCCTCGCGATCGATTTTAGTTTACCACAGAATTCACGAGTCATCGGTACTGATAAGACTCCCAACAACTTATCCGTTTTACGAGGAATCGCTGCTCGTCTCCATTCTTACCCCATTTCCCTTCGTTCCTATTTTATCCACCCACCTTGGAAACAATACTTAAATTCACTCAGTTGTCAGCACCTAAACCTTAAACTATAGATACACCAACGTCACTAAACAAATTCACATCTCCAGAAATTAAAAATACTTCCATACTTTAACGTCAGATCTCTGTTAATCAATCGACTGACGACTCCCACAACTCGAATGAATGAAAGCAGTGTCACCGAGTTACTTTAAACCATCGTCAAAGCCTTTCCCACAAATAGGTAGTTTATTCGCTGCCCACGTTCAGCAACATCTACGGAAATTTATTCCGAGCAAACTCCGTCGTTCCTCTCCCTCGTGGAATGGGGGGCGCAGTCCCCCCTCTCCCGTTGCCTCCTTTCTTTCTTCCTCGACGATCGAATATCCGAGCAGTGCATCTTCTCGGGCTGACATCACCCTCAGCTATCCCGCCACCGTATCGGGTCGGGCACCGATGGAATTTCGCGAACATCGCCGCGGATCTTATCGGGTTTCCTGGCCGTTGGCAGCGGTACGATTCCCAGAAATTCGCGTTGAACGCAGAATGGCCTGCATCTTCGGCGTTCCTGCACCTGTTGAATTAGGACATCGATCCGGACTCCTTACGAGCGGGCGAATGCCAGCCAAGAAAGGCGGGTCGACTTGCTTCGATTCGGAGCCACTGAATAAAGTGATAAATTTAACGGAATACGAACCACGCGACAGTTTTATCTACTTCTTTCGTTGCTTTTTTCACCGGGAATGATAGAGTTAATAACGACGATATTTTGCGCGCAGGGTGCGGGTCGGTCTGGTATATTAGATTAGGAAACGATTCTCGAGGTGGACGTAAATTTTCTAAAGCTTCCACTTGATTCATGGGAGAATTAAAAGGATTCTGCTACTTTAAGATTATGGTAATTTGCGGGTCACAGCGTATTTTCTTGATTGAGTTGTTTGCCTGGATTGTAGGCTTTAAGAGGGGTAGTAATATTAATCGCCAGGTGGATGCTGAAAGTTGCAAGAGAACGAACTGTTGATATTTCTTTCACATTTTTGAGAAGCCTTTAATGTGGATGAGCCTTTATGATACATTTCCGAATTTCATGAACATCATATCGTTGTACGTATGGGGTGGGCGAATAATGTATTAACACCCTTTAACCCTTTCGGTGGGTATCTACATTTTTGGATGATTCTTGAATAGTGTGAATTATGCTTCAATAAAAAAGTTTTTAATTTTCAACTTTTTTTGCACTTTACGTGTTTATCACAGTACAAGAGAATACATTTTTTTAATACGTGTAGGTACTAGCGTCGAAATCCGCATCGAACAGGAATGTAGTGGCGTTCAACTATCCACACAGCACCATAACATTGCAGCAACGTCTCTGCAATATTACGGTGCAAGATTGCAATGTTGCACCATAACATTGCAGAAACGTTGCAGGTTCAGTCCTATGTCCGCCTTCGCAATATTGCAGGTGTGTATTTTTGCAATGTTGCGGCAGCATTGCAAACATGTAGTCCTGCAACGAAACGGCAAAATTGTGGCAATGATCCTGCAACTCTTCGGAAATATTGCAGTGCGAGATTGTAATGTTGCACCGTATCATTGCAGGGAAGTTGCAGGTTCACTCCTATGTCCGCATTAGCAATATCGCAGGAGTATATTCCTGCAACGTTTCGGAAATTTTACAGCAATGGTCCCACCGCAACGTTTCCAGCCGTGAGGAACGCGACGAAATGAATGTGTGCAGAATCGTAGTAGTATAACGCCCGTGTGTCTTTTTCTCATAGAAAATATTTTTACCCCAGGGGGATTCGAACCGAGGGGACCTGTAGCATCGTAGACGAACACTTTACCGCCGCAGCCACAACCGCTGATTGATAAGATTGCTTACGTATTCGACCTTATACTCCTACCGTGCAAAACTTTAAACTCAAATTATTCAAAAACGAAGGCTCATTTGACAAACCTATTAGGGATTTTTAACACTGTAGGTGCGGACTCTAACTATAACCCGGTGTCATTTTAGGTTAGGTTGGAAAGAAGTCTTTAGACTAAACCTTTGCATTTGTGTTTTCATCTCTCTTTTTTCTTGCTTGATTGTATATACGTGTTTGTGCAATAAAGACGTTTAATAATAATAATAATTACACACATTAAAATATATAGTATCTACTCTATCTAAACAAATTAAATTCATTTTCAAATCTCTTTTATAATTTAAATTCATGTACAAACAACTCTCACAATAACACTTTTTTCATATCTTCAACGGCCAACGAGAAATTCTAGCATATCCAGTTAAATGAAACATGCTGTAGAATCTACTCGACGTCATATTTCAAATTTCGTCAAAGTCATAGTTGCTTCAGAATATTGCTGTACTGTTTCTGCAATATTTCCACTACAGTATTGCACGACAATATGTAGGCAATTTTGCTGGGTCGTTGCCATTGAAACATTGCGCATCGATGTGCGCGCAATATTGCAGAAATATTGTAGAATCGTTGCCAATGGATCATTGCACGACAACGTTCTTGCAATATTGCTGCAATATTGTAGGATCGTTACCAATGGAACATTGCACGGCAACGTTCTTGCAATATTGCTGCAATATTGTAAGATCATTGCCACTCCAATAATGCACGGCAATATTGCAGGAACGTTCCTACAATTTTGCAATGCAACCTGCAACAACGCAATATTGCAGCAACGTTCCTGCAATACAGCTGCAACGAAGTGTGCTGTATGGGTATAGTCGAAAAATGCAGCGAAATGGTTAACGGGCAACATACACCTAGGACTAGAAAAATCAGGGTGAACTTGGACAATTTCTTTTCGATTGAAAATATTGTTTAACTGAGCGTGTACAATGCACGAGAAGAAAAGTTGGTGATTGACAGTATTCGGTGAGCGATGCGTACCTTCCTATCGATTGTCGAGTCTGGTTTTAATCTCTGTTAGCGCGAAGAAATATTTCATTGGTCAAGGGGATCGATACACGCCATACGCCATAAAGGTCTGCGCACACTTGTCAGTTCCGTGTCAGTTCCGTTCCGGCGTAGCAGTGGTAAGAAGAAGAGACCCTCTAGACCTACGTCCCTCTTCTTCTTACCACCGCACTGGCACGCCAGAACGGAACTGACACGGAACGGATATGTGTGGGCAGACCTTAAGGCAGCCTAGCGTACGGCGGTCAGGTATGCGAGCACCCGCATCAGTATAAATCACAGCAGCATGTCGTTCGCCCGCGTTTCGGCCCTCGCCTCCCAAGCACAGAAGTGTTTAGCTCGGCTCCCCATTCACACGCGGTCGAAATAATGCGTGACGGCTCTCTGTGTTCAGATCTCGGTACTTACTCGTGCTCTGGAATTCCGTGCAGAAACGCAGGGGATCTACCGCGAATCGTGAGGGTCTCTGTCAGGTGAGCTGAAGGAAGGGTATGGTCTTCGTTTGGACAACGGAAAAGTGAGTAAACAACATTTTGTGCCAATAATTGATGAGTCCTTGTAGCAAACATTGTAAGTGGAATAAACAAATATATAGAAAAAATATTTTTATGTTAAACGATTTTATTAAAAATGCATAAAAAACTAAATTATAATACACTGGTGTGTTTTCACTTTAAATAAAATCATGGGCACCATGTGCAACCAGAAGTTGAAGTATCGGTTGGCAAGTGGAACATCATCAACTACAGTTTATCAATTTTATGTCACATTACAATCTGTATCCTGTAATTAAAATATTTTGTTTCATTAATGCGAATGAAAACTTTCTTAGAACAAATTCATCTCGGCGATTGCATCTGTATTACAGTGATTCGTATCCTGTTATGGAATGTATCATGCCCCACGATTTTATTTAAAGTGAAAAAACACCATCGAGATTGTAGTAAAAAGAAAATAATTATTTTTTAGTTTTTAGTGCATCTTTAATAAAATCGTTTAACAAATTTTTGGTGTTTGTGGATTTACATTTCACAGTTCAGACTTCTTTTCAAATATTTTTTCAATTCAAATATCTTATATTGCTGTATACTTAATCAATAAGGTGTTTAGTGTTTCATATGGTTGTTTCTATAGCTTGTGACGTCGATCTATCCGCTAACTTTAGAAACGAAGCTATAACGATTGTTCGTTATTATAAAGCACGTGTAAATCTAAGAAAAAATTAAGATTCTCAATATCTAAATGGAAAGCAAACATTCTAGGAAATTTAAAATTTTAATTAAGTATCCAGGGAGGATTAGAATTTTTCTTTTGTATTAAAACATACGTTACCAATATTATTTCGTAAATATGTTCGATATTCGTTATTACCGTTATTATTTACTTTTGACAAGTTGGTGTTAATATTTTTCTTTCCAAACTGTTCGTTCAGTAAATAATTATTTCGCAAATTCTAGGAGCAATCAATCAAAATATATTCGAAAGGAAATTTTTTAAAGAAATATTACGGGCTGAGAAATTGTACGATGGTAGTAGTAGGGTTTCGGTGGATTGTCACGTGATTCGTGTAGAATTTCCAAAGAGACTGGGGAATCTGCTCCACGTGCTCGGGCCAGGGTATATCTTACGAGAGCTTACTATCTCAATCGTGTCACGTCTCGAGTTCTAGAAGCGATACTCTCAAGTTCGTGTTATATCGACTACCACTTTGCTTCCAATAAATTCCACTTGCTTCGAACCTTCTCGCCTATCAATGTAACACGAACTCGGTACGTATAAGCGAATCGAATCATACAACTTGCATGGTGTTTTGTTTTCATCATATTTTCACTCGTTCGTCCACCCGTCACTGACAACTTGCATTCTTATTCCTATCTAACGAACATGATTTGTAAGATTTCATGGTGGACACAAATTCTGTGGCATAATTACTCGAGGAACATGAATTAATCGTGCTTCTTGTTGATCATCATCTGTTACTCAAAAAGGGGTGCATATTATTGTATTAATTATTACAGAAGAAGGCAGTAAGGTAAAGGTGCCAGTAGTTGACCAGTTAAGAGAAATCCTTCACGTAAACAATAGTAACTACTCTGTCAGTAAATAGTGAGAGTCAATCCCTAAAGATACTCTTTAAATTTTCTAAATTATGTAATGAGAACGATTTTTTAAAAAGTTATGTTATAAAAATTTTAGAATTATTTTCCAAAATCCAGTAACTGCTTCAGAAATTGACCATCCTTGAAAACGACGTTGTATTTATCCAATATAATACACTATAAGAGTTTAACAAGTGTTAATATCCTACGACTCTTTTCACCTAAATCGTACACCTGTTCGTAACAAAATCGTTAAGGAAATAACGACAAGTATATGACCACACTACTGACCTTGATGGGAATATAAGTACGTTTGCCGATACTATTCATAGGTAATTCACTTCACACCTGAGTGTGTTAAAGTTTATTCGGTAGATGGTTTGACACGTCACCAGCGCTTTTTTCAAAAGATCGCCACTCTTAAGAAACTTATTTTTCACGTGTTTCTGAAAATCGGTGAACTACTGGTACCTTTATCTTACTTATTTACAAAAAATAATTAAAAATCCCTTTGGTCTTACTTTCCCATTTTAAAATTCAGTCCCACGTTTTCAGCCACGTCTCGTGCTTCATCACCACCAGAGATGGGCAAAAAATTATTTTAAATAAAAAAAAGTAGTCCGATTTAAATAACTTTTTTGTCAATTTAATCGGGAGAATGCATGGAATCCATTGGTGTCACTTTCATATTGATGCGACGAAAAATAAAGAAATTTCGTTTCTGTATAATCGATGACACGCCGCCGAGCAACTCCGCGCTGCATTTTATACGGGTGAACGACGGCGTATCGAACTTCGAATAACTTTCGAATAAAAATACGACTGAAACTAACAATAAGTGAGAAAATCATTTGAAGTTTAAAACGAATTCCCGTCGAATAAAAGAATCATGTGTTGCCGTCGTATGAATCCCATCGAATAAAAAAGTGTTTTGAGGCGTTTCGAATAAAAATAATCGAAATTATTTTTATTCGACAACTAATAAAAATAAAGCCTCTTTTATTTGATACGTTATTTAAATTATTTTTTATTTAAATAATGACCACCTCTGCTGAGAAGTCACCCACGAACCGCACCAAATACCACCCACTCAGAAATCATTGAAAGCTGATCTCTTACACACCGCATCTGTAATTCAACTAATAATTCCAAGACACCAAGACACCAAGACAGCAATCGAGATCCCCTGCACAGGATCTGAATGGCTGGTTCCTCCTACCGGGATGGAGTCCAGTTTTGTCCTCCCGATGGTAAAAGGCCCTGGAACAAGTTGGAGGCTCCTCCTCGAAGGAGTCCGTCCTTCACCGGCCAGCACTTGGCTTACTATAATTCTGTTTACCCGTGGACTCCTACGCTTCTTCCCTACGGCGAACGATTGCTCCACGTCGCTGGAGGAGCGGCAAGAGTCGGGGTCGAGGCTCCACTCGAGGGAGCAGAAAAGAGTGGAGGGCGGACCAAGGGGGTTGGATGGCGCGATAGAGAGAAACGCCGCGGAATATTGCGATGGGAAATCCGACGTTAGATATCGGGAAGCTGATAAAATGGAAATACCGTAGACGACGACGGTGCACGGCTATAGGCTAAGACTGGCGCAGTGCCCCGTTGCGCCGAGACCTTTTGCTTTTTTCGACACGACCGAGGACGGGGGTGCGCACGGGGCACCTCTAGAGGCTCCTCTCGAAATTTTCTAGCTAAAAGGGATATTTGCTTGTGAATGCCTCGCCAATACACGCGGCCCGGTATCGAGGCGATAATGGGGTCGCCGTCGAATCGAATATTAAGTGTTACTTACCCCGCAAAGCAGGCAATTTTGGGGCGCGCGATCGTTTGCCAGGGAATCGCGCGCGGTTTTGTTCACGGTCGATGAGCGTTTGGAAAAGTGAGCGGTTAAAGAACTGCTGGTGGTCGAAATGGCGTGAATTTTGGGGTATACGGCCGGGTTTGGTGCAAATGCTGGATATTGGCGGTGGATATTGCAGGTGTGTTTCTTTGTGTAGGTGCTTTGCGGGGGAGGATATTCAGTTGGATGGGGATTTGAGAACGGGTGGTATTAAATGGACTCATTAGCATGCTTGGGTAAGAATTCTTTGAAATGTAAAAAGAGAAATAGTATTTGGAAAATAGGTTGCTTTGATTTCGAAAATAACTTGAGACTGAATGAACTGTTTACTTTGATTAAAACGAGAATAACTTTGCTTTCAGTATGTCTAAAAGAAAAGTGCAATATTGAGAATAAATACAGCACAATGGTGAAATTGTAAAATAATAAGTTTATTTTAAGATTCAATTTTTTTTACCAAATTTTTCTCACTTCTGAATAGAAATATTCTAATCGATTGAAATCTACCTATAATTCTGTTATTCAGAATTTCATGCTCCCTACGCGTTATAATTTCGTTTAAAGAAGTATTTTAATTGTACGTGTAAGGAGTTCACTACAATTCAGAAATTAGTTACCTATGTCTAATCTCTAATTAAAGGGTATTAATGAGGATATTATTGCTCACATCGATGTTTATACCTTCTAACGCTCAATTTATAATCCGAAATCCTGAGATCAAGTTGCAACGCCGCATTAATGTTCGTGAAGCAATTAATAACATATACCTAATTCACGAGTGCCATCATGTTTCCGGGTATTTAGTCCGCCAACGGTTTCGCTTCATTATTTCAGCTTTCACGCGGATCTCCATGCGTTTCTCTTTCGCGCTGAACAAATTTCAACCTCTAATTTGATCGGATATAGGTACCGACGGCGTTACAAAATGGAAAGTACAAACAATTTCCAGGAAAATAACGATAATCCACAGTGGCTGCACGTGAATTTATGGAAAGTCCAGAACTTTCGGTATAATCCAGGGGCAGCCAAAACGAAACAACGGTTAATCGTCCGTCGGAAATGAACACGAGTTTTTCATATCGATGAATACCTACTTAAAAAGCGTAGAAAATAGCCGTAGATACGTCGTGCCAGAAACAGTGGGATTGAATTTTCGAGTCGAAACAGACGGAATTTTTCGAATACAGTAGATTCGGTGGCGATGCTGCACGCTGGGGTGTTAAAATCGATAATTGTTTGACAACCGTGTAAACCGTGGCGTTTAGAATTCGATTCCCACGAATTTACGCGTTATCGATTGTACGTGCGCGGATTTCCCCCCGAATCGTGCCAATAAAGCCGACTGGAGAAAGAGGGAAGGCGGAATTTTTAACTCGGGTGGATAAAATGTTTGAAGCGTTCAACGTTTCCGCGAGATTGTTGTGAATAATACGGTTATTGTAGGTGAACGCGAATGGAATAATCTACTGTATTTGTCTCTTTAATGGCGTAGTTAAAAAAGGCAGGGGATTTTTATAAAATCGAAGCAAAATTAGAAAGTTATTTGAAATTTGTAAATTCAGTTTTGCAAATTAGTTTGCCAATTTTTCTTCCTCTTGAGATTATATTTCTTCAATTTTAGCGAGATTAGATATTCCCGCATTCTGCATTTTATAACTTCCCTAGTCCTTACTGCAAAGTTCTCTAAATTATTCTTTACAGGTACCTATTTCTGTATTTTTTAATCCAAAAAGATAGTTTGTAGATCTGTTTCTTGTGATTCTTTCGCTATTTGATAGACACTTGGAAGGTTTCATTACTAGCATGAATTAAGGATTTATTATTACACAGTAACGAATTCTATCGCTGCTTAATACAATTAAGGCGGCCATATTGATTCCTTGGGAGTTACGAGTAAGTTATCATCGGTCTTTCGAACGAGAAATTCTATTAAACTTTATACAGGTCAGATATCTGAAGAAAAGCATGCTTCCATCAGCCACATTTCGCGTTTCCACTTTGCCTTCTAGGAGCTTGCAACTGCTGAACAGATTCTGTTTTCCTAAATAATTCTTATCAGTGCTATGTTAATATAAATTTCCTGTGTGTATACGATATCGAAGTAGCAGGAATTATTAATATAATATTCAAACACCATCTATTCTCCTTCTCAAGTGAAGTAGGGAACACTTCTTTATTTTAATCATCGTCCTAATAAGTTTCAATTAGAGCTTAATATCTAAATAATTCCAATTCAAGTAGACAGTCTGTTTCTTAATTGATTAGAATTGATTTCACTGGATCTTACTTGCGGACTAATTTATTCAACTTAACTCTGCCAATTTTCATCAGACGTAGCACGACTAAGTATTACCTACATAAAACTCACCAATGCATGAGGTATCAGTTTTTGTACAGTACATCCATACCTACAAATAATTCACTGTACTCCTCGACACGAAACATAAATACCGAAGAAAAGGCATATACAATTTTCTTAAACATGATGTAAGAAGTAAATAGTACAGAGAAAATAATTTGAACACACGAAATTTACATAGAACTTTAGAAAATATATAACGAGGACAAACAGCTTCGTTGTACATAAAGACTGCGAATTTGTAAGTTACATATTTATAAGGGTAATAGGGTAGAATTTTAAAACAACATTTTGCCGAATCTCGCCCATTACACCGCAAAAAGAAAAAAGATAAACAAAAACAACTATGTATTAACCCTATAATAATATAACGCAATTTGATGGTGTAATAAAAATGTATTATCGTAGAAATTAAACAAACACACCAGTGGAATGAGAATAAACAATATAATGATGAACTATTAATATAAAGGAATAAAGGAATACAGTATATTACTTATAGTAACGCGACTGTACTCTTCACATGCTGCTCAACGACTCTCAATCGGCACGATCGCCGAGGATCTCCTCGATTCCGACCGATTTCGCCGAATTTCGTTCTCCGCCGACCTCAGTCTTCCGCATGAGAATGTATCGCATTCCAGCCGCTTCTACTATTCCTACATTATTATTACTATTATTATTATTTATTGCGACACATTCTTTGACGGAAAAGTTTGTCGTTTTGAATTAATAGTCACTTGTTTATTCATTCGTAAATTTGAAACAATTGTGGTGCATCATTGTGGTGAAAATAAGGATATTTATATAAGGTTATATAATATACATAGTTATACATGGTTATATGTACAATGGCCAACCCCCTCGAGCCTGGCTCGGTAAAGGTGAGATCAGACGGCGCGTGGCTCGGCTCGTCTAGCAGCTAGCTCGGCGAGCCATGACAGATCAGACGGCGCGTGGATACTGGATTGGCGAATGGCGATTCACGCGCAAAGTTCGCCGAGACACGCACCGTCTGATCTCACCGACTCCGAGAGTCGAACGCCGACAGCTCGGTGGTCCCGCGGTGTTGCCAAGCCTTAAGGTAAATGGCCCAATGCTTAAACAGTTAAGGCAAAACAACTGTACTATTTAAAAAACGATAAAATATTAATTAATTACAACCTTAACAAAAATATTCTGTTGCTTGCTTGAGCCCATTAGGTGAGAAGCGAGATTGAAACTGTTGAAGCTTTACTGTACAATAATATTTTTTCTTGACATAACTATTCAGTGATGTAAGCATATAATTGTATCTATATAAAGCTAATACATTTTGCATTTATATTTCGATCAGATTAAACGTTGCGAATTAGTAAAACTGTTATTATTAGCAAATTTTCTTCTCAATTTTTAATTATTGGGGCTTGTTTAAGCACTGGGCCATTTACCTTACGCCCAAGCGAGCGTCGAGAACAAGAAAAAACGAACTACGCGCGATCGTGCCTTACGCGCGGTACCTCAAACGCAGATAAACACCGCGTCCCCTACACCATCTTCTTCTAAATAATATTTAACACTTCGATAATTATCAACACTTCTTCATTCATTTTCCCGATTTCCATTACCTAATTCAATCTCCAACCAACAATTCCGAAACGCTCTGTATAATAATCTTCTTAATCCATGCTTAAGTCTTCTACAAAACGATTCCCTTGGAAGTACAATCTACTAATCACATTCTCCACGACTCATCACAGGAACATTCTAACTGAGAACATCTGTTCACCCTAATCCACCCCCTAATACTTTTATCACCGAAAACCACGACGAATGCGTTCCCAACTCTCCGCCACACCACTGTCTTCATACCCCTTTCACAGTCTCGCTAAGTCTCTTCCGCTACCATCCCCTCAGCCCTGTAAGTGTAACACGGGGGATGATCGTGTAACCCGCAGCGCGCGAAGTTGAAATTCCTCGAGAATTCGAGTGTTGCTGCGAGTACGTGGATCGAGTGTCGATATTGGCGAAGATCCGAGGTGGTACAGAGAAGAGAGGCAGTCAGGAGTGTAACTTGCCATTTGTCACCCTAATACTCAAGGATGCCGCGCTAGCACTGGACAGGCCACTTGAAAGGGTGGTGGGTCGAAACCTGTCGCGAGGGCATTTCAATCGGATATATTCCCGTTTCCGATATGAGTTTATGGGGGGTCGGGGCGCGTTAAGTTCTCATGCCCTGTATACAAGCTGGCTATCTTGGTGAGAGGTTGGTTACAGGAGTCCGCGTGTGAAAGATACATTGGCGAGCAAAAACTTCGGGTGGACTGTTGGCTATGCCTCGCAAAGAAGAAACTGACAGGAGATGAAATGTTTACTTAGTTTGTGATGGGGAGGATTTTTGGAAAGGGTCGTGGTGATAATTGTAATGCGAATTGATTTTGTAGGTTCCAGGCGAGATACTTTATGGTTTAATATTCTAATAAGAACGCGGTACAGTATTTTAATAAGCAATTGCAATCAGCTGACTTCAGTTTCTATTCAGTAAAGATGTAGGTATACAGTTAAATGAACGTGAATTATTTCCTTTAGAATGTAATCTCTTGATTAAATTACACAGTCGTTCCATTTACCATTTATTATGTAAATCTAATAGTAATCTTGCCTAGAAGCTTGCATGCATAGCAATCAACTCTTCACAACTAAATACAATGTCCCTTGACTATACCCCCCTCATTTTTTCTTTGTCGCACATTGTTCCCATATTTACACAAAATTGTTCACGACTCCGCGCGAAATTGGACTAAAAAAGAAACCTTGGAAAATTTTGCATGCCACTGTATCCTGCGAAATATTATAGCAATCATAGTTGGTTAGCGTTTTCCTTTCTAGGGTAAAAATTGAATGTCATATTACGATTGGACAGCTCGCTCTGTCCCTTTTTTTGTTGCCCAAGAGCGTTGATAAATCGATCTGCCATGCCTTGGAGGGATGTTTGGCGATTCAATATTTTTCTGTATCCATGGCAGAGCGATACCGAACTCTTTTGCTTGTTTTTCTCGCCTTTATTTTTTCCGACGAATTAGAAACGCTGCGTGCAGTAGTATCCCGGATGCATTGTTTATTTGTCCATTGCAAAAGTTCCACTGTCGTATTGGACTTGTTGCGCGAATTCTCTCCGGACGGATGCGAAAATTCCATTGACGCCTGAGTGCCGGAGGAATTGGTCGCGTCGAATACAAATCCGTAGTATTTTTCTAAACGCGTATCAAGTGGTTCGGGTCAATGGACGTCGAACAGTCGAAATGCGTTGTATTCTGTGATACGTTGTTAGCTTTTTCAGGGAGTAAGGTGATGCGGTGCTGAAAGCGTAGAATAATAAATTAGCAAAAATATTAGTGGTGCATTAATTAAAAGTTCATCTGTTTTAACGTGGATTTCTTTGACTTTTAAACTTCTAAAATATTTGCCTCTTAATTAGTTTTATTAATTAGAATTCGAAGTATTCAGAATAAGTTGGTTTTGATTGAGAGCCCAATCTTCTCAATATAAAGAAAGCATCCAATGCATTCGACCCCACAAATACTTCTCCCTAAATTACGTTCTGTTATTAACCTACAAAAATCTAGCACTTTCAATAAACCTTTCATAATTTCATCTTCTTTGCCTCTGCTTTATACATATAACCATGCACACAAAGAATATGTTTTTGCATTTAATTAAAGATTTTTGGATACTGGGGTGTGAATGTTAAATGAGGCACGATATATATGTAACAATAACCACGTATATTTAACAAATATCATAACAAATGGAATACAAATAGCTTGTCGAACTGTTCCAATGGTCTAAGGCAGCCCTTCCCAAGTAGGGGAAATCTGCTCCTGGAACACATGTTTCGGTTCTCCTTCCAACGCTGCGCCTTCAGCTAAGGTGGGACGATTCCTACTGTCCTCTCTCTCTCTGCTTCCTAGCGGCGCGTTACTGTCTCCTCTGAGAGAGGGAGTGTTAGAGGGAGAACCGATTCATGTGTTCCAGGAGCAGATTTCCCCTATTTGGGAAGGCCTGGTCTAAGGAACGCGAAGCGTTCGGTACGATGTCTTCGTCGTTTCGTCGACGTTTGACGAACGCCCGAAAATTAACGGACGGGGAAAACAAATTTCCCACGCGCCCCAAGGTTGCGAAAGAGGACACGCTGTCCTTAGGATTTCACTGGAGGCTCTGGCAATCGTCATTTTATTGCCCTAGCCCCCCCCCCCCCCCCCCAATCTCGACCACCCGCAGTAGGCACTCGAGCAAACCGGCCGTTTTAGGCCTAAGAGATAAATAAAACTTTCTCCCGGACTACAATCCGCTACAGCTTCGTCCCTAATAAACCCGAAAACTCATCAGTGTGTTAAAATTTTAAAATACACTCACAGGTATAAAACAATTCCATGCACAACTTTTCATTCGCATAAATTCACAAAAATTCAAATGTACCTCACCCCCTGAAACATCCACTTCCCAAAATTTTCAGGTGCACCTAATTCTTTATTCTTCCCCCTAGAATTCATAAAGCTATCATTTTTATTACGCCTTGAGACACTATAGTTGCTGTCACTCGCCTAACAAATTAATTTTCTTCACCCTTTCTAAAATAACGTGGTTCTGACTTCTATCACCTGGAGATTCAGTGTCACTCTTTCTCGAAAGGATTCTGAAACTGCCTCCCCGAATACTTTTCGTTTCTCACTGAAGGCAGAGCTCTCCATGTATCGTTAGCGGACTAGCAGAATCGAATCTGTCTGCTTTTCTCATTGTCAGTTCTCTAACATTTCCCTCGCGGAACTTGAAGTTTTCTTTATGCTTCCCCCCCTCCGCATTAACCGTACTGTTACTTTAAAGTGGACTCTCTTGCCTCTACTTTCCGCGAGGATATCGGAAATGCTTCTATTAATACTCGAACTTTCTTCGACACGCGTTTTACGCGGCGCAGCTGCGTCGCACGCAGTGAAATTCAATTTACGGAAGGACCTGGCAAGTTTAATTGACCGACTGGTCTAACGCGTTTCGTACTTTTGTCGAGTTTAACAAGACTCGGCTGGCATGTAAGTACCTATCGGGAGTGTTTCGGTGTAGCACCTTTCTTGCTTATAAATTTTGGTAAAATCTGTAAGAAACTGATTGTGAGTAGGATTTGTGTTGAATTGATTATTAAATGTTATTCATTAAAATTAATAAATGTGGCGGCTCTATCATTCATTTAGAGCAATTTAGACGAATTAGATTTCATTTAGAATTAAGATGAACAGCGATAGGAATTACTATAATTAATTTGATGTATTGCTGTTTGAAGAATGTATTTGTATGTAAAAAAAATTCAAGTAAAAATCTAGATTATTGTAGATTCTACGAATTACAATAAATTTAACTCTTGTATAAATTATTTCCAAAATAAATAATTGCTCGTAAAATTGATGAACTAAAAGGAAATCGTGTTCTTAATGGCCACAAAGAAAATTCATAATGGCAAAAGTGAAGTTCAATGAAAAATTCATTGAGAAACTTCTTAATCCTTCGAGATGTTGAATTATTCTCATAGTGTAATCCCACACGGACGATTGATGTTAAAGTCAGAAATAATAAAAGGTACAAAATAAGAGAGACAAAGAAATATTAGTATACAGCACACTGGGCGTGAGATTACAAAGAGTTAACCGTATCTAATATTATCACTGTCAATATTTATTAGACAGACGTAAAATATGACCGTACCAACTCGCGTTCTCGTCGAAATGCCATCAGGTAGCCGGAAATGTCCAGTGAAAAACATGGAACGGTGCAGGTGGACGTAGGGCCAGTAACATGAAATATCTCGATTTCGATTGCGTTAAATTCGCTGTATCTGCATCCCCGGCAGAAGTGTTTCACCAGCGGCGGATGATTGAAATGTTATTTCAAGCAATGGCTTGTATTTCTGCTATAACCGCATTTTCACCGCGACAGGGACAGAAAGGAAGGGTTGCGCAGGCCGGAAAATTGCTGTCTGGTTGAATAAACTGGAAAGGATTTCGAAGTCCGCGCCTAGAATATATTTTACGTCTTGAAAGGAATCGTGAATAATATTTAAATGAGAGTCTTGATTCGCAATAAATCCTTGCACCGCGAAAGGTATGTTACCGTGAACGCTTTTTCTTTTTCACTTGTAGCTTTACTTTGTTCGTCTAACACGTCTCGTGCTACGCGAGCTATTGGGGGCTCACGATATTTATCGGAAGTGAAGCTTTCATTCAAAGGAAGAAGATATTTCTCACTTCAGTGTGGAAATTAAAATGTAAGAAAACAAAGTTGGTAGGATGGAGAAATTATGGAGGTTCTTGTATGAGGCTTCTTTAACTTTAATTGCTTGTAAGTGGATGCAGGAGAAATTTTCAAAGGCTATTTTCCATCAGGCTTAAACGGAAGGTGGAATACTTTCTAGAGAATTATGAAGCAAATCATTTTGAGCCTTTATATGGCTTTATATTTCATCGATGAACCTCAAAAATAATAAAAAAAAATCGAGAATTCACAAAATTGTAGAGCTTAGGAGAAAAAGTACGATTTTTGAGAAACTTTTTTTATCGTACTTTTCCTCCTAAGCTCTACAATTTTGTAAATTCTCAGTTTGGGTATTTTATTGTTTTTAAGGTTTCTCGATGACATAATTTTTAATTATAATTCTTCACATTCGCCACGTTAATCTCTTTCACAACTAGGCTGTGCTACTACCTCAGAACCATGCATGACTCGTCACCACGTCTCTTCCAAACAAATCCCCTTAATAATAGAAACCACATGCCCCTCCCCCCAACACCGAAAACTCTGTCGCGAAAAAATGGCACCGGAACATTACGCACAAAAGCTAACGTCTCCCGCAAGGAGCCAATAATTCTCCGTACACTTTTCAGTTGCCGCGGGATTAAGTTACGCGCAAAGAGCAAAGTTGAGCTGCGCTTAAAAACTTAAATTACGAATTTAGCCCGCCGCCGTGCCGGGAATTTTGCGTAAACTTAATTTGCTTGAGAGTCGAGCAGAAGCTGGCGAAGAAGGGGAAGAGGGAAAAGGTGTAAAATAAAGAAAGCGTGCTCGAGTGCGGAGGAATTATGCAGCCTGTTAATGAACGCTCGCGAGTGCCCACGCGACTGTACTTTATCCCTGATTAAACATCGAGGGCCTGACGATCGTGATCCCGTATCGGGTGTGTAAAATTTTCCGCGAAATATATCACTCGGCCTGGGTCGAAGCGGCGAGATACAGGCGCGAAACGCCCCGCGGAATTTTTATCAACCCCCGAGAGAAGAGCGCGTCCGCTTCGCTGCGATGATTTAGTAGATACGTAGTAGTAGGTATTCAATAGGACCGTGTTGTAACTAGACAGACACTGTACGCGAGCCAGGAACCACTTGAAGCGTTTTATATAAATTACTACAGTGACAAGAATTCGTCGGCGTAATCGTGCCATCGCAGTTTAGCTGGACGTCTTCTATGCAGTTCTTAAGAGACATTTTTCGTAGCCAAATCTTAACCCCCTATAACCGGAAAAGTTCTTCAAAGTTCATAATTCCTGTGGTATTGTAACAGGAGGCGGGACAATTTTTTTAGTTGCAGGTTGGGTAAACGAAGCAATTAATGAAAACTTAAGGGTAATGAGTGAGGGAACACTCTTCTGAGACACAACTCCCAGAAAAGTTAGCTCCCTATACAAATGAAATAATAAACATTAGATTACCCACTGTTCATTCTTCCTAAAATGATCTAAATAACTCACTCTCAGAGGAGCCCATAAAACAAACTAACAATAAGTAACCACTCAGAATTTTCTGCCATTCCTCATTCAATCTACACATGGCAAACAGAGCTCGGAAAGTCGCGACCGTTTAAAATATCCGAATCGCGTTAGCTCGCGAAAATATTACGACAGGTGTAATGAATAGCGGGTAGTATGGATTCAATTGGCGTGCATGAAAATATACGGTGAATAAATTTAGAGGATAAACGAAATATCGCGTTCTGCCATTATCGTTCGTAAATATAGCCCCGATATATTGACGGGAGCCTGGCTCTAATACAGGGACCTGGTGAATCGATGATTTATCTCTGACCTATTTCAAGTTTATAATCATGGTGCGGGTGGTCGCAAACGATGTGTTGCACTTTAATTCAAACACGTTATCAGGTGCAACGTCAGCGACGCGGATGATGCCATACAGTTCGATGTTTTGAATATATCTTGCGGCTCATCCCATAATATTGGAATCACGTTTTCAGGGAGCTCCAGGTGCCGCCACGAGGCAAGGGAAATGCATAGAACCCTGGCTTCGATGTAATTGGATGCTTTACGTGTTTAGGCTGCCCACTGGGTATAAGCTAAATCGAACATAGCCACGGTGGTACGTACCTTATATGTATTTCCCGTAGGCTCGGTTGGTGGAAAATTATCTGCGAGCAGATCGGAAATGGCGGAAAGAGAATTAAATATGGTAGAATATTAAGGGATGATGCAGGGTTTGGGTGATTGATCGGGAATTTCTTTGTAGTTCTTTTGGCTGATATTTTCAATGGGTTTAAATTTTAAATATCAGTGGGGAATTTCGAGGGGTAGATGCAAACAGACTCCTAATAAGCTTGTTTTATGCTTTTGAGAGTCTACATATGTGTAATTTTATTATGTGACAGTTTTTATAAGCATTGCCTCAGTACACTAATAATTACAAAAGTAATATTTAGTTAGTAACAGTAGAAGCAATATAAAGAAGAGTAAGTCAAGCTTATGAATTAATTGAATATTACTTTTATAACCATTAGTGTATTGAGGCAATGCTTATAAAAATTGTCACATAATAAAATTACACATATCTAGAGTCTTAAAAACATAAAACAAGCTTATTAGGAGTTATCTCGAAACAAGGAAAGTACCACAGGACTTATACCATTTAAAAAAAAACCGGCTCATAGGTTTGCCTAAGGAGCGTTGATGTTTTCCTAACTATCGCACTGGTCGAAACTTGGAAATGTTACTGGTACATTATGCGCGGTAATTATTCATTTTTGTTTCACCTTCGCCAGGGTGTAAATCTCAATGAAAGTGCGTGGGGGATAATCCGAAAATTAAAATGAATGGGCCCGTATTTACAATTTCATGCCGGTGGGGATGTTTAGCCGCGATAGTGGAAGGCAAGCCGAAGGAAGCTTTGAAAGGTTTATCAATTTTTTGCTCCCACTACCTAATTTATAACGGTTCGCGCGGAGGCAGCAGGATTTCCAAGTATATTGCAGCAGCTGTTAGGATCGCCATGAATTTCTAATGGCCGAATAAATTAAAGATCAATATAATCTTTCGTCGCTCCAAAAGCGAATAAAACTTAAACGAACATCCTGTAGCTTCTGTAAATTACTAGCGGCTCATAAATATATTTATTTTTAAAATTACGCTAATTTAGTAATTGTACCAGTTGCTGTAATTAAATAAATGAAATAATTTACACGGAAACTTTTATGCACAATCGATTTAATTAGGGGGAATTATTTCTTTAGCGTCGCAGTTTTAATGATGTGATTATTTTATTTTGGCAGTGAAATATCTTTACAATTGAGTCATGATCTAAGAAATTCTGGTCCGTGGAGAGCGGAGATTCGTTCGCTTCAGAGATTTCGTACGATCTCGGCTTGGCTGGCAAGCAGCCTCCGCCAGTGTCAATTAGCCGTCATTATCGTGGTTTCAACGTAACTCGCAGGAAGGAGAGAACTCGAGACACGCATTGACGAAGGAAGGAAGGGATAACGTCGAGGCGAGTGTAACCGAGATTCTCTTCGTCACGAACATCTCTGCTCGGTATTACAGGAAGCTCGTCGTTTAAAGCTTGAAAATTAGCGAACGATAATTGGCCTTTCGATCCACTGACGCGAAGCATTTCCCGCGTCACCATCGTGCAATAGCGTTACTCCAAAGCGTTAGAAATGTAAGAAAAAAGAACAGTAAAATTACAGAAAATATTTTCATCATCAATTCCTTATTTTCACTTCCTTTCTTTCCATCTTAGAAAGCTGCAAGGAAAGTTTTCTTTGATAGCATCGGGTGCTATTAAAAAAAAATGATGACAAAGGGCTTCTCCATACTTTCCCCTGTGTTCCATAAAAAAATATGTTTTTATAATTCATTTAAAATCTTTAAAGTTTCGATACTTTTTGATTTCATGGGTAATTTTCACTGATTCACCAAATGTGTACTATCATCCACTTGCTACAAGTACAACCTACTTAAAAGTAATAATTAAAACATTTCAACTTGGAGAATGTCACCCTTCACATTCTGGTTCCTGAAATCTAAACCGCAGACCTCTACGTACTAGAAAATATCAAGGTAATAGCACACGATTACTGCCTCTATTTTGCCTTTTTTAATCAGGAGCATGTGACATTTGCAAAAACTGGGACGTTTAGATGGAAACACCCGAATATCTCCGCATTTTTCCTCGACATTTTCGAATCATTGTTATTTCTCCCTGCTTTCGTGGACGCATATACCTATATCTTGCTTTGAAAAGAAAGGTATAAATAACGAAACACCGAAGGATCGTTTACGTAAAGAACTCTAAATGCCCCGTTTCGAAATGCTTGAAATATCCAGCTTCCCACCGGGTTCGAAAAATCGTCCAAAATGGCTGCAGGTAATATTCACGCTGTACTGAAACCACGCGATAATTGACCCATGGACATTTTCCAGTTCAAGCTATGTAATTGGAACACACGCCTCGGTGATGCGTTGCTTCGTATCGCTCTGTGCAACGTTGAGGAAATTATTACCCAGCGTTGCACCTGCACTTCTGGGATAAATCTGAAATAAAAGGTGGAAATCGTAAATTTGCATTTCGAGTGCTTAATGGAATGTTATCCAGGCGTCTACCAAGCGTTTTGCTTCACTAATTCTGCAACATACAGTAGGTACACAGGTAGCAGGTACACAGAAGTAGATTGAACTGTTACAGAATGAGTATGGCAGCACACGCAGCTGCAAATTATGTTTCTCTCTTAAAGTGTTTGGAGTAACTATTTCTCTAGGTTAAAGAAAAAAAAGAGGGGAGAAAAAAGTGAACGGGCGAGTGGAGGAGGGTATGCACGAGCTTCTCGGTGCGCATAATTTCTCGCTTAAGAGGTTAATAAACGGGTTTCCCGTTTAATGAAGAATTCGTTAACTGCGCCTCGCGTTTTGCGCGCCGGCAAGCGCGCATTCAAGTCGAGGCATATTTAGGAAAAATTCATGATTATGTAGCTTATCCCTGTGTGTTCCAGGCGAGACACATAAACCGGGGCAAATGAATATCTCCGAAAGTACTGGTGATACAAAATATACAAAAGAATGTTACTTTCAACAGTTTCCATGTTTCAAAAGACACACGTTTCAGCCAAGGTTATTCTTGTTCACACGAACGCGTCAAGGGAGTTTCGTGTGTATATTAATTGCTGTTTTCAAAAGAGCGTTACGTTCTTTCGTATACAGAATTGTGATGGAAACAGTGACTTGTTTCGTAGCCAAAGCTGCTCAGTGCCATTATTAGTGTCCCGATCATGGAACATGTAGTTTTTATTCGTTTCACGTTGGAATTTATTTACTTTCTCGTATTTAAGAAAAGAAAAATAATTAAATAAAAGAAAAGAAAATTCCTAATTTTGTCTAGTAAAATTGTTTAAAATATGTCACCCTGTTATATAAGCTATATGTTATTATTGCCTGTAATATTTCACAAAACTGTATTTGTTTCACAGACACTATTTCACGAAAATCAGTCCTCTCTAAACAACTCTCTTCTCTCTTCTGTAATCTAAAATCTAGTCTAAGAAATAATTAACTACATAGGTACCTGTGAATGTATACATAGAATACACCCAAAAATGGATAGTTACCTTTTCAGTCAGACACAGTTGAAGTCGCAACTCTCGACTAAACAGGTTTTTGAGAAGCGGTTACTTTTTAAACATAATTGGCAACTTGTCTTTCAAGAAGATAAAATTTTATTCAGCCCCAGGAGCGCGAAGGAAATTTAAATTTCAAAAGGAGTAATCATTTTCATTGCTCTCATAATATACGAAAACGTTTTCCCATTTTCCCATCAAGAGGATTTAATTCTGTGAGTGAGAATTTTCACGCAAGGCTACGCGTAACGTTCGCGAAAGGATTATTGCAAAGAAGCTGGAAAGTAGAACAACATTACGCTTGGAAAGCTAAAATCCCACGTTCCCAGAGGAGAATTCTCTGTTTCTCTTCTCGCTGAGTTTCGCTGTGTGGCAAAAAACTGTCTCCTTGTGTACAAAAAGCCGTATTCGAACGGAGCATCTTCTCGAAATTACTTGGGTGATTGAATTTACTGTTAATTGAAGTTACTGTCTCGTATCTAATTGTCGCGACGCTATATTACCTCGGAATTGCTTCCCTGCGCTTCGATAACGGTGGGTGTGCAATACGTGAATTTAAACACGAATTTTGCTGCAAAAATAGAGGGGTCCTATAGTTTTCGAAATTCTACAATTTCTCTCATCAGATGGTTTCTATTATTATACCTATGTTTTCCAGCTTTTAAAGCTTACTAAAGCTACTTATCACTGCTACATGTGTTAGCATTTGTCACACGAAATTACCTTTCCAAATCCATTTCACAATTTTTCAATCCCCTCGAAAGAATATATTGAGTGAATTCCACTCAATTAAAACCTATCAAAATTCAAAGTCAGGAGTCATTCATATAAATCAAATCAAATAATATTTGACTTAATTCAACATTCCCAATACACAAAAGAAGAACACACAGATAACTAAATTCCCCAATCACTATAGTGCCTCCAATTACAAACGAATCAAAATTGCTCCTCACCAAAAGCATTTAAGGGCACCCTTCCACCAAATCACGCCAGCAGTAGGTCATTTTTAGAATTTCATTTAAAAAAAATGTATACGGCATAGTGTTACATAACTGCTTAGGTTGTATTTATATGTACATAATTGTACATAAAAAAAGAATTTTAAAAGTTTACTTTTTTTAAATAAAATTCTAAAAATTACCTATTTTTGAGTGATTTAATGGGAGGATACCGTTAAGGCGTTAGGCCACCTGGGACGAAGCCAGCAGTTACAGTCATTTTCGGTAATTTGTTTTTAGGGAGATAATGAAATAAATGGAAAATTCATACAAAATGGCGGCGTTAGAGCCTTGGTGTGCAACATCTAGCCGGAGTGACGTTTTCTCGGTGTTTAACCTCACGGCCATACCGTTTGACCTAGAATAAAAACCCAAAAGGTTTTATTTTCTACATGCCTAAAGCTAAAGCAGTACATTAATAGATATCCATGTACATTCATTTGTGTCGAAATAGTGAAGTTTTGTTTTTATAAAAGTGTCAATTGCAAAGAATATGTCCAAGATATCGCAAAGTCGGTATGTATGTACTTATTTAGTTTTAGGCATGTAGAAAATAAAACTATTTGGTTTTTTGTTCTAGGTCGGATGGTATAACCGTGAGGTTAAACACCGTGGAAACCACGGCTCTAAGGCCGCCACTTTTGTACGAAAAAATAGAGTTTTTCCGTCGAGAGTTGTAGAATAAGAGGTTCATATGGAATTCTCCATTTATTTCATCATTACCGTAAAAAAAAATTCTCGAAAATAACTATAACTTTGTTTCGTCCAAGGTGGTCTAACTAACCCCTTAAGACCACCAATCCCAGATATAGATATCATACGATAACACTAACAGATCCATCTCGCCATCAACGATCTTCATACACAAAAATCACATCTCCAAAAGTCCAAACAACGCCACGAGAAATTACTCTAAAACAATAAGTACCTAGCTAGCTACATGGCGCGTGACCACTCGTGACTACTTATTTACCTTCCAACATAAGAAACTCAAACATTAGAAGGGTGTGCATCTTCATCTAGGATACCTCGTGAATCTGCATAACCAGTTCCATCAACTATCCCAACATAGTTTTTCCAATTCTCATGCTTGCCCAATGATTCGATAATTCCTTCAACAAAGACGCCACTAACAATAAGGCCGGTTTTTCGCCTCGCGATGTAACAACGCCCTTATGCCTCGAAATATTTCGCCATCGCCCTGGCTCATTCCTCTCCCCTGCCCTTAAATTTAAGGTAAGCCCTTATTTGCTCGCCACTAGCGGCTCGGCAAACAAATCGCCGGCATACCTAGTTTTTCGTCGCATTATCGCGAGAAAAATATAGGTTATTACGGGCGAGGAGCGCGCGTGCTCAGCAGTCAGCGGGCGGTGTTGCGCGTATTCGCGAACGGTGAAAAACAGTTGCCGCCGGGGCAATTTTCGTAGCCGCGATAATGAGAGCTAATAATTGGTAGTAGTCGTTAGCGGAAGTCTGCGACAGAACGATCGCGAGGAGGAGTAATTCTCTGCCGTGATTATTGGTGGGCTGCGGCGGAACTGTTTCGCTCGTTAAATCGCTCGCCTCGCTCCGCGACAGCGTCGAACGGAGATTGACGGCGAGGACGACGATGCCACACTGCGCGTCGTTTCTTCCACGCACGTATGTTCCCATTGTAATAAAATTTGCGAGAGTTTCGGCCGGTATTTGCCTTGTTCGGGAGGAATTTTAACGAGCTGTTCAGCAAATTCACCGTTTCGGTACTTGTGGTCGGCGCTCTTCGTTCTTGATGGCACTTTAGTGGCTACTTGAATTTCAAGGAGCATATAATTTGTTCAGTAGCTTTGATTTTGTACTTATATGTTATCGATATCCACTTGCTCGTGGGTATAGAATATATTATTAATGCTTCCATGTTGATTCAGATTTACTCTTCGCAGGAAATTCGAGATGTTCTGAGCAATTGTTGCTCGAAGGAACGTTGAATATGAGAGATGGAAACAGATGTTACTAGGTAAGGAGTAGGGGAGGCAGGTTTAAACAGAAAAATTATTTCGTCACTGTGTATACGTAGCCCCATTTCAGCGAAATATCTGAACTTTATTGTTCATTTCTTTACGTTGACACTAGGTACTTAGCAATCGTTATTTTAGCTGTTTTCGTTTTTGTAGAGAAAAAATAAATATTCGTGTTCAGTTTTGGGGTAAATTTTGCTTACATCCAAATAACAATTTTTCATTTATTTTGTATGTATCTTCTCAAGTTTTCATTTACAATCTATTAACACGTTCCCTGCCAGACCGTTTTTTGAAGACTTCCCGTTCAAGCGTATACGCCCCACGCGGCAGGGAACGTGTTAAGATGTCCATAATTGACTCCATAATGAATTTTTAAAAAATTCTTCATTTTACAATGATAATACCAAATGGCTTGAACGGAAAGTTCAGCGTGGGGCGTATACGCCCCACGCGGCAGGGAACGTGTTAAAGAGGAAGATCCAAATTTTAGCATATTTGTTATTAAGTAGTTAATTCAAACAAAGATGAGAACAATTCAAAAGTAAAAAACCTATCAACTTGCCGCAGTCTCCCCTGCTTATACATTCCCGTTCATCGCCAATCAGAACATAACAATCTTTGTTTCCCCATAAATTAGACACCACCCCATCAGGCTCCAATTTTATCCCTCTTATTTCACCAGTTCTATAGAAATTTAGCGCCCTATCTCTCTGCAGTCGCGTTTTAAATAACACGGTGCAAATTGCCCCGTAACCCCGTTGGCGCGCAGTCGAACAGACCGGAAGTGTAACTTTCCCCGCCGGATCCGCAGAGCATCGCGCGAGCAGCATTAAAGATTACTTTATCGAGAACACGTTGAGCTAACGTCGTTGCTGGCGGGCGAAAAGTTCTTTACGATAAATAATAACTTCTCTAATAACGAGGAAACTTACGAGCGCCGGGGGGTGGATCTGACGAGCGGGTGGAGCAGCCACCCCCGTCGGCGAGGCGCTAACAACGAAGAATGCTGGTCGTTGAATTTCGAAAACCGTAAAGTACGGGGCCGGCTCGCGGCGGAGTTTCGTAAAAATTTCTCTCCGACTGCACGCGAACCTCCAGCTGGGAGCGCGTCGCGGGGGATCGTAGCTTTCCTTCTCGAGGAAAACGACACAGCAACGCGAAGTCGCGTAAAAATAGGAATAAACTCGAGTGCCCCGAGTTCGGGGGGACGTTGAGGAAATTTCGAATGCTCCTGCTGGCAGTGGGCGAAGATGGAAACGAGAGCTCGAGTGAAATTTCTGAGTTTCTAACGTCTGTTCAATTGCTTGTGTAAATGTAACGAGATGGGGAAAGTGGTTAGCATTTTGCGACGATGGCCACTGATAAGGGCTTTTCATGACATTTTTGCCAGATAAAGTTTTTAGAATAATATTCGATATGTACTTTTATTTAGGGTGATAGCAACCCTCAAAGTTGGGGGTTGAAAATGTATTTTGTCGATGGCTTTGGAAATTAAGTATTCGATGTAGGAAGATTTTTTTTAATTGACTAACAATAAGAATTTCGAACGGCGGTGTATGTGGCAAAGAATGACTTTAGTGGTGAAGGATTTGATTTTCGTTTTGGTTTATTATGAAAAGTTGTCACTAATAATGAAAGTGTTGTAGGATTTCCAATGGTTTAATGTTTGAAGAGTACCTACCTACTGGGACTATGCAGATGTCTATTGGATCGCGTTTTACAATTATCACGCTTTGTGGTAGAGAATATTCCTTTAGATAAATAGGGGAGGACGTTGAAAGCCTGTAGAAAATTGAGTATTTATGAAACCGAAGGGGGAAGATGAAAGGGAGCTTTAATTAATAGAAGAAAAATACTGAGGCTGCAGGAAGCTCTCGTAAAGAAACGGAAGAAGATCGCATCCTTGCAGTCTCCTTAGAAAGTGTTCGTTGAATGAATTTTTTATGCATAATAGCAAAGGAATACCTACTCTTTAATAGATCTATATTTATACCGTTAGGTATGTAAAAATGTTCGTCCCACGTATGTATGTACGTATGTTTTAAAGCGCAAAACTCAGAAACTACTGAACCAATTTCAGTGAACCATATACCAGAAGAATCTTTGTATTAACTGGACTACTACTATAAGCTGTAGAATAACTCCAAAATCCACGTGCAGAAGGCGCTACACTTCCTTTTAAAATTAAATGTTAAATTGAATGAGAACGGAAAGAGAATGGTATTTTGCTACTTTATTATATAATTTATTGGCATGCACAGAAATACGTATTTTGCAAAGTTTCTGACGATCATAAGTACATATTTTATCAGTGCACGAGAATATTCAATAAATTACACATATATTCTCGTTCTAATATAAAATATAATACATATATGGCATCCCCCATAAAGCGATACACGTGCAAGGTGTTCCCACAGAACTTACGATTATTTAGTCGTGTTGAGCGCTCGTCCCTTTCAGAACGTATAAAATATATGCCACCTGCACTGGTCACGAAGAATCCTGTATTTTATAATGCAACACCTGCATCATCTAACACTCCTTCCAATATAATTAATCGTATTGTCTCTTCTGCTCGCGCGACGATTCTTCACATTTTTTTTTTCGAGTCATTAGCATTCTTCAAGTATAATTTCTATAGACCACTCAAGTTAAGAATGAATAATTACACGAATTAATAACACGAAGTACCACACACACATATATAAGGATGAAATCCCATTAACGAAATATGTAAAATGGTATTCCTAATCAAGTTTAAACATTAATGAATCTGCTAAGTTCAAGTACCACTTGAAGTAGGTTCAAGGGATGAATGAAGCCAAGAATTACAGTAAATTGAATTTTCGGATAAATTATTTTAATATAATTTTGAATTTAACTAGTACTTGAACCTAATAGATTCAAGAATTAATAAACATTTTTTAACTACCACTTGAACCTGGTAGTTTCAAGCTAAATAAACCTACTTTAAACACATTACAAGCGATCGTTCTCAAACACATGTCGACAGGTCTCCTAGAATTAATTTCGCTTTTCGCTTTGCAATAAAACTGGAAGATCCAGGGATATCTCTCGCCCTAACTTCCCTCTCTGCAGAATAACTACGGGACGCAACAGCTGCAACGCGATACACCTTCCAGTAACGCTGTACCTAAGTAAAGTTATAATATTACATCCGAATCGTCGCTATGAATGTTACGAAACTAATTAACGATGTTGTGCAGGATACCACGTAAGGTAACGCCCTCGCGTCGATTCATTCGAACGACGGCGATGTATTAACACGACGCAAGCATACTGACTCGCGTTGATGCGATAATTTCGAAGCGTTCACTCGATGGGAGGAAGAATTTGAAAGTCTAAGGGGAAATTTAATTAACGTGCGGGAGATGAGCCGCTTAACGTTGAACCTTTTATCTCTTAAATTCTGGCAAACGACCGGGAAGCGGTGTTGGTCCTGTCCACGGTGAATCTCGCGTAGAAAAAAAAATTCTTTCCGCCTCAGCGCGATAAAACAATTGAAGGATAAACCCTTGGGTAATTGTTTTCTATTTTCAGTTAACGAACGGTTAGACTTTACGTTACAACATCATTGTTGCATTCGTTGCACTAAGTGTCTTGCTTCGAATTGTGAGTAGCCGTGTGTACTGTCATTGATACATTTAATTGAAATCGTTGAAGGAAATCGCCTTCAGAAAAATCTTTGTACAATATTTATTCATTTATCTCGTGTACAATTTACTGTACAGGGAAAGGTGCTTATTAAAACGATCTTGACAGTATATTATTTCTAGCAAAGTACATTCAATTTTCCTACCATTTCCACCAAAACTACGTAAATTTATGCAATACCAATTACCTGCCCATAACACAGAATTCTATGCAAGAAGTTCCTTCCAACTACTGATAAGATGGACGGAAAAGAGTCTTCCCCCAACCTAGTTACAGGTTCTTACAAAGAGTCCATTAAAAATATACTATATCAGTAGCACAATATTTCTCTCCATATTTCACTGTCTAATTCGCCAAAGTTTAACGAACCCATGACTTTCCTTACAACATTTTCTGTCGCTCGGAAAAGAACCTACACCTTGAGAGTTCAAACCTACCGTATAGGTACCTACCGTCTTTCCCTTCTAGAAAATATAAATTTCGAGACACTTTGCTAGCAAGTTCTTCGGCCGCCCCGAAACACTTGTCCCGGCATCTCCGTGAGAAGAGGAAGCATTTCGCGAGTGGTATGTGAGCCATCTCCAAGGGAGCCTGTGGACAACCCCGCGTGATATTTCTGCGGCCAGCGAGCCGTACTGAATGATTATGGTTGCTTACGCAGCAGCTGCACGGTATGCCACCTATTCGAAGGTTGTCGCCGAAACCACTATACTTTCCGTCTGGCAGCCCTTTATCTCCCGTGATGTACGAGAGTCAGGGCAGCGCTTTTCTCCGCGTTCGCAGTGCCCGTTGCCCCTGGGCTTTTAAGCTAATTCGAGGCGCACCAGCTGCAACTGCACCGACCGCGGACCACCTCTCGTCACCTTTTTGCCCGCTGCGAAGCGGTGCGCTGCTCCCCCGCCCCCCCCCCCCCCCCTGCGCTCTCAGATACCAGCATTTGCGTAGCCGGGACTAGTGTTTTAAGGGTGGTGTGCGAGAATCTGGTAATCGATTCGTGTCGTCAAGTAGAATCTCTTTATGCTCGCTTCAAGGATTGATTAAATTGGGTTTTGTTGGCACAGTTTCTTGAGTTATGAAGGTATCGGGATTGGAAAGTATATATATACCTATATGGAGGTTATGGATTTAAGAAAGTGAGCAGAGAAATGTGGAATTTTCGAATTCCTTGCTCTTGTAATCTATTTTATTCTCAATTTCAAGGATTGGATAGGGAATTTTAGAATTCTGTATTTAAGGGGAAATCACGTTCAGAGGTTCGTGTTCTCCGGATTCGATTTATCTAAACAGTGTTTCTAACTTTAAGCAGTGATACCTATGGAAAAGTTTTATTTAAATAAAATTTCAATTAACAAATGAAAGTTAAAAAAGAATCGCCAGTCATTCGTTAACCGGAGTTAACTTTTTCCGACGCATGACGAATAATGTTTTTAACTCTTATTTAGATAAAAATTTTACAAATCTCTGATTTTAAGTGATAAGACTACGGGTGACTGAATTCCATTCAAGTTCCATAAAAGTAATAGGTATTCATCTGCCCTGTATTGACCCGCTTCTTTTAAAATTCCAAGTTCTTTAGAACACGCGAGTCTACGTTCTCGTGAACGATGAGTTGCATCGCCCGTCGCTGAAGGGTCGATCCAGTGATGGCGGAGCAATCGAGAAATTTAAATAAGCATTCCGCATTCTTTCCTCCCGGCTGTTATGAAACGTATGCACCCAGATTCGTGCAGCAAGCTTCCCCCATAAATCAGCCGCGATTTGACAGGGCTATCGCATTTTTCAAAGCATCCTGATCCATCAGGATTCATCTCCCCAGACATTACGGTCCTTGGAGATAATCTCCGCGCCGTAACTCTTGAATACAAGATTCGAGGAGGTCGTACGAATTATTTCAATTTAACTGGCTTCTGCTGTAAGGCTCGCTACGTGAGGGGACTTTCTTGATCTTATTCCAAGGGAGAGAAGCTCGTTCGATCTTCTTTGGGAACGGGGACAAGCGACTGGCTAAGTCAGAAGATGTTTCTATAGAGTATAGGTGCACGTGACGGAGCACGATAACTGCTCCCTTTGAATATATTCACGCCAACCCCCCGGGGCAGCGAGCGCCCCTCCCCTCGAAAATAAGTGTTAAACGCACGCTTTACCTTGCAGGGGATAATGAATGTGATCTACAAATCAAGTTTGCGTGGCATACTTACGGCGGAACTTCTCTTAATTCTGGCGCGACCCAAGTTATTTATACGGAATAGGAATCCGTGTTACATATGTACCTACAGATGAAAGAAGTATTCAGTGAAGGATTGAAGATATTATAGGGGGGATCGGGGCAAGCCGATACATGTTTCAGTTTTCAATTTTTGTCAATTTTTGTCTGCAAACAATGATAAGAAAAGTAGATTGCGATATTGAATTTCAGCTTTTCTTGCTCTATTATCTATAGGTAGGGATTTCGACCTGGACACCGAATTGAAAAGTACCTGTTTCCTTCGTACGAAAGCTTTCGTCCTCCAACAAAATACCGTGGACCACTGCACCGGTGGCCCACGTGGCGCGGAGCGTATTAACACGCACATACCTACACGCGTGCGTAAGGGTCAGCGCGAGCAGCTGTGCGAGGGGCAGAGGGACGGGATCAGAGAGAAACGTGGGAGCGGGATATTTGCAATTCCAATGCCATCTTCGACCTCGTCCCTCTCTGTCCCTCGCACTCCCGTCTCCTCTGCTGATTCGTTGGGCCGCGTGTGCGGTTCTCGCGGACGATTCTCGCGTGACTGCGGGCGACTGCGGAATGCTGGATGAAGGACGGAAATTCGTGTGGCCGCAGCGCCGCGCCGCGCCGCGCCGCGCCGCGCCGCGCCGTAACGTAACGCGGAAGATCACGGACAGCCTCTTACGAACTCCGTTTCTTTGCCAGCCTCTGCTAGAGAATTCGGAACTTTGCTGCTCACGTTCCGCGAGTCGGAGCGCGGCCCGGGCTCGTACGTGGCTGACGTTCGAACGCCCCACGAACTCGGGCTACAACTTCATGGAGACTCCTGCTCTCAAGGACTGTCCTTCGGGAGCTATCAGTTTGTTTCTCTCTTTTATGCTACGCGGGATACAGGGGGCTTCAGAAGCGGCAGCTTGAAAGTAAAGTGGAACTGTAAAGGATACTGGAACTTGTAAAGGGACACGAAGCGAAGAGGTCTCGTTGCACGCGGGCTTGCAAAGTGATCGCTACTTTAGTCGTCACTCCGTTCTCTGCCCTCCTCCTTATTACTTCATTTCTAGGTACGCATCTTGGGACGGTGATAATGGCGCTCTCGCGCGGCGTGTGTATCAGCATGTATCGTGACAGCGGAGCTGCACAAACTAAACAAGTTAAGTTGCTACCTAAGAGTAGAGATGGGCAAAATTTTTATTTAGGTACACAAAGCATCGGTTACATCGCAACAGGACGTTCGGAGGCGCGTCCTAAACGAATCGAGGGCGAGCGAAGGAGGAAGAGCGCGGAGCGGCTGGCAATTTTTCATTCCGCGGGAAACTCATTAAACGTCCGACCAGCGAGCGACGCGCGTTTAAACTGTCGCTGATTAATTAAAAATCGCCAGGCAACCATGGCGGAGGGTGCGCGAGCCAATTGGCCCTCGGTGTGTGGGTGCCAGGGACGCCGTGAATATTTCAACGATGGCTGCGGCTCCCGCGGAAATTCGCCGCGGTAAATAGGTCCGGCGCGGCGGCTTCGAAGGCGTCTAAAATATTCGATCGGCCGGGAAAATGCGCCGCGACCGGCGGGAATTCACCGGCTAATGAAGAATGAAGAATGAAGATTCGCGACTTCCGCGAGCTCGGGCAGTGCGTGCATGCGAAATCATGATTAGCAGAATGGGGAATCGTGTCGCGTCGCTCGTCACGATGAAAAACGCCTCGTTGCCTAGTCGCGTCGTCACAGCGATGAGGAAATATGATTCGAGAACGGGGCACAGAGATGGGTATGTACCTATTTTTAGTAAGTTCGAATCAGGGAAAGTCGAGAAAATTGTGGAAATTGAGCTGGGACTGGGATCGCGAGAAATTTTACTGGCCTTGGGTAATGGAAGTATTGGGAATGTGTGTACTGTATTTGGGACAGAGTTGGGCAAAAGTTTATCTAAATAAAAATCTCAAATAACGAGCAAAGGATAAATCATTTTTATTCGTTATTCGAGGCTCGAATAATCGAAATCATTTTTATTCGAAGAGCGACGCATAAATAATTTTATTCGATGAGGATTTATTCGACGAATAAAGATTATTTTTTTATTGGATGAGAATTTATTCGACAAATGAAGATAATTTTTTATTGGGTGATATTTTATTCGACGAATAAAGATAACTTTTTTATTCGATGAAAATTTTGTCGCGCCTCGCGAATGAGACCCCTTATACGCAATGTGAGGATTGCGAACCTCCACGGCATCGAGAGTAGTATGCGTGCCTACACGTGTGATTGTTGGAGCCAGACCTATAGGCCAGACCATATGGGGCAATTTGCGTTCGGCCGAGTCAAAGATTCAAAAACAATTGCAAACGACGGCGAACGGGAGTCGGTCTCATTGAAAACTTGAAACTGTCGTCAACATCGTGGGAGAGAGAAAGAGATACTTTCCCGATGGTGCAAGCGAGAGAGGTAGAACGAGGGACTCCCAATCGTTGGCAATGCGCATGCGCCGGTGTACGCCTCTCACTCGCACCAGCTCGCACATGTCTTTCTCTCTCGCGTGATGATGGCGACGGTTTCGAGGACAGGAAACATAAGGCAATGAGACGGTCTCATTGAGACCTCCGGTAGTATACTCGTATGCTCTAAGGTCGCGGCACGATCGCGGCAAGCAGTATTCAGTACCAATAAATTTTTTCCGTTGTTAACCACCTTTTCCACACATCATCATCCAACTCCTAAATCGTTCTCTCGACATTAATTTGCCGAGTAGAGCAGGCGGTCATCTCGCGAGCAAAGGAAATCAATTTTTTGAATTCGCGAGGTCTTGTGATCGTCCAAATGTATTCGACGAATAACGATGACTTTTTATTCGGAGATTTTATTTGAATAAATGCGTCGAATAAATTTTTCATCCGTAGCATTTCTCTTTTCGAAGCCTTCGAATAAAGTCACGAATAACTTTTGTCAGCGTCGAGCGTGTTTATTCGAGCCCGGCCGAAGGGCGAGCGCCGAACAAAAACTTGGGGTCTTGGTGAGTCACAGATCTATCACCTATTTATTCCGCAGAATTTGATTTTTGCATAATATTTACTACTTAAGTATCTAACAATAAGTAATATTAATATTCCAAATCGACTTGTTTATAATCCCTACTATTTGGACGATTTCCTTCAATTCTACGAAGATTAGAACTTGTATTCTCTAATCCATAAACCTGTCACGATTGCGTAACTCGATTGATTAATATCGATAACACTTGACTATGTTTACACATCGACAATATAATCTACACGATTATGACTCTACTTGAGTTTGCATGAGCGGTATTAGGTATCTTGAGACGCGTGACTAAGCCGATAAATAAATGATTATTGTGGTCATATGACTCGGGTTATCTGGTTTTACTATCTGTACTCTAGACAGAGTGCGAGCACTTGCAACATGTTCCAAAACACGTCGCGTCGTCGCAAGAGTGATATTAAATCGGGTTTCATATATGTATGTAGCTACCTAAATGGAACGGTCCGTGACTAAAAATTTTCTTCTTTGCTTCATCTATATATAATACTAAAACAATAACAATATTATTTTAAGGGAAATAAGCTACCGCTGCAAACTTTCACGATCCCCTGTATTTTCTGCAAAAATTCTCCTCGAGACGTATTTGCTTTATTTTAATGCTCCGCAGTGTCAGTTACCTCGTAGGAGAATAAAATTATCAAATTTAATCTACTCCTAAATATTCATAAATATTCGTATATACCTTGGTGCAAGAATATCTTATCTTATAATTTCACTTTAAAATATCTGCCAGTCGCAAATTCCTTCTAGAATGAATTCTTTGCGTCAACCTCCTGCCTATCTACACATCTATCTATTCTACTGCAACCTCTCAAGGCATTGCAATATTCTACAATACCACAATAGCACAATCAGATTTGTCTGTTGAAACACGAACTCCTCATACATCAAGCTATATTCCATCATAGAGTTTCTCTCCAAATGTCATTCCTCTTTAGAAATCTCCACAAACTAACGACACCAAAATCAAGCCATATTATTATTACTATTATTATTATTAGTAGTAAAGTCTTTATTCCACAAGAGAATAGTAAAATACAAGTTTAACAAACTTAAAGAAGGAAATGCGGGTTTTTAATTAACCTTAAGATTAAAACTAACATCAAAACTGGCAATAAATCCAAAAAGAAATTAAAGGCTACAGCTAAAGTACTAAAATAAAGTAAAATATGTGTGACTAAAACAGCCGATTACTAAATATATCTATAAAACATCCCCCATCATTAAAATTCCTTCAACTACCTTTCTTACTAACCACACGTCCAGTATGTGCACATCAGCGAACGAGATTCGCGCACAGTACAGCATAGTACCCAGAGATCCCGTCCAGACGATATCGCAGGACGCGGATGTAATAGAATTACCCCGCATTGTAGGATACAGGATTCGAGACGGTCGGGTTCTAACGCGAACCGTTTGACCACGCTATGCGCCCCGGCGCGGCGTGCACGGTGAAATTGGACGTGGAAGCGGGGTATGTATGAAGTTTTAATTGCGAACGTTCGCGAATACTTTCGTGACCGGTGGCAGGGACTCGCGCACGGCAGACGAGCAATTAATTCTCAACACTGACCGTAATACCCGTGCAATCGAGCCGCGAACATGCATCGCGTTCCATAGTGGCAGGAAGATGAATCGCGTCACCGGATTAGAGCAGACGCGACCGCCCACGAGCACTTTCAGCCTTCCCCACCCCTTCCCTTCCCTTCCTTTCCTTTCAGCTCCCTCTTATCGTTTCGTGTCACCTGCGCCTAACAGCGAGGCGGTATCGACTAGAAGCAATTAGACACGGAATTTCGGCAATGTTACAATGTAGGTACCTACATATGTGGTCCGCTGTAGTCGAGTATCACTTTTGGATGGACGCGTTCGACGTTGCTCGGTGAAACTACTTATTGTTAGTTGCGGCCAGACATCGAGGCATATCGCTGCTCGGTACGATTTCTTCCAGGCCGACGTTTTTATAAAGTTGACTGACAATGAGATAACATCGCCCCCCTTATGCCAATATGTACTATGAATGAGCGATTCGACATATTATGGAAAAATGTAATCAGTGATAACCGACCGTACAACCGACTTTGCAGCTTGCAAACTTGTATTATTCAACTATTCTATGGCCCTCCTTTCAATCATTACGGCCAAGGGAGGGCAACGTTTCATCCTGTTACGTTTTATTGCATTGTAATCAGGGGGACGTCGATTAATTGTACAGCCGTTTCATCGTCGTAAAAAGTGGCAGATTAATCGCGCGAAAAGTACGATCGTTCGCAGTTTCTCGAGCTTCTTGCCGCGGTTCCGTTCGCGCCGCATCATTTCTGCTGAAACGTCCGCGGAAACAAGCAATTAACCGCAAAGCTCAGGTGACGCGGTGGAATGTAATTTGCGCGCAACTTTCTCATAATCGCTTTACGAACTCTCGCTGTCCGTCGGCTTGGTACTCCTTCCCGCTTCCGTCAACCGCGCACGCGAGTGTTTAATTGTTAAACGTTATTCGGGATTAGGAGAATAGTTAATCTGCAGCTCTGTGTCCATGAAATTGTTTTTTAAGTCTTTCGTTACTGAAGGATGTTTAAATGTTTTTAGAACAACTTGTGAAGTGGATTACTATTTGCTAGCACGACTGGTCAAGTACTGATTGTGATGAAAATTACATGCAATTGCCACTTCTTCGTCGTAACTTATTTAATTCTTAATTTGCAATTAAGTTCAACAAAATTTATATTAATTTTCCAATTGTTTATTTTATATGACAATCTGTAGAACAAAAACTTTGTGTTCCAAATGATTTTGCAGATCTAAAAATTACTCATTAATATTCTACATCGCTGAGAAGATACTTTCTATGGTTCCATTCTGAAATTAATCTGCTTGAAAGCCGATCTGCGTTTTCGTGATTAGAGAACGTTTGAACACGGAAGCAAATGACAGTCAGGTAGAATGTCATGACTAATTCACACGCGGCAGCATGCCTAAGATTCCGCGTCTCAATAATTATCCCCTCGTAATCGGCGCAATTAATCTACCAGACGTGGGAAATGCCTCCCCCTGGAGATACGTTAACGTTGACTTGTTACGATACCCGTGGAAATCACACCGAGCAATCTCCGATACAATCGTAATAACGACTCGTGACATGTTTCGAGTAGCTACTTTGTTCAGCTGCTTGCCGAGGAGTCAACAATTCTTACATTTTTGTCTTTGGGAAGATAAACAGTCAAAAATAGAAACCATGCCCAAAGTCTGTCGACTCGACCTGTTTCGTTCGAATTCGGCAAAGTGCTTGTTTATTTTTTACATTTCTATTATTTGTCGAGTGTGTTCTAGAGTGTGGTTGGTATTGAGACTGTAGGGATTTGCAAGAGAATTCAGGTGATTTGGATTTTTCTAAAGCTTGAACTCTGTTTCAACAGAGTATGCAAATTTAAATTCGCTCGAAATTTGTCTTATGTTTTCCTCCATTCTCTTCTAAATTTCTCAACGATTCATTGATTTCTTAAATGATTCGTAACAGTATTTTGTGAATAATATCGTGACAGTAATGAATATAAAAAAACATTAAATTCTTGATCCGACAAGTGATAATACATAGGTCGAAGTCGTATAGTCATGCTTATATGAGAGCGATAATTATCGATGAAATGCTAATTCTCTACAGTTTATTGTTTTCGCGGGATTGGGATTCAAATAACAATTATAACAACGTCCCAAATAACTCAGTTAGTTATTATTGGACTGTACGAGCGCTCAATGTATTGGTAATTAACACAAGCAATTATTATAACATACGGTGGCAGCAAATATCAATAATTACAAATGTAATGAATTTCTGAATATCTGAATTTCATGCTAAATTCTATTGAATAAAATTTGCGAAAATTACCTATGCGCCTAGAAAGAGTTTAACACTTGTAACTATTGGCAATGAGTCGAACAGTCAACTACAGTAGATAAAGTCCGTAGATCTTTGCATTTGCAAGATATTTTCTATTGCAGTCCTAGTTGAACACATTTCAAACAAATTTTCAGAATTGATTCTCTCAAAACCAAGGTCGGATAAGGAAAAATATTATTCCATACATTCTACATGTTTGTTCACGTAAAAGCACCCCTTTTCATATTACACCACCATTTCAGTAACACCCTGTATAATCCCTATTCCCACTCTTCAAAGCCCGTCATCAATTTTATAGGACCATTTTCAAACCTTCGAGTGCGAATACCTATAAGAAATTGTATTTTCAAAATCTCCATCTGGAGAGTGGGGAGATGGCAGTCCCAAAATGAAAACGAAACGCACGAAATGTCTCGGAACGTAAGTAAACAGCTGACAATGAGTCGATACACGGCTGTGCCGTTTACAATACAACAGGTGCCATGATCAACCTCGATAGATGAATCAGGGTCCAGCGCGATGTAAACACGTCGCGCTGCTGCCAACGTGTACACCGTCGACAATGAATCCGGGTTATGGGCGTCGGACGATTCTATTGACACGGGATTCGTAGTATGAGCGCGGACGTGCCGCGGAAAAGATCGAATCGCCATTACGCGGTGGGTAGCAGCAATTAATTAACGCGTTAGATTGGAGCGTGTGCGATCGTGCGAGTATTTACAGTCGCTTGCAGTCTTGTTCACATAAACACGAAAGAGTAATTAATTTTGTAAACTAGTACTATACGTTGCTTCTGCCTTTCCGCCTGTGCGGCATTAAGTTTTCATAAGTTTCTACGGTGAACTGTGGTCCAAGTTTTTGAATTACAACACAAGGGATAAAACTGTCGGCGTAACCTGGATACGCGTATGTAATAGTAAGTCGTGAACCAAGTGAGTCGGTGTGTGTTCGAATCTTGTGGGAAACACTTATCCACTTGAGCGAACTGCGTTGTGCCATTGGTGGGGAGAAAATGAGCCTTTTGCCTTTTTATTAATTTGCTATGATTCTTGGTGGAATCACGATCGTGGTTGGCGCTAACAATAAGTGGGAAACGAAGTTTGTCGATTTCAGCGTGGAAGATTGTTTGATGATTGGATTGTGATAATTTTCACTCTGGCATCATTAAAGGACGTTCGTGTGTATCACGCAAAGTAAACAATTTGCTTGTGAAGTAAATGGAAACGGGGAAAGTTCAAGTAGCATTCAGGCAGAATTTTTAATTGTTTTATTCACATTTGTTAAGTGGCAATTTCTCTTGCTTGAAGCCTGACTTTGCTGAGTTCGTGCGGAGGAATGAAGTTGAATTCGTAATCATGTTGAATTCTTTCTCGTTTCATCATACAGATAGATAGATATTATAGATTAGCTTGATCGTGTGAAAGATTTATTTTTAAATTACCTTTCAGTCAACGACATTGCGGTACCACGATTTAATAACGTAAATGTAACGATCACTGTGATAATATTCGCCTGATAAATAAATTCTTGAAGGGAAAGTACTCTTGAGCACTTCAAGTTCAATTATACACATTCCATCGAAATAAATATTGAAAGTAATAATTTATATCGTTTCCATAGATTTCCAACTTCCTTACCCAAATTTTATGCGTAGAGTCCTCGATCACACATCGTTTGATTAAAAAATCAGATTCATTTTCCACTTTTGCAAGAGGGTTTCACGAGGGGGTATCTACATTTTACGAACTAAAACACTTTAGTACAAACTGCTTCGGGCGAATGAAATTTGAAAATTGAAGTAACTATACAGTGGCGATGCGATATGATGTTTGACCAAGAAGAATCTTTCAAAAGGCAGAAGAGTGATAAGGTATCGACAGATACGGTACTAGGGAAGGTCCATTAACGCCTGAAAAAAAACGCACTTGTCCGTGTCTATCAAATGTTTCAATGGCATAATAGTTGTGTTATACAATAACCAATATCTCGAACAAATCGCACAATCTACCACCGCCCGACAATTATTCCGTGTTAAAAACAAGAAGAAACTCGACGAATGTTCATGGTCCAAAAATCTCTATTCGCCAACGAATGCGCCAAATTGGAGCTTGTTCCACGGTGACCAAACAATCGATCCAAAGATTACCCTCCTATTGAAACGTCAGTAGGTTTAGTTCCGGACGCGTAACAACGGGCAACAATTCACACTTTAAAGTAGCAACTGCACCCTCGCAAAAAAGCATCGCGTTACCAAACTCCAAAGCCACCTTCGTTCCTCCAATCACCTAACGATAACCAAAGGGGTCACGAACTTACCCTATTGACCCTTGCACGACGAACCAAACCTCCGTACAATAGTACGTTTAGCATTGCAATAAGAGAGACAGTACTGACTTTCCAGCAGAATTCAGTAAAGAATCAAACCCAAGACCGACGTAGGTGCGAATTTTGAGTTCTTGGCGCCCCTAGGCTACCAAGCGTCTGCCACCCCTTCCGTGAAATATCATTAAATATTTTAATTTAAAAGAGTCGCATTGAATTTCAAAATTAATTCAATGCGACAACTCACGTGTGAGTTGTGAATTCTTTTTAAAGTTATCCCGAGCCTCTGTATTTCAAGCTTTCTCAATTTCTTTCGCCCAAAATACTTAGCAAAAAAATATATAAATCAGCCCCTGGACCTAGGAATTGAGAAACAGGGAAAAGAACGATCCGCGCAATAAGCCAGGCGAACCGATCTCCCCTGGCATCCTCGCGGATTTTGCTAAACGAGCGCGCCGACCTGTATGTACAGCCGCGGCGACGATCAGGGGCACGTCAGGTCGGTGGGTTAGGTTCGAATAGACTGTCAACGAGGTGTCCAGCTGTGCCCATCCTGTGCAATGCGGTAACAATTATTACCAGCGGCCGTCCCTGCTTGCCCGTGTCCCGGCACTTTTTACAAGCCCCACCATTCGCATAAACACACGGAGGAGCGAGCCGAGCGTCGCACACACGGCTCGCCGAGTTTAGTCGCTGGTAACACGGTGCTCGTTGAAGTCGTTGGAGTCGTTGGAGATCGTCCGTTTCCAGGGCCGTCTGGCATCCACGTCCACGGATGTTCCGCCCGACGAAGGCGGCGGACTCGTTGGTCGAGTCGCGAGGTCCCGCTCGATGATACAAGAATGAGCACGCCTCGTCGAGCTTGCATCCGCTGGGACGCCGCTTGTTTCGTCAGTGGTCAGCGACGTGTGATCGATTGAGGTACAGCGTCGGGAGACGGCTCGCGGATCGTCAGCACCGGGGGGGGGGGGGGGGGATGGGGGAAGGGCGGCAATGGGTGGAGGAAAGACGATGAATGCTAAACAAAGGGAAGTGAGTTGGAACCAGTAACGTCGACCTTCAGGCTCACGCTAACGAGGCGAATAAAGCTCTCGCGTCGGTGGAGAGGATCCGTCGCGCCGCGGTAAAAGCGGGTCAAGGTGTCAAAGACGTCAGGCAGTCGTGAAGATATATCGGCGGAAGGTGTTAGCGAGCCGGTTCCCTGTGGAAAAACAGAGCGTCACACGACGCTGTTAACGATCTCGACGTGGCCGAGCCCCCGTATCAGCCGCGTGATCGCCGATCAACGATCGGGGGGATAATCGTGTTTGGACTTTCACGGAGTCATCGTCACGCGACTCCACTGTCAACGATCGGCAGGGCGCCCGTCGAGCCGTGATCGTGAACGGTGCCCGACTCCCATCGGCAGTCAATCGCGGAAAGCCGCGGCTCGCTCGTTACGCTCGCCCGCTCCCCATCGATGTGCCTCGATACACGTACCTACCATTGCGCGAGTTTTAGCTTATTTTTAATTTTCTTTTTTTTCTAATTCATCGTTATCCCACGAGTTGGCTGATCGGTTCGGAGGATATTCGGAAGGGAGAGTTACGATTTACCGACCACTGGAGTCTTGATTCGAGGAGACTTGGAGCTCTGGAATTTGGATTCTCCGAGGGTTTTCGAGAGACTGGACTTTGGATGTTGAATCTATGGTGTTCGGAGTTGGGGAGGGCCACTGTGTTTCAAGGAGTAATTAGATAATTTGGATCTTCTGTGAAGAATCATCTGTAAGAAGAAAGTATACCTACTACACTGAGACTATATCTGCAACTACTTAATTGCCTTTTAATTACTTGGATCGGATCGGATCGGATCGAATCCTGTGCAATACGCGACAGCCGGGTAGAAAGTACGACGAACAGGTTCGCCAGTCGTGAATCGAGAATCGTGTATGCGATCGAGGGGCTGCGTTCCCCCAGGAAGCGTCGTTCACCAGGGGCAGGTAAGGGGCCTCGAAATGGAGATCGATATGAGCGGCAGGGCAAACAAATCGACGGAGGAATTAGCCAAAAGGCGCGTCTCCATTAGCGATCAGATCCTCGGGATGGATAATCCGAGCTTTGATCATCGACGCATAAGCGCCAGCTCGGAGCACAATTCCGATCAGGGTCGGGGGAAATCGATACTGGCCCATGGGGGCAGCAACTACGGCAGCTCTGAGAATATTCCCCAGCACAAGTTCGATCTGGAGAACGGCAGGATCAATGGGAACAGAAAGAAGTCGGCGTTCAGCCTGACGAGCTCCATCAGGGACAAGATCGAATACTCGGAGGAGCTTGAACGGTGAGACTGCTTTTACGGGATCGGGGATGGATTGATCTTGGTATGTGCGGGAAATTTATGAGGGCTCAATTCGCGGGAATGTTTTTATTCGTCTGTTTACTGGTTTCTATAAAATGAATTAAGAATATTGTTAAATGAGTAGCCCATTGGTGTGGGGACTGTAAACTGTTTGGGATTGGTAATCGTATAATTTCCAGTTAAAAAGTACTGGAAATTAGGGATTTGAGTGTCTACAAGGAATTATTTGTGAAACTGGGTAAGATACAAAGTAGTTATTTGAATTGAATGCTTGGGTATAATATTAGATTAGATTTTGGGATACCCAATAAGATGGGCGTTATAAAAATATATAAAACTTTTGTGACTGATAATTTCAGAGAAAATTCAGGTGTAATATTATATTTCCCCCTTTAAATTTATTATCTATTTGTTTCCTATCTCAAGGTGTTTGTTCCATAATTGCGTGTGTACACTTAATCATATCGTGTAGAAAGTGATTCATAATTACATGGCAGTACATATTATTATTTCAAAGCATAAATAGAGGGGATCTCTAAATATTAACCGACAAGGAACCTTCATACCTTGCAAACTGTAAACACATTCTTCAATTTCTAATCCATTCATTCATCATAACTCCGAAAATAAAACTTAAACATGTCACGTTCATGTAACACTTCTCCCTCGTTTTATCTTCATGGATTCTCTCACTTCTTCATTTTAGCAAGGCCACATAAATTCTTCATTTAAAGAATCAGAGCTCTCCCCCAAAAGAATGGGAGACTTTCTCCGTAATTCCCGCTTCTGTTACAACGTTCCCTCGCATAATTGCTCGTTCCATTGTGTTCGCACAGCCACAACAACCTCAAATCACTGTCCCCTCGAAACAACGCATCCCTAAACACAGTGAATGAGAACTATTGGAGGTAGGCGATTCTAATGAAATTGATTCTAACGGATCTAGGAAGCGTTTCACGGTTCGTGATGTAACGGTCGCGGTTACAAAGCCTGTCATTTCCAATCGCCTTGATAAGATCATAAAGTCTAATGAGATTAAATCGAGCGCGGCGCTGAGTTTCCTATGGATTTCAATGCCCGGGTCTGAGGAAGTATGCGTCGTCCCATTTTCTCACTCTTCACCGAGGTTTTTCTACTGTCTGCCTGGCGCACAAACAGCTCATCATAAATCATTCGATGGGAAAAGCGAAATGGAAAATATCACTGCGGGAATGGCTGAAAAAGCCGAAGGTTGTGTCAATTTTCCTGTCACTAGCCAATTTATTACTTTAAAAGCCTCTGAAGCACAGGGTGCCCCATAATTCATAGCACAGATAAATCAAGATAAAATAAGTGAAAATTTCAAAAAACTACAAAATTTCAAGCTTCCATTTCGCGAAAATCGATTTCGAAAGTTACTTTCACTTCCGTGTTCTTCTCGTTTCGGTTTCGATGGAATCGATCTCGTCGTTAATTTTACGTGCTGAGATTTACGAGGCATCGGTGTTTTATTTTTAAATTGAAATAAATATTAGATTAGGCGGGGTTTTTCCATATAATAGAATGAAACTATGTGGTAAACACTACAACGTTTGCAATTCTAAGTGAACGGAACCGGGCGGATTTCTTGGGTATATAAAAACTATTTTATTGCTTCGCAGATCGAATCGCAAAGTGGACTTGTAAAGTGGGAATGAATATTGACGTTTGTTCAGTTCTCCGCGAAGATTTGTTAAGTATACGTAGGAATGGCACTGCCACTGTGTGTGGAAGCAGACATTTTTCAAAGTACCTAGCAAGTTTCACGGCAAATGTTAGTGGCGATGTTGATAATCAACGCACGGTACAAGTACGATTTGCTGGAGGATTTCGTTCTAAAACTTCTCATCCTGCTCACTGCACCAGGTGTATTGACTTTGCTTCTTCCCCGCCTTGCGTTTCGTTTTTCCGTCTTCTTTCTCTGCGCCATGCCTTACATACAACTTTGAAATCAGCAGCTCCTATTTCACACCGCTCCTATTTCTACATATTTGTATTTCGTATTCCCAGCTCCTTCGTGTGTCTTTCGGATCTCGCGTCTTACGATCTCCAGGCAGGTTAGTCTTGAGGTACCGAAAAATTTCAACACAAATATGTGTATAGGTACCTCGCGAAATACACTTCAACTGTTTACGAGTTTGCGCGCGTATTATCGTACTGTTAATCTAGTTTTACTTCTGGGTACCTACTTGAAAAGTCAGTGAGCGAGTAATGTCTTCTTCTTGATACCCAACTTACCAATTCGAAATTAAAGTAGAAACACATGAATACTTTTCCAAAATCCCCACTTCAGGAATATACTGTAGAAAGTAGGTACACTTAATTTGCAACCAGATTTCTCCTACTGATTATTACTCCTAATACCCTGCAGCGTGGGTACATTCAACCCTCGACATTGCAAATTCCGCTACCCAAATATCTTCAAAAGCAACACCAACCAGGAAAACAATATTGAATATACAGTGGAATCTCCAGTTCCCAAACACTTGTAATTCAAACGTTCTAGTATCTCAATATTCTCTCTCTCGCACGTTGTATTGTCCAAACAGTATACCTCTCTTTATCATTAGATACGTAATATATGTATGTACCTGTGCCCTCTACTATCGAAACAAATACGAACTTAGTACTTCTACCCTTCTAGAACCATCAAAATAAGTAGGTACAATTCAGATTACATAGAGTGAATTTGCCACTATGGAGGTTGCAGTGCTAATAGCTGCGAAACCTAGAAATTAAGTAGTAAAAGTACTTTCACATTATCAAGAACATACAATACTGAAACATCTCTAATAGTACATTCACGTTACTATTCATTTTCAGTATTGTTACTTCCAACTCCCCCTCTGAAATATATTCCTCCTCAATAGAATAATCATCATGAAGAAAGTGAGTGTTCCTTTTACTCATAAATTTCCTCATCCGAGCCGATTATTATCCTCCATTAATACCCACGACTACTTAGTTAAAATCCTACTGCACCACTATACTACAACATCAACATTTTAACGCTCATCGTTTCCTCGCCACCGAAAACATATCCCCCGTGACTCGCGGAGTAAACAGAAAAAAGGTCGAGAGCATCGGCTGAAAGGAGAAGAGAAAGACCACCCCCGCTAACCGTACTTTCCTTTTAATGTGCCTTTCAGGTCGTGGTTGTATCTATTTTGCGCGCGATGCCACGGCCGCGACGACACGCCGTCCTGGGAGCCCCCAGGTTGGAGAAGAGCCTGTCCGCAGCCATTCTGCCCGAGCTACAGAAAATTCGCCCGGCTATTGTGTCTGTTCCTGTTAGGGCTGCTACTCTGGGGCATCGTCTACTCCATCCTCGGCGAGGACGCGGCCCCTGGCGGCCAGCTCTTCGGTCTCGCCGCCCTTTGTATAGCGGCGCACTTCGGGGGATGGCTGTTCTCCTTGACCACCCTTCCTGCCCTAATCGGCATGCTAATCACGGGGATTATACTGCAGAACGTCGGCCTGGTTAGCATTCAGGGCAACTACAGTGTCGTCGTCTCCAATCTACGGTGAGTCCACGTTTCTTTTCACCGTCGCTTCTTCCGCTATCTAAATCCGCTCGCGGGGTAGAGTAGGGTGGGGTGGGCGAGCTACCCAAGCGAGCGCTTCCGATGGCAATCTTTGGTAGCGTTTTGCGAAATTGCCGAATGGGTAGCGGGGAATCTTGTTTGCTAGTGTCCCGGTTAAATGGACTTTTGGGAATTTAGGTTACTTTAGGTCAATTATTCTTGTACTTTGGGGGTAGAAAGGTTTAGTATTTGGGGAATTGTTAAATGGGGGTAGTGATAAGGTTGTGATTAGTCGTAGTAATTTCTTTAGAATTAATCAGAGGGAAGATGTTTATATTTTAGTAGTAACTGACCTTTCATTGTAAAAATTGCTGAAGAGGCGCGAATAAGTTTGACTCCCAGCTTGCCTTTTTTATGGCGTGTTAAATAGAAACTTTTAGTAACGGAGACTTCGGAGAGGAGTAAAGGTAGTAAAAAGTGAAAAGAGGGAAATTCTCCACAAAGGCAAAGTTACTGGGTTGAACCTTTTGCGATGAAACTTTAGTAACGTTATTATAATAATCCCAATCCCATTTCTATTCTTCTTCGTCAATTTACGTCTTAATTAATCCCTCCATAAATAACTGAATCACCACTCACGAGGTCGTAAATGATGAAATTCGATGTAGTCGCTGCGTTGAAGAAGTTACATAGTTTCAGCAAGCAGATCTAGTCCCACTTGGAATGAATAGAAGTGGCAGGGCGTAGCCTCGGTAGAAATAGTGGAAATGGAAACGATGATACAGTCGTAAACGGTAGGAAGATTTGCCCGTACGGTTGTGGGGGTTAGAATTCACAAGTGTGAAACATTGAAACGGAATGTTACTCTACTTGGTTGAACGACACTGTTGACCCATGCGGTCCAAGGGGTTAATTATTATGCTGTTGCGCGTGACTACAGTTAAACTTTAAGTGGGCACGTGATTAAAATCATGTGCCGTTACGCACACATTACACATCTTCGGCTGAATTTGTAAATGGAACTTCATCATATCGTAATTGAAATTTATTCGAACGCGGCATGTGATAACATTTAGTCCTCGTCATGTCACGCGCCCGTTTCGCCGGAATCGATTATCAGCTCCGTTTCCGTCCCACCGTCGCGATTAATGTCGTTACTGGGTTATTAGCATCTACATTTTATTGCAGCGATTCACGTTCCAATGCACTCGGTATATCACGCGACGTGTTTGCCAGCACTAAGTCCACCTAAACGGAGGAACGGAGTGGAAGATGGTAGAATGAGAGAAGCGAGGAAATAGGAAGGATAGGAAATAGGAGGAGTAGAATACGTATGAAATTTTATGAAACAAGGTCGTGAACAACATGACAGATAATTAGTGGAAGTTAAAGTAGGAGTTTTATATGTATTTTTCTGGAAACTTCGAAGCATGTGACTTTCCTACAGCTTCATACATATGTACAGTGGGCCAAAAAAGTATTCATACAGTGCATTAGTTTCATTTTCATCTTCATTATTTCGGTGTTAGGAAAATTATTTCCCAAATAACATACATGGATAGGAAGCACATTAATTACACTTTACAATGATGTACATTATATGTTACTTATAGTAATGCAATACAACTAATTAAATCTGTTTCCGTAAGATGGCTACCATCATGGTCAAAAAAGTATCCATACAGTTACGCGTTTAGTCCACTATTAACTAAATATCTTTGGTTATATCAATTAGATAGTCTTTTGTTATTACTAGCGGAGTAAGGTTAGGTTTACATTTGGTTTTGAGACGCTATCATTGCATAACCTCGTGGAATTTAAGATGAATAAAAAGACAAGGGAAACTACAGCGGAGGAACGTAATTTAATAATCAAACTACACAAGGAGGGAAATTCTCTTCGAAAAATAGGAAGTATAGTAAGCAAAAGCTTTGCCACTATTCAATATATTATTAATAAATATAAAAAAAACTCAGACCATAGTCAATTCATCACGCTCAGGGAGACCAAAAAACTGTCCGACCGTGAAGAGAAGTTAGTATTGCGAAAAATTAAAAAAGATCCGTTTACTACTGCCTCAGAAATAGCACAAGACTTGCAACAAATATCGAATAAAAGTATTCACCCTGAAACAATAAGGATTAGATTGAGAAAACATGGGTACCACGCACGTGTTGCAAGAAAGAAGCCTTTCATTAGTGCGAAGAATCGGCAAAAGCGATTGAATTTTGCAAGAAAATATGTTAATATGCCCTTAGACTTTTGGAAACAAGTTATTTTTTCCGACGAAAGTAAATATAATGTGTTCGGAAGTGACGGCAAAAATTAGTCTGGAGAAAAGAAGGTGAGGCGTTAGCCCCGAAAAATTTGCAGCCTACTGTCAAAGGGAACGATGGTAGTGTCATGGTATGGGGATGTTTTGCTGCAAATGGTGTAGGCAATTTGAAATTTATTGATGGCATTATGGACCGATTTATATATTTAAATGTTTTACAAGAAAATTTAGAAGCGAGTGCAATAAAATTGAATGTTTTGGAGAATTATTATTTCCAGCAGGACAATGATCCTAAGCATGCCTCTCGTATTGTTCAAGAATGGCTATTATATAACGTACCTCATTTACTAAAAACCCCTCCGCAATCTCCGGACTTGAACCCGATAGAGAACCTATGGGAAGAATTGTATAGAAAAGTCCATAAACGAAAAATACAAAATAAAGAGGAATTAAAGCAAGCTCTGTGTGAAGAATGGAATAAAATTGATTCAACCACGACGGAGACATTAATAGCATCTATGCCAAGGAGATTACAGGCTGTTCTCCGAGCAAAAGGATACCCCACAAAATATTAAATCTGTTATTTCTATGTTCATTGTTCAATTATAAATACTGTATGGATACTTTTTTGACCATGATGGTAGCCATCTTACGGAAACAGATTTAATTAGTTGTATTGCATTACTATAAATAACATATAATGTACATCATTGTAAAGTGTAATTAATGTGCTTCCTATCAATGTATGTTATTTGAGAAATAATTTTCCTAACACCGAAATAATGAAGATGAAAATGAAACTAATGCACTGTATGAATACTTTTTTGGCCCACTGTAGGTAAATGTATATCGAATTTAAAATACTTGCTTGATATATTTGCACAAAGTGTTATAAAAACGGTACTTATTACTATTAATGAGAAATGTTGCATGAAATTCTTTGAGAAGACTACAATATCCCATACGCCTTAAGCCTTAAGGTGAGATCAGACGACGCGTGGCTCGGCTCGTCTAGCTCGGCAAGTCGGCTTGGCGTTTGATTTGGCTCACCTTTACAATCTTGATAATCACTTCTGTTTATTTAATATTGTACGAAGTGTAGACTGTCTAGTCTAGTAGGCCGCTTCCTTGGGCCAGTGAGATACATAGTGGAGACGCCTTTTGCGTCGTAGGACTTTTAAGTGCGTGACGAGTTCGGCCCACCCGCCTGTGTTACGTATTGTAAGCAGGGCAGGCTCTGCTTGTTCTGGGAGTCTCTGCGTGAAGGCTCAGTTCCTCGTTCGTCTCTAGACTGTAACCAGTCCACATCTAGGTTTAATAAACGTCCATAGTTATTGTTACTTCTTTGGATTTTATTGAGACCGCCTTCCACAGAAGGAAATTAATTACTTCTAATCGCGTGTACCTCCGCAATTAATTTATTTACATTCCCATCTACATTTTTATCGTTTCTTCGTGGTGTCGTTCGACTATGATACTTCTGCCAGTATTCCAAGCACTCCATTGTCCCTACTATTCATGATTTCCACGTTATTTATATAAAATACCCTACATTCTTTCAAATTCCATGGCAACAATTCATTACCATCAGCCTGGAAGACGTTCGCTCCTGCTTAACGATTTTCACTTACAGAACTGGGACAGGGAATTGTATTTTAATTGGACCAGAATGATTTTCAGTGCCCACGCTTCTGCAATATTTTCCTCGTCGTTTCGACTGGTATTACATGCTTGTAAGCCCCTGAGCGATTCCTCTTTAGTGCCCTCCGCAACAACGTTTTCTCGGGATCGGCATTACCCGTGCCATTTTTCTTCTTTTATTACCGCGCACGCGAACAAAGTCCTGTTCCGATGAAGTTAAAGGATACGTTTTACGAACGACAATAAGAAATTCCGCAGCGAAGTTGAAGATTGACCCATCGAACGGATTGATGGATGAAAAGGGACAATCTGACGTGTAAGAACACGACGGGAACTGAACAAAACTCTCTGCTGCGCGGCGTCCGGATATACGATATACGTATATAATATAATAGAGAGAGATTTCTCGCTCGTCAGCTATTTCGTTCAGATTGATAGATCGCGCGGGAACGATATCGGAGGTTTAAATCACAGACTGGTGCGCACCGCTTGGCCTTTTTTTTCACGCAGGAGAGAAAGAAACAAAATTACTCCTACATTTCACAAAGCTAAATAACTACTCAACATTTCAGCCACCTTCAAATTTAAATTCTATCACAGAAAATAATTTTCAAGTCTATTCCAAGAAGAAAAATTATTTTCTTCCATAAAATTTCCTTCCATTTTCCATAAATTAAACTGAGATTCTTTAAGCTCTGTTCGAGTGACACTTTCTGTATTTTGGAATGTAATTGGAGAATGAATTTTCAACGCTGACAAAAGGTGGACCAGATTATGTCATTTCCGTTTACGATTGCGCAGCGGGTGATTATCGTTTCCACTCACGTATGGAAAGTATCGGCGACCGGCGTTGGGAGGCTCCTAGAAAGTCCTCGAAGCAACGATCGGCTCGTCGCGATCATAAGGTGGCCGTTTTTTTTTTTAATGTCGAGGTCGGGCAATAGCGATTCGTCGTAAGCACACGTGACAATACTCGCGCAGCATAGTAATCGCAGCTCGGGCAGTAGAAAATTCAAGTTGCATCCTCGCTGGCAATCGCGTTTAATTGAGCTGTTTATCAAAAAGTTCTCCTTTTCCTCGAAAGGTCGGACGTTTCGCGGAATCTCTTTGTCAGTCCCTGGCACAGTTCCTCCAGCTGCAAGTATCTTTAAAGTCCCCCCATGTCTCTTTCATAAATCCTGACATTTGGAAACTTGCAACTCCTAGTGTCTTAAAATCCGCGCGGTGGTTAAGAAATTTCACTTAGAACCAGTGTAGGAAATTTATCAGAAGCTTCTTTGGCGGGGCTTTGGAGGACTTACATGGGAAAAGGCATGAAATATGAGTGTAAAGGACATTCATTTTTCCTTTCCGTCTAGAGAACGAAGGTCAAACTTTTTGACTGATTGCAAGTGTTTACCGTTGAACATTCTCAGCGGAAAATATCAGGTTGCAATTAGTTAATTACCTGGTTTAGTTCGTTCGAGCTTCTAAATTCACTTGTTCCTTCGAACCGACTGCATCTCGATTTTCTGCAGAAAATCTTTTCACCAGAATGCGCACTTTTTCGTGGCACATCCTTCCTTCATTGTACTTCTAGCCGTGACCTTTTCCAAGGGAGGTATACACACCATAGCACTCGTCACCTTTACAAAACGACAAGATTTTTCATCTTCACTGTTGCCTTTGGCGTCCGTAGCAAATGAGGAACAATTATGAAACCGTACTACGCAACACACGTTTCTCATTACACGTAGAGAACAATTGACCTTGGCAGGAAGCGCGAGTGTCATTTACGTGGCCGGTATGCGCGATCGAAATGACGAAAATGAACGTCCACTTACAATCAAGCGGCTTTTGTCACTTCGAGCTTCGGGTAGACAAACTACGAACACCAAACGTACCACACGAAGAATACTCTTCAATAGAAACCTCCCAAAATCTTGCAGGCAGCAGTGCCCTGACTCAAAAGATACTATTACAAAATATGTACATTCACTCAAAGAGAATAATTAATTGTGAGAACTGCAACGTCGCTTCTTCACCTGCGTCACCTTAAGTTCCCATACCCAACTGTCGTCTAGTTCCCCCAATTCCAACACAAAGTATATCTAAGTCTATCCACGTAATCTGCATGAATGTGACAGTGAGTCGTGAAGAAATTTGTGAGCCACTGCAGATTGGAATGCAATTGGAGAATTCGAGTTTACTTGCAACGTGCCAGAATGTGTGTGGACAGTTTTTGAATAACGCTGCACACTGACCAAACCGCCAGCACAATCCGTCGAGCTTGACAATTCGCTGGAGGAGCCGCGTGTTAGCCTCGATGTAATAACGGCGCGTCGCGTCGTCACGCGCCGTCATTAAACCTGCTCTAATAATGCACGATACGTGGCGCAGCGAGACTGTGTGCATTCTATCGCGTGCATTACCATGGAAGAAGCGTCACGCTTTTTCAAAGGTGAATGCAATTCACATTCGTAGGAAGCTGGGGGTCTGGCCGTTTTTAACTAAATGGCGGATAGATTGATGTGAGGGGTTGAATGGAGGGTTTATTTTGGTACACACCTTGGGATAAGCTTTTAAATTAGCTTTTCATTCTGGGGGGTATCAAAAGATCTCGTCATTTTCGAGAAGTAGGTAATATTAATGGTAAGTAACACAATATAGTTTGATCATTGATGTTTAGAATAGACCCTGTATCCGGCATTGATTGTTGTCCCTGTATTGACGTATTTTTATCTTCAGAAGGTATGTTTTGAGGTGCTAGTACTTTTCACCATGTTTTGAGGTATGAGTAATTATGATATAAATGGTTGTGTTTACTTGAAGGGTGTGACGTAATTAATGAAATATTCTTGTGCCAAGGCGAGATACGATTGTAGAATAAATTGTTTTTCATCAGTGTAAATCATTCGTGTATGTCTTCACGCTCGAAGTGTAGCGTCTTAAAGGCAGACGTAAATTCTGTGGATTGTCTCTTTTGAAGTATGGCGCGTCACGTGAGAGAATTTATGCCCTCCGTGTGATTTCGGGATTGTAAATCATCGTTTACGCGCATTTTGGATATTGAATTATGCGCTGCTTGCATGTGTGCACAGCTGGGCTCCGTCTAGTCCCATACAGAAACTGTAATGCTGTCGAAGTTCGTAACAGGTGATCAATAAACTCTGTAATAAAATCAAAATTCTAGAAAATCACCTGTCTCGAAGTATGACACTTTAAAATCTGAAATTGGAGACACACTCAAAAATATTTTCATGTTCTACATGTACTTATATCTTTAACTCCCAAAAAAATAATTTAGCTACCCATTTCCACGAATATTGAAAGAGATTTGAAAATTTGAAAAATTTCAAAGCAGAAAGGAATTCACTTCGAGGAAAACCTTACCTAGTAGCACCTCCCTAGTTCCCACTTCACTATCTATAAATTTTCTACAAAATTACATCAATTTCATCTCCTATTCATCACTGATAAATATCATCCATTCAGTATTAACTTATTGTTAGTCTTAATAGTGTTTAATACCAATGAATATCTGGGAAATTCGACAAAAATCCACAGTTTCTATCTTTGCTCCAAACGGTGGTGCCATCAAAGGGTTGAAACATATAGGGTACTCCGAAGTAATTGAAAAAAGTTCATAGCTATCAACACACATCCAAAAATAATCCATCAACAAACTACAAGAAAGCAAAAATTCTCTAGGTATTCACTAAACCAATTTGTACAATTCTATTTCCTGGTTCACAATCAACAATTAACAACTGAATAGCTATCATCACTGTCAGTTATTATTTACATACTCCTAAATACACTTTAACAATTTGCCAATAATTTTAGCCTCACCTACGAAATAACACATGGTCTTAGAATCAGCCGTGTTACAGCGTAGATGCATCATCAGTCACTGATAAAGTAAATTCCCTCCCCCTCTCCTCCCTTTTTAATTCATCGAAGGACAGGCTGCACGCGAGAAGGAATGGGACAGGAAATATTGTGCTTTGCGCATTTTAATGTACAAATATGACGATGCTCGCGTCCCGCGATCTGTGAAATATTGGCCGTCAAGAGCCAGGAGAATTTATGCCTTTGACGCATGGTATTCGTATATCACTTGCCATTGCTGTATCGCCGCGCGAGCTACAGCATCCAAGTGTTGCATTACGCGTTTATGTATGCTGCGACCGAGCTATATCCGATTCTCCAGCAATGATATTCGCATCGATATTCACGTAACTATTCTCCAAACCCTCTCCACCTCCACCCCCCCCCCCCCCCCCCGCCCCCGCTTCAATTGAAAGTTGCGAGATGGTTGGAAATGCAACAAGAATCCCTAGTATCAATGATGGGGGCGGGGCGTTGTTCGTAGTCCGAGCAAAAATGGAAATCATCCGTACGAGATGAAATTGAATCGAAACGAAGGATGGAAAGACTGCGCATTGTTTTGGAGGAGGTTCTTGAGACGATTCTACATATATATCTTAAACCGTAGATTCGAAGGCGATGTGCGGGGTGAATTCGTGATTTGTCGAATAATTGGAAAGGGAAGCTTGCCATCTGGAAATTAGATGTTTTTCGTAGTTAAGAGTGGGGGTACTTATGTTAGTCATTGGGATGTGAGTTGAAAGTAGGGGATAAATTTCAATGATTTATGAAGATTCTTGACGAATTCGTGGCGCAGTGAAGGAGGGCTGATTTTTTGTTTAAAAGTACCTACCTGTAGAAAGTGTAGGGTTGATTTGGCTTTAAGGCTGGGTTTCCTATCAAGTGTCTTGTAATTGGTGGTACAAGTAAGAAAAAGGTAACTGATCGTTGACAAGTTCTCATTAAAAAATAACTCCAAAATATAGAAAAATTTTTCCTGTACTCGTAGAGTTTTCCATGCATGGCGTAGATTTGTCAGTATTTAGGAGAACCCTGTCTAAAAGGATTTCAGCGTGGAGGTTCGTGAAAACTCTCATATTCAGTGGGAAGAATTTCTTTCGTGTTGACGCAGAATCGTCGGAAAATGTTCTTCAACGGATCGAGATTCCCACTGACTAACTCGATTACGCGTAATTAGTACACCACAAGAGCGATTTAATTCGATTCATCAAATACCTCTGCCGAGTATCGGCATTCGATCTTGTCTGCAAATACTGATAGAATTACGAGGAATACCTTATCTCCCTTGACACGAATAATTGATTAGCTTGTTTGAACACTCGTCATCCATCTTCATTTCTTATTTGTGTGGAACTGCGCTCGATCAACTAGCACGGCCTTTGAATCAATAAAACGTTGACCAACTAACATAGTAGTCGAATCATTAGGGAAATATTGATACCTATTAGTATGAATCACATAGCAGCCTATTAGTAGACCATACAAATTAATTTCTGAATTAATTATTACATCAGAAGATTTCCCGCTGAAGTGCAATGAACCGTCACTGAAAAGTGGAGTAGATATAAAGTATTTTTCAAAGTAGCAAATATGTAAATACCAAGAACGGAAATGTGGAAGAATAGAATAAATAGTAAATAGAAACCTCAAAAATTAATATAAGAAAATCCGAAATACGTAAAGCAGGAACAGAAAAATACAATTCGTACAAAAGCCTTATAAGAATTGAAAATCACATTAAAAGAAATATTACCATTAGTAAAATCGAAAGTAACCATTAGTAGTATCAAAATTGATATTTATCTAATTTCTTTCAAATATAATAATATCATTAAATAGTCAAATCGTATCACTCATAAATTATGTACAACATTGAACAGAAAAATGATTTAAAAACCTTTGCACGGTCGAGTTCATTCGAACACAGTTTCACCAAAGATCATCAAGAAATTTTTCTGAATGCTACCCCCGCTAGTTTTTTCGAAACTCGATTCGGGGATCTTAATTTCCGCGAGTATTAGGAAATTTGCGAGCGCGTACGGTCGTTAAACCCGAGCCAAGCGACGCAAGGAGATCGACCTAAAAACGCGGGATCCACGGCGTTGGCTTTATCGTCGTCGTGTATAAAAGTGTCTCTGCGACGTGCAAGGGGCTGGCAGTTTGGCACGATGTTTCATATTCGCGATCCTATGCCGCTTACGTCGTTCCGGAACGACGTAAAACAGAATTTCTTGCGATGCACACCCCCCGATGGTTTCATTTAATTCACCAATTCTTCCTTCCTGCGCGCACGATGCAATAAACTCTTCGTTTTTCGCTGATTTTCACCCAAAACTTTTCTGTTCAAGGATTCACGATGCATTTCTTTATATACCGCGAATACTTTTAACCCTCGTCAGGCGGCACAATTTTTGTAATCCCGAACTTAATCCCCTATCTCCGAAGGGGGTAGAGATATTATTCTGAAATTTGGTCTATGTAATCTAGACCAAATATTTAGAGAAGACACGAAACATCAGCTCTCCATGGCTTCTCGAAAAAAAGTTATTCCAATTTAAAAAAACGCAAAAGTTACAATTGTACCTATGCCGCCTGACGAGGGTTAACCACACTTCTTGAGTCACCGTAAACTCATGCCAGTCTTTCGCAACATTTGATGGCGTCAATTAAGTTAAGCTTAAGTTGTAACTAAAATTTTAATAAGGTATTTTAATGATGATTTTGATTGGTCGAGAGTGGTACATAGCTTCCAAATTTAATTTCATAAGTAGGTATTTGAATATGGTGTGTTGAGGTACTGTATATGAAGGCTTTGGAAATTACAGGTTTAAGGGGGGAGACCACTGTCTCAAATCTGAAATTTTTTTACATTTTCTGAATGACGTATGTTTCAAGAATGTTCTCTCCAAATTTTATGAAGAAATTCGCAAAATTGACGGAGATATAGTGTTTTTCGTGAAGCGATGTCAAACGCGCGACTGACAGCCACGCGGAATATTGAACGCGATTTCCTCAGAATTACATTTTTCAACCGCGTTGACAGTCTACAGAGAAAACTATACGTCCAATTGGCATGATCAAGGACATTTATTGTACGGAAAATCCGTCGCTATTACGTGACGATCAGACATTTTCAATTTTCGACCTGCTTCTATTTTCTTTTTTTAGCAACATTTCCCCAATTTTGTATCCCGAAAACACGACTTTTTTTTCAGTGGCCCGCCATTTTGTTATTTTTTACAAATTCGACATTTTGCGATCGTCACGTAATAGAGGCAGGCTTCTAGTTTCTAAATATTGTTGTTTTTTTGAATTTCGATGAACCATATGGTCTGGGGACTGTCAACCCGACTAGCATGTTTTTTTCGGAGCGCAAATTTTGACGAAGTGTATACAGAAAACGCATATATGAATTTGATTAAAAAAAAATTTTTCTTACCCTTCGATATATACACTATTGACTATACTAAGCAATCAATTGATTTACTTGCGTTGTTTGGTTGAAATAAATTCCCGAAAATACCCTTACATTTCGGGCCGAGACAGTGGTCTCCCCCCTTAAATCTGTGTAATCCATGGAAACTTGGGATCTAGTTATTTTAGGATCGCAGTTATCTGGCCAAACTTAAATTCAATCTTAAGATTAATATCGTTTCATTTTTCCTTTGTTCAAAATATCCATTAGCACCCTTTTACACTTGACGCTTGTATAACTGTAGCGGACTGTGCCTTGGGAGAAAGTTTTATTTATCTCTTACAAGGCCTAAAACGGCCGGTTGCTCGAGTGCCTACTGCGGGTGGTTGAGATTGGGGGCTAGGGCAATAAAATGACGATTGCCAGAGCCTCCAGTGAAATCCTAAGGACAGCGTGTCCTCTTTCGCAACCTTGGGGCGCGTGGGAAATTTGTTTTCTCCGTCCGTTAATTTTCGGGCGTTCGTCAAACGTCGACGAAAACGGGCAGCACCTTGCGGGACGTCGTACCGAACGCTTCGCGTTCCTTAGACCATTGGAACAGTTCGACAAGCTATTTGTATTCCCTTTGTTAGTTGTTAAATATACGTGGTTATATATATCATGTTACATATATATCGTGCCTCATTTAACTTTCACACCCCAGTATCCAAATAACTCTCGATTGGTACTTGACATATTAAGATTGTGCAGTTCACATTTCATTCTGTCGCAATTTTGGCACCGGTCGGCCAAACTGCGATGCTATTGGAGATTTAATGCAAGACTTGATCCCCGAAAGACATGGTCCGCGCGTTATTTCCAAGCAGAGTCGCGAAGCAGTCTATTACTCCAAGGAACACGGTGTGTCATATCAGGGCAATCTTGGGGCGGTATTTTACATTCACGTCTCATCCAGTGTCCTTCGAGGATGTTCTACAAGAAAAATTCCCCGCGGGTCCCGTGGCATTTCTAACAGTTGCCTGAGAAGGCGCGACCTCGACGCGTGGCTTCCTTTTCGTTGGAACGTGTATTTCTGCGAGCGCGCTGCATGCACTGGGAAATACATTGAAATTTCCCGTCGAGGGGTCTCTCGTAAGATTAATATTGGGAAACGGGCGATGCAATACGCGGGGGCTCTCTCTCTTTCCCATTGAGAGACACGTCAAAGCGAGTAGCATAGCCATCAAAATATCCTAAGAAGTTATAAATCTCGTGTTGCATTAACACTTTCACTGGCGTAGGCGTGTTTCCATGCTTACGGCACGTTCTTGAGTGAATATTCTTTTGAAAATATTGTGCGAGGGTCCTGGAGTGTTTACTTTGAAGATAAACCGAGATTGCAGTTTGCTTGGTTCTCCAATCCTTCGCTAATGAAAATTTTAATTTCGGTATTTACTATTAGATCTTCGTGAAAGTATCACTAATTGATTGTCGGGATTCTCCCGATGAAAATGAGTATAAACTCGACATAATTCGAACTTTTTAGTGACAGATGATTTTTTATTGGTCCACGAAATTTTGAAGAAATTCGAATTATGTGTAATTAAAAGTAATTCGAGTAAGTTCGTGTTTGGACGCGTTTTAAACGGAAGAATCTCGCCTATCTATTGATAATACTCTCACGAAGATTTAGTAGACAATACAGAAGTGTAAGTTTACATTTGTCTGAGTATGATGGAGCATTTTTCAAAACACTGCGCATTGGATGTCTGAACAGAAAATGTTGTATGGTTTAGCTAGTAACTTTTTTCCCGCGAGAACTATTGCTTTCCACCCGTTTGTCTTGATAAAATGATAAATTCGATGATACCGAAGTTGCGTTAGGTACTGAGGAGAACAATGAGTTCTCATGGTAGGTTCATAATTGCTAATAATTCCTTCTGAATGGAAGCACAAGGGAAATTACAATGTTAGAAATGCAAATGGAAATTACGAACTCAGATTCAGTTGGATTCTAACTTTGTTTGCTCTCTCTCTCTACAACGATGGATGTTAGTACAGTATCAAGATGCGCTGTTTAAGGATCGTCAATTAATGGTTTTTGCTTTTTAATATTGCAAGGAAACGCCTCCTCCAACAATTTTAAATACATTTATGTAATAGAGTACGTAACAATAGCAGTTCCTTGTTCAAGGTGTTTCAATATGCACAATCTTTAAGATTCTGTGGTGTTGTAATAGATGCTCCATAATAAAATGGTCTATTTTCTAAAGATTCTACGGTAGGTATCTCTTTACTCGTTAATCTACATAATTTGACTGTGGTCAAATTTAAAAATATATTCCACAGAATTACGACTTTCCCTAATCCAATAAGAAACTTTTTAGTTACTCTTAGTTTCTTGTACTGAATAAAAATATCAATTTTCGATTAGTCGAATGTGCAAACAGTAGATTGTTTATGCGTCTTTAAAGCTTGAATCTTTCGCTTAGTGTAGCGACTAACTATAATCAATTAAGCTATCCAGGCCGTCCGCGACTTCTTTTCTCCTAATTCTCATAACACAATCGTCATAGCCGCCGCCTGCAGTACCAAGGAATTCTAATTAACCCTTTAATAGCCGCGAGATATTTAGTGTCACAATTAGCCTCAAGAATGACGATGTCCTCTATTTCAGTTGTTGCTTACACGTGGTATATATTTTTCTTGGAAGCTGGAGTTTAAAGATTTCCACACTTAAAGACTCATTGGTAATAAAGATCACTAATAAATGGCAACTATCATCCATAGGTCACTGAGGGGTTAAAAGAGCTTTTATTCTTCTACTTTATTCGGAAATTCAAAAAAACATTGGAATGGATATGAGTCCACAGCTTAGGCACATATGTATAGCTGGATATTCTCAAAGCTATCCGACGTATATCATAAACTCAGTTTCCTCAACACTACTTTCTCAACATTCTGCAAATTCCTCAATTTCAGTAAATTTTCAAATTAACCCAATTTCCAGACTTCATCGCCTCATCTCTCACATACTTTGCCCTAAAATTAAACCCAACTGAAATCACAGTAACCACTTGCTATCTTTCTTGAAAACCTTCGATTCAACCGCAATTTCTGGGCTACCCTAATTTCTCCACAATCTCAATACAACTGCCACCGAACATCCTTACCACTAATTGTTTATTCATCGTTCTACAAGTGCCCCAAAGGAGCCTCAATAGCGACTTGCCACCCTCATTGAAAATGTACAAATCAAGCCGAATCTCTACAGTTCAGCAACCCATTCATCCTGCGTGAAAAAAAAGAATCCTCGGAGATGTGTGGAATGCGGTTTCACGTAGACACGTATGCACAGAGCTGGCTGATAGGTAACAGAGCGGACAAAATGCGGCATCCGGGAGCAGTCTATAAAATTCCTTCAGGAGCGCACCCAGGAGACGCCCGTCTGCCCCGTTCCGTCGTGAACTTTACATGGGGCAGAGGGCTGCGACGACAACTCGTTGCAAACGACAAAGGCAGAGCCGCCGAACACCGACTTCCGGTCTGGCTTTTCGCGATTTTATTCGCCCGCGCATCCACAAGTGACAAGACACTCTGTCGTCGAGCTTTATTGAATCATTTGCACGGTCTTACGGATCCCGTGACCCATTTTTATCTTTCTTTCTACATATTTCTGTTTCGAATAGGGACCACAAATTGGTGGACGCATAGTCGATTTCATGATTTCATTGTGTTGTCAGAAGGTTGAGGAATGTTGGTGCAAGTTACTTAGCAATGGTGTGCGAAATTTATATTTAAGATTGGTATTTCGAAGAAGATGGTTGGGGTGAGGATATCAGGATGGTATTACTGTTTTGCGAGACTGATTTTTGAAAGTTATTAAAGGATTATGGGATTTTTGAGTTTGTGTAGGTTTGGAATTATAGGTACTATTGTTAGTATCTTTTATTTAATGAATTTTCTTCATCCTTTTATATAGGTTATAGTACTTATTGCTTTTTTCTTTAATTGCTCGTTGCGTAGATCGATTTCATGAAAATTAGTTTCTGCAGCCTCTATTACAAAAGCAATATAGGTGCACACGATCCAAACACGCAGTTATCTAAACGTTTCGTTCTTCGATCTATCCCCTCTGCAAACGATTTTGCGAGTTGTTGAGCATTTTTAATAACGAAGCCCTGCCGTGTGGCTTTTGAAAGGTCCTCTGCATCAAAATATTCTCAGTCGTAAAACTGTGCTTGGTAGGCATTACCTTTTAGTGTTCGAATCAATGCGTACTCGTGTTTCAACGATCACCTCGTTAGGGAACTTGAAAGAAATATACGATAAATTTCCAAGCGGGGCGCTTTTCAGCTCAGGAAGTCTCCCTTCTGCCCCATCGAAATACTCCCAAGAGATCTCGAAATGTTGAAAGCATTTAAAACTTTCTGGATAATTAAGTCCATGATCTGCAGCTTGTCATGGAGCATTTAATTACTTGCTCCCTTCACTGACGTGTATTTAAATCCTCAAGTGTTCCATTCGTTAACGTTTCGTGTTTATTTAAAGGGAAATAAGTTCGTAAATTTCTTCATTGAAATATCTCGCGTATAATGCGAATTCTTCGAGAAAATTGAATCTTTACAATTAGTGTGCTTCAAGCTTATTGTAAAGAACTTTGCACCTCACTTAATCATTTTCGTTTCTTTGTTACCTTTTCTCATATTCGGATGTTTAATTAGACAGTTTACAAATGGGTGTCCAATCCACGTTAAACGTCGGAGTGAACGCATGCTTCACATCGATTCAACAACTAGATGTGACCTCACTAGCCTGCCGAAATCAGATGTTTACGTAGTTACTTAGCAAAACGGAGGTGCCATCTTAATTGGCCTGTACATTCGTCACACGCCAATGGAAGATGGAAAAGAAAAAGGAAAATATTTCAACGCACGGGATTTGAATTTTTAATTTAACCCTAGATCAATTTCTGACTTTATAATCCTCCCATTTGCACCTCTGAGGCCGTATTTCAGTTGGACCATTTTTGGACTTCGCATACTATACTGCGAGCTTTAAATACAGAGGACTTATAGACCTTGTTAATATGCGTGTTTAAACCACTTCCTATAATTCTGCGAGTAAAAACTACATAGTAAATTCAAAAACGTCAAAACAATAGGTACCAAAAATTAAAACAAAACTGTCGAGATGCACTAAAAGAGAAATATGTAATACACACAACCTAATCGTCATTCTTTACTTATTGCAAATTTGTCATAACTACTGTGCAGGAGTCCCAATGCAACCCACTGGTGGTTGTAATACGTAGCTAACAATGCCCGCACCGAATTCCTCCATCCTCCATTTCGAGTCTTCTGTGGCGCCACTTCCGTTCCATAGCTCCTCGACGAAGAATCAGGCACGGTACATCGCTCTGTGTCCGTAAACGCTCCAAGTTGAACGCTTGAGTCAATAAGTGTTCGGTCACGGTTCGACCACTTTGTTAGATTTGCCATCCCGTGTTTACGCAGCTATACACCACGGCTTGGTCTATCTAAGCGAGCATGCTGGGGAATCGCTTACGACGGCACCGTGTCGGCCGTGTTTGGCCAGGTTTGGCCGCCTACCTATCCTCTATCCGGCGTAAACACCCGATTAAAGCCTGTATTATGCTTAAAGAGGAAAAGCCAGAATGCTCCCGGTCTTCTGGGGACGGCCTACTTCGGCCGGCGTGTGTGCGCGCATATGTACACACCCTCCCATGCGAAATGGATTCGCTCGCTAGCCACCAACACCAGCGCCGCGCGTAACTCTGCTAGGGAAGACGACCCGTTCTGGGCGCCGCGCCATCCAACGACCAGCCGATTGATAATGTGCAAACACGTAACTTCGCTGACCACTGGTAATTCACGCGATCCGGAGCTGCTCGTTGAAAAGTTCCGCTCTGTTTTTTTTTTTTTTTTTTTTTTTTTTTTTTAAATCGAACGGTGAAAAATAGGTTGGATTTGGGAGATTCGAGGTGGGCGAGCATTGGGCAAGTTTCTGGCTCCTTGGGGATTGGTAGCGATGGTGGAGCGTGCTTAGAATAGTGGTCGTGAATTAGAATAGAAGAAAATTGAAAGTTAATAGGGATGAATTTATTTAACTCTTTTGGTGCTATCTTTTAAATTTGCGAGGGTAGGGAAAAGCACGTGCTGCAGTGATTAAAGATTCTATTGTTTTAAAATAATAATCAATGAGTCTGTCATTTATTCCTCCAATGGGCACGTTTTTTCATTTGTTATATTTGAATCGGAGTTGGAATATTTTTTGTTAGGTAGTGTTTGCTAATTGTCAAAACAGGCAAATTACGGGGCGATGCGGTGAAGATTTGTCTGTTATTAAAAAATTGTACATGCTTCTACTTTGCATTTATTTTTTAAGAAAGAGATGTGCATTAATTGTCGCTTAGTTTCGGTAGAAAACGACTGATTTAAACTCATGAAGAACGGTAGAACAACGAAGGAGTAAACTTGCTTATCCTGGTAGTACATACAATGTTGTACGGGGACGTCTGCGGATGTTCCTCACACTTTAGCACAAACTTTGTCCCAAAATGCATGCAGCATACATGTTTAGTGGGGCTACTCCGCAGAATAGATGCGCATTTTGCGTGTAATTTCTGTGCAACTTTAATGGAAAATTATTACACGCCCCCGTGGAAATGAAATTAAGAATAGATTACTTGGGCTCGTAGTTCTTGGTGGAAATTTTGCAACGGTAGAATAATTGTTTTGATGGAATTCAATTTTAGCTTTTAAGGGCTTCGTTTAATACCAACAGTTGTAATTAAAATACCATAAAGATTACATCTAGAATATATATCTATGCAGGAAGTTTTATAAAGTTACCATTATCACATATACATCAACATTGTTCGTAATTCTTGTATCATTCCTCCTCTTATGAATCCCAACCATTACCAAAAATAATATATGCAACAGGAGTTCAATGATCTTCTTCAAACAAATATATTACACCTGATTCCTGTAACCCTTCGTGGTCAAACGGGGTGTATCGCACGCCAGGATAAGTCCTTGCCAATATTTTTGTAAATTTTTAGACCTTAATAATAATATTGAAAAATTTGGCGAATTTTAACAAAAAGAATCGCTTTTATCCATAACTATTTTTCCAAACACAAATTTCAACATATGAAAATTTACCTTTCTATTAATTTACTGAAAAATGACACTGGGGTTCATTGAACCGTATGTGACCAATTTTTGATTATATGAAGTTGTGACCACGGAGGATTAAACATCTTCCACGATAGAATTCAGGATATTTTCCTCATCCATAGAATTATAAATTTAGTTTCCTATTTTCAGAATCATATGGTTTCCGTTTCCAATTTCTTTTCTAATATAGTGAAAATTTTACATTTTCACATGTGAAAGGGAAGGTTCTCAGCGAAGTAACGCGGATTCTGGGCCCCTGGGGATAGGGTTGCCACCTTTTTTACAAAAAAATAACGTACATTTGCTTTCGTCAGGTATAAAAAAAAGTACGCTCAACAAATTAAAAGTACATTTTAATCTTATTAGTTTTTATTTCTTCCAAACATATTTTCTATTGCTTTTAGCATTACAGAGTAAATTTTTATTATTTTGAAATGTCTCAATGGCATCATTGCACTCAATATTCATATTGAAATATATAAATAATTCGTTTTTTATTAGATTGAGAGAGGCCTTGTTTCTTTCATAGCGCCACTTCATATTCATGACAGAGAAAACTCTCTCAGTAAATGCTGAAGTGGCAGGAACAGATAGAATATAATAATATTGCGTTACGTTTCACATAATATCATTAATTGTGAAATAAAGTACTTTCGCGTACTTTATTGTTATTTAAAAGTATAGAGTACATTTACCTATAATAACGTAAGATACTTTATTTTAAAGGACGGGTGGCAAGCCTACCTGGAGATCTCCCCGGCGGAAACTTATTGCTGGTATCGCTGTTACTAGTAACAGGGTCAAGCATCCACTAGAACATTGTCGTACTTTTCGTCATATCAAAGGTTCGTCTATCTACTCGAGTAGGGGCACGTGTAAGGGCCAGTTCGATGTGTCACAGAATACTTGTCCTCATTAACAACCGCGTATTAATCCATTTTAAAAATTCAAGCACTTAATTTGTGCATACAGCGTGATGTGTATACTCACTTGCTCGACGCACGGACGCTCGAGGGTCTCTTTATCTCTGTCGACCTCGTCACGAGTTACTCTTCAGAATGCATTTCCTAAAGCTTCGGGGGTGGCACGTTTGAGACAACAATGGAACCTGCTTGCACGTCACGGCGTTTAAAATCAATTTTAAGATCACGAATAGGTGTAATGGCTTCCACAGAATCTATCTTATGGGGTGACTGGAAGCCTCGCCTGAATTACAACTGTGTTCAACACGAAGTAAGTCAATTTGAATGACTGACATTCAGAATCTTATGAAGTTGAAACTAAAAATGTAGTATTTCTTTTGAAAATTAATTATAATTTTATTAGCCCCTATTTCTGTCAAGTTCATTCATTCACACAATTATGTAACCAGAATAAGCTGAATTAACTCTTTGATATGAAGAGTGTCCAATTAGAAGTAATATTCCGTAATGCACCATCAAATTTTGAAAAATATAAATATAATTTACATATGAAAATTTATTACATTGTGAACAGTAGTGCAAGAAAACATCCTAAATTTTAAAATGGAGGGTCACCTTGTCTCTGCTCTGCGCAGGGTTGCGTTTAGTATGCAGAAATCTTGGTGCTCAGATCGAGGTTGTTTCGATCGGCTAACCATCCTCGGCGACGTCGCAGACCACGTCGAAACACGTTTAAACACACTAAACTCTGCACTGCAATCACCAAGCTGTGAAATCGATCAACCGTGTAAGCCGGGATCGAGTTACCCGAAAATTTCTCGAGCATTGGGTCGCCAGAAAGGAAACGACCACTTTTCTTGCCATTCGAATCGAGGGAAGATCAGAATTCAGCCCCGCGAATACTTGGGCGATCTTATATCATTCGAACTCCTTTTAAATCGCTTCGCAAAGGCTGAAATTTGCAGTTACTTTGTCACAGCATAGTGTCGTTTTGCTTCCTGAGCAAACGAATACAATAAAATAATACAATTGTAGGGTAGATACGTGAAACATGTATTACACTATTTTGATTATCGACAAAATTCTGATATCATTGGTTCCGATAGTTGGAAAACATCAAAGTTTGAAGAAAGAATTTTATTCAGCCACTTTTACCTACATTTTGGGATATTAAAAAGCAGTTCTTCAATTTTCTCAGCTCGCCGCACCTGCCGTTTAACGGTTCCACTCATTCGTATGAAAATTTGCTAACGACGTGCCGAAACAGTCGATCCAACGTTACCATTCTCCATGCTCCAAATACTTCAGTTAACGGATTGCCTTCCCACCTGACTTTAGCAAAATTTCCCTGTGGACCACTCTAGATTTTTTCACAATCTACTCCGTTTCAGTCGCCGAGCACTGCTCTCTACTGAAATTGTTACACCTCGGAATTTAGAGCCTCCAGGAGTTAACATTCAGATGTCGTTCGCTGGCAGATGACGCTACAGTGGGTCCAGGGACAGTGTGGCCAATGTGTTCCTCGCCGTTGATTGGTGCCGCCATTTTCAGGCAACTTCCGGCAGCTCTTATGTATAGATAGTATACATATATACCAACACATTTTTAAGTTGTACTTCTTACAACTTCAGAGTTGTACTCTATCGTATATCGCGCGCGCTTGACCAGACTGGAACTGAAAATGGCGGCTTCCGGCTCATTGGCCACACTGTCCCTGGACCCACTGTAGATGACGCGATACGTCACTTTTCAACAATTTCCACCAGTAACCTCAAATTCCTTGAATCTCACAACAGTACACATTTTCAAATCAATTCTTCTAACATGTACCTTGAAAAAAAAAAATATTTTAATGCTGCAACTGAGGAAGGAAAATGCAGTATTCTGTATCCCAGAATGGCACCTCACTAACAGAAATATTATGCTGGTTGAGTAGCCTCTGGTTATTTTTGATTTCACTAAAGGATTTATTAATTTAGGTACTCATCATTATGCTATCAATTGGAGGAGAAAGTCTGTCTTATCCATCCTCTATCCACCAAATATGTACTTATCATTAAAATCTAAACTTGCATTTTGATGCATTACTCTCTGGAGAAGAATCTTCTCTGACTTCAGACCCTTTGCATCGAAGACCTATTTCATGATTATTAATCCTCTACTGCAGTGAGCGTACTACTACTCCAGGATCTCATAACTTACACTACACAGAAATCGTCATCGAAATATAGGTATAGAATAAAAATAAATAATATATAATTTAGATATACAGAGTACCTCTGAGCTTGCAGTACAGGCCAAAAGGAGGTGATTTCACATGAAGCTTAATTTTCGCTCGAATCAAAGCTGAAGATTACAATCCACCAATTAATATTACTAACACACCCCGTAACGGTCACTGCATTCCCAATAAAACCGAGAGGAATAAAGAAGCAGCAGAAGGCCGGGGGACCCACTGAAAAAGACAAAAGAGCGCTCGTATTTAACCAGGAATAATAATGGAAGACAGGAAAAAGAAGCCCTGGAGGGGAGGACAGGGTCGCCGGGTCGTAGGAGCGGCTTGAATCGGGGCAATTAGAGAAATGGAGTCGAATGAAGCGCGCCTCTCGATATCATTATCATTCCCCCGTTTTCCACGTGATTTCATTAAAAGGCTATCGAGAGATCGCTTCAGCCCGGCCACTCAAGGCAATAAACCGAATGGATAGATGGAGAAGTGGGGCCTCAGCCTCGCAAGAAGTGTGCCGAGCCGGTCCAGCTCGGTGATTTTCAGTTTATCATCGATAAACAGACTGGTGGACGAGGTTGAATGGCGTTGAGGGGAAAGAGGGTGGGGCAGCTATGGATGATCCTCGACGTCTCCTCTGACGGTGAACTCGATCGTTGCCACGACTCGATATTACCTACGCTCCAAGCGTGTCCGCGCTGCGCGAATGTTCCCTTGGCGCAAATTTGACGGAGAATACCTCGCCACGAAATTGTACACCTCGGCCCTGGGAACGATACCGCAGCTCATTAGCCAGTCACGCGTATCGCACACAAATCTCGCGAAGAGGGCGATCGTCGAGTTGTTGGTAATTTCGGAAAGAATGTATTAGGCTGGTCCATAGGTTTGTCGTGTTTCATAAAGAAGGTTGGGAAAGAGATTATATGGTTTCAAAGTAATCGCTGAGAATCAAAGTGCATACACAACAGTAGCTTCGATATACTTTTTCTATTTGGGGCACGAGCTTTTTAATTTCTACCCTTTCGATCCCAATAGCTATGAGTGTGTGTGTGTGTGTGTGTGTGTGTGTACTTTGACAGTTACTTGAATAAATTATTGAATTATGTAACGACGAATTAGGGGAATAATGTGATAGAATAGTTTGCTATGAGTACCTACTATTTATGCTATGACTACTACTATGCCTACTCTTTGCTATGAGTATTATCTGGAGGAAATAGTTGATTAAGGGTATTCACTTTAATAATTATTTTATAATTAGATAAACATGTATTTGAATTAATTTGAATGATGTTTAACCATCGCGGTGATTGGATTCGATCGATTAGGTAATCGTTTTGGAAAGGTTGGTGAAGCGGTTTTGAATGGGCAGGCTTTCTATCAGCTTCTATTCGATGGAGGTGGATAACTGATAGATCTCGTCAATCATTTTTTAAATTGGTTACTAATCGCCATGCTCGTTCTTCATTTCTGCATCTCTGTATGGGGCTTGTTCTGGGCTAGTTGCTGAGGGGTAATAATTATTGGACTAATATTCTAACTTTCCAAATATTCTGATACTCTTTCAGAAGTCAACTTCTTAAAATACTGTTTCTGGATTACATCCATAGCGATTTTTAGTTTCTCGTTCCACTATTTCTAAATTTTTAAATTTTAACTTTACTTATCTACTTTCTCTATTCTCGTTTCGCCAAAGGCTCGAGTAATTGTGAGCATTGAAGTACCTATATGGATGCTTGATCGTTGAGGAAGTCTTCCTTTAAGAGCGTTGAACTGTTAAGGAAAACCAGGAATATTAAAATTTAAATTACATTACATTCCTGTCTCTAAATAATTACGAAATAATAATTGTTTCTCTATTGCTCACACGACAGCAATTTTACTACTTGCCTTGTGGAGTGATAAATGGGTATATCTATATAGTTTGACAATATTCAAACTCCAAGACTACCAAAAAATTGGATCTCTCGAAACATTGAACACTTTCAAAGACTTCATTGCTTGACAAACATTTTCCACTTCTAGGACGTAAATTTCTAAATCCTGCATCGACTTCGGTAGCTTTTAAGTGCAGAAGAATTCATTGAAGTGATTACACGCGCGCAACCAGGCAGTAATGAAACGGGAGCAGGTCTCAAGAACGTGAATTACGAAATCCTAGAAGCCGTCCTTCCAAGCTCCCTCTGCGACAGGATTCCTTTGATCCTTCGAGACCCATCCACGCATCGCGAATGCTCGTTAAAGGAGCCCCCCCCGCTCCTCCCTCGATCGACGTTCCCGCGAGTAGAGGGATCGTAAATCAGATGGTATCTCAGTCGCGAAGGCTTAACTTTGCCTCCGATCAGCGATGAAAAGGGGAAAGTAGATTCTAAATCCTACACCGATTGCAATGCTTGAATTTGCAATTGATTGATCTATTCCTGGCAAATCCCTCGACGCAAATAAAATGCAAACGCAGACGTAGGAATTGCAGTGCACAGAAGGAGCGGAGCAAAACGAGAAAGGGAACAAAATTAACACCAAGTACATATGAATAATTTGAAAATAAAGATGTTTAAACTTAAAATTGAAGTTAAAGTGATTTTCTTGTGATTCGTTTGTGGCTCTTACGAACGTCTGATTTTTATTTGGGGGAATGACACGAACTTCTTCGATTACATGGTTGTAAAGTTCATGTACAACGTGGCAAAGGGAGGAATTTTAAGAGGAGGGGGATGAAACTGAGCGAAAGGGAATTCAGTATTTGATCGGAACCATTTTTATCGACCACTTGTTTCTAACTCCAATGATATTCTGGAAGATAGTCTTCGTTGAGGGTACGCGAGCGAGCATGCATGACGCAGTCGAATGAAATGGCTGAGAACATTCCCTCATGGTAGAGGAATAATTTTCGAGATGATACACGTTACATGGCGAATGAAAGAAGCCATGAAATCTTCCGTTGGAGGTTTTATTCTTATCTCTTGTTTCGCGATAGGTCAGCGGTGGATTTGCAAGCGAGCTTTAAAATGGAGCTGCATTGTGAAACTGGATGTGTAGCTCTTTGTAATTTTGCTCTCGATAACATCACGGAGCTTCGGTTTAAGTATTGCTCGAACCGACTATGTGAAAGCACTAAGAAATATAGTAAAATGGAAATTTTTATTTTGGAGTTTAATTTATTCTGTATTTTAGTTTCACTCGAGGAAAATTTCGAAGAATTTTATTCCTAATTTGATAGATCAGAGACATGTTCAATAAACTTTATTCCTGGAATTGAATTTTTTAATTTACTTAATTTCTCAGGAGTTTATTTTATCTTTATGATACAATGCCACGGTATCATTTTAATTACTGTTCGTTGGGAGCTACCTTGCGGTCTGTTGTGGTACTTGGAAATCCGTAATAATTATCAAATTAATTTCGAATAGGCAGTATGGAACGATTGCAATTCATAGCCGCATCGTCTACGCACGCCCGCGATTAAGTACCTTGGCTAGAAGATAAGTGCAGAGGCTCGCGGGGCAGACGCGGAAAACGCGCGCAGAAGTTGTAGGCACAGATGCGCCGTTTGCACGGATCGAGCTTATCGAGGGACGCGGAGACATGCCAGGAATCCCAGCGTTTCTGGGTTAGATGCATTAAGCCCGATCCGTACGGATGTAGAAGGAGCGCGGAACCTCTTCTTCGATCGATAATGCCTCCGGCAGTCCCTGTAGACTCCATTCAGACTGAATTTAGAGTCCATCCTGGACTCTGGCTTCGAATATCGATGGAAATTGTGGGCCAGGTGCACAGTCAACAGTCATCTCTCATCCCGGTTGTATTAGAATTTCACAAAATGGCAGTTTTGAAATATAATAAGAATAATTTGAATGATAAGCATAACATGTTATGTTACTATTTGCAGTAGCTGTAACTCTTTGAGTGTCACTTCACTTGCACTAAATATTTGTTGTAAGTTGTCTAAATATTGAACAATGGGTGTCTGTGCTACAGGTATATGTAAATATATTGTTTAAAGTGATTCATATTCGCCTGAATCTTTTTAATACTTTTCAAAGAATCATCAACAGGAATAGAAACATTTTATCCAGTTTTTTGAATGAGACAAACGCTTTCGTTACTGCTGCAGAATACGGCGCAGCTTGTGTGGTATTTTTATAGCATTTCGGTCTGTCTTCTTATTAGTTTGAAAGTGCATTTTCATGAGCCAAACTTTAAAAACATGTTCTTTGGTTTCGTGAAGGAGTGCGGTTCTTTAGAACACGCGGACCTGTTCACTTTATTAAAAAGGTATAGCAAAGTGGGGCGAGAAGTTTTGAAGCTAACAAAAGAATTATTAGAAGGATAGTGAAAAATCGACACTGCAGACTATACATCTAAAAGTTACTAAATTTTATAATTAAAACGAATATCCTACTTATATCAAAATTATTAGGGCTAATGAAATTTCGACCGTCACGTATCAAGCAATTTTTCATAATTATATTCGACTGCTTCAATTACATATCTCTGTCTTTACTATAATTTCATTTTTTAACAATAACGAATGCAATTAATTCATATTCAAGGGATGGATTACTAGTAGATCGTTATCTGTAATTCAGAAATAGTCACAATCACATAAATATACATTACATAAAAATCCAGGGTATTACATCATCAGCAATAAACCAATTTATTTTAATGTATATATTCTAAATTCGTACGTGAATCTACAAACACGTCTCATCCAAAGAAAGTACCCCAATTCTGTAACAATAACGAAATAAATGGAATGAATCAATTAATAAATCAAATTACTTACTTATTGTTAGTCACAATTATCCACAAATTATTCACATCAACTACACATACTATACATCTAAAATCTAAAGCAGGTCATGGAACCTATAAACACCCTCAATCAATAATAACTAAAGATTTCATTGTATTCAATTAATAATTTCCTGATTAAAAACTGTCGGACCCAGTTAAGAACTACTCTCCTTAGAAACACAGACACTTGTCGTTAGACTTGAAAAATATGGATGACGCCGAAAACGAATACGCTATTTGGACTACACATCCTCTGCGCTGTTATTCCGACTTGAAATTAAAGTAGAGAAAAGTTAATTATGCGGTGACACAGTCGAACAGGCGGGCTAAAAGGTGTTCACCGAAATGGAGAACAGGTTGGTAATTCTTTGCGGGGAATGAGGTCGGGGCCAATCGCGATCGAAGGTCGAACGATTAAAATCAGCCGTGTGTGAACTTCGCCGAGGGTTGTCGTCGTTGTTTTGTGCACGTTGCAGCGAGCCATTAATTCAAATTAGAGCACATTTGGCTGGTCTAATCGCGGTCTGACCAACATTTAGGTCAAGCGCCTTTCCTGCGACACGTTTTGGCGCGAGTGACAGCAGACTGGTCAACGAATGCCCACCAAAAGACAATTTCGTCTCGAGGAGCTTTTATGCAAACGTCATTGTGTCCTGGCACGAATTGCAGTCTCTGTTTTACCTGTATTGCGAGACTAAACGGCGCTTAATCTCTCGAAACAGTTATTCAGAAGTAATTATTCTGATCCAGAATCTCTGTCGTAATACCACTGAATAATTCCGCGAGCTTATTTATAAAATACGCTCGAACATTGTTACGAACATCCTTCTATGCAGAATATAGGCCTGGTACAGTTTCTTACGTTAGGTATTGGGGCTATTAAAGTCTGCTGTTTTTATTGAAAGATGCAACTCATTAGTGAATTGCTCTCAAATACCTCGATATATTTACAATTCATCTAAATGAACTCTGTGAAAGAGGTAAGGTAAAAAACGAGGAATGTCCATTTTTTGTGATTTTGCGATTTATAGAATATTTTGTTGGTGGCAACTGGGGCTACAGAACTGTTCAATCGCAAAGGGTTATAAAGGTCAAATACGCCTGTAAGATAATGTTAAATATTTGGTATAGGTACTGGTTAAAACCAAGAAACGTTCACTCTGCACTGGAACAAAATACAAAATGCCCCCATTCTTCGTCTAACTTTCAAGCTTCTGTCGTCAAGGTAAAAAAAGAAATTATTTAAGAAGAAAATTAAATTCATTCAACCGTGCTTCTGTACTGGTGGCCTGAAGTATTAAAATTTCATTTCATCGACAAAGCTGTTTTGTGACATTTCCTGTTTTTCCGTTACCCTTTATTTACGCTAAATAGTGGATTGGTAAAATCGACCTGCTTTCACATCATGTTCAATAATTCACTTTCTATTTTATATCTCCACCAATAAAACTTCCCTGATTCGAATTATTTAAAGAATATTTTTGAAATATTGATTCTCTAAATACGCGTGCTTTCGCGCACTGCGGTCGCATTAAATTTCCCAGTTAAGCAGAGAATATTACCGGGGCAAAAGGAGCCTAGAGGAATAGAATTGCAAATTCGTGATATTCTTTCCGCGCACGTGTCTAAGTCACCGAGCCGCGACCTCTTGAAAAGAAAAATACGTCCCGGGGGAGTGGAATTTGAATTATTTAAATAATCGCGTGGCCAAGAGCTAGAATGGACATTTTCCAGCCAGCACGGCTTTTAAATAACTTACTTCTGCGCCGCTGTGGAAACCCGATACGGTTTTTGCATTTACAGCCGAGGACTGTACTCCTATGGGAAAGCCCGTTTGTGAAAATAAATCAGCGGGGCGTGCTTATTATCCTCGCCATTGGTCAGTTGATTTTTCCCACTACAGTTTTAATGATGGACTCGGGGCTAAGTACAAACTTCACAGTAGAGGCACCGCATCAGCTGTCGTTCTCATCGATCGATTTTATTCCTACGGCCGGTGTGGTAGGTACAAACCGAAAGAAAAGTATTGCAAGTATACTTGTTTCAACTACTAACACAACACTATATTCTCACATCAGCCTTGCTATCAATTACGTAACCCGCGATAAGATCGATTTTACATCGGAGATCGATCCTAACTTCTCATACGCTAGATCAGTTACTATCTCGAATGAAATCTCGATGTAGGTATACTTATAGAAGTATGTCGATTTATCGATAAACCGATAGGGCAGTCACGAGGCGTTGTTGTATCGTCTCCGATCACTAATTACAGTCGTGGGTACTTTCCAAGAGTAAATATTTTTGGATATAGTATACATTATTTATATTAGCGATTATCGCCCAACGGTATTTTTATATTTCATTAGCGTCTCAGCTATTTTCTTTTATTACAGCGAATTTAGGGAAATTGGGAGTAGGTATGCTCATAAATCGTATAGCGTTGCAGGCTCGAGGCATTCTGATGGTCCAAATTGGATAACATCGTGCAGGTCTGTTTCACGTGCGCTTTAAAATATAAATCGACGAAGCAGTTGAAGCGTAGTTCCTTTCATTTAACCCATTGTCGTGCGATAACAAAGTTCCCATTTATCGAACTGCACGGTGCGCGTCGAACTTGAGCGCGCGTTGCGGCCCAACTTCCTCCAACTTCGCCGCGGAAACGATATTATTCTTCAATCAGCGTCGAGGCAACGGGATCCAAATTTCTGGCGGGATTTCCCCGATTTGCTGTAAGGGAGAGCAGGACGAAGGGAAAAAGTCGACGGATTTCAATCTCGAGCGGGCGAACACCGCGAAACTTCTTCGGGAAGTAGAAACCCTTGCAAATATTGGCCCTGGGATCGTGGGAGTCGCTCATTGCAAGAGAAAGGATCAAATTAAATGCTGAAACTAGTTTATGGCGGCGTGGGCATAGGGATTAGAATTCGTGGATGATGTGGAAATTAGGGAAGGGCTGGGGATGACGGGAATAGCTTTTATTCAGATATGGCCCTTCGACATGGCTATGCAAAAATGGAAAATTTTGAGCTCAAGTGAGTGTTGGTTATAGTTTGTGGAAAACTTTGAGTTGTCAGTGAAATAGGGTATTATGGACAGTATTTTATGGGCCAATCAAATATTCTAAAATTGCTTTTTCTTCGTGAGAAACAATTAACTGGGCTAACGAATGTAATTGTAGATACCTACTGTTGGATGCATGAAGGGCCTCAGTGTCAAAGTAAATTTCGAGAAAAGTGTCTGTAAATATTACGAGGTTAGATATTTTTTATATTAGGTATACATAGTGAAGTCATTGTAAAACCGTCTAGAACATTTAAAATTTTGGTATACGTATCTCTTTTGTGCAATAACTTAATCAGAGAAATTAATTTTAATTATAACCATCTCAGGCCCCCTTTTATGCGTACATCCCTATAAGACATAATCATTCTATTTTTATAATTTTAAAACCACTTTGACGCCGAGGAGGACTTCCGTAGTGTTCTCAGTGAGGCCCGAACATTGCGACTTAAACCCACACTTAAATTCAGTTTACCAACTGGGCCCTTTTCCTTAAATCTGCCACTGGTTACCGATGAGTCCACTATCAGGCCCAGGACGAAACGCACACTTGTTTCTTTCCAAATACAGATTTATTATAATTTTTCTGCATTTCCCCTTTCCTCCTCTTCTGCCCTGCCGTCAACGCCGCATCTCCCACCCTACCTCCTCAACCCAAATTAAAATCAAGCCCAATGACTCTCCTCCCGTAAGTCATCCCCTCGACTACCGAAACTCTGCCCCCTAATTCCATCGGGAACAAGTCCCAATCAATCCACCCCGACGAGCTTGATCGCCTCTATCCATCCATGTAAATGAAAGTCGCCGACTTCGGCCGTTCGGATCTGGAAAACGTGTAACGCGCGCCCGATGAAAACTCGGGGGGAGGGGGGGGGGGCGGCGCGGATCGTTAAAGACGACCGCGGCTGGAACTTTGCGGGACCGGCTCGTGGAGGCAGGCCGCCCGAAACTTATCCTATTACGAGTTTCCCGTGGAAGAGGGTACGTCTCGGTCGGATAACGGAGTGCTCCTGCAAGGCATCGGCAATCTTGAGGGGGTGCAACAGGGGCGAGGGGGTTGGAGCAGGTCGAATTTACACCGAGGGACGCAAACTAGAGCGATAACCTGCGCTTGCAACGCGAGACAGAACAGGGGTACGCGTCCTCAAAGTGAGACCCGGGGCGCAGCTGACCCACCCCCCCCCCGCCTCCACCCGTGGCTGATCTGCTTGTCGAGGCTTTGACCATAATGGGAATTCCACTTGCGATCAAGTCGAATGTCTTGGATGAACTCCGAGGTGAGTTTCTATTGATGACAAGCGGTTTCACAACGGTTCTAATGCGTTGGAAAGTGTCGACGCAACGCGAAGTTGGGGGATGATGGCGGAGGTGGATGTTTTTGTGTTGGACGTTTAAAATTATGGTTTTTGGGGTCGTGGAAGGGGATGGGTGGGTAGATCTTGATTCGAACGAATAATGGGGGTTAATGGGATATTACATTATTTGTAAGTTAAGTATAGTAGAACCTATATAGAGTAGGTATAAAAAATGATCAAACTTTATTACATTTATCGTATATTCCATTCTCTCTTGATAAATAGTAGTGATATATTTGCAATGAATTCTTTTGAATATTTTCGAAAGAAGAATTTTACGACTAACAATAATTGAAGTGAGTCGTAGTAAAAAACACTGTACGTGCTAAAAATCAAATTCTATAAGTATAGTATTATCATTGGCACGTAAAACATTTTCCGATAATTTTTTTTTTAATTTTAGCACTTACAGTGTTTCCTACAAGGACGCTTCTATTGTGTAACTAGAATAGAATGATGTAATAATTATACGTTGCAAGTAAATAAATAAATAAATAAATAAATAGTTCCTTGTCCGTGTTTGTTAAATCAGGATTTATTTCTTACAGAGATACGTTTGTTGATAATATTGTCTAGGGCAAGCATAACGACACAATTGCTAAACCGCAATTCGTGTTTTTCCACGATTTCTTACGACATCATGTGACTAGACTTTTATTAGCCACTTGTCTATCGATTGGAGACTGATAACGGGTTGTTTATATTATATACTGTGGGCTTATGATACAAAGGTATCTTGACGATAAGGACCATGCTTTTAAGTTTCTGGAAATCTTCCTCCGTGTAACTTCATTTCAACTTCTTTTGATTATTAACACACAATAATATACAAATACATAAATGTGTAGTTTGCATTAAGCAACTTTTAAACTGCAATTGCAGGATTTACAAACAGTCCTTTGTAATAAAATTGTAATAACATACCTAATGATTCAGTCCTTTCATTAAAAAAATTCTTTTATCTTTATTCAATTCGAATTTCTCACTTCGACTACCAAGGAATTTTATTTATCTACTCTTTTGTAGTGAGAAAGTTGTAATTCATTAAGTTTTAGCGAATTACCATTACTAAACGAACCTTGTTATTCCACCTAAAGGGACAAGGAGGTATCACTGCCAAACGAACTCGTTGCTCCAAAGAAAACGTTTACCTACTCTTCTCATCTCTGGAGTAACCAAACACTCCCTTAAATCATTAATCAGCACAAATCTAGCTGAAATCTAGTTTCATAACATGGAAAATCCTTTTGGAACATTAAACACAAATCTCTATTCTATAATCTCAAAAATTGACTTCTCAAACCTCACAAATTTCTTTCCAAACCCCTAGAAACATTTTCTGTAAAACCTTAAAAATTGATTTCTAAAGAGTTAAAAATTGATTTCTAAAGAGTTAAAAATTGATTTCTAAAAACGTGGAAACCTCTTTCCAAACTTGTACAAATCATTCCTAAAACCCTACAAATTCTATCCCAAACCCTGATCTAAGAAAAAAAAAATAGTACCCAACCAAAATCCTTGATTCGAAATCTGAAAGGTCGAAGACGAAGCAAGATGTTCAGATTTCATCAAAACTCCCATTGACCTAATTAAGCCTATCGCAATACTCGACGGATCAGTCGCTGATCTTGCTGTTTTCTGTTGCAGAAAAGTCGCTCTAGTCATTATCCTCACCAGAGCCGGCCTGGATCTGGATCCGAACGCCCTGAAGAGGTTGAAAGTCACCGTGCCGAAGCTGGGACTAATTCCATGGGCCGTCGAGGCGATTGTGGTCGCCACGCTGACAAAATATCTGCTTGGTCTGCCCTGGGTGTGGGGTTTCCTCCTCGGCAGCGTAATAGCCGCCGTTTCACCGGCTGTCGTGGTGCCTTGTCTCTTCAGGCTACGTGCAAAGGGTTACGGAGTTGCCAAGGTAAGATTAAACGATCATTTTAAACATTTCCAACGGTCATGTATTTTCTCACGCGACCAGCCAACCCCTCAACTGCTGGCACAGCTCTTGCTAACGAAGGTAAGCTTTCACTTCGGTACAATTCGTCCGTGATATTCGAAAAGACCACAGCTCCAGTCCTGAACTTCTGACGTGGAACAGTGGGATTTTCAAGATAGTATTTTATGTCGTCCCACTGAATTTTCAGCAACGAAACTTCGCCTTGATTTGGAATGTGTACTAAGAATTTAACCCCTGCGTTGAGTTTTCTCTGTGGGGCTGAAGTGTGTAGACTGTAGAGTGTAGGGTATACCTCGCGAAGCATTAGAAATTATTTTGATGGGTTGTATTAGGTTACAGGAGTTGTGATATTTAAATACCATATGATTGTAGTGAAAAATAATAGTGAAAAAGTGGTGTAGTAGTTAAAATATTGGGATACCTACCTACTACTTTTGGTAAATGTGTAAAGGAGTTGTTCAATTTTTTGTTTAAAATATCACTTGTAGGGTTAATTAGGGTAGTAAATATTTTTTTTAAGGTTCATAATAGTCGTCGCAATTAGAAAGGATTAGGAATTAGGGGCATTCCTTTTTTGCATTTCAAGTGATAGAATCGCTTCGTGCGATATGCGTTATATTGCTGTTGGTCCACCCCTAACGCGCAGCGTTGGCATTCTTGACGTTTCTCTAAATGAAATGATGCATAAATTGTTGTATTCTCGGAGAGTTTCGTCGATGATAAATAACATTTATTTGAAGAATTTTTCATATGTTGCGTGGTTAAGGGTGTATGTATTGCGAAAAATGTCATTCGTGAGGAGAAGCTTAAAAGGTAAATGAATTGCGTGCTTGAAAATAGTACACATGCTTCTCTAAACGACTATCAGACTCATTTATGTAAACTACTTGCAAAGTATGACATAATAACATGGGGTTGATTGGCACACCAGAAGGAAAAATTTCACTTTCGTTGCTTCTTTTATTTCCTTTCCACTTTTCTGCTTTACTTAACTGCTGCTTCTTACTCGTTAATAACAGGACATAGCTAAAAATATTCAGATCTATTTAGCTTCATTCAATGATAAATTGACAAAGTTTCATTACATTCGGAAAAAAGGAATTATTTTCACTTTCACTCTTAGTTTCCTTAGTATTCCTTCAATAACATAACATTTACTACCATATCGGAATTCTAAACGCTACTTATCTTTCAAGAAACTCCATGTACACCTAAAACCATCAGTGCATCTAAAAGAATTAAGAATAATTCATAAATTACTCCACATTCCTCAAAATTACATTGCAAAATCTTATTATCACTTAGCAACTGGTGCTTCGATTCTTCAAACTATTAAAAGCGAAATCCTTTTAATCGATCCAATTAAGGGAAAAGTCGAGAAATTATCTCTGCAACGACGCGATGGATATTACAACCCTGTTCTAGCTCGAACTCGTTGCATTTACAACGAAAATTTGCCGACAGTCGAGTTAATAAGCCGCGTGACATCGCGACGCTCGCAAAGAAGGAGTCCTCCTCTGCCCTTCAACTTTGTTACGAATTTTTAGCCCGCGCGCAATTGTGCCCCGAGCGAGCGCGATATTACAGGGACGAGGCGGAGGGGACCGGTGTTCGAAAGAAATTTAATTAGCGTCGAGCCGCTTTCGGCAACTTTCGGACGGCGAACAGATGCACCATCGTTGAATTACGTACTTGCCCGTGCATCCCCCAAGAGCCGCGGGATCGCGTTCCCCACGGGCCAACTTCGACGCGTTACATTCTGCATCACGCGACGCAACTTCAGTTCTTGCGTCCAACGACACGCTCGAACTGTTAGGAATTCCTGACTGTCGCTCGACACAGTATCCGTGGAATCTTTCCGGGACCCTGCAGGAAGTTGCGGCGCAAAATATGCTTGGGAACATTTGAGCAGTTGAAATGGCAAACGATGTACCTAGTACCTACCCAAGTGCCAAAGAAGCCAAACATTATTTTTTGGTGCAGAATGCTAGAATAATCTATTTGAGTTACTAGAACTGTCGAAAGATAGATCTCAGCCCATAAACACCAAAGTTGCTGTTACTGAAAAGAAATTACTGAAAATTCTCACTTCTGCCATTTATATCAATTTGTGATTTCCACTTCTTCATTTGTGCTTCGGGAGAGGAAAGGCAGAGATGAAAATCAAGTTGAAGGAAAGTAACAATTTTTTAATGAGATTTTGAATCCATGCAAAGGATACTAAGGGGAGTGGATGTGGTTAGGTTTAGGGATTTCAAACAATTTTTGTGTACGGGTAGTATATATATGTTAGATTCTTGGGGTGGATTTGTTGGAAATATTTTAGGAAATGAAGTTGAAAGACGTTCTTTTTCTGGAGTCTTGATATGTACTTAGGGTGACATGATGGTACCTAATATCGTCTAGCAAAAGTGACATTGCTGTTAATTCAATAACAATCATTTTTTTTTGTATGCAATGTGTTCCAATTAAAGCGAAATTATTTGCGATTCATGTGACATAAGTTAGGATCGTTGAAACCTACACATTTATAATTAGCACTGATAAAAGGTATGACATGCAAAAATCGGGTGCTAAAAAAATGTGTACCTAACATCGCTCACTGAATAAATATTGATTAAATATATGAGCTTTTAAAAGTTATTTTCATATGTGTTTTTATTATTTCTTACTATATAAATGTTTTTTTTATTATAATTAAATGTAGGTATGTACCTACCTGTGTGCAAGAATAAAAGAAAACTATATTGCTGTAACACTTGAATTGTAATCTACAAAGTAACAGAAATCGTGGGATTACAGTTTTAATCCCAATTTGTCATTAGGTATTCCCGTGTTTAGTTGCTTAAATCGGTCTTACACTTGCATAGAACCCCACGTACATATATACAAGAGGAGATAAACTTTGAATTTGATTTTCTAAAATAATTTTGAATATCAAACCTTATAAATTTAACGCGTCACTACGCAAAGAGATGTACTAACTATACACAAAATTTTAATCAAATCGGTGGCACATATCTCGATCACTTGCCTCGCTAAAAAAATATTATTCTCCCCTTGCGAAACAATAATCCAGCAAGCTTTTGCTGTACGTATCAATACACATTTCAAATCGCACAATAACGTCCACGAGTCGACAACATTTACTTTGAAATCCACTTCCGCGAAAACAAAGCGTAAAAACCTGCACACCTCGTCAAGCGCAAAAATATATTGACCACGCAGAGCTTCGAACGTTTCGAAACAAGCAAAGAGAGAACTTGTGCTCGACTTTTAATCCGCGAGACGTAAATCGAAGTGGGCCTAAAATGTAATTCGTCATTCAGGATTAAATAATCGCAAAGGGAACCCTGAATGATGGACGTCTCTCGAAGATCCAGGTTTCCGAGGGCAAGCACGTGGTACCCTGTGAAAAATTAGCTTCAATACTCTGTCCAGATGGTCTGATCTGTATTCCTTCGACACGGTTCGTCGCGTCACGATAATCGATGCGGGAAACGAATGTAGCCGAAGAATGGCCAGCTTTATTCCGCCTGGACGGGTGAAATAAGAGGATCGTCTGCGGTTTGTCCGCGCGGTCGAGCCCGCTAAAATGCGAAAACCGCGGGAGGGGTGATCGTGCGCCCCTGGGGAAGACTGCTGCAAACCGATTGCGATAAATTTGGTACACTACCAAATTAGAGAGGATCATTGTTTGAACAACGCTTTGTAATTGCGGTCAAGTACAGCGGTTTCTGGTTCCGCTGCAATCTCCATGGACGAAGGCCACTGTGCTCGATCCGGGGGACCCGGACGTTGGGAAGAGTAGATTCGGGTGGGAGGGATTGTGAAAATGTTAACATTATTAGCAGCAGGTGCGAGGACCCCTGGAAGAGTGAAACATTTAATTAATTATAGCGATATTAATAAAATTCGTCCAATATTTTGAATTGTCGAGGAGTTGATTGGCCATTTTACTACCTACTTTACTAGAAACTTTCTACGCCTTTCGGTCCAATTATTTTCTACCCCAAATTATTTTCTTCAACAATTTAATCCTCAATGTGTAAACGTGGAAGTAACTAATTTTATAAGATTACCGGTGTTTGATCGAATTAAAAGATTAATTTGTATAACTTGCGGGAGGTAACGAATCGTGTCTCTACGCAGCTTTTAACTGGACTGGTCTAAAATTATTCAAAGGGTCTCCGTCCAGTTTCCTCGAATTAGATAGGATTAAGGTTCAAACAACGTTTCGTAATTGTGGAAGATTGCAGCGGTGGTTGGATTTAACCAGATCTTTATCGATGAAATTTACTGTACAGCGACATTGTACCTACTTAGCTATTAGGCGCGCTCCTGCGACGATTGCTACCTTTTAAAGACACGGAATTGGGAAAGAGAAATTATTCGCAAGGCTGGCACTAGTACTAGACCCTATCAAGATTTCGTGATCAGTTGGTTTAATATTCTAACTTTATTCTATCTTTATCGGGGTATCAATTTTAATACACCCGAAAGTGTGATTCGTCACTTATATAATATACTAGTATTAGTCGTAGCAACATAGCTAATAAGCTTCTTTGGTACTCAAAATGCACTTTAATGTTGATATTTTTGTGTAGGGGAGAGGTGGGATGAAAGGGACACTCGTGTTTAGGACCAGAGTGTAAAAAAACTAAATAACCATTCGAGTTCTAATTGGTAACATTAGAAAGGTCAGTTATCTGGCTATAATAATACACGGGTCTATTAATTAAGCTTCTCTCTATATTTACATGTCTTTTTTTCGTTTTCTAAAAAGTGTGTTTTGCCCCTTTCATAAATTGGCTGTATTGAAAGGGACATGGGTGTTTATGAATGGGACAGTGTAATAAAAACAGGTAATATTAATATCATTTTTTTAATTATTACTTATGCAGGTATCGAAATCACAGTAGCTATTTTAATTCTTAATAGGAACTAAAAACTCAACACTTAAGCTTATGTAACTAAATGATCTTAATAGCTATAAATAATGAATTGTCTACTGGCATCCTAACCCGAATTTTAGGTGGCATATTTTCACTGAAACAAGTGAAGAATAGTAAGGTTACGAAGGTGACAGGTATGAAAATGACGTCCCCTTCATAAATTTTTGTTGTGTCCCTTTCATAAATAAGACACCAAAATTGGAAATCTAATTCCTACAATTACAATATCACACAAAAAGGATCAGATATTATACGATATCGTTCCTAAATAAATACCTGTTTAGATGCAGTAATAGAGAAATCAGTCGCTGGTAACAGCACTTCACAAGACAGTTCAAGGAAATACTAAAAGTTATACTTTGAACCTCAAAAAAATTCAATCGTGTATTTCTGTCGTCGTAGATACGATATCGGCTTGAAATTTGGCTTGATTACACATGAATGAATGTGGCTACAAAATAACAACACTTTTGGCCTGGGCAGATCCTTTATCTTTGAGATAATGACCATGTCCCCTTCAATACGTGTCCCTTTCATCCCACCTCTCCCCTATATTTCGAAACTAGGTACTTAATTCGTAATTAAGTAACCAACAATAAGTAGGGGACCATTCTACTTTGATCGGCCAAAAATTTAGCTATTTTTAAAGATATTTTTCTGAATAAATACAACATACAATGAAATAAATCTTTTTTGAGGTGCCATATTGACGCTATAAAAAACATTTAAATCAAATTAAAAAAATCTTTTTGTGTAACATGCGAGTAGCTTAATAAATACCAAAAATATTTATTTCACTTTATGTTGTACCTAGTAGTAAATAGGTTTATTTTTCGCCTGTCGGCCTCAAAATGCGGATATATATGTTATGTGTGTAAGTGTTTCTCGGACTGTTAACTTAAGATTGTGCTTTCGTTTTCACTTCTTCCTTCATCTGATTCTACTTTTCTTCTCCTTTTTTCCAGAACCCTTCGCATCCACTCCGCTCCTTCTTCTTCTCCCTTTAGTATCCCTTCATCTTATGCTGTATTTACAGAGGAAAAAAATTAAAAGATAGCTTAATTTTTCGGCCGATCAAACTAGAATGCCCTCTTAAATCCAAAGTGTTATAACAATATCCTTATCAAACTATTCTCAATTATCTTAAAATTTTCAATTCGTGCATTCCTTTACACTGAATCCATCCATGTGCTTCCATTAAATTAGACAGCTTCGTGACGATTGAAGGTGCATATAAATTCATAGTCGAGTTGCCAGTGAAATTCATCTCGATCTCGTCGATCATTTTTTTTTTAATTCCTGTCGAAGAAAGGAGCCAGCAACGCGATCAAATAAGTAATCACGAACGGCAATCCCTCACGTGGATCGTTTATCCTTTAAACCCTGTTGCATGAAGGCTGTCGAAAGTATCCTTTGTCGGGACGGACCTAATAGATATTCAGGCGGCGTCCTTCATTCACAAAGCGTATCCTTGGCTACTGGGTGGCCTGTCAGCAACAGTTCTCATTGACAAATCGGCGTAGGTATTCATCAAATTCTCGGGCGGGACAAGGAAATTTCCATGAATGGCTAATTCAATACCGCTCAGCGTCTGGTCATAACGATCCGCAACTACTTGCCACAAGCTCAGACGTCGGTTTGACGTATTTACAATCGCGATAAAATCGATTGGCCCCTCAAGGCCACGGCAGATCCATCCCTGACGTATAATGTAACTGTCCCGTCGATCTGTGACTCATATTTTTGCGAAAAACTTGTAAATAGCATTTTACCTCTCACAAGAGGGGGCCATTATTTGCGTGAGCGAGTTTTAAGTGAGATTGGGGTTAAAATGTGGGGGTTGATAAGTGTAATCGTACTCCAGATTATTAGCTTTTTAATCATGCTGCTAGGGAAATGAGTTTGAGGATGTAAATATCGTGCTAAACTGGGGAAGGGTATTTTAATTATGAATGGATTATTAGTAGTTCCTTGGTACAGGGATTATTTGCATGTTTCGGTAGCTTTTAATGAGGGTGCTCCATTAACGCGTGATCTACATTGCATTTCTTAGTAATTACGAGGGCACAACGGGTAAAAATAAATTTTTCGAGGAATATTCGTGATTACTTCATTGGCACGGCAATTAAAAACTTATTTCCTCGCGAATACTTTATTTCACTTACTTATCAAACTAATTGAAATCAATTATTGCAATATGTTCAGATAGAAATAGGAGAAAGGAATCTAAAGTGAAGAAAACAAAAGAAAATACAAGAAAGGTAAAGATGTACGAGCTGTATTAGAGACCCCTTTTTATTCTCGCAAAATCTTTCGACTTCAAAGTTTATCACTCTCCGTAAACTTCCCCGAGAAGTATTGGCTGAAGGGGTAAATGCACTGACTGGATACTTGAGTTTACGTGACACAGTAAATAGACCCTTTACCCCACGGGAAACCCATTCTGCGAAGGAGTCACACCATCTGCTGCACTGGTAGAGAATAGGCCACTCAATCTTTTGGGAATCAAAGTACACACACCCTTCTGCCATGCAGCCTGCAGAAAATTTTGCACGATTTCTTCATCCACCGTTCCTTCCCTCTCGCACACCTTCCAATTAACAGTCAGTCTCAAACTCTCAATTCTATAATTCAGGCAATTTTATCCTTCGTATCGCGATTAAAGGAACTCAAAGAAAATGGCACAAGAGCAAGACAGAATTTTTCACGATTGACTATCGCTGTAAATTTCCCTCGAGTGACTATATCAACATTTACTTACCTTCAACATTAAACAGAAAAGAAATACAAGCAACTGGTCGATAAAAGCAACATAGCTGCCAACAGGGACACTTGCCCTTCCTCCAGCATTTCGACAAATTGCCCGCAGCGTTTCATTATCCGCTAACGACTCGCGAGCTCCCGAATTAGAACGCGACACCGTCGCGTCGTGACGTTACTTGGAACGTCGAGCCTCGTCGCGCAGCCGACGAGCTTGGAAAAAATTAATGAGTGTATCCACGCCGATGGGGTGTCTTCGACCGTCGTCGACGACCGTCTAGAATGCTCGTCACAGTGCACCGATGCGCTACCTCGCTTAAAATGATAATGTGAGAAATGGCAGCGAGAATAGGCGAAGCACGGGGGCGGAGGAAGACACCGAAGCAGAGAAAGCGGAGGACTTAAATAATTCAGTTTAGAAAATGGAGTGGAAGCTGTTTGAAGAGTGCAAAGGCCATTCCCGTGAATGTGATATTCATGAGACGAAACATCTAGACGGTTTCTACCTTTTTGTTTATTCCTCGGCTGGCGGTGGAACAAGCCACGGCGCGGAAGGAATTGAATGCCCTGTCGGGAGTGTGTCGGATAATTCGCATTATTCGTCAGATGAAGGGAATTTTTTTCATACAACCCTTTGTTTTAAAAGTCGAAACGAATCGCGTCGGAGCTTTCCCAGCGGAATCACCACGGGGGATGCGTCGAGCTTCTTCGTGTTGGTTTCTCGTCTTGCGGGGGGGGGGGGGGGGGGGCGGCGGCTACCGTTTGTCCTGTAAATAAACGCATTCCTCCGGCAAATATCTACTCCCGTGGCGAGACCTTGGGAACTGTTTCCTCCCTCGCTCGCCTTTGCAGCGGCCATGGGGAGACGGTTTTAATAACCTTCGCGCAGTGTGTGCTTCTATCGAGTGGTACTAGGTTTCAGATTGATTTCAAATACCGAATGTATCGATATGAGTGGCGAGACCAATGGAAAAATAAATAGGAAAACCAGAGAGAAATTTGCTCGTAGGAGGGTTCATGTTTGGCGAGGTTTAATTTGGAATTTAGATTGTAGCGAAGATGTAATGCTGTTCGAGATATCAATGTGATCGAGCGTTACTTTGAATAATATATTTTAGAAATGATTTATTACTTTATTTGGGTTGTTTTCAAATACTCGTATGTTAGATTATTTGGACAAGTACTGAATGTTTCTCCTCTATGTACCTACTTGGTTATTTAGGAAAAATATTCTTTAATACTCCAAACGCAACAGTCTAAAATCTAAATATCTCGAAACAAAAAATTCATGACTTACGCCACTTTCATAATTACCGGCACATAAAACAATTCAAATATCATTCTTCACTTTCATCTCTCGTACTTTCAATTGACCATCTAAGACACCGAGCCCACTGACAAACTACAAATCTTCGTTCCTCATTTCGAATTCCGTCGATTGCCAGTGGTAGCGCCACTTTCGACACACCAATGCGAATCTCCACTACTCAGCGACCAATCCTCCAAGCCGCTGGCCGAAGCGAGTTAAATCAGAAAAGTAGCCGGGAAAGCGGACGGTCGTCGATACGAGGAACGTACGGCGAAACAAAGCGTCGCACGAACCGCTGACCGAATAGAACGTTTGCCCAGGGACCTCTTCCTCGAGCCCGGCTACGAACCGACTGTCTCTGGAATCACGATAGTCCGCAGACTTAAATCCCATACGGGCCATCCTATCATCCTCCCCCTGGATGGCTTTTCGAAGCCCGTGGAATCTGCGCGAGTGTCATCGATCGGTCTCGTTAGCTCCTTCCCGTCATAATTCTCTTTCCCTTCGGATCTGCCGAACGATTTCCTCGGTCTGCCTCCGTCTGGCAGATTATTTACACTGGCCGCGGGAACGTTCGAGGCAAAGTTCCTTAATGGCCAGGGAAGTTACCACGAAGGAATCTGATTGCGCCCGATAACGAAGTTCCCGCCGGCGAGTCGCGGATGTTGTGGTCGCCGCTTGAAAATAAGGGAAGTTGCGGCACGAGGAAGGTGGGGCACCATCGATTCGCGTCGGAAAAATCGCGATTTGGCCCGAGAGAAGGATTGCCCCAGCGCGAACGGTTTAATAACTCTTTGCTGGAAGTTCGCTAACCCGACAAGAGTCTCACGCCTTTGGTACGTGATTTTATTTCAAGGGTTTTAGTGTTCTTACAGTCTGGGAGAGTCTGGAGCACTTCTAGAGCTTTAGTTAAGAGTGGGCGAAGGAAAAATGTTTCTTTGAGTGTGTGGAGGAATTTTGATTGCTGTAAAAGTAGGCGGTTAGTGTGTGGGAAAGATTGGAGCTTGAAATTAGATATGGGTTGCTGAATATGTTTAATTTGACGTCGTTGTGAAGTAGTTTTGTGAGTTCTTGTTAGTGATCTCGATCATCCGTTAGTGTCAAGTGTCGAGTTCGATGCGAGGAATTCAAGGTGTTAATATAACTGAACTTTAAAGAGATATCTGATAAGTGAGGATAGCTTATACAACTTTGTCCTACAATGGAGACACATGATGGGTTTAGAAAATTTGAATGGGCGTTTTTTAATTGTAACTCAATTACCTAAACATTCTATAGAAGGGTTATGATTTTTTGAAGTATTGATAAACGTATTATCAACTTAAACACTTCTCCTTATTCTACAATCATTTTGTAATACTCCTAAACGTCTTTCTCTACCCTTCTTGTATTCCTCTTTATTCAAATACAAATTTCGAATAACCAATAGGAGTTAAAAAATTATTCGTCACGTGTCGAATCAAGTTGAAGTTGAAGTTGAAGTTGAAAATTTATTCGACGCTGAAGTTGAAATGCTCATCGAATAAAAAAATTGATTCGTCAAATAATCTAAAGTGAAAGTAATTTTTATTTGATCCGTTATTTAAATAATTGTTTATTTAGTTAATGCTCAACTCTACTTCAAATATTATACTAAGATTTAAATATACCTAGTAGTGGCCGGAATGCGAACATTCTCGTGCGGAAGACGGTGGTCGGCGGAGGACGAAGTTCGGTGAAGACGGCCGAATCGAGGCGGTCCTCGGCGGTCGTGCCGATCGACAATCGTTGAAAGCGTCCTACGAGCATAGTCACGTTTCTATTGTATTTTTTTGTTCTTTTATACTAATATTCCATCATTGTATTTTATTATTCTCATTTCACTGGTCTGTTTGATTATTTAATTTGTGAAACCCCGACTTTACTACATATATACTTAGCATCCATCAATTTATCACTCAGGTTTCTATCAAAGAATTGCCCAATGGACTCGTTCCCTACTAACTTCTGGATCATTGTTACAGGGCATACCAACTTTAATTATTGCCGTGTCTGGAATCGATGACGCAGCGTCGGTGGCGATTCACGGAATCGTGAAGAGCATCATGTTCTCCCACGACGCGTTGTGGTATCAAATCCTCCAGGGGCCAATTGCCATCATCGGAGGTCTTGGATTCGGCGTCCTATGGGGTTGGCTGGCCAAATACGTTCCAGAGAAGGGTGATGTAAGTGCTCTCAATTCTCTTTACCAAATGCTTTTCAAACGCTCAACATCTTCTATCATTACCATTCGCGGGGAATCAAAGTCAGTCTTGGAAATTGTAAACTTGTGGCATATAATACGAGACTTTTAATTAGGAATCATATTTTCATGTTTCTATTATCTTTTCGTTAGTACAATTCATACTGTATACAATTAATAGTTCGGAATGATAAAATGCATAAAAAAATTGCTTAATTAACCGGTTGAGGTTTCCGGTACCTTGTAACGTTAAAAAGTCGTTCACTGGGTCATATCGACTGTATATCGATTCTGAAACCCGATTGCGGCAACGGGGTCCGCTGTCAAGTATTCAAAAATTTCTCGTCACCCCCTAGCCAATCTAATAGATCTTTTCATGCTGTTGTTGACCCTGTTTGTTAGGGTGTTAAACTCACTCGACCGAATTTGTGATTCTAATTGTTTCTGATTTACAGACTGAGGCATTATTCGAGTGAAATATGTTAGAAATAGTTGGCCTATTTTATTTGAAACAATTACCTAGCTAAAGTAAAAAATTGTTTGTAAATGATTTATTTGATGTTGGCACAAAATAATCTTAATTGCTCTAAGTTCTAAAATGGAAATAGCAAAGTAATTCAAATATTATTTTTTTACTTCGTATTTCAACTAATTTTTGCACAAGCCTGTTGATTTATGAATGAGAAACGAACAAGGAGAAGAAAATTTGACGAGATCATGAGAGACTGATTATGTGAAATTGGAGAGCAATATACCTATTGGTAATTGGAAATTTCATGCGGTCGCCGTTTTGCATTCTTGAATACTAGGGGGGCTCATATCTTTTACTTTTGAATTTTTTCGGGGGACCCTCCAGAATGGTTCCAAATAATTACAAAAAAATCTGTGTAAAGTTTGAGCTCGATCGGATAACGGGAAAGGGTGCCCATGGGCCCTTAAACATTTAAATCATTATTTAACTCAAATAGTTCACGATACGAGAAGTTCAATTCATTAGATTACACGATGTTTCAGTTGAAATAACAGTTTAGAGGTTCCATTAGTTCAGTTTAACCCTTCGTGGTCACACCTTCTTATAATCACACATTGGTCACACGGGGTTCACTGTACCCCAGCATCATTTTTTGAGTTACCACTTTCGTATTTTTGAATCTTTTAACTTTTTAGTGATAATTGTACATTCGTAATACTTATAAAGTCATGGTCTAATAGTCTTTTTCTAGAAACATAAATTTTGAGATGATAAAATTTGTAGTTGAAAATGAGCGATTTTCCATGGTTGTGGGAAAAACCGATTTGTTTAAATTTTTTTTTTTATTATTTTTTTGCGATAAATCCCCTTTGGAAGACGTAAAGATGCGACATTTCAAATCGAAAATATCTCTTGGGGTAAAATACACCCCGTGTGACCACGAAGGGTTAATATAACAGTTACTAGAGTAGTTCAAAATTCAGCAATGCTGAATTTGAGTGAGAGGTCAAATAGTCCTGTTTAAAATCGCTGTAATTCAAATTTAAATTAAAGTATTCATTCAAAATTCATCTACCGCAGTTGCAATGTAACGCATACTTAAGACAATCAGAATTACGATAAAACCAAGCGAAGAAGAGAAGCAGAATCCCAGATACTTTATATTTTAGCGTAAAACAACCCGGTCACATTGCAGCCACTATAATCCCGTTCCTCAATGTACCACGACATAGAACATTAATACACCTTCATGTACTTTAATATAACTTTAAGTGCGCAATACTTCCCAGATTCAATCCTTGTAAAGTACTTCAAGTCCATTCTATACCATGTAATGCACGTGCAGAAGCGTGGCTTCAGATTCACTAGCGCGCAAGTAGTAGCCACCAATGCATGGTCAGACGTCGCACAGAGGCACACTGTATATGGCGGTATCTGACAGTCAAAATCTAGCTAGCACAGTATTTTCAAATAATATGTGACCCCCTTTCCCAAGGTAAGGTAAATTTAATAATGTAAAGAAAACACATTAACCCTTTAGCACGCAGTGTGACGTATACGTCATATCAATTTCCGACGTATACAAAAAATCGATAGTAATTAATTTTGGGTCCCAATCCAGATCAGTTCTCTAAATGGCTCCGAGATGCAAGCCACTGGCACTGATGCGTTTACCGCTGTAAATAACGTTTACAGTGACCATGGAAACGTTTCTGGCGAATGGATGTTGAAGATATTTTGATAATCTGAAACGTTGCTCTTGTTTTCTTTAAAAAGTTGAGAGTAAAATTATTTTTCTTACATTTCATTTGGTAGATACGTGTAAATTGATTGCTATATTAATAGAATATTACTTATAAAGTTTGATTTTATCAATTTTTAGTTTGTAACTGTATGTTGAAATTCATGCGACGCATACGTCACACTGGGCATGTTCGGATTTAAAAAACCAAATAGTTTTCATTCGTATAATGGTTTTTATTGCGCGGACGTCCCTCGGTGAATGCTCCAGCGCCAAAGATGTCACGGCAAACATCGACTTCTAATTCTAAACCACCCTCGGAACTACAACGTGTCGACAATGTTGACCATTGGATCGTGTTCAGCAATGACAGGCAGCGCTGTAAACTTTACCCTCCTGGCCACATTCAATCACAGTGTTATAAGTGCAATGTTCACTTATGCTCGAGCGCAGAAACAAGTTGTTTTGTAAATTACCATATTAAAAATTAAGATTCTGTACATCGTTTAAACACTCTATAACAAAAATATGTTTTCTTCTTTTCATTTGTAGGAGATGTTAAATGTATAAATGAATAAAACATGAGTATATCGTTTAGAAATGTTTAGACAAGATATGCTCGTGTTTTATTCATTTATACTTTTAATATCTCTTACACATTATAGTAAACATGCATTTAAGACACAAATTTTGTATTTTAAATATCGAGCCACATTTTATTCCGTACACGCCCAGTGTGACGTATACGTCACATTTAGGAAATCATATTTCCACTGTATTTTTGGGAAAAGAACGATGAAGTGCATGTATCGAGCACCATTTTTCAGTTAACTAATCGCAATAAATCATTTTTTTCCGCCGGGAAAAGTGTCTGGGCACTAAAGGGTTAAAAATAGGTATTTTAGAATATAATTCTAACTTAATAATATTTAAAATTCCATGTAATCTATGAAAGCCGTATCTACTTGCAATAAACTTGTCTTCTCATTTAAAGCAAACAAAATACATAAAATATCCATTTCTATAATAAAAGTAAATTCGTTAGCCAACACAAAATACTAACCACCACCCGAAAACAATATTTCCAAAATTCTAAAATCTAAAAGCGCCATCCGAGTAGAATAAATTGATTAAAATTCCACCCCCGTGTGCGGCACAGTATCGTCCCCGTCGTAAAGCGGAGTGTTATATGTATCAATAACGACCCGACTTTTCCAAACAGTATTGGCCATTTTTCCCAAGTTTTAAGTGCCCTGTAAAATCCAGTAGTCTCGCGAACGGCACAACTAAACGCTCCTCGTTCTATTCCATTGCCCGGTGTCGAACATTGGATTGGAAAGGCAGCGCGCGGCCCCGTTGCAGTTGCTTCTCCATTCGTCATCCACCGAATGCCGAGTCGTTTCGCCATGATTCACGGTGTCATAACGCTTGACCCGATCCGCCGGCAATAAAAGATAACGCTTTGGCACGCAGTCCCCGCGGTTCCGTTCTTTAACGCCGTCAGCGTCCCCTCGAAACAACCGCCCGCGCAAACGGTTTTCATACAATACGGCTGGCAATTGTCCGTTACAAGCTGGTTACGCCGGGAACGCGGCGCGGCTCGCGTTTCTCCTTTCCTCGGACGGCGCGGCGTAGGGCTTTGGAATAGCTTCGCGACGAAAATTGCGACGCTGCTTTATTGTGCTCTTTTAGCTTCGCGATTCCAGTCGGGGGAGAAGGGAGCCGGCCGCTGCGACGCGCGAAAATGCTGCTTGCGTGGTGATTGAAATTGTGGCGGTGGTTATTTCTGAGAAAGTAAATGTTGCCATTTATTTCAGAATTGTACGTTTTCTTGTAAATGTTGAAATTTCTTTGGGAATTCTGCGTTTTTTTCGGGAATCCCCAGATTTCTTTGAATTGTAGAATTTCTTTGAGAATTGTAGATTTTTTTCAAAAATCTAGGAATTTCTTTAAGAATTGTAGATTCTTTTTAATAATGTAGGAATTTCTTTGACCACCCATACAGCACACTTCGTTGCGGCAAAGTTGCAGGATGGTTGCAGTAACCTTGCGATGTTGCATGGTTGCAGTGCAATGTCGATGTATGGTTGCTGCGACGTTGCGGTGCAACATTGCACGGGGCGGACATAGAATTGTTTCTGCATAGTTGCTGCATAGTTGCGTTGCAATAATGCACTGCAACTTTGCCGCAATTATGCCGCAACTATGCAGCAACTTTGCCGCAATTATGCCGCAACTATGCAGCAACTTTGCCGCAATTATGTCGCAACTATGCAGCAACTTTGCCGCAGCTTTGCCGCAACTTTGTCGCAACTTTGCCACAACTTTGCGGCGTTAGCAAATTTTAAAACATAATATCTCCAAAACCGGCTGAAATAAAGTGTATACATTATACTTTATTGAATTCGTCTTGAAACGCACTATCAAGTGATCTGTTAAAAAAAAGAGTTCCGTAGAAAATTTGCCCCCTCCAACCACGCAATTTCATGTAAACAATTTCTTTTATATCTCCAATACGTTAGGAAATATCCAGGTGTTTACTGTTCCCGCGGACATCCAGTATAATGAACTAAAATATAAAATATATGTCGGAGAAGGCAACCATTTAATCAGTTCCAAGCATAAGTCAGAATCTACTTTACTGGTGGCACGTGCCAAACTGATGTTTCCGTGAAGGCGAGCACGGCGCACAGTGCTTTTAGAACGACAATATATGGGGGTCGTAGTACTCATGTAGTATGAAAGTTTTTAACGTACAGAGTAATCAATATATATACCATCTACAGTACACTACATCCAAGAAGGTTCCGTGGCCACAACAGTAGCGCGTCAGATTGTCATGCGGGCGGGCCGGTGTTCAAATCTGTCGTGACCAATAACTTTTTTTATTTTTTTTTAACAGTTTTTCGTTGCCTCAAAGTTGCCGTGCAAAGTTGCCTCAAAGTTGCTGTGCAACGTTGCAGCAGGCGGACATAGAATTATTGCTGCATAGTTGCGGCAACGTTGCGTGAATCGTTGCAATCTTGCACCGCAACTATACTGCAACTATGCTGCAACGAGAGTGTGCTGTATGGGCATTAGTGGTTTAACACGAATTGCTATAGAATTTTTTCAACACACACTGTTATCTGCAATTAATCAAGTCACCATGAAATGTACAGTTTTATTTCCCACAGATTTATTTGTCTTTCCTCTTTGCAGTGTAATTTATTGTGAGAGATTAACCGTGTTGTCTCGCTGGAATGTTTGTATTATCGTTGAAGAAGAGACGTCAAGGGGAACGTTTAACTTTAATGCAAATTCCAGTAACAGATAGCCGTGTTGTTTTAAGTAAAAAGAAACTCTTCTTCGGCGGAAGATTTCAAATTTTCTAGAATTACTGCTCCCCGAAGTTTCTTATTTCAGGAAACGTGTACATTTTCTATAATCTTGCCAGAACTTGCGGGCTATTTGGCGCGGTACTGTGATAGAACGAAACTTTAGCATAAATAAACGGCGCTCTCTTAGAGGAGCGAAGAGAGATTTATTAGAACTACGCTTTTGTTAAGGAAAACTTTCATGGTTAACGTCCCAGAAAAAAATACATCTCGAGTGGGAATTTAATTCTATTGGAAGTTTGAAACAGTGCACCGTGAGCTACAATCTTTTCAATAGCTAATTCATTGTGGTAAAATTTAAACAGAACGTTAAAAAAATAATAATTTCAATTACTTAAATTATATCACTCGTAGAGCATCATTATTTATTATTAAATTATTAATAGGAAATCATATATTCGTGCGTATATTCAGTACAGCTATTAATATCATCCTCATAATTCGTTCAATATTTTAATCTCCCCTCAGAAGGTAACCACATTTGAATTAAAATCGCAAAATCTGATCCAAAGTCAATGTATGTAATTGCAACTAAAGTGCAACTTGGTAAAATCAATATCCCACATATTCTGTGCATACATAATACCCAGCAGAAGTAGCAGTGAATTTATTATCATGGGACACATCAACACGAAATGCTTAGGGCTAGGTTACGCTTAGGTGAATCACTAATAGTGATGCAGAAAAATGATACGATTTATCCAAATCGTTAATCAAAGCTGGGTAAATATGCTGCACGTTGGACATTTTCACGAACTATGTTTTCAAAGACCTCTGACAGTTGACCCCCCTTACTTTTTCCAAGCCGGCAATTCACAAAGGCCACCAGAAACGCATTCCTCGAGTTCAATCAATCTCAAGCACCGATACATTTCGTGGAAGCCCACCGTTTAGGAACAATCACTCGAAACCTTCACGCTCTTGCAAACACTTGTCACTCACCACCACACAGCCATCCACGTGTAGAGGGTGACCTACTTTCATCCAGGAATGGATTTATCTCCGAAAGCACGTTCAATTAACCCCTGGGCGAGTTGAAAAATAACAGTTTTTCTACCCGCTACGAGTCGCTTCTTCGTTTCTTAAAAAATCTGACAGAAAGGCACGAAAATCTGTTGGCTACAGAATTCATTATAGGTACAGTAATAATCTGCGTAAACTAGGTAGCAAGAAACAAATGTTGAACAACTCTTTTTCCATTGAAGCATTCAGTTTCAAACGATTTTATTTAACATTGTAATCTACGTGTACGTAATATGATTGTGGACTGTAAAATTGAGAGTGTCAGAGGATGGATGCTGGAAACAAACACTCGAAACCTCCCTCCTTTTCAGAAACATTAGGCTACTCTTTTAATTCCACACCCTGAATACTTAAACACGTAACACGCCAAATGAACACATCGTGGAATCGATATCCCAACACGAAACATCTCAAACCAGATACTCCTCTTCAGGCCCATCGAACTTAATAACTTGAATCAACTCATTCACGCTCAAATGGTCCTCTTAACCCACTAAACTAATTCCCATGAAAAGTCAGAAAAGTTTCGAGTGATCGCAACCATGGGCCACCCTGTATATCCCGCGGCAGGTGAGGGGCCAGTGGGTAGGCGCTCCCAGAGAGGGTGGAATCGGTAGCGTGCATTATCACGGCGCGGCGGGTGAATCGATCGTGGCCGATCGAGGGATCGCCGCCGCCGCGGAAAAAGCCTCGCAAACGGTTGCTGGCGCGGCTCGACGGAACCGTTTTTCATCGGAACGTAGCATCCCCATCTTGGCAGTTCCCTGCAGGCCGCAAGATACTGCCCGAGCTACCGAGAGGCAGCCACCGCCTGACAGAATTTATTATTCGCCTCGTGTTTCAACGTAATTTACACCCGTTGGCTCTCGCGTCCGCTCTTCTCCCGCGGCTTGACGCAAATTGTACGTTATCCGTCTTAGCCGCCCAGTCCGTGCGGGGGTGAGTTATCAATTTTCGAGGCGGAGACTCGCTGCCTTGTTTCCTGATAATTATCGCCTGCAATCGGTCGTAATCAGTTTCGCTCTGTGTAGGTAGGTACATTTGTAAACTGGCTTCTTGGGCGCAGCTAAAAATATAGTGCATAACTATACAATATTATACCTAACAGAGATGAGCAAAATTTTGATTTAAATATAATTTCAAATAACGAATAAAAGTTAAAAAATACTCGTCGTGTGTTGAATAATCTTAAGTTAAGGTAAATTTTATTCGATTCTATATTTAAATACTTGTTAATGCACTACTTAGTTAGTAGTGCAACCTATACATGTGAAGGCAAAATATCTAGCACCCAAGAATTACTCCAGCATTTCGCGTGTCATGTCATAACCACTTAAACTCAAAACACCAAATACAGCCACACTTTGCCCTACCTAATCCACGGTAAAACATATAGCCAGATAAGTCGGCGAACGATGCCAATTAAGAAGAACCGTGGCAGCTTTGAGGTCCATGATCGGAACTGGCGGACCATCCCCCACGGTCGACAAACCCAATGACAAACTTTTCCGTGTGGTTCGAAGGCGTGCGGGAGGGGATAGGGTGGAAGGGCCAGAACCGCCTGGGGAGAAACGGGGTTGAAATCGATTTCCCCAACAATCGTTGAAATTCGCTTCCCTTTCCGTCCAAGTGGCTCGTCCACCTCGAGGCAAGGTGTGCTGCAGGGCGCGAAACAGACCGTGGGGGTTGAACGGGAAAGGGGCGGGGAAAAAGGGGGCCAGTGGGTCGATCGTCGAGCTCGCAGAAATTTTCGAGCTAGGTGATCTTGCTCCTTTTTCAGGCGTAACGACGTCTCGCGTCGACGTGCTCGCCTGTGCCGACTCTATCGCGCAACCGATCCTCTGAGAAGGGATCCTTCTCGATGTTTATTCGACGCGGATAACTCGATCGTCCCGGGTCGCATTGAAATTTCTCTGCGAAGGCCGGGTTCGTTAAGGGGAAACTGGGCCCCGTCGTTTCTTTTCATCCGCGATAGCTGGGATTGTGGATTCTTCTGATTTTATTCTTGGGAGCGGGTGTTCTAATTTGCAACCTGATTTTGGTGGAGACTCGAAAGGAGACGGGGAAGCAGTCGGGGAATTGAATCTGTAAGGGGAATATTCGGGGGCGTGTAGTTCTCTTTGGAATGAACGGCTCGTTAGGGGTGCAATGGGGGATTATTGTTCTGGTTTGTGCAAATGGCGGGTTGTTTTTTGAAGACTGATTTTGAGGGGGTCTGGGAAAGAATTTGAGGGTGGGGATCTGTGGGGTCAAAAAATTTTGGAGAGATAAATTTTTATTCGAATAAATTTTTATACCTACTTTATTCTCGAATAACTTCATTCTATTCGTAACTTTTATTCGATATCTTATTCGAATAAAAATTTATTCGATATTTTAGTCGAAGAAAAATTTATTCGAATAACACCCAACGGTGGTTGATGGGTGGGAAGCGTGTGCCGCAATTTGAAACCTGGTTTTGGTTAAATTTGAAAGGGCGAGGTTAAAATCATTGATAACTCGAGTGTGCCATGATTTCGTAATTCCAATTCTCTTTTCAATAGCGTGGTAATAATAGAGGATCCAATGGATGTAATGGAGTGAATGAGAACGTAATAATCTTCTGATGTGAAACAAGTCTTTGTAAACATAATAACGTAGGGGAAAGGGAATGTGCAAGCTTATTGTTAATTTTATAGCAAAGGCAAACAATACACGTGTAATAGGTATTGTACAAACGCAAGAATACTTAAAGATTCTTTAGTTTCGCTCCTTGCCATGTCAACACAAATTCAAAACTCATTGAAATAAAAAAATCGTTGGTGATCGATTAGACTAACATTGCTTTCATTTCTCCGTAACTTATTTGTAAATCCATTCCATTATTAGTTATTCCATTTTCAACGTAATTTATTAACGTTCTCTTGGTCTTCATTTTATCATTCATTTCAAAATGTTGGATTAAAATCAGCGACGCGAATATTTGTTCGATGAAAAATTCCAGTTTACAAAGTTGGTAACTACACTGCAATTAATCATTGCACCATAAGCACATTAAAGGTGATGCAAAAATAATTTCGTCCCTTTTTAACAAAGTTTATAGTTCCAATTTCCTAACGCAATTAATCACCGCCCGAATGAAACGCACACAGCCCCTTCCGATTACTTTTCAAAATTTTAAATTTTTCTCTGCAATCATGAAACCGCATTTCCACCTGCAAACCAGAGATCCGTTTTGTATATCGATGAAAAAACGTAGAACTGTAGGTAATATGTTTTACTTAGGAAACAACGGTATTCAATATTTTTATTTGAAAAAGATCGTTCTTGAAACGCAGTTAACACAGTTCGTCCAATTGTTATAAAATGTTATAAAAATATTCAACATTATTATTACGTAAAACCATGGTAAATAATAATACTAAAATAAATAATTAATAACAGTCCTACTAGTAAATGAGGGATATAGTAAATTTCATATAGAAATTTGTCGATGCAGTACGATTTCAATTCAAACAGCTATTACCAATATTAAGCACATTGAGAAAAATCGATAATCGACTGGATCACCTATAATTTCAAGTTATTAATCAAGTACGCTACTAAATTGCAGCGTATCGCGTGTATATCCTCCTAAACTAATACCTACCTGGAACATGAAAAATCGGTAATAATTAAATCCCGTCAATTAATATTTGCCAAAATTAAATACATTAATTCTGTTACACATGCAATGTGCATCCAATATCGTGGCTTGAAACAACTGTCTGTGACCGCCTGAAATATTCGCGGTTTGTTATTCGGTCCTCAATGACGTTGACATGTTACCGTATCGAATTGAAAAAGTTTGTGGTATTTGCAAGTTGCGCGGAATCGACAGTCGAGTGGAGAAACATTTCATTGGAGGGCGCAGACGGGAAAAAAGGGGGTGCACGATTTTCGTAACATTATTCGATCGGGAGGGAATTGTTCAAAGCCCTTCATACTACGAAAAATTTGCAATTTCTGCAACTTTCGCTCGGCGCTCCACGAATCGTCGTTTACGAGACGCTCGCGTTGCAAAGTTTATTCGTGCAGTTAGCAGTGCAGACCGCAGTTGACAAGCTTGTTTTATGGAAGCCACAAAACAGAGTACAGTTTTTGGACACATGAAAACAGAATGAATACTGATATCCAGAATATTCGTAGCTTTATTACAATCTTTATTAGGTATATGTATAAATTTGAAGTTGCATACTTTGAAATGCGTCGCCTTGGCAAGAGGAAGGTTTTAACATTTTATTTTTTTTTTTAAATAATCTATCTATATATACCTATATAAAATACAAATGCCACTGACTCACTCACTGATTTGTCAGGATTTCTCCGGAACCACTGATCCTATGACCATCAGATTCCTCTTAGCCCCTAGGTGCTCGCAAAGAAATCTTTTAAAAACTCCACCCTCTTGACCCAAAAAAGATATATTACCCGGTCAAATTGATTGTAACAATATTTCAACCCCTGATCCATGACTAACCTAAATTTCCATTTCATTCCACACAAATCGTTAAAAAGAAACTTTCATTAATTGCTTTCTAATCCACATAATCCATTCAATATTTTTTGTAAAAAAATATTTTTCTTCGTTGCATGTCCCTGAATAGTATCTACCATTGCATGTTTAAACCTATTTTTCTCGAAATACGCTAAAAGTGGACAAACAATATTCGACTCTCACCTTTCATACATCAACAGAAAAAACCAAACGCATTCAAATCCAAATCTCCCAAGCGATTAAGCTCCAGCTCCCCAATATCCCAACCAATTCAAATTTCGCGCCACAACGTCTTACCTCAAAATCTCCTCCTCACATCCCAAACAATTGAAACTCTTCATCGCATCTTCAAGGGAATCCACCCTCCCCCGAATCTCGTTAACCTTGCCTAACCGCGATTCTGTGTCGGCTAATCGACAAGGGGATGGGGGAAGAGAGTGGGCACGGGGGTTCGCGTGAGCAAACAGTTTTACAGGGTACGCGAAAATGGCGAGACAGGAGTACCCGGGACGTTGGGGGGGGGGGCGGGGCACTAGAGTCAGATATGCGGGGTAGCGGGTCAACCAGGAAGGGGTCGTTCATCCCTGCGCACTGTGGATTGCGCGGCCGTCGCATTTACGAATGCGCCCCTCGCCGCTGGGACCAGATAAATCCACTTTCCCGAGATAAATCTACCTTTATCGTGGCCTTCTACCCGCCGACGAGCGAGGAGCAGAGAAAAGGAGGGAACAGAGGGTTAGATCTCGCGAGCCGATCGTAAATTGCACGTCGGCGAGGAAGAGAGGGCGGGGGTCGCCACGCGGACGTGCGAATATCAAAATGTATTTCCGATCTGGCTGGCACCAGCGAGTTCGACCTGGCGCGCGGGGAGACGGACGATCCCAGCCGCGCGTCTTAGCGATTCATCGAAAAGTCTACGTGAGGAACATACTTGGCTAATAATTCCAGGGGGGCCGTGGAATTTAGCGAACAGTACATTGCACGTGTTGAGAATCACGAAGACGATCTCAGCTTAGGAAAGTTTGTTGGAAATCTGTCAATGGTTTGTTATTATAGGGAGTAGGTAGGGGATGGGGGGTGAGGTTATACTTGTGGGGTGTTTAGCTGTCATTCTGGACTTACAGGGAAACGCGTACACGGCAAATTCGGTGGAACTTGTGCGGAGGAGTGATTCTTCGAAAAATATTCGAAATGTGTTTTGTTTTAGCGACAGTATTCAGGGGTGAAGACAGAACCCACTTATAACCCACTATTAAGGTGAGATCAGGCGGCGCGTGAATCGGCGAACTTTGCGCGTGAATCGCCGATCCACGCGCCGTCTGATCGGTCATGGCTCGGCTCGCCCAGGCTCGCCAAGCCGACTTGCCGAGCTACACGAGCCGATCCAGTTCGCCAAGCCACGCACCGTCTGATCGGTCGGGCTCGCCAAGCCGACTTGCCGAGCTAGACGAGCCGAGCCAGCTCGGCGAACTTTGCGTGTGAATCGCCGATCCTCGCGCCGTCTGATCGGTCATAGCTCGGCTCGCCCATGCTCGCCAAACCGACTTGCCGAGCTACACGAGCCGAGCCAGCTCGCCAAGCCACGCGCCGTCTGATCGGTCATGGATCGCCGAGTCGGGTTCGCCAAGCCGACTTGACGAGCCGAGCAAGTTCGCCGATTCACGCGCCGTCTGATCTCACCTTTAGGGGTATAGGGGTCGTTGACGTATTTCATCATATATCTCGGGGACCGTTCGGTGTTGGGAGAAAATTATATTTGCATTGTGTGTTTTTGAAGGAAATTCAGTTGCCCGAATAATTTTTAGAACGATTCATTTGTTGGTAGATATTGACATTGTGCGATTTAGATTCTTTCGATTTTTGTTGATTTCGTTGATGTTTAATTCTAAATGTGTCTGTTAAATTTTCTGATTGGTAGAAAAGAGGAATTTAATTCTTGAATGGTGGGCGAAATTAAAATCACCCTTTAATTTGATTGAAATTTTGGTGTCGCGTGTAAACGATACTATGAATGTATCGCTGATATTACTGGCCAGGCTGTGTATTTAAAGTGCGAAGCGCTGAATAGGAGATGCTTGAGGGGTGTGCATAAACGTATTGAGAGCTGGGTGCGCAGAGTATGTTGAAATTTCTCGTTTGGTGGTCTAAGTGCACTTTCAAACGAATCACTCAGTGGCACGATGTCGAGGGACGTGTCACTGAAGATACATCGTCATCGATGCGTTAGAATCGATTCCCTGGCGAGGTGAATTTTATGGAAAGAATACGTTTCAGCTCCAAGATTGTGGAGTAAGTGCCATGCAATTTCTCACGGTCCTCTTACCGGAAAGCACTCTCGATCTTCTCCATTCCGCGGCTAGATAATTCAAGAACCAAGCCTCTGGTCTTTAATGACTCATCTGTCGCGTTTCAAAATTCTTGCTTATAGGTATAAACAAAATATCGTTTCATATCTGATAACTCTACTATTTCAAACCACTGAGCTGAAATATTTAACTCCAAGCCTGCATTCACCCGTTCACCCATGAAGTCTTTAAAAATTCAACAATAATATTTCAAAGAATCCTCAACGCTCGTTTCCACTAAAAACTCCATTAACAGTATCTAATAACTAATCACCCTCGTCAGTAGCTTGCAAAATTCAAAAGTACTCATGCTCCCATTTATCCAGAAATTATAAACTAGCAACACACACAAGTTCCTCAGAGAACTGCTACTCGCAAACAAAAGCAATTCTCAAAAATTTTCAACTTACATCTTCAAACAATTTAAAATCTACTGCATAAAATCTATCACAGGCCACTCGGTTGGGCATCGCAACAGTTCAAACTCCACGGTTCAGAAACCGACTTCGAATCAGGAATTCGAATCGAGCTGGCATAAATCTGACGGCTGGGTCCAAGGGGATCGCCTGACAAGAGTCGCGTTTGTAGTCTCGCCGCGAGTTGTAGTCTCGAGCCCGAGGCAAGAAGTTCAGCTGGGGAAACGCGGAAATCGTGCCAGTGGGTCGATCGACTGGATACTCGCTCGCGATTATCTATCCCAGTGCGTTTTCGCCGCGCGAGATGCATCGACCCGGGAAAGGTGTTTACCGCCGCGGCACGTGTGCGTTCTCGCTTTCGCGCTGTTTTATGGAATTCGAAGCAGCAAGTGTAAGTCTTGAGAGGGCAGGTGTAGGGGGCTGGAGCTTTTGGAAATGATGGCAAAGGGGATCGACGGTATCAGTGGAATAGCGAAATGCAGGGGGATCATTATGAGATACCGACACGCGATGGAGCTTGACCGAGGGATTGCTTGATTTATTAAAGCTTTAGTGGCCTTTATGGGTTTTTAGGCGCATAGGAGGTTAAGATTACAATGGTTTATCGCGCGTGTGGCTAGAAATTTAATCTGATACCTATTATATTTATTGCTGGTGGATCGGTTTTAGAAGCAGCGGGTAGCTGAAAAACCTTAAAGCGGTCGTAAGTTTCCTTTATAATCGTGTAGTGTTTTCTATCCTGTTTTTTGTTTCTTTATTTTATATTAGGTCTTAGTGATAGTACCTATTACTAGCAGATTGGCGACATTCTCCTGATTAATACGAGTACAAACTCGACTGCATTTGGACGATTTTTAATTACTAGGTGCGTAGTGTATGATTAGTGTACACAATTATGTGTAACTAATAATCCTCCAATCGAGGTCGTATTTGGACTCATATTCATAGGAAAAACTTCCCCTACACATTGGTAATATTCTCGCACAGATCTAGAGAAACTTTAATTCTCTTTTTTTTTTCAAAACCTTTGCCACCTTGCACCAATCAAAGCGTTAATGAAGATGCAGAACCTCATGAGTTGTCATTTAGATACAAAATTACAATTTAGTTGCACCACAGAATACTAAACCAAATGTATTAAAGGAAAATGGAAACATAAGTAAGGAAACGAAAGTGGTAGTTAGAATTTGAGTCGCGCGTGTACCAAAAGCGACAGTTTAAAGTCGCATGCATAGGTTTAATGAAAATTGACGGCGACGACGGGAATATTTATCACGGCAAAACCATGGTCGCGTTAAAGTAACATTTGTCATTAAATCCGGTGTCAATAATGTCGGTGACAAAGTTTATGAAAACCTGCGCCAGTGGCACCTGTCACCGACAGGATACAAGATTGGAATCTGTCGAAGTGAGTTTCTGCTCGCGCCTTGAAAAGGAATTAAAGGCTGATACGACAGGAAGACGAACGAGATTTTACTGCAACCAAGAAACGTAACGTTTTAACTCATTTGCAAACCAGAGCCCCCTGTTAACACTTCAACGACGTTGTGTGAACTGTATATATTAATTTCCAAATCATAAAAAAATTAAGAAATTCAACTAGTACGTTGTCAAGTCATAGTTAAAATAATTGACTCTTTATTAATGGATCGTAAGTGAGAGATATTACGAAGCAATGAATTTTTAATCCATCCCTGAATATTCACCCTCTATTTTTGCTAATTGTCTTAAATAAATTAAGTGAAATATAATGAATAGAACTGACCTACTGGTTTCTCTACGTTATTTTGCACGGTGCCCTGTGTCATCTCAGCGACGACGAATTCGTAAAATATGTCTATAAAGCTTCTGACAGAGGAGGAAGACTTTAGGTTGTGTTATATAAAATTTCATCCTCTCCAAACATCTCCTCGTTCCTCCGAATGAAACGAATTGACGTCCCTCTAGATTTATTGCGTCTTGAAAGGTATTTGATGGTGTATTCTGTGTAGAAAGGGGACACGCAAAGAAGAAGATACCTATTGCTTTTTTAGTAGCATAGAAACTACATCAGAAAATTAAGAACAGAATTTTTTTAATTACAATTGGATGTTTAGTATGTCCGAAATACCAATCGCGGGCCACAAAAGTAGCGTAGTCCTTACTATATAGTTTCCTCCATTATTCTTTTATACGTCCCATATATTATCATCATTATTTCCTTCATTCTTTCTTCTCTTATTATTAAAAACAAACCAAAATTCTCATCTCTCGTCTGACTTACAGTAAAAGAATTCCCAATTTGTTATCACACCTGCCAATATTTATTCTTTATTTATTTAAGGACTTTATTACGCATATATGCAGTAGAGAAAATTTTTACCCTCCTATCGCAGAATCTATACAACGTCCGTTATAACGTTATAACGTCCGTCTAAAGACTTTCAATATACCTTAATATACGCCAAAAGACAACATATTTTTACATACTCCGAGATTCACTATACCCTTTCCTAGTCTAAATCGCCCCCCTCCCCCCGAGCCTCGTTTCATGCAATCACAGTCGTGCCGAGCAAAAAATGTTTTCTTTGATTTGCCAGGGAATTGAGACGATACTCCATTCCAGCCACGTTGCGCAGACACGGAGCAAAAAAGCGTCGCGTGCATCCCTTAACCCTTAATTGGTTAGGTGAAAACGTTATTACCTAACTGGTGAGATGGGTCCGACGTACCTCAATTTTTATTTCTATTTGCAGTTTGCACAATAGAATTTTGACTGTTTCTTCGCAGCAAAGCATCCAAGCCTGTTCAATAAATATTAGGTCAGTGCAAAAGTTCGTTTGCTCATTATTAGGTGCACAGAAATATCTTTTTTTACTACACCTACTTGTACTTTTACCAGAAAAGTGTTAAAGGTCATAGATATTCAAGGAAAATACATGTAATATATTTTAATATACAACTATAGGTATAATAACTATATAATATTTGTAATAAATGTATAACTTTTGCACCGATCTAATATACAGGGTACCCCAGCAGTGATGGTACAACCGAGGAAGGTGTGATTCTAAATGAAAAATTAATTCGAAAATACAGAATAAATCTTTTCGACGAGTGTTAAGTGCACACGTACTCGAAGAATATTCAAAGTCGATTTTCTCGAAAACAAAGGCTCAAATTATGAAACTTATTCTATATTTTCGACTTATGTTTTTCATATAGTATCATCCCTCCTTAATTATACCCGGTGTTAATACAAGTGATACGAATACAATCTCATTTGTAAAGAATATAAAACCACAATTTGTTTTGTATCCTCACTTGAAAGAACGTCGAAATAAACAGGCATCTCGAGCATCATCACGGTGTCCAGGAGTCCCCGCAGCGCACCAGTTAAGGGTTAAAAGTCAGCACCGTTTGCTGTCGCCATCGTAGCCCAAGCAATTTCAGCGGAGGGTAGAAAAAGCTGCGTCTTTAAAACCCGCTCAAAGGGGCCGGCAGGGAAAACGTCGATCTCTTTGTGGCACACTGGTACGCGCGACGGTGGCTGCGTTACTTCGAATGCAATATCGCTGTTTGCAAAGTGCATCCCACGAAAACGAAGCCAGCCGGCGTCGTCCATTCTGAATAAGATGTTACGCGGCTGTAAACCCGAATACCAGCCCCGCCGCTCGGTTATCTGGCTTTTTATGAGCCCGTGAACTTCGGGGTGGGAGTACCGCGACCCTGGCACGGTGTACTTTGACAGGGGTGGCGAAATTTTCGATCCCTTTTGTTCATGAGCGCGATTTGCCGCGCCGAGACTCTGACGCGTTGAAAAATTAGGGGGAGCTTGGATGTTCTATATGCAGTTACAGAAGTCTGCTACAGTCTATTAATTTATATTGCCGTGAATGTGGTAGCTTTGGTGATTGGTGTGGGTGTGTAGAAGTCGTGGACTGATTGTGTATTTAGCTATCGAAAATGTGGATTTTACATTTTGAAAATAATAGTCATATCCCTGGAAGTATTCAAAGAAATATTTCATATTTTTGAAAATAGAATTGTATGTAATGAATGAAGCTAACAAGGGAACATATGAACCCGCACACGTCGATTTTAATGAGACTCTGCAGATTTGCAGAATAGTGAAAAATATTTAACACGTATTTTTTGTTGTCGGCAATCATGCATGTTGATGGGGTCAATGAGCTCCTAAATTTGGTGGTCGAGAACATATTTTCTGAAATTCTCTAAAAACTGAGCAGGGTCTGGATTCATTTTTAAAAAGCTCACACTTGACAAAAATTTATCCTACGCCTAATAAAGACACAGTATGAGATCTGGTGGATTAAAGCAGAGGAAGTAGATAAACATAGGATTGAATAAATAGTGTGCCTCAATTAGATAGTGACTTCTTAGTATTTTAATCGAATCCCTTTAACCTCTAGGGGATCGGCAAAGCCCCTTTTGGAACTCTGTGCAAGTCCTCTATTTCTGCACAAAATATACGTTACATATTTATATAATTTTTTGCAAACTGAAAACCACTATTTTTTTTAAAAAAGTCGGTCCTCTGAAGGTTAAGAACGCTAATCCATTTTGAGTAGTCGAATATGAGACATCTCCATTGAATTATTTCTATAACATGTACAGGAAAGATAGATCGAATTCTTTTTACCATCGACCACACCTCATTTCCCTAACCCAGCCATAACTCAAAGCTCACTTCCCCTCGTACTCACACTCCACAATCAATACACCATCAGAACCCAATTCACGACACCGTTACGCCTGTCTTGCACCAAAACACATTCCAATAGCCTCACGAAGGAATTTTCCAAATTAACGATCTCATCTGACCCATCTTACCACCCAACATCCACCGCAATCCCAATCCGCGCCAATTACGCTTGAATAAATCAGATTGGGAGCAGAGGTAGAATGAGCGTGAACGAAATTCAATCACAGCTGGGATCCGATCCTAGCAATGGACCTTCGCGGTAGCCATTCACAACACAGGGCTCACCATCCGTCCCAAGAATAACGACAAGCGATGACCTGGAGCGAGCCAGAGCGAAAAGTGGCCCCCTAGATCACAGTGCGGAGGATGATGATTCAGGGTTGCCGGAACAATGCCGCGGCTCGAGAGAGAGAGAGAGAGAGAGAGAGAGAGAGAGAGATCCACGCGGTTAAATAGGGGAAGGAGGACGGCAACAGGGCCTGACCTACGCGCAGACAGCCAGGCATGGTCGACATGGCGGTGAAACGCGTTGTGGTCACAGAAAAGAAAAGCAGGGACAATACGCTTTTCCGCGGGATCTTTCCGCAGCCGGGATCCTGAATGCATGGCTCGCGGATTCAGCTTCGCTCGTGAGTAAGGAGAGATGAAAGGGTGGCGGAAGCATCGACTTGCTCGTGAATTGAAGGTTGTAACGGAGGTGCTTCTCGCTGGAACCAAGAGGCAACGACTGTCCGCGGGAACCGCCTTGTTTTGCCACGCGAAAGGGGCTGTAATTTTGCGTCCATCCAGGGTAGCAGTGTTTCTGATCGTTCTTTACATTTTGCACTCGAATCGATGATCTTATTGTAAGGGTTGGTGGTGGAAGAGAATTAAAGGGTCCTCGTAGAAAAGACTGTAAGTGTCAAAATTAAAAACTGAATTTTTTAACGGAAAATGTTCTACGTACCAATGGTGGTACTATTAACTATATGGTAACACTTATGGTGATACTTCATAATACGTTTCTGTGAGTGATGGCGAAATGGAACTGCATTTAACGAGAAGCTTCCAGTAAATTCTTAAAAAAAAAACTAAATTGCTGGTGCACGCGTAAAACAATGTCAAATATGAAATGCCATGCACACTAATTAACAGAGGGGAGGGAATGCTTGGAAACTGAAACGAAACAAAGTTTCTCTGAAACATCCCCCCCGCAATTCCAAAAATGATGAGAATATTCGGATGCATCATAGCGAACGTTACATCCAGTATAACAGAACGTATTTCCAAAAATGAAGCGAACCAAATTAAAACCAAACATCGGAATTCCACGTAGAATTACTACGCGGCAGTGCTCTCGATCGTGCCGCGAGAGGAATCCCGTTTCTTTTTTTCAAAGCTGAACGAGCTTCCGTTCTATTTCCCAGATCCCATTGCTCGCGCGTCATTTCTGCCCGCGCGAATCGGAAACAGTTTACGTAAGCGGTCAGTTATGCAATTCATACTTTATGTACTCAGTGGATGTAGTTTAGATCCTTAAGAGGCGACTCTCCGCAAAGCTATCCAGAGCGGTCCAGTGGAACGTGCTTAAACCTAAGCAAACTTTGATCCTTGATTAAATTTGTACGTTTTCCTCGGCTCTCGAGGCTTAACCAAACGTTTGCCAGGATGTGTAATTATATTTGCCACTGTGAGGGGCCGTGATTAACATTCCAGTGGTGAAAAAGTTCTACGTACACATATGTACCTTCACAGTGGATTAGAAATGATAGAAATGTAGTTACCTATACAAAAACTGCATATCTCACACGATTAATGAGTGATAAGTGAGCCAATTTGAATAGCATTTTGCATGAATATTCTTAAGTCTGTAATCCTACTTAAGTGGTATGTACTTGTGGAGACGATTTTTCGATTATTCTCGTGCTTTTTTTTTTAAATAAACTAAGATGAAAACTGAGATCGAAAATCATATGCTCGACTTTGAGTAGCTGCCATTTTTCAAGAAATAATTTTTGTTAAAATCGATGTCTACAAGTACTTACTAGATTATAGTCTTAAGAATGTTTGTGCAAAATTTTATTCAAATCGGTTCAGTAATCCTTGAGATATTTTTGGTACCGCAAATGCTCTAACTATGAAGAGACCTTGGAAGAAGCATAGCAGGGGTTTGCTGTGGCACCATTTCTTAAGCTTTCAAATTTCTTTTTGTAGAGAATACAGCTTAATTTATACACAATAAGGTGTATATCCTAATTTTTAAAAACGATGTTTGTTTATATGAGAAAAAATCATCAAAATGACTCTCTTTTCCGACAAGGGTATGTAACGCCTCAACCAATTAATCGACTAGTTTATGGTAGAATACATATATTCTCACAGAACAAGTGTGTCTTTTCTCAGACTTCTGTCGTTTCTCTGTTATAATTCAAACAAGATTTCATATGTGTTGAGATTTATGTGGCCACTACTAAATGTAATTAGAGGACAACATATGACAGTAGGAATTGAAAATTCTTTGGAAGGCTAGCGAACAAAATATTCACTGTTAAATATCTCCCAAACTCTCTTCAGTACCTACAAATCAACCACACATGGGTCACGTATCTTTCTACCCACCATTCGCCTACAAACTTTCATGAAAATCGACGCGTGATCTTCTTACGACGTTCCCCAGGCAGCAAGCATGTGACTCGAGGAGAACTGCGCGAAAAGGGTTGCAAGGGGGTGAGTCGAGGGGTCGGGGGAGGCAGAACACGAGAGGCAATGCAGGTGCCGATGCGGCAACCAAGTGCTGGCCGGCTTTCCGACCGAATCCGTACACAAACATTTAATTCGCGCAAATCAATAAACGCCGCTAGTAGCTCGTAGCATGGCCCCTCCGAAACTCACTTCCATTGAATTTCAAATCTTTCGCAATCGATATCTCGCGGACAGCCGCGCCGTACGCATCACGCTTGATAAATTGAATATGGTTCCATCGCGAGGGTATCTTGCAACCGTCCAAACCTCCTCTCTAACTTCGCGGTGGAAAATTCGTTTGAAACTGCGTCGATACTTATTTAGCTCTCTCGAATGACTATACATGTTGCTCTGCTGAGTTTCGAATGTGTTTGTTGATGAATCTTTTAATTTAAGAATTATTGGGAACATTTCAGTGAGAAGTCTTACTTTTTAAAGTGATAATACAGCTTGTCTTCCTATTAACGTGGAAGAATAATTAGGTAATTAACAAAGTATGTATTTAAAAATTCCTTCCGACTGGCGAAATCTTTTCTTTCACACATATTTTCATAAAAAACAAAGTGAATCTTCCCTTATCGAATTATAAGATGCATAATCAATTTATTTGAATTATTCCAAACACTCTCATAAGGTGCTAATATCGTTGAAATATTTTTCTTGCTTCAACTATATTTTTATAAGTGAATGCTACACAATAACATTCAACGTTCGCAGCAGGCGATCCAGAAAGAGCGCGATATCTCGTTCTTCGGTTCTGTTACCGCGTTTCGCATTGGATCGCCAATTTAGACCACGTTTGCGAAGCTTTTCAAATTGGAGCGAATTCCTACTTTGCAGTTCTCGGCCAAGGTACGCCGCGTCAAGGTACACTCGTCAGAAACGCATTTCGAAAATGTACACGGGTGAACGTCGGAACGGCGAGCTGAAGGCAAATATAAAATACCCGCCTTCCCACGCGATGAATATGCAAATTTTTCGAAACAAATTCCTCCGATCCACGCCCGGGAATTTCCGGTTGCATCGGGAACGTATCCGTCGAAGATAATTAAAAATAAAAATTGGAGAATATTAGTGTGTATAAAGGTGTGAAAATTAGTTAATTCTGAAAAGAGAGATTTGAAAAATTGGGTATGCTATGATTATTGGAAGAGGAAAAATATTTAATGAAGATTTGAATAGTCAGAGAAGAGTTAAGTTAGACTTAAACCATCAGTTGTTTTTAAAAAAGTGGTTTATACAGGAAAAAGAACGTTACAAAATGTTTGCCATGGTATGGGAAATGCAAAGTTGTTGTCTAGTAACGGAACAGAACACACTGGCTCCTTTCGATAGAAGCATGTCTCTCAAACGCGGCATCGGCAAGAAAATTCGATTTCACCCTTCCGAACGATTGCAAACGAAATTTAACCGTATTTTCGAAGACGTTTATTGTATTTGTTCGAGATACTCGTCTTGCAAACGATTTCTCTTCCGTGTTCTTGCCTGGGTGTCTTGGGCTCCCCCGTCTGCCGGATATCGAAAGCTCTTCGATAGATTTGGTCGGGGGAGAAAGAAAACGTCGAGCTCGAAACGGCTCGCTTTCTGTCTTTTTCGCGGATCTCGTATGGCGAAAGTACGAGCAGGAAACGAAATATCGTTTCGCGAGCGATTGCGATGCGTTTTTGCATCGCCCAGAGGAACGTCTCTTTCCTCGTTTCTCTCTAAACTGCAGGGAAGTTGAAACGAAAAACGTTAGACACCTTCCCTGTGACAGGGAATAATTAATTCCCCCGTACAGAGAAAGTATTCCATTTCTATTTCGTACCGTCTACTTTCCAGTCTTAAGAAACTTGTCCATTGCAGGAGACAAAGGAAGCCCCCTCGCAACTACGAGGCTATCGTTTCATTTTTATAATAAATAAATAAAAATTTTAAAAAATACATAAATGACAAAAAAGTACGATTACAATTTTTGGATCTAAGTGGGCCCGCGGGGCCCACTACATATGGATAAGATTCTCTAACTCTCAGAATGATTGATAAAAGAATAATAATAATTCTAGAATAATAATTCTATATTTTGGACTCGAACATGTTTCGGTCAGAATTGACATCGCGCGCACCGCCGACTATAAAACTACCCACCGACCAAGGGTTAACCGCGTCTAGCTGAAGGGAAGTACCTACGTCGCGTCGCGTCGTCACGAGGAGAACTCGCGCCAGCCTCGAAGTAGCTCTGAATTTATTCCCGACTGAACAGACATTCCCGGCCGGGTGTATCGATTCCAGGCACGCGTGTCCTCTTCCGTCTACGACCTACGTGCATCTTTCTTTCGAGGAGTCGAAGGCGTGCCTCCGAGCTTCCGTGACGACAATAAGGGGAAAAAGGGATATCTCTGCACATGCATGGGGAAACGTTGAGGCGAGGTACCGTTTCTTCGCGACGTAGCAGCGAGTCTCCACGTCGTTCCTGCCATCTGGATTCTGGAGCTCGCCGAGAACGGCGAAGGATTAACGAGGAACGGATATCCGGCCGGCATAAGGAACTACATACCTACCTACCCACGTGGTAGTTCCCCTCTCGTTTCTGGCCCGCGACAGTCTCGAGTCGACCGGGACGCTCTGTGATCCGCACCGATCGATGATCGATCGAGCTTCGCCTGAAGCGAGTCCTTAGTGGCACGACTGCTGATGGACATCGTGGGGACGGAGGAAAGTACCTACCTACTTGTTGAGTTTCACTGACTGATTTAGAGAGAAATTCGAGTCTTGAGGGTGCGGTGTTGCGCAGATGTGATTTAATCTGTACCGAAGGAAATGGCACTTGTAACTTGGAGTTGCCTTTAGTAGGTATAGGTCACATAAGTTATCTCTTTGCGGAGACTTAATAATCACACTTTTGCAGATGGGGGAATTATTTATTCCATTACTGTGAAATCTACGTAGTACGTAGAATTTTCTTAGCAATGTGAATCAGCTTCCGAATTCATGCCAAAATTACTGAGGATTAAATCATTTTAAATTTGGAGTAGGTATCTAAATCTACAGAGGTAATCCTCAACTATTAACTTCTCCTTACCGAGGTCGCTTCTACATTTCTATAAAATCTTTTTAGCCGCCCCATTAATTGCGAAGCTACGCTCGAAAACTTGCTGCCGCGCGTCCAAATGCATGTTGGGAAACGAAACGGAATACATACATTTCCCCGAGCTGGATGCGCCAATAAATTCCCCCTGCTGGTGGACCGACAACGATGGCGCAAAAACAGCGCAGAATCGTATGCATAGAGGAGACGCACGGGATAAAAACCGAGGCGATAGTTCCTAGATATTGGAATCGAATCCTTCCGACTGCGTTTCTTCCCGGGGATCGATTACGAATGGGAAAAACGGGAAGGAAAAAAAAACGAAGACGACCTCGGCGCGGCGCCGTAAAACTCATCCACGCGGTAGTGATGGGGATAAAAGAACTGGAATTCTACGGAGCCCCGAGATACCGACCTACGAGATGGAGGTTTTCCATGGAAGTTCGAAACTTCTGAAAAATTTAAAATAGCCTTCGAATCGTGGGAACTTCCAAAGGCTTTTGCGTATTAGCAGAGATTGGACTCCTTTATAGACTTTCGTCATAGTTCGAATGTCGACCGCTTATCGAGGACTCCGGGAAAACTGTATGGTTAATTACGTGACTTGATATTCTGAAGGTTTTCGATTCTTGGAAGCTCTTGTGCGTTGGGTGAGGAGGGAGCACTCTAGATTAAACCTCTGGGTACACCAATGTGGAAAAAGTATTTTTTCACCTAAGTGGAAAATAAATCTGACAGGACAAAGGTGTGCTTTACAAACCACTTGAGTGGACTTGATATCACTTACTTTACTTCACGTATCATTAGAAAAAAAAATGAAAAATGTGTCTTCACGTGTTTTAATTTTAATTGTAATAACATGAGAAGCTAATATAGAAGTTCAATCTAAAAAAATGGCCCCTGGACAAGCTATCCACCCTCCAAGAGTTGAAGCTCTGGGACGTATAGAAATGACTACTTACATTAGATCAATGGGACTATAATCCACGAAGAATACATTTAAAAGCTTGCACCCCCTCAAGCTTTCAAGTTCAGAATTATACTTCTGCAAGGCAGTATATTCATGCTCGTTTCCTGAGCAACCCCTCTGTCCAAGGGGGTGCGTGCTTCAGATGGCACGCAGCCGTCTTTGGAAAGTCTCTGCCAGGGCGTTTACTTATTCACACGTGACACTCGCGTATATACGGTCGCCACGGGAACGCAATATTCAGCGACTTATGGCAATATTGCGACGCATTTAGGAGAGGCCGCAGGATCACGTGTAACCGCACCGCGACTGATCGCCGTGAAACACGTGCAGGTTACGTGCACACGTCCACGCGTGATTTGTGTGTGCACGAAAATTTCATAACAGCGTCCAGCAGGACGGGGGGACCGCAGAGAGGGACCGCTAGATTTCCGTCCCCTTGCAGTGGTAGAATTTCACGTGTTTCCCTTCTTCTTAACGTCCACTTCTTTGTTTTATGAAATATCTTGCGCTATTGCGATAGTGGTGCTTCTAATGGCAGTGGTACTGGAAGAAGATAGTTTATTATCTGCAGGAAGTGGCGCGAGGATGTCGGGATCGATTGCAACGCGTTGGATACTGATCGGTTTATTTCTTCTTTCCTTGATATCGCGAGTTTCTTGCAGGCTTTTCTTGTTACTCTGTTTGAAGAGGAAATGTTGGTAAATGGGAAGTTTCTTTGCTTAAGGTACTTGTAAACAGGAAATTAGGAAGTGGAGTGTCGATGCTTCGTATAATATTGAATGTTCCTTAGTTTCTTTCTTCTTTTATCTTCGTTTACTTTCGCAGGAATCTCGTAATTTCTAATGAGAATAGTAGGACAAAATGCAATCTTCTCGATCAGGGAGCTTCATAACAGAGGACTATCAATGTAACGTCTAATACATTTCTCAATTCCTAAACATTGAATTCTTCGAGCAAGTCACATCGAATGTCTCCTCCGTTAAAACACAGAAACACCTCAAATAATACTTACCTATAATATTTCAAATCAAACACAAGCGTCAAACAGTTAAAATTCATTAACAAATGAACTAATTAAAACCCAGCACAGTGTTCCTCAAACAACCCCTACGAATCACACCCCCGGATACAATTTTTACCGCGCAAAGGTAGTAGACCTTAAGAAAGCTTCATCCTCGTCAGGTCAGAGATTACCACCAACCCCCTTTAAGCTCCTGGAGAATCAACAAGCCCGCGGTTTACAACGATCGGAATGGGAAATGGAGCAGGCCAGACTACCCCCGAAACGTTATTGAATTAAACGTCGAATGGAAGTGGAAGCTCGCTAGGATTCTCGGACCCTTTGTAACAGCGAAAAATGGTGGTGCGGGTGGGCGGGGGTGGCATCTTATTCCGTGCAGTTTCACAAAGTGTGGCTTACCCCTAACGACTTGCTCGTTAAAAGCGAGCGGATTTACCGTGGTCGCCGACGAAATTGCCCGGAGATGGGACGGGGAACAAGGCTGGGGACGAAAAGAATTCAAAAGGGAGAAGAAAGGTGGGCGGTTGCGAGGAAGGGAAGCACTTTGGGGGAGGTCAAGGTGAATAATCTAATTGTCGGTGGGGACGGGGCCCCGTCTCCGCGATCTCTTTCAGGCACGATTAATCGATCCTCCATTCGACCGCAACTGGTCCGAATCCCTCTCGGGGGGTTGCGAGCGCGATTAAGTAAACGAGTTCGTCGCTTCTGGCATCCGCAATGGAGGGAATTTGGAGGTGCGTTGGTTTCAACACCAACGTTGAAACAGTCCAAATGGTTTGGAGTGTGGTATAGAAGGTTTGAGAAAATGAAGGCTGTAAGGATTGAGGCTAAGGGTGAAATTGTGCGAGGTGTTGTGGAAGAGAAAAGGAGAGGAAAAAGTGTGTGTAAACGTTCGTCTCCTAATTTTAACTTTAATTAGTCTGCGAAATGAAAAGTTTAAGTTGAATGTAATGTAAACAGTATAATTAGAGAAAGATCTTCATTTACTACCTCGAATAATATTTTATCTCTTGACAGCGTGTAGTATTAAAATACAATGCACGAAAAATATAAACTGCACGCAATAGTGATACTAGGTATAATCGTATAGTAGTACAATATAGTGAACATTATGTTTAATTTTGTGCTGCGTACAAAAAATTATTCTGACCATTTGAATCCTCCTTTCGTGATACATCCATGGATAAACATTTATTCATACGATAGATTGCAAATTGTTAAATTTTAATTGGAACCAGATGGTACATAAAACACTATCCAAGCCTGACTATCGCGCACATCATACATAGGTAGTAGTGACATTACTCGTTTGTTAGTGAATGGAGGATTCAATGAGGATTAAACCGCGTTGAAGCGATCGTCCCCGAAGAGCGATCTAATCGATCTTTCGGCTCGTTTACGTTTCAGCCGTTCATGGTGCCCCTGAGAGTGCTGATGTTATTAGGAGGAGGATTGCTAGCAGTGTTTGGAAGCGAGGCAATCGAGCTAGGCGGCGCTGGACCCTTGGCAGTGGTTGCGGCCGCCTTCGTCAGCTGCTACTTTTGGCAGAAACAAGGCTGGGAAGTCGACGACGTGAGTACACTTGCGCATTCGCAACGATAGGTTTAATAAAACCCTCTAATCCCCGGATGCTGTGACCTGCCCCAGTGCACAGACGTTATTGAAAAATTATTTCAATTTCATTAACGGATATTTCTATTTGGAAGCGCGAGGGTAGTAGGTATAGAATACCTACTACCAGGGGGGTGATATTTATTCAATGATACTCAAAGTTACGAGAATATTTATTATATCGGAGTATGTACCAAGTGGTACTTAAATTTAATTGGGATTAATGAATAGTGATTCTATCTGGTATCAATTTTTCGCGGAATACTTGTTGACTTACACCTTGTTGACGAGAACTACAAAAAAATTTAAAATAAAATTGAAACCGACATCAAAAGAATAAAAATGCACTAAAAAATAAAAATAAAATTTCCCTTATTTAATATACAACTCTCAATTTTGTTAAGCCGCCACCAGATTTACACAGTGAAAATGATGAGGCGCCGACTTAACAAATATGGGTGTCGTAGATGAAATAAGAGAAAAAATTATTTTTTACTTTTTAATGTAGGTATTTTTATTTTTTTTTTTATGTCGGTTTTAATTTTTTCTTAAAGTTTTTTATTTTTAACGTTTTATATATATATATATATATATATATATATATATTGACACAACATGTTGAGAAGCTATGCGCGTACGTACATAAAATAATAATAATAATTAGGTGACAATAGTCTTTATTATTCACCACAACTGACAAAATATTGGCCCAATATTGATGCAGTGTAGGTTGGAAACACCGGGGCACCGCCCCATTTCGAATAAAAAAAAAGATTATCATAATCTGTCCATATGCTGAGTAGTTATACGGGTACAAACATAACAAAAATACATATGGGTCGTATCTATAACTGCCTCCTTTTGAAGTCCGTTAAAAATTAAGCAGGGGCAATTCTTTGTGAAAAAGTAAATCGAAAATGTGCAGTAAATGCTTTCCATTCGGGGCTTCATTATGGTGATAGCCTACTTGCCTTTCGAGAATTACCTGACCACAAGTGTGGATGAATGAATTGAATCCTTATGTAAGTAAGTCGCAACTGTAAAATGAACCACTCAGAAGTGAGACTGATCAATTCTATAGAATAGACAGTCGGCAATATTCATAATCTTAGCATTAATCATATCCTCGAGTAATAGACTTGAGAATCAGTTCTCTCTTGTAGCTATGCTATCTCAGTCAGTATGCTTTCAACGAATGAGGCCTACTAAAATTGATTCTCCCGAAAACCAAGCCTCCAACAACACCCCCCACGCAGTTGAAAAATCTGAAATAGCCAAACAACAAATATAAGATTAAATACATTACCCATGAAACGGGAAGGACTATTAATCACAGTCCGTGCCAAATGAGAATTACCCTCCCGAAGACCAAAACCCAAGTATAATACAATATCATGAACGCGAGAGCGGAGTGGAAATCGTGGAAAGTCGCCGTCCACGAGCCTATCGCGTACAGCTCGATGTACTCGCGTGAAATATTCAAGCCCACGTTCGTTCTCGAATTCCGTGGGCCCCAAGGCACGTAGCTATCGGTATGTTGAGTTTGCAGTCCAACACGTAGCTACCGTTGCTCCCCGTGACGCGTTTCTGTCCGGCAGTTGTCGATACCGTTAGCATATTATGAAACCGCGTGCCTCGCGTCCCCGTAATTCGCCCGGTAATTAGCCCGGCCCGTTGAGTCGCGATGCGCGTCGGGCACGCGGGGAAAGGTCGGTGATTCCTTGCGTAATTAATCAGTTTGACGCGGCAAACGGATTACGCGACGGTATCAGGCTCCGCCGTAGCTTTGATCGCCGAGTGCTGACCGAACGTGGCCATGTTTCGTTGAGCCTGATATAATAGACGATTATCGAGAGGCTGTTTCTTTGTTCCGCGCGAGGCTTTGCGGGATCAGTGTCCTGATGTCTGTGATGCCTTGTTTAATTCAGCAAATGTCGATTACGTACGAATTGACGGTAATATAATGACTTATCGTTGCTGGGAAACTGTTGATTAGTGGGACTTGGAGTAGTGGACATTTGACGTTGAATTCTTCTTCGTTTTGTGAAATCATTTGGGGCCATTTTCAGATTTTGTTTGTAAATTGTGCTGTTTGGCTGAAGGCTTTGGCTTTAAGCGTCTGAGGTTTGTGATGAAGTAGTATCGAAGGTAAATAGGGTATAGGTGGAGTTTATTTGAAATGAAAGTTAGAAATGGTCAAATCATAAAATTCTTTCACTGTTTTTCTGTTGGAATACTGGTGGGAGAGTTGGTCGAAATAATTCTTTACATCATGAATTCTTCTGGGTCTTAATAAACATTTCACCAACCAAACTATATCTACTAATCGTTCAGTAACACTCTGATTAAACAAACACCCATCTACATACTTACCTTATCCCAATTCAGATCACACAAAGACCTCTATTTTTCTCTTCACATTTTCGAACACAATATCTTCTCAAATCCCTCGACCGCTTTTTTAATTCACCCTATACGAAACCGTCGAATTTCTTTCACGAAGACATCCTCTTCTTATTTATTGCCTCGCGAGACGTTCCGCAGCGTGACAAACCCCCCAGCCACTTTCTTCGAGCTTTTACTTTCAATAAACTAGCGCATGGCTAGGGAAAAGCCCCGCTGTCGCTTATCGTTGAACCCCATAACTCAACGAAAAGTCCGTCGCCGCTCGCCAGCCACCACCATAACACCGAGCGTGTTAATATTTCCCGCAGTTTACTCATAAATCCTTCGACTCCGAGGCTCAGCACGTATTCCTCGTCGCCTCAGCAGCCAGTATCGGAATACGATTCTGGTTTCATACACCAGTTACGTCTCCGTTCTGTCAGCATTGATCTTTCGGCCTGCAGAGTCGAGCTTCATGCTTGGATGCGCGACGAACTTAAGGACTACCCCTGCAGTCTTCGCGAAATGACAAATGGCCACTCGGTGTTACAAGTGTTTGGCGTAAAGACCGAAACACTGCACTGTATAATTAATTTAATTACTTTGACTACATTTACCTGCGTCAAATGTATCAAACCCTCTACACATGTGAAATCATACTTCCGCCCTCTTATCTTCATCAACAGGTGCGAACAGCATGGGTCAGCTGCATTTTGCGTGCAGACAGTTCATGCATTTCTACCCTGTTAAGTCACGTAGGCTGAATGTTAGGGCAAAAATAGACTTTTATTATTCACGTGGTGTGTCACAGGGAGAATTGTATTTACATGTATGTTTTACTTCGGTTAGTCCTTCTTCCCGTAGGGCTATCAATCGTGGAAATTCAGCAGAGTGACGTCACTCTTTTCGTTGCCAATGTAACATACCCCAAGATTCCACGTTTGGAATCACTTGTCCCGAAAAATGTAAAACCACCCTTGTAGCGTCAAACACGATGATTCTAACCAAATTCCAGCAGCTACTATAAAACGTGACAACCAGACTAGAATTGGAACAAAGTTTCGCCGACCACTATAGTTTAAGTGGCAGCATTTCCATTTACAACCCCTAAAGTTCAGTATCGAAGCTCTAGAAGTTACTAAGTAGCTGTACAAATTAGGGTAATTGTGGGAGAGTTGCCGCACGTTACGCAAAATTGTCACCGTGTCTAAATTTTGCAATGAAAATGTTTTCCAAGGATATATCTTATTAGTTCAACATCTTGTGATTCTACTAGCATTAAAGAAAATCAAAATTTTAATATTTGTCACCCTTAAAAAAATTGAAACTAAAAACATCCTTTGGTAGGAGAGACGCCGCACATGCGGGAGTGGTGCCGCATTTCGAAACACGTTTAATTTTCGATTTAAACTTGTTACTTCTAACTTTTTATATAAAAAAATAATAAAAAACAAAGTAAAATGAAACATTTTTACTTTATACAATTATAAAATTGGAAAATTAAATGGGTACAGTAGGAACAGATATTATATCTGCTTTTCGAAATTTTTTTATATTCAGTTGGCATCTTGAGATTAAAATAAAAAAAAATGTGAAAAAAGAGTACATAGTCCACAAATATATTTCGATTATAAGATTATTCATTTAAAAATAAATAATTTGCCTTGAGATACCACGTTAGCTATTTGAAAAAACTTTTTCGGTATTTTAAACATTAAAAACATCATTTAAATCGACTTAGTTTCCGAAACAGTACAGTATCAAAGTGCGGCATCTATCCCAAATAAAAGTGCGGCGTCTCTCCGAAATGCCTGGGAGAGGCGCCGCACTTTCGTATTTCCACATGCTAAGTCGAAAGTAACCCATTCTGCCAAGGAAATATTCTACATGGTCCCCTTAACGTATTACAAATGTTGTATCAAGAAAAACTATGAATTTTTAACTACTATATTAGTGAAAATAGACGCGACGTATAATTATTCAGGCAAAGTACGCTAGGCTTACCTCGAAAAACAGCAAAATCTTTAACAATAATACAGGAAACACGCTCTGGCTTGACAAACTAACTCAAATGAACAGCCTTAAACAAATAAAATCGGCAATGATGTGTTTTATTACCGATATCCTTGAAATACCGATAGTGCGGCGTCTCTCCGAGTGCGGCATCTCTCCCACAATTACCCTACTTTCCTCTTTTCTACATTCATTTTTCTACCGTTATTTCGCGTAGACATCCAGATTAAAATCTCATGCACCCCTTCGATGTCTAAGCGAAAAAAAGTATCACGAGTCATATAAAAATATCCATCTGCCATTGTGACCATCGTTCGAGTGCAGTGGCGCACGCAGGATTTAATCTTGGGAGGAGCCGAGTTGAAGCCATGAAAATATTTTTAATGCAAATTCAATAAAATTCACTATAGGTGGTTATAAAAATTTATTTAAAGAATAAAATCGAGTTTTCTTTTTTTTTTTACAAAGCTCTTAGATTACTTCAGTCGTGGTTACATTAATTTCCTTTTTCCCTTTTCTTTGTGGGGTGCCAGGGTGCCTCCCCTCCCCCTTCCTGGGTTCGTTAATTATCTTCCGATAGCTTATTAATACCATCGCTTGACGGATCGCGTTTAACGACTCGGGACTGGCGAGTGCGACATTCACGGGATTATCCAGCGCAGCAGTAGCAATGATCACGTGGCTCGTGATAAGTGAATCGTGCGGAATTAATTTAAACGAATGAACGTGCGGCGAGGTACGCTGCCTAATCTGGATCACAGACAAGCCGGCGTAGTAAACAGGGGTTGCACGCAAGCGCCATCGAGGAATATTCCCGTATCTCGACACCGCGTGACGGGGAATCGTCAGCGACGAGTAAGCGTGTCCCAGGGGTTGCGGTTTATATGAAAACTGCAGTCACGTCGGCCCTGCGAGCCGCTTTCGATGGGAATTTCGATGGGTTTCTATTTCCAATCGTGCGCCGTAAAACTCGCGGGCCTGCGGATAAAACGGAAGCGAATCGCGGCGATAAAGGCGACAGGAAACATCGGCGGTGCTTTGCGTCGAGGTTTTGTAAACAGAAGCTGCGCGTGCGGTGATCAGTGGTCGCTTGTGTAAAATATAAGGCTCGGTAGTTGGATTTCTGGGGTGGCGAGCGATGTAACTGGGGTGCATCGTATCGATTTTGGGCATCTTCAATTATTTTTCGTATGTAAGGGATGTAAGAGCTAGTTGAAGATTGAAAATTCCCTTTTTGCGAAGAAACTTGTCGAAGGAGGAAATTTTTTTTAAATAATTAGGATGAAGATGGAACATGAAGAGATAACTTTAGGGTAACTTTGCCAGTTACTTAACATGTCTTAAGGGGTTATGCCTACCTGTGAGGTAACATGAAAAAACATGTACAGTACTGCCTCGTTAGAATCCCGACGATCGGGGCTGGCGGCGGGACACTAACGCGATGCGGACACTATTTCCTTGGAGTAGTATATGCTCTAAGCCTATTCCGTGCGGCCGATGCCGCGAGTGAGAAAACCCAAGAGCAGAGCGAGAGGGAACGAAACAGTTGACACGAAGTTGCCGTCGTCTCTTTCGTTCTCTCACTCTCGACCGAAGGATTCCAATAAATTGTGGGGATAGTGAGCGAGATTATAACGCATGGTAAAAACGGGACTTTCTGGAATTTTTGGGGAAAAAACTTGAAGGCCTTCTTAATCAAACCTTTATGTATTCGAAAGTATTTAAAAAAAATCCCGAAAATACTTGTGTTTTCAGACCCTACAGGTACGCATAATGAAGAAAAAGAAGAAAAAAAATAGAAATTTATGCATTTGCACACTTGTAGTACAATTACGAACGATGCGATATTATAATAGGATATACAAAGTAAATTTAAAAATGTTAATTTTTATATATACCTATAGCAAATATTCCAAAAATATGCCAATGCTCCCGCAGTTCGAAGTACTACTATAGCTAAAATACCTATTTTGTTACAGTTCCTAAACTAAATAGTATTCCAAACATATTCACACATTTCCTACCTTCTGTTTCTTTTCACTTCACTGATATCTTTACCGAGTGGAAGTTAACAGGTGCCATCCGAATAGACAGTAAGCAAACAAACAACACCGCCGCGAGTTCCATCACGGTCGCGGAATTAACTAGCGGCAGACGCGCCGTAACGCTGCTATCGAAGCTCGGCAAGCTATCAAAACTCGGATGGCACTGAACGTGAATGTTTAATAAGCGTATAGAATACGCGACTCCCTTGCCTGGTGAGGATTCGCCCACGGATTTTCCAGTCGATACCGCGGTCGAAGTTGAACGGGCGGCTGCCGAAATTGCGCCGAGCAGAGCCCCGAAATTCCGCGGCCGCGTGGCTCGCGATACAGGGTTGATTGAAAATAAGCTCGCTCCCACAGAAAATGGTAGGAATTTTCGGCAGTTTTCTCGCCCATCCGTTTCGGCGGTTTCGCGCGTTAATTACAGCTTGTCAACGCGGAATCCCACCGGAGCACCGCGACTTGTCGTATTTAATTAGAGTCTACCGCACAGATCAAAGAACGCTCGTTCTCGACGCTTTTACCATCCCCCCGTTATGTGGCGAGTGTACAGAGTGCTCGTAAATTACAGGTGCAAAGTTTGCGGGCCGACAGATTCCTGCGAGGGCAGCTGAAAAATGTCGGTAGGCATACAGGTAGCTCGCATGTTTGCCTACGGAGCTCTATTTCATTCACGCGTCCAGATTATATCGACAGCTTTTCTTCTTGTTCTGTCATTTCAGAGGCTAAACGGCAGTTGGTTGTACAAACTGAAGGTGACGCGGTAGAAGCATAGGTATATTTACATAAAGCAACCCGCGAGTGACTGTGCATGCTAGTTTATAGTTGGATGGGTGGTGAAAGCGTGGTAGAGTAGGGGAAGCATGGAAAAATTGTATGATGCTTGTAGATATTAAAAAGAAATTTATCGGAAAATGTTATACGTGCCAATGACAACACTATAGTATAGAATTTGATATTTGGCACTTACAGTTGTGGCACGGAAGTTTCAGACGCTGTCTGTAGAGAGAGAGAGAGAGAGAGAGAGAGAGAGAGAGAGAGAGAGAGAGAGAGAGAGACGTGTGTGAGGTGTGCCTAATTGGATCGATAAATAAGTAGCTTCTGTACTTACGCGATAGCGAACAGACATAATGGTAAAATGAAGTTTAAAATAGTTCATAGAGTACCTGCTAACAATAAGAGTTTAAATTACTACAATTCAGTGTTTTCTACAGAGACTCCTCAATTGTATTGTATTGTATTGTAACGGTACTCCTTAAAAAAAATTGCGAAACGGTACCTGTGTGTGAACACAAACGTATATACCACAAATGTTACTCATTGCCAGTCAGTTACAAGAACAACCATCTCCAATTACATACCCGTCGCGCGCTCGTCGCCAAACCGCCCACCCCAGAAGCAGGGTATTAAAAATCATAACTCCGAAGGCAAATTTTCTCGCAGTAAAGCAAAGGAACACGCGAAGCTTTGCAAATATCCTTGCAAAAAGTGTCTCCCTCGCGGCTGCCTGGTTGCCGGAGCCGCGGGTGTTTCCTCTCCAAACCAGCCACCGCGTTAAACGCTCGACTCCGCGCGACCAAGTCCCAAAGAAATCCGCAAGAAAAACAGAACGTCGACGTCGCGTGAAATCCGTGGAGAGCACCCGTCGCGGATAAATCATCTATTTGCGTGGCAAAAATAAGGCTTGCCGAACGCCGGGACGGCGAATGGCGGAAGGAAGGACGCTGGTCGTGTTGCAGTTACGTTCCCGTTCCCGTTCCCGTTCCCGTTCCCAGTTACGGCCTCTTTGCTTCCCTTAGCACAAACTCGCCGAGGAACTGGCGGCAAGCGAGTTTACCTCCATTTACGCGGCCGCTAAAAGCAAGTGGGAGAGGGCCATCGGTCGGCGCATCCATCGTCGACGGGGGGAACGCGCATAGACGGGGCTGCATTCAAATGCCAGCCCCTTTATACGGCGAAGACCCGCTTTTCGAGTTCGACGAATTCCCCGAGCATCGCTCCCCATTCGAACCGCGTCACCCTGGATATGTTAATCTCGACGATGTTGGCGTGTGAAATTTTCAGGCGGGATGATCTGGGCTTAGTGCTGCCAAGTGTACGTTTGTTCGAGTTAAGGTGTCTTTCCACTGCAACGCCCTAAAAACTTACCGTTGTTTCAAACTTTTTTTAGTCACAAAACTGTTGTTTATAAATTGAAGATTTTTTTCTGCTTATTAATACGTGTTTTGAGAATATAATTTTTTTCTCATATTTTGTGGAAATATTCCACCCCTTAATTCTTTGGCCTGGGAACGGAGAATTGGGGTGGCTTAGATGCATCTGTCACAATCATCTGATTATAAAAAGAAGAAAATCTAGGTAGGTTAATGTTAGATAGTTTGCGCTGGGGCTGAACGTAATATTTTAGTTTTAGTCTTTTATAATAGTTTTTCAGTCGATATGAAGAAAATTTATCCAAGTAAAAAAGTTACTTTTACTTTCAACACTATAAATTATTCAATTTTTCATTTTTTTCTTTAAATTAGGACTACAGTTAGTGTATTCTGTTTAGATAGAAATGAATTGGATAAATATTTTGGTGTTGTTTTTAAATGAATGCAAATAAGATTTTGAAGTAATATGTGAAGTTTAAAATTTTGGGTGCGCTACTTTTCGGCGAGTGGTATGTTCCTTATGTGCCATGTTCCTTTTAGCGTTAGTAAATTTTGATTGGCCGAAATCACGAGGGAGCGAGATTTTTGGTCACATCTAGGTGGAAGTGGTTCCCATCATAAATGTTGGTAGAGCAAATATACTGGTTCTACGTTGATATTTGAAATTTTAATTCCGACAAATTTCAGCGAGTGAGCTTCCATTTCACCGGGACCTGCAAAATCCACTCGGTCAGAATTTTGAAGCAGCTGCAATTTTTAGATTACTCGACTGGAACCAATTAATGTCGCACACATTGGTGCGATCCGTACATCAACTTTTGCTCCTGTACAGTGATGTTTGAATTCCCCAAAATAGACTATTCCACAGCTTGAGCAGTCTTTAAAATTTAAATCCTCCGATCTGATCGTCGTATTAAAATACCGGAATATTATCGGGCCGCGATTAATGCGAATAACTTATAATTTCGACTAATTAATATTTCGAATACCAATACAATCCATTGTAATCCTTATCTATGTTTCTTCAGGCAAATGACAAGGAGGAATTAATAATGCAGGCAGTAATTCATTTCAACAAATTTAAAATTCTAATTCCAATGAATTCCCCACTGCCATTGAATGAGCCATTTAATTAACAGTAATTTTGGCGATTTTTTATCCCCTCCCTTACCAAGTGTAAGGGTGTGTAAGATTATATTTTCCAACCCCCTCCCCCTTTCTTAGGTAATATTTTTTACATTGCATTTTTTAAGTTAATAAAATTCTTTTAAAAGTATATAATTCATATACATATAATTCATTTAATTCAGTTTCGTGTGTGCGATAGAACATCGCCTTTTAGACTACAAATTTTTAAAATTAGGTTAAAAAATATTATGTAAGACGCTACCCGACTCTCTTTCTCTCCCACCCTTATAAAAAATTCGCGACAAAAAAAGCCTTACGTAATTTAAGGATGATCCCTTAACTCGTGTCTTTTTTAAACGCACCCTCTCGAAATTTTAAAATCCTCAAATCTTTTGACCGCCCCATCCTCCATGCCCCTTCAACTTTGCAACAACACAGCATAATTTCAGCTACACGATATCCCAAATTTTCTTACACTGCATGACAAGACGCTATTCAAAATTAAATCCCCCCAATCGCCCCCGCTACCAAAATCAATCCCACCCCCTAACGAAACAAGCAGATTCACACACAGATTCTCCATGTACAAGCTGCAACAGTAGAAGAGAGAACGAAATCGCACTACCAATCGGGTTATCGTGAACACGCGTCGCGTCGTCGAGCAGGTAATTACCGAGGGGTGGGCGTCGGAGGGAGAGAAGTTCCTTTTCTTCCCAAAGATCGGTAAATAAGCGACTTTACACGATAATGCAGCTGCGCATAAGGGTGGAAAGGGCGACGAGGACAGCGCGGTTGCAGCTGGGGGACCAGGGAGCGAGCGACGCGATCGACGGAGAATGGGAGCGGTTCCGTAATTAAGTACTGGAGGTTATATAATGAAGTTCGCCTTCCTCGAACGACGATCGATTTCATTAATTATGCGAAATACCGGGGGTTGCTCTGGTTACAGGTCGCACTGAAAGCCCCTCTCGCGGAAGTGCTCCTGGTAAGGAGACGGCGGAGTGAGGAAGGGTGGGGGAAGGAAAAAAGAAGAGGGGAGCGGAGGGAGAAGCGAATGGAACGGGCGATGTGGGGTGGAAAGAAACTCGGCGATTCGGCGGGAATGAAAAGGACTGGCAAACCCCTAATTAACTTATTCGATCGGGCCGCGTTAATTAATGCATGTCGGCCGTACAAGCGATGCAATTCAATTACTCGAGATCAACCGACGCTTGCGATTGTGTCCCTAGCTTCCTGGGGACACCGGATATCGCGCGGAGAAAGAATTATATTTCAATTTTAGGGATGGTGATTCCGCCGTGGTGGGCATTTCGAGACATTGGGAGGGGTTGATGGTGGTTACTGTTGGGGTAGCCGGTAGAGGGACATTTTGCGAGCCAAGGGAGTTGCCATTTGTATTCACATTTAGAAATGTATCGTTCTTGTTCCGGGGCAATTTTTGAAAGTGTGGCCAGACTGTTAGGAACAGTGGCTTGTGGATGGATGACTCGTGAGATAGTCGTGAGGAACAGATTGGTGAATTAAGAGGGTTGTTTTGTTAGGTAGCTACTATAGTGATGGGGTGGAAGTAGTCGGAAACTTGGAAATCATGTTAGTTTTAATGAGGCCAAGCGGACTTTTCTGTTGAAAAAAATGTATTCGGGTAAGGCTATCCTTCTTGATTAAAATGGAGGAACAAATTTGAAACCAGCAAAATGATGACTTAAGCCCCTCCGAATTTCATGTGGACCCCTCATCATATTTCAATTTCATCGAAATCGCTGATATGGAGCGCACACAGTGATCGATTTGGCGAAGGATGGTTCAGATATAATCTTTAGAGATTCACGTAACAAATTGAAAAAAATAAAAAATTTAATAATATTTAGTTTTACAATTTGCAAGTTAACAGTAGCACAAAGAGTGTATAAAAATAAACAGAGATCCTAGATAACATTAATTGTTTTGCACATCGAGTTGCTTTCTATAAACAGTTATTAGTATTTAACAAACTGTTTTACGTTAATCCAATTTTTGTATTATCTTCGACGGTGTTCCTATTGCCTAACTTTACACGTGCAATCGATAATGCTTAATTAAGATTTAAATCGTTCATCTAGAGGCACAATATGAATACATGGCCTAAAGCAGTAATTACAGTACAGTAATTATGATGTATCAATGGCAATATTTATGAGCACGTTATTGTTCAGCTGTATGAGATTTTACAACAATGGAATGCAATTATCAGGTAGTTATCGCGAACGTTACTATCTCAGCAATATCAAACGCGCCCAGATCAAAGTAATATACAATAATAATTTTTTCCTGTCATTAATATGAAATTTAGAATTTACCATCAAATTCTGGTAAACTGCTCAAATATCTCTATCTGATCCAATCACTTGCTTCCTCATTGCACATCTACGTACTCTACCACCTTAATTAACTAATAAAAGTAACCACAGCAACAGTGGCGCACCCCAAAGAAAAATGAAAAAGGTGATTAGTGTAACCACGACTGAAATAATTCAAGAACTTTGTAAAAAGAAAAGAAAAGAAAATTCTTATTCTTTAAATAAATTTTTATAATCACCTAATGAATTCTATTGACTTTGCATTGAAAATATTTTTATCCGTTCAACGTAGCTGCTGCCAAAATTAAATCCTGAGTGCGCCACTGCACAATAAATTAAAATAACCAGTAAAGTATATCAATCAGTAAACAATCCCGTGACGAAATTCTTCAACAAGCCTCTTTACATATGTCGATACTCGAAAACGCTCCACCACCTCGCGCAAATTAAATAATTATCAGAGAATAATTAAGTCAGAGAAAGCGAACGATTAAAACAGTTTCGTTGATACGAATGTCACGATGATAAAACACACTCGCCATAAATGTCATTCATTGCCTATCCTCATTGTGGATATTTAATACAGGGGAATTATTTACGCGCTTTAATGATTCGTTACGAGACCGTAAGGGCGACGCCAACGCTGCGCCTGTGGCTGTGTTTAATGGTGTTGATTTACAACGAGAAAGAGTGGGATCGTTAAGTCGGGGTTATTAAGTAAGGCAATATCTGCGGTGAAATATTAATGATATCGACGGTCTTTCACGCCTGGCTAAGGGGTGTCAGTAGATAGGGGATGAAGAATAACGACGCCACCCTCGGTAATTGTATCGCGTGACACGGAGAGAAATGACAGTCGTGACGGATTCGAAAGCAATTTCAGTCTGAAGGCAAGTCAACTTTCTTTTTAGAGCATTAAAACCTGATATAAGTACATTCACCTTCTTATGTTTGCTAATTAACGATTTAAGGGGGCGAATGTCTCTTTAAAGGTCTCTAACCGAAATAACCTTTCTGTATTAATTGACATTTCCAAATTTGAACACTTCATAAAGAGTCGTTCAATTTTTCTGATTCATTCAGAAATTGTATCTTTTTTACTTGCAATATGCTTCTAACCACGCGATGACAATTAATCCTTCGTGGCCACACCTTCTTATAATCAGAAATTGGTCACAGGGGGTTCACTACACCTCAGCGTCATTTTTAAGTTACAATTTTTGTAATTTTGAATCTTTTAACTTTTGAAATGTAATGTTTGATATAATGAAATTTGTAGTCGAAAAAATAGTTGTGGAAAAACAACTGCTTGAAATTCTTCAATTTTATTATTAAGGTCTAAAAATTTACAGAAATATTGGCGAAAGAAATGAACACGAAGTAGTATCTTTCACGGAAACTTTCAAGAATCACTTGTGTTGGAATAGTAACTTAAGTGGTACTCTTCATTTATCAAATTTTAAGGTGTCTTAATTAACATGAATTCAAACGCACTATACCTATTCTAAATTCGTAAAAAGAATTATGAACTGAAATAAAGTGCGCAAGCAGGAGTTTAGGTATGATACCTCCCCCCTTGACTACGGAAGCCTGAAAAAAAAACGAATTACTACTATTCTTTTTAAGCATTCCCACCATAGAAGCCATCTATTTTCACGGCGGAGCGATCGTTTCGGGAATACAAGCAAAGATAGAAACGGTTTTCGACGGAAGTTGCAGGAATGTCGGAGGTCTCGATGGCAATTCCGTAAACGGATATCCCTATAAGCTCTCAGCGTTCCACTGCGAACTTTTGTTTCCCCCATTTTTCACGGCGCGATCGTTGAACGCTGGGACCATGTGACCGGTATGCAGCAATGCTACCGCATAAGAGGATTAGTCCCCGGTGTACCGTTCATGTATTTGTCTGCGAGCAAAATGGCGGGGCATCGTCGATCGAATAACGCATACTCGATAACCGGGTGAGATCACGAGCTCGCGACAAACTCGAAGCCAAAACGACTACTCCTGTCCGATCGTGAATAACTATTCATGTGATTGAACAAGAGGTGAGGGTCGCCGAGGGTAGCTACCCTTACCTCTTTAGGTGAACTGGAATGTAGAATGTCAGTGTGGAACTAACCCTGAATTTTATTCGATGATGCTGGAATTTGGAAAATTATGAAGTGCTCAAATACTGTCAGCACCATCGTCTATCTTTCTTAAGGGTACAAAGCAGGTAGTCGTTTTTGTTGAAAACGAAGCATTTCTTTGTCAATTAATTGCAAAGAAATAAATTGAAACTGAGACTCATTTTTTGACATTATTGAATTTATTTCTTTGTAAGTACCTAATTGAAAACGAAATGCTTTATTTTCGACAAAAACCACTGCCTGATACCCTCGGTTGACCAGTCCACCAATCCGTGATCGATGATCAATTATCCGCATCAGTACGTAATCAGATTCAGACAAAGCTACACAATTGGAATACTACTATTTAACCCAGAGACCCAGAGTCTCTAACTGGCCTGTACCGTAGAAGTTAAAATTAAGTACACATTTATTATCCTACTAGCACCATGACCAAGCCTTTACGATCGATCGCTCCCACAGGGAAAGTTTTCTACCCAACTAACTCCAAGCTTCGTTTCTCCTCAAACTAAGCGTCCTAGAACTCTGAAACAGTACTTTCGATGCTTCCCAAGGAGCATCGCCGTGAAAGCACGTCACTCACATCAACATTTGTCATAAAAACGCCCAACTCTGCTAAGCAGATATCGCAGGCCACATTCTTCAGCCCGACACCGATTTCAAGCGACGAAGCAAGCCTCTAACCGCAACTACCCCTCTGTTCCAGAACCCAGTGGCAACGGCCTTCGAGATCTTCTGGATGCTCTTCGAGCCGATCCTGTTCGCCGTGACGGGTACCCAGATCAGGATCGACGAGCTGGACGGTAGAACCGTGTACCTGGGCCTGGCTTGCCTGATATCCGGCATCGTGATCCGTATCATCGCAACGGTTCTCGTTGGGATCGGCTCCAAGCTGAACCTCAAAGAGAAGGTGTTCATCGCACTCTCCTGGATGGCGAAGGCGACCGTCCAAGCTGCCCTAGGCCCGACCACTCTGGACAAGGTCGACCCGACCGACCCCGTGCAGGTTTCCTACGCCGAAACGGTGGTGACCATGTGCGTCCTTTCGATTCTCCTCACCGCACCAGCCGGGGCCATTCTCATCTCTCTCTCAGGACCCAAGCTCCTGACGAAGACCACGGCGCCAGTGGCGCCACCCGAGGGCTGGAAGGCACGCAGACCCTCCATCCGAGACATCTCCATCATCAACGAGGACCCAGACCTCGAGGAGACCGCCAACGAGAGGAAACCTTGAAGCGCCGCCGCGCTCCCGTCGACGTCACCGTTTTTCCCTATTCCCTCTCGAGGTCCATCGTGTCTCGTTTGCATCTCGTTCTCTTATTCCCGAATATTCTGCCGTCGAGCTCCAGGCTTTGTTAACCTCGGCGCTGATCGCACTGGATACTGGCACGAATTTTTGTGAATGTACCCACCCGTCGAACTGGGAGCCTCGTTAGAACTTTTAACGGCCAATGTTCCTATTTGTGATCGAGGGCTCTGCGTGGGACGTGTCTCCGGTGTCTTTGATAGCGTGGATAATGTTGGGGAATGGAAATGGTACTTCTAGGTCATTGATTTATAGCTTCTTTCTAAGCGGAGCTAATTGGCCAGAGTTGTTAGCGGACGAATAGAAAGGGGTGGGTTTGTCAGTGATCTGGAGGGTGGGATGGTAGCGAAGGGTGGGAAAATTATTTGGATGCCACTGTTCCTTTGAATTTGAGTTGTATTCATTATGGCAGAATGGGGTTTATATGTGGTGCCTTGAATAATGATCGAAGAACTTGTTTATATCGATTGGATGGGATTCTTGCCTCGATCAGAGAATCTGGGACACGCTTTAGAGGGTTTATTTGTAATTTGTTACTTGGTAAGTTCAGTAACTGTGGGATGGATGAATGAAAAGAGGAAGAAGATTGTATTGTTTTCGTTTTTTAGAAAACCATGGTCAAGTAGGATTTTAATATTCGAGGTCTATGTTTATTTGTATCGAACAGAGTGCCTATTTTTTATCGTTTAACGTAGCTGTGAAAGCAAATACAATTGAATCTAATAATGGAACGAAGTAAGTCAAGTGGAAGTAATTTTAATGAGTAAAGAAAATAAAAAGACTGTCACGATTTGATACAAAACTTTTCGCTAATTGAAAATGAATCGCCCGCAACTGAGAATTTATTCTAAAGTATAGAAATCCTTGCAGTCGAGTTTAAAACAGAAATTAATTTTCAAACATCTCTTGCTTGAGAATCTTTTCAACGTCCACGTTTAAAAATTATTCCGAAGTTCTTCGTTATAATCTTCAAACGGGATGGACGAGCGAGTGTGAATATATGTACATATTCTCTATAATTAACCTCGAACTACAGAGAGTAATGCAGTTGAGCCGAGGAACTGATTAATCGATTGGTCGAAACTTCAAATGAGAAACATTTAAGCGTAAATTAATCAATTAATCGATTGGCCCGAGAGCAGTGTTGGATTAATTTGCCGTATGGAGAGGATGACTGTGCGAGAGCAGAGTTTTACTGTTAGAGACTACATTTTACTGTATAAGTATTAAAGATAATAATAAGTTACTAATTGCTGTTTTCTTTCCAATTTTTCAGTGGCCACTGTAGCATCGCTCCAATCCTCTCAGAAACATTTATGTTTATGTATCGTTCCTCGAATTACCATGAAACGACTCCTTCTGCGTTGACGTTCCATTACATTAGAGAATAATTCATTTAAAATCGACGAGCATAAAATTTCCAGCAGAAAATTTATTTCATCGAAAGGTGAAAGGATAAAAGAGTATCGAGGGCTGGCGTGAGGTGACTCGAAGAAATAAATCCCCTCTCCCCCGGAGGGATGAAAAATAACAACATAGCGGCGCACCGAAGGCGGCGAAAATGAAGCCACGGAGAAGCAGGAAAATTAGTGAGGGAGAAAGACTTTTGGAAACTGCGAATCTTCGAACCGGTAACTAGTGCGGAACCCTTTGGATATATGGCGGAGAACGAAGGTAATAAAATAACAGCAGAAATAATATCGATCTTCGGTGCCGAATCGAACGCGAGATATAATAACGTCTATATAAAACAGGAATTGCATAAACGTAAATTAACTAATTGCTCCTCGCTACTTCCGGCTAACTGTTTCAATACAGCAGAGAATTACCAAAATATACCTACTTGCTTCGAAATTAATTCAACCGCGTCGCAGATCAACGTTTAACCCATTAATTGCCAATTCGTATAATTATGTATGCGGCGTACGATTGCATATTTACAGAAATACACGAGAGGCCGCAAACAATAGGGAAAGTTTGATTAAAATTAATCCAATCAATTCGCAAGCGACGCAAGTTTTTATTATTAAATTACGTACGCGTACAAGCATAAAAACATTATTTTAAAAAAAAACCAAGCTATCCTCGAAATTACTTTTTCGTTTCCCTCAGCCCCCTTTCCAAGAAATAAAATCTCCAATCGAGAGGGAACATCGATAGCCTGCCTGTTACGTTAACCATTGGGGGGTAAATCGGATCGATCATTCCTTGGCGTGTAATTAGCGAGACTTGACTTCTAACTTCTCCTCTGTCGCGAGTCCCTCTTTGCCCTCCACACTTGGTCGTGAAACGTCAGCCGTCGACACACGTGAAATCGAGTGAACCCTGACGACAAAACGGTGTCTCCCCGTGTCGATTACAAAGGCCGCCCCCTGTTCGTAATAAGCTTACGGACCCGAGCAACGGTATCGTCAGCTTACACGCGCGAACGGAAGCCTGCGAGCGCTTGATTTTGTCATCGCGATATCCAAAGGGAACGCGGGGGAAGTTTCGTCGACTTCGGGAAAGGAGCACCCCTCTTGAAAGGGAAATTCGATGAATCTGGTTCTCATCGAAAGGAGAGAAAGATGCTTGCAGGGAGGAGAAGTAAGGGTTGCAAGTAAGTAGATAACATATTTGTTGTTTGGAGATAATTGGAAGGCTAGAAGTTAGAATTTGATGTTAGGTGAATGGCGATGGGGGTTTTAATGTTTCTTTGAAATCTATGGGTCCTTTTATGGGTTTAGACCACCTTGGCCATGTCACGAAATATTCTATGGGGATTTATTTCTAAGTGACAAAAACCCTTGTTTCGATTAAATTTTGTTACTAACATAGAGACGTCTTTGAATAATATATATAATTTTTTTTCAAGTTTTCTTTAAACAAATATGGCGATTGCTAGAGTGAGAGAGAGAAAGTGGGTTTTAAAAAAAAGGTTAATATGTTAAGCATGTATGTTGACAAAAGAAGCGAGGAATCTTTTATTAGAATCCTCCGTGTATCTAATTAATGGGGACTTTCGTGGACAAAGATTATATTGTACCTATATAAATGAAAGTTTGTCATTCCTATGTTACAATATTTAAATATGGTACTTTGGGGAATCGGCATCTGCAATATAAAAGGCAAATATAGTTTAAAGGGCTAGCAATTTACACTGATTCGATAAAACTACTTGAAATATAGCACCATTAGTGCTTGTCAATAGTCAGGAATCACAAAAAATTCCCGTCGCATATAAATTTCGAATAGCTTTCCTCCCCCCTCGGACGAAATAGTTGCCAAGCGACTTCAAAGGAAGTTGTCTTACGGCGCGCTTCCCACATCTGTTTCCCATCGTGCCAACGGCTGTGCCACGCAAAAAAGCCCCGGGTCCCGTCAGAACTTGCGAAGTTGCGCTGCGTGGAGCACGGTGAGTGCTTCGGCGAGTAAGATCATCGAGGAACTTGTGTGCTGTTGGCGCAGGGGTGGTTCGGAGTCTACCTAAAGCTGCAGGTCCCCAACTAGGGCGATAATCAATAAAGGTGGATGTTGGTTACCGCTAGAAGACAAACAGACTTCCTTTGGCAGACATCATTTCACTCGCCCAAACAGTCACTGCCTGTATTCCACCCTTTCAGCACTCGAGTCGAGATCAGTGGGGAAGGTTAGGTCTGGTTGTTTAATTCCCCGTGTACCCCTACTGCTCTTCATCGCCATTAATTTGTTGTTGAAAGGGAGATAGACGTTTGCATGTACATTGTGACGGAAATCTAATGAACAACGTTTGAAGTTTCTGCTCTAAGGAATATATCGCGTTTTTGCCACTCTCAAGTTATTCTCACTTGCTTCCATTTCTGGATCGAATAAAAGTTACTTTAACTTGCAATTATTCGAGGTCCAATAAAGCTGAAGTTGAAGTTGAACTGGAAAATTATATTGGACGCTCCGATGTAATCTTCCCTGTTGCACGGCATATGGAGCTGAAGTGAAAGTATAATTGTTTGATAGTCAATAATCAACATTTAAATGGCCAAAGACTTATCAGCTGCGAAATGCGAATTAACCACCACGGGGAGTCTTAGCCCCTTACACTTTCGTCTCGACAGAACTGCCAATATTTGCCAGAACGGTGATTTATTATTAATAATGCAATAAATTGCCAGTAATGTATATTAATTCGCGGGAGCGCCGACGCCGATAATCCCGAGTGCCAATATTTATTTTCACCTCAGAGCAATTAAACCACCCACAGTGACATATGTTGTGCACACACGTTTCCATTTCTAACTTGAAGCATCTCTCTCGCGAACGGTCCATCTCGATTACGTCAATGAAGATATAGTAGCTCTTCAGGTAATATTTCATCGACTTGGGCGTCACTTGAAAATAATAACAGTTAAGTTGAGGAAACAGTTCTGGAAACTGTACACTTTGAAATCCAATGCACTTCAAATGTTATAAACGAGATTAATAATATAAAAATATTCCTATAAATGATAGCAATTAGGGTGATCTTACTAATTAAAGTCTACTAATTAAATCAGGTACTCTTCTACACCTTCTTTTATTTTATTTTATTTTATTTTATTTTATTTTATTTTATTTTCATTTTCAATTCAGGTAACTTATTTTTTCAGAAACATTAACGTGGAAATGTTTAATAACTAAAGTGCAAGCAAGTGGGAAAGAGAAGCTTCGCACGTTGCATCAATTTTGTACCAGAGTGAAGCAAAAATACATAAATCGTTGCAGCAGATCCACGGATGAGTACCTTTCACGATAGACCTGTACTTTAGATCAGCATTTCCTAACGCCCCCCCCCCCCCCCTGCGGCGGGACTCTTAAAATAAGTTTTCATATCCCAAGAAGCCCTTTAGTTATGAAAACACGCGTAGGCCCGGAAAATTCTATAGCTGCGCCGAAACTGTGGCAGTGAATTTTCAAAATGCATGGAGATTGCCACGGTATCGAACGTTAAAACGAAACTCGATACCATACTCCAAGATATTTGAATTTTCGTGAGGATTCCCTTGCAAATTTTCGTTCAGCTTTCTCTTTCAAACACAATTCTCATAGAGGTCACTGCAACACTAGAAAATCCTATGTTAAAGTCAACATTTTTCAACTATAATTTACAGTTCATTTATACATTTCTATTTACCCCACATTTTTATCAATTGGTATCCCTATTAAAGCGATTATAGGTCGTGGAAAACTTAGAAAATTTGTCGTCAGCGAATGTTTCAAAGCTTAGGTTACTTAGTCCGAAGCCTGTAAATTATTGTGCACATATTTTCGCGAACTCTGCAAGTTTCCCAAAGAACGTTGCATTGTATTCCAACGGAGCATGGAATTATCGCAAAATCTCGCGATTCTCAGTGCTTCCGCTCGTTCCCCGTCCCGTTTACAAAACGTCGACTGTCGTCGTTCGCGATTATTTTCCTTCCAAGTGCAAATAATCGACGCACCGCTTCCCCGGATGCCGAGGGACGGATATAAAGCTTTCGAAAAACCGTTTATCGTGCTTCCACGTGATTTAAAGCTGGCTTTAAAAACTACGACCGTTTTTCTCAGCCGACACGCCTTCTTTTTTCTCGAGGTTTAGAAGAATAGGTACGTGGCATCTTGAACTTGTGGCGCAGGTTTTTAACCTTTCCCCTTCGGTATATAAAATATTAAATTGCAAATGATATTAGCACGATGTACCTATATACTTCAAAATATCTATTTACTATTAGTCTGGAATACATTAATGATTTTTCGTGGTACCCTGGAGGAAGTGATTTTCAAAAAGATACTCAAAGAGAACACAGTGGATTTGAATACAAACCTATTCAGTTACTAATCGAGTAATGACTAATTTTCAATCGTGAATCACGTTGAATTTAGGAATTTTTTTCGTGTAATATAAGAGTAGCTCAATAAATTCTAAAACGATTAAAACGACGTAGAATTTTTTTGAGCATTAAAATAATCTATTTTATACTTCGGATTTGGAAGCTACTCGGTTAGAATGCTGAGAATGTGAAAATGATTGATTTATGGTATGGGACGTACGAGTCCCACCCGGACTTACGGGTAATTTTTTGAACATTGATCGGAAATATAGAAAACAACATAAATATGTACTTAAATGATTTTTTTTATGCGGGGAATCATGTTTGAGCAGTAAGTAGTAATGAAAAATAATGTTACAATTTTTAATATCTATTCTGTTTTTTATGATAATCGTAAAAACAACTATTGCTTTTGTTACAGACATCTTGTTGATGTAGTAACGATAAATAACATAAACACTAATAAAAATATGTAATTATACACGATTTAATAAATAATATAGAATAGTATGAATATTTAAAGAAATAAGAATGACATATAAGTACTTAACAATTTTCATAAATATTTACTCCTAAGTCCCGGTGGGACATACACGTCTCATAACTTTAACCCGAAAGCCCCTATATATAACGTAAATAGAGTGCAGTGTCCATACAATATTTTGTCAAGTAGGACTCACTTTTACTATATATATGCTTATTTTACTATAAAAAGTTCTTTTACTTACTTATATTTATAATAATTGTCGACAAATTGCAACAGGCACTGATCACGATCAATAGCGTCAACTAGATTCATTTGTTTATGACAGAAAAAAAGTTTAATTTCGGGTTCTGATGGTACAAACAGTTTCTTCCCTGCCTACTAAAAGTTACTATATACCTATCAAACCTCGATCTTATTGTTGGAACGTAAATAAAAATGTGTTAGTCTGAATGGGACTCTGGAGTCCCACTAGTCCCTAGAGGGTTAAGATGTTACACGATTCTGTTTCGCGCAGTTTGACTAAGCATTGACATACTCCACTGATATTTCAAGCAGACCTCTCATCACGTAAAACAGGCCTGCACAGCGAGCCTTTTTCTGCGCCTAGCGGCAAGCAACCAACTGCAGTAGTGTAGGTGCTCGACGAGCCCGCACCTACACTACTGCATTTCGCCTCACCGATTCTACCCTTAGTAACGGCGTACAGCTGGTTGCTTGCCGCTAGGCGCTGAAAAAGGCTCGCTGGGCAGGCCTGACGTAAAAGAACACGAAAGGCAGCCTTTCCCAACTTCCTCCGCTCCTGCCACCATTTTCGAGCCTGTCCTCTACCAAAAATTTCCTTCCCCTTATTCACCACATCACCCATTCTCACCTATTTAGAGCGGGAATTCGCAAAACGCTCAGCTAGAGAAGCCATAAGCGTGTCTTTCACAATTTCCTGACGAGGGAAGGAAGTAAAGGAAACGGACAATAATACTCCCCCACTCGTTGCATCATCGTGAAACATTTATTACATCGTCGCAAGTGTACAAAGTGCAAGGTACAAAAAAAGGGCAGCGAGGCCGCGGTAACGCTACAAAAGAGGGAGAAATAATACACTAAAAATGTACAAAAGATGATCGCTCGCCTGTCACAGTGGCATTTATTCGCGATGAAGCGTGAACAGCTGGAGAAACTGTTAAGGGGTCGCACTAACAGCGAAGCTGGACGTCAGCGTGCTGTTGCTGCCGCTCTTCTTCACTTTGAACGGATCCTGAGGCGTCGAGGTGCCCTGGCTGGAGCACTTTTTTTTCTCGTTGAAGCCCAGTCGCATCCTCAGTGCTTGGTAAACGCGGGGCTTCATCGCGAACAGTATGAATATCAGCAGACCCTGAAGGCAGTTGAACACGTCGCTGCCGTAGAACACTATGTGCTTCCACGCCACGTCTGTGTACTCGTTCATGAACGAGGATACTATCTCAGCGATCCAAGTAATCCCCATGACCACGAATAATTTTACGTTCATCACCAACCTGGATTTACGAAATTAAGCGTCAATGGCCATTAACGAAAAATATTCAGATAAATCGAAGAGTTCTTGTAGAAAACACTGTAAGTGTCAAAATTATAAAACAAAAATTTTATCGGAGAATTTTCTACGTGCCAATGGTAATACAGTATAGTATAGTAATATAGTATAGAATTTGATTTTTGGCACCTACGGTGTTTTCTACAAGGAGTCTCCATTATCTAGCAACGGAACGATCAATGTCGATCTATGAAGAATGAAGAATGAAGAATGAAGAATGAAGAATGAAGAATGAAGAATGAAGAATGAAGAATGAAGAATGAAGAATGAAGAATGAAGAATGAAGAATGAAGAATGAAGACTGAAGAATGAAGAATGAAGAATGAAGAATGAATGAAGATTGGTAACTATAATATTTCGATTCTGATAGTTCGTCGAATTATCTTTTGTTTTGACTGAATGCAGGTAAGTCGAACTTGTTTAGATGATTTCTATAGACATTGATCTGAAAATATTAATTTCTTTGATGGTTCCTCAATTCAGTGGCGCGCTCCCCAAGAAGGGGCTTTGTAAAAAGAAAAGACAACTGAATTATCTTCTTTAAATAAATTTTTATAATCACCTAATGAATTTTATTAAATTGGCATTAAAAATATTTTTAGATCCCTTCAACTCGGCTCCCCCTAAGATTAAATCCTGGGTGCGCCACTGGTCCCAATAAATGAAATAATAAAGTGTTAGAGAGTAACAACGAAAAAAAACAAGCCTCCGATATGAATATTCAGATAGGATACGAAGACAAGAAAAAGATATACATATAGAAGTTTAATTTTAAGGACCACGAAAGCAGTTGTTAATGTCAACTAAGCGAAAATCATCGGCACATGTGCTTCTCGCGATAGTACGCCCGCGTTCGCGTCGAGCTCGTCAGATTTCACTTTTGCCGAGTATTTAAGGGTGATCCGATAAACTCACTTAGTCTTGTCAGCGTGAAATCGTTTGCTCCTGGGATCAGATGGGTCTGCGACCCTCCTTATCTCGGCTTTCACCTTGCTACAGTGCTCCGAAGTGATAATGAAGAACACCACGTTGGCGATCAGTTGGATCGAGATTGGCACCCTGAAGAAGATCAGCTCGGCGTACATCGACTGTGTGTCTGTAACATAAACGCAACGGACTGACGCAAGCGAAATCGATACCGCGAGACTAGCAGCTTGCACTATGCGGCAGCTGCGACAGAGAACTCTTTAAGGGGGTAGTTGACTATTGGATACGTAAAATCGTTAGTTCCTTCGACGCTAAGTTACTTTGGTACCAAATAATCGTTATAGTCGTGCTCTCGAGGATCCATCGCGGGCACGTTTGCGTTAAAAAAAAATCGTCGGAATATATAAATTTGTCCAAGTTATTATTAAAATCGTTGAAGATGAAGCCCTGTACAGCGCGCCGCTATATACGGTGTACATCGATTTAGACGAGCCAATCATTTAAATGCAAAATACTTTGGGCTGAGTATAAATATACCAAAATCTACAGAGTGGAACGTTGCCGATCGATCGAGTTATGATAAGAGTTATGATGTACACCTGAAAATGGCGTTGTGAGAAAAACGGCTTCAAAGTTAAGTCCCCTGTGCCAATACTGCTCTGCGAGGTCGTTTCTCGACGGTGCAATCAATAACTTCTACAATTATTTGGATTTCTTCTCGAAATTTGCTTTAAAATGCTCATAAAGGAGATTAGTTTTCGAATCAGTAAAAAAGAAATAATCGATTTTTTGAAGCTGAAATTGTCCACTACCCCCTTATGGGGTTATGCCTATTTAGTCAGCTTTCGAAAAAGAACGCGTTTTTGGGAATTTTTTGTGGAATATCTACTGTATATTTTTTTACAACTATTCACTTATTTTAAAAGCACATACATATATGCAACAACTCTCAGTAATTTTGTTATAGAAAAAACATTAAAAAATGAATGAATAACAGCCATTCTCGCGGAAGCTGTTTCGATAAAGACGCTATGCGGCGAGCAAGTTTTTTTTAGCCGGATCATCTAAAATTAAAAATTCATAAATATTTTGTTAATATATGGCTGAATTCAGTAGTGGTAATGGTTTTTTCAAAAAGTTAATTTTTACAATTTGAAACCCGGCCCCGTAAAAGTTCACGCTTGCCCTGCTTCTATGAATTAGAGTTTCTGTTCAAAGTGGAGTTATTATTCCTTTTATTGCTAATCGGTGATAGAGATAAATGTGAAGCAATCGAATTTTCTGTTTAGTCCGTTGCTATCGAGTACTCGAGATTGTTGGCATCAGTGGTAGTTGGTTTAATCGGGTAACTCTTCACCGCGAGATGCGTTCGTTGTTCGCGATACTAAGGAACACGGAAGAGTAAAAGAACACGCTCGGCGTAGCTCGACCACGCTAGCAGTTACGATAAAATCTCGCCTCGCTGCTCGGACAGGCAGAGGGGAAAAAAAAGAGGACAGAAATGCCCGCGAAACGTTCGTATTATAAAAAGCTTGCGCCCCAGTCGTCTTTAACGAGCCGACTCTCGAAGCTGGATTTCGTGCGAAACCATCGTCTACTAACACGAACTAATTAGTGTAATTAGTTGAATGGCCGGCACTCGTTTAGCGAAACAGCGAAGAAACGTTGCGTGACGTGACGTGAAAAGCTTAGGAGGAATTTCCTCGTTGCGACCAAAATATGCTTGCCAGGCTTCTGTTGCATTCTGCCTGTATTCTTGCGCATTTTACGAATAACTTTGTTCTATTCGAGAAAGAAGTTAATCAATAGAAATAAATATTATATGAAGTTTAGCTGATGGCAGAATCGAAATTATAGCGAAACTACGTGAAAAATAAGCAAACTTTTTCTACAAGTTCTAGACACAAGTTCTTCTCGATTAAAATAAAAGAAGAACTTACCCCTGAAAATAAAAAGAATAAACTTTATTCATAAAGCCTATTTTCGCGAAGGGGACAAAAGTGACAAAAATTAACAGCCTGTATTTTTTAAACAAATTCGACACGAGGAAAATGTTACGACTTAAACTCGCCCTAATTTCACGCCGACTATATCGTATATCGATTTCAGGAAAATTTCTGATACTGTCCGCGAGAAGTGAACTATTTCGAGACGCGAAACGGTACCTACATAGACGCGATCAGTCAGAGGACTTTCATGCTGAAACGAGTGTCACGAAATTCCACGGTATCCTTTATACGCAAAACAACGAAATTTCCACCGTGGAAGGCTTCCCGTATCACGGGGCCACGAGGCTGAGTGAAATCCCGCGAAAGCGCTCGCGTTAATTCGATATTTGATCCCGGGTAGAGCGAGAAATCCGCGGTCGTAATTTGTGCTCCCGACGAACGGAAATCCTGAGGGAGCTGCCAGCATGTTCTTTTAGCAGGATTCTCGCATTATATCGCTTTAATTCCGGGAATTTAAAGACAAGGAAGTTCCAGGGCAGACAGGGACCTGCAGTGAATCTTGAGGTAAACATTTGTGGACTCAACAATGCGCCTGTAATTACACATGAAACCGTCCATCTTTGAGGCATTGTTTTTACTAAAAATAGTAGTGTACGCCCACAATTATTATTTTAAATACAAATGTTGTTAACCGGCCTGCGGACCTATATAGTGCATTTACCGAATAGCGTAGTTCTTTAGCTTTAATTTCCCCTTTGGCTCTTGTTTACCTATACGACGCGTGGTTCTTAAGTTACGAAGAAAAACATCACCTCGAGTCTTACTTTGGTTAATCCACTTTGGTTAATAACCCGCTATTGGTACGTATTTATTTGGAAAGTTTCTATAGATATCAACCTGGGAGCCTCAATTATAATTAAGTGAAATATATATTGTGCGTTACAAAATTTCTATCGTATTATAACACAACTGGCGATATGGGAGTGTCTAGTTGAGCAAGAAATTAATTGCGAGAAACATGGCACCACTCATTACACAAACTCGAACGCCACAAACTTCTGCATCACTCGATTCCTCAGAAATCAACGGTAGTTCTTTGGTTAATTTCCGTTCCATTGAACTCCTTAGGCCGCGGTTTTATCTTCGGCCCTTGATTTCCAGCGAAACGTGACGACGAGAAACTTTGTAATTGGTTGCCTTGATTATCGATGGCCATTCGACTACAAATGATTGGAACCTGGCCTCGTGTACGAATGTAGTAGTAGGTATGTGACAGCTAGCTCCGATGGTTACTACGTATTTTTCTAGCTATTTAGAGACGATCTTTTTAAATTATAAAGGCACCGTATAACGTTCAACCCTAGCGATGTTAAATCCTAATGCAAATCCTAGTAATAAGATTGGTAATTTGTCCATTATCGAAGCCCCTTTTACTAAAATCCTTAGACACGAAAGTTTCAAAGTATTCGATCGATTATCATTACGTACCAAAGGCGCTAAAGTTTTCTGAAATGGGAGAGGAGTCTGCAAGATCTGGTTATAACTAGATGGTTTTTAAATTACTTAGGGAAGGTCTTTAATTATGGAATCTTGAATGCGACACTTGACATGGCTGTCTTAAACTGAACTCGAAGCTCTTTGTGCCACTAGGGCACCTCGAGTTGACGATAATAAACGAGCTTAATTAAATACCATAAAATGTACGAAACTGGAGACACGAATTGTTTCATAGTGAAATTTGTTATCTATCGACTCGAAACACTTGCGTGGCTGGCGATGAGTCTTCTTGATGTATTTAAAGCTAGTTCAAATTCAAATTTCAAATTTCATTCAACTTTCATTATTTAAATTTTGATGTATTCAAAGCTATTTCTACCAAATACCAGTCACGAGTATATCTATCATATCTTGCTCTATATTTTTGAAATCTGCTCTGCCACGTGTATATAATATCTAAAATGCCAACCTTAAACCACAAAAGTGTCTCATCTAAAATGGCCCCAAGGATTATCACTTGCATTCGATCACTTACTTTTGAACCAGCATCTGATTACACCAAAGTTAGGCCTCAAATTCTCTGGAAGAAGGGGTACTGTGTCGGTCACAATGACGAACACTGTCGCGAACATCGCGAATCCCCATGCGTACAGAGAGTACAATAGAAACCTTTTGCCATGCGATCGTCCCCTGCCAACGTTCCCACGTAGACTCCTGGAAAAAGCAAATACCAGTTTTTTATAAACAGTACCGAGAGCAGTTTATAACATTTAATACTCTTTCGAAATCATTACGATCATTATCTTCTACTACAAAATGTGCCGTTTTTTTAACAGGTTGGCATTTTTTAGGGTACAACCTGTAAGGTCCACTTTTTCTGGCGGCCATGAAACCGTTACTTCTCTTTGCAATGCAAAATTTGCAGAAGAAGGTTCGAGGAGTAGAGGGATATTTTTCAAATTTTGCAGAAACAAGACGTTCATAATTAATACATGTACCATAAAAATTTACTACTATACAGAAACATGTATAGAGGTAAAGAGGTACGAATATGTTTCAGAAAAATAAGTACCTATAGCTGTTACTACGAAATAATAATTAGCACAATTTTACCAAGATCTCTTGACCACGTCTTATCTTTTCCTCAAAAAAAAAAAAAATAGAAGAAATTAAAGGATACTGTATGCACCGTTATAAATAATTAAAAGCTGGAAGGATAATTAAAACTCCCGACGTTACTTTATCACACCTACATCTACGCATCGTCGATGTTTACTCGAAGCCTTGAAATCACCGTGATTCGTTGCACAATAATAATTATATACGCAGTCCCATTCACCTTACCTCATTCCTCACCGCGGAAATTCCCGGCGGCTGTTGTTTACCGCAGCTCGATTACCATCAAAATTTATAACCAACGAAGCCATAGTGGCCTTCGAAGTGTTAAAGCGTGTTCTGACCCGCGTGTCATATACGTGGCATACATGTTTCCTTTTTTCCCCAATACTTCCGTAGTCACTCCATCCGTTGTGGAGTGATAAATTTCGCAGAGGAAGGCCCAGTGTAGATATACGATACCATTTTTCATCGGGAAACAACAGTTAGCTAATCGATATAGAATGGTAAGGAAGTACAGAGTATCACTGTGCTGATATAACTCAAGGAATTATCAAGTCTCGTCCTTCACTTTGTTGGCAACTGATTTGCAAAATAATTACATGCTGTCATAAATAATACTCGTACATTTATCTATATTTTTAGAATTTTACAATCATGTGGCGAGTAAATGACTATTATCGCATACGTCCAAGTACTACACATGGAAATTTGACGTTTGCACAAGAGATAACTTGCTACTAACCTGCTATGCTTAACTTTTATTTTTCTCATAGCAGAATCTCTGACTCAGAGGTTACCAAAAAAAATACAGTCCATAAATATACACCTTTCTACATATAGGTATTCGAACAATTCCCCTGACACAATTTTTCCCAATCACATTCAGCGGTGCGATCGTCGGGTTTAAAAAAAGAAGTTGGGAGAGAAAAGATGAATCGATGATAAATTCTCAGAAACCCAGGAGGAACAGGAAAGTGTTTATTCACGAGGAACTTGTTTGAATAATAGCTACTCGAGGAGTTCGAAGGATCGATGTTGCATTTGAATGTCGATCGAAACGATCCTGAGAAAACTGTGATCGAATAATCGGTTTTCCCGGCACACTTGTTTCGCGATCGAACAGGTGCAACGTGTTAGCGTCGAGGTACCGTTCATCAAAATTCAAAATCGTAATAATGGAGTCCCTGGAATAATTGGCACGGTTATTGGAGCCAACAGCTGCGCGAGATCGAAATGATGCTAGGATTACAAGATGTCTACGTTGTAGATATTTAAGATACCTATAGCGTACCCTACCCTCCATTACTAGAAGCTTTGCTTTTCGAGTGTTCTATATGTTATGTGAACGTTCTAGTTTTCGAATAGAACATGCCCCCATAGAATATCTTCTTATGTTATCGAAATTAATTCTGAAAATGGCGATAGTGGTGCAAAATTAGTAATAAGTTATATGACTAATTTTAAGTTATTACTAATAACATTTCCCTCATCAAACACTTTTATCTGCTTACTATATACTTTATATAATGGAGTTTCTATTGCATATTAAAAATGAATTACCCACGTGAGTTTAATCGGAGAAAATGGACAAAAATAACAAGCTTCCCGTGTATTTGCAGTCTGTAGTTATGATGACCTATATCGAATTCATATTAACAGATAAATTTTCATAACACATTAATGATTTTTCAAAGGCCAGCTTCAAATATGCAGTACCTACTGACTTCGCACCCGATTTAATTAATACAAGTAGTCACTTTTCTCGTTTTGTATTCCACGTTCGATATAATATAATCTCCAAGGGAAAATGAAATTTTGAATCGAGCAAGCATTTAAGTTCAATGAAACTGGTGATGAAATTGGTCAAGTAACCACATCTACACAAATATGCTTCCGATGGACAAGAGATAAGAGGGGAAAACCTTTCGTGTGCATTATTCGCTTCATTAATCCTGAAATGCTGTATTAATTATTAATCGTTCGCGCATTCCGTGCGAGCCCAATTGTCGATCGTCGCTTCGAGTCCGAAACAATTTGCGTTTCACGCGTTCCTCGCACATATCCCGGTTAAATTGGCCAAACAAACGGCAAGTCGCAGCTGTCGACGTTTCAATTTCTGATGGATAATTAAAAGTAATCTGTTATAAATCACTGGAGGAGGGGGATTTAAAAACTATTCGGGAATTCCCGAGACAGAAGAATTTTCGACAGTTACATACGAGGCTCCCGGAATTTCCAGCCACCTCGCATTAAACACCATAAATCTCTATTGGCCACTCGATGAATGCTTCAAATTCAATCTAGAAAACAAATTACTCTTGTACAAAGCTATCACGAGGGCTCTATGGGCGTATGAGATTTAATCATGACACACTGCTAGAAATTCAAATATCGAAGCTCTACAAAAATGTCAGCTCGAAAAGTTGACTCGATTTTCAAAATATTCCACAGCTTTAAGCTGCTCGTACAGTACAAAAAAAAGATTATTCGAAAATGAGAAATAATATTTCTCAAATTAGTTTTGGTTTTTGGAAAAAAAACTACCTCGAAGATTTGTCGAATTGAATTAAAAAGTACACATTACGCTTGTGTCTATTTCCAAGCCTCGATGTCAATGACAACCTATTTCAAAGCACATTTCTTTACGAAGAAACTGAACAAATGGAGTTTCGAAGATATTTCTCTCCGAAATGAAAACTCATTTGCAGAATCTTTATTCAACACTTTCAACTTCTTCTTTCATAAAGAATCAAACGAAATAAAGAATTTTAATCGCAGAAATTCCTATAAACGTCCAGAGATACACCGGAAACAGGATAAACGAGGGGGTGAACGAGGAACCGACGTCCACCCGTGACGAAACGATTTTTCGAAGGCAGACAAGAAAAGCAAAGAGCGTCATCCCAACGGTTCCCGTTCGCGTAGATCTATTTTCTCCGCATATTTACAAATTCACCAGCTAGAATAGCGTCTTAGAAACACAAACTGTCACGTCGCATTGAGAATGGGAGGCATAGCGCCGGAATGCCACTGAAAACACTCTCGAGACAATGAAAAATCGATCACACAAAAGGGATCATTGAATTCTCCTTTCTGATTCAAGGTTTTCTAAAAACTGGGCGAGGTCACTCCCTAAAATAAAGCCATTCATTTAATCGCCATGAACACCGACTCGATGAGTTTGCTTTTTAATTAAACGTACCCACAAAGCGCGTATCGTAGAAGCAAATATGGCACCACGTAAATGCCAGCAGAAGAAAACTCTGGAAGTTGGAAGCTCTTAAACTCCCCGCTGTATTCTGAATTCGTCGCGTGCGCGTTCCTCGTATGTAGAATTTCAATTCATTCGATTCAAGAGGTTGCAAATACCGGGCTGCAAATAAATAATTAAACTTCGTGGAACCTATGCATCCAGTGCTCGACGTGGACGAAGGAACGAAGAAACTTCTGACCCACATTGGCACGCGACGAATTTAAAGACCTCTTATTTCATTCACACTGCAGTGCCCGTAATCAAAGAATATTTGTAAGAGGAACAACTGGTGCAAGAATTAAGTCAGACTGATATGCAAGGGGTCGTCCTTAAATTACGTAAGGCTTCGGGGGAGAGAAGTGTCGTAATATAATACGTTTTTAATATAATTTTTAATACGAGTAGCCTCAAAAACGATGCTAACGAATTATAATTATAAACCATTAAACAAAATAACTAAAAAAAGTGCAATGTAAAAAATATTGCCCGAGAAAGTGGGGAGAGTGTTAGAATATAAACTCTTAGGTATTCTTATACCGGGGGAGGGAGTAGGTAAAAAGTCACCATATTATCCTTACGTAATTTAAGCACGGCCCTTAACAGCCTACGTTATAATAGTAAAAGTCGGTTTTAAGAATTTAATTCTTTGAAAATTCCCACAATCGAAATTGAAAAATAGTTTCATTTAGCAGATATTTAGAGGTTTAAATTGACTATTTTGTTTCAGCTAAATTTTGCTGCACTCGGCGATCGACTGGAGAGAGAGATTTAAGGAGGCCCCGTGGAAGTCATCCCCCATTGGAGACTTCCTAGGCGAATAAATTATGCTGGACAAAAACTACTCTTACGGGTCTCCATCTCATACTGGTAATCTATTTCGGCGGCGACACTTGAAAAATTGCAACGTGTAAAGTACTTCTCGCATAATTCGTCGGGAAACTTTTAGGATAAAGATCCTCCTCGACCCCGTGGCTCAATGAGGGGTTCAGGGTGGATTTTCCTTGCATCAGTCACCGTCTGTTTAAAGTCACTTTGCAACTAATTTCCTTTCTATTTCGGTTTAGGGACGATCCGCACCATGGCCCTTTAATTAGTCACTCGCGGCCGAACTTTCTTCTGCGAGACGTTTTAAAAAAAGGAAGAATGAATCGGTACAGGCGATGATACAAGATTTATGAATGTTTTTCAGGGGAGAGAAAATTTAAATATCTCGAAATATCTTACCCGAAGGTCCGCCATATATCGAAGCACATGACGTTCAGCCACGAAAAAGCGGACAGGAAGGCGAAGAACATCGTGTACGCTGAAAACAAAGGCAAATGTGAAATGGTTTCACGTAGGTAGGTACCTGTATCGTTGGGAAACTTTCGACGAGAATAGAATTCTGTCCAACTTCCATCGTGTTCCTTAGGTTTTATCAGTTTCTCTAGTGTCCATCGCTTTTTGTCCGAATGGGAAATGGGTCTTCGAAAGGCAGGGTACAAACGAAGGAACGGTTAAAAAAAAGTTTTTTTTTTGGAATTCTGTAGAGAATTTTGTAGGAAGATGGGTAGTGGGGATAAAAAAATGGTTTAAAAATTATATTTAGCTGTGTAAATAAGTTTGTACGACACTAATAGTAATCTATAGTCACTCGCCGATTCCTTTGCATAAATATAAAAGAAAATTGCGGCGTTGCTTGATTTCTTTGACTTCGATAGCCAAGTGGCATTTAGTTTTTCAAATTCGAAAATAATAAATGAAACTATCAATATAATAAAGAGGCGTGAATATAAATAGTGTTTCGTGAACAAGTTTGTAATTCACTGTATCTATACGAGATATAGGAAGTGGCTGGCACACATGGGTGGCACTCGTGGGTACGCAGTAGACTTCCTCTTCGTCACACTGCAAGATGTTTCTCACGCCATAACTATTCAAATAAATCATTCAAAAGTTGCCGCAGATTCTAAGAATCCACTATGTTATCGTCAAGGTTTTCGAGCTAGAAAAAGTCTTCCACTCGAATCATATTTAGTATATTTATCCACGTGGGAATTAAAAAAGCAAAAGGAATACAGAAGCGCCGAATGCTCCACAATGGGGTGCCAAAAAAAAGATGGCACCACGCGAGAGTTAATGTAATTATTCTACTAAGAGGTACTAAGTAATTAATCTTCCCTTTTGGAAAGGTGACGTTTCCCGCAGCACTGGTAGAATGTAAATAATTTAAATATTAGACTTCACGTATGATCTAGAATCTAGATTGCAAAACGCAGCGTCTTCCCGTTGAATTATCTGTAGTAGGTATATTCTTTGCTAGTGTTTACATCTCAAGCTTTCTTCTCAGCATCACCGCGGTATACAATGACTAATATTTGAACGGGAAACGCGCGTTGGCAGTACACCGAATTTGACGTACATATGTAGTTTCTGTCTCAACGTCGATTTCGCAATAGAGAACGCTGTGTCGTGGGCGATGTCTAGAGATACTATAAAACAGGAGAATTCTGAAAATAACTCGTGGAACGATACGTTAGCCGCGTTGTATATTTATATCTGCAAAGCTTGAATTTTATTCCCCTTCGATATTTATGCAAGTTTGCATTTAACTAGTGATTTATGCCACGGATAGCTCTTCCTTTCTTCGTTTTTATTGTAATAGTAAAAGATCTATATATTTAACCGTATCAACATATACAGGGTATTTCAGGGCATTCAAGTACTGTCCATTGTTTATGTGGCATAATGCGAAGCCATTCCTCAGAATAGATCAGTTATAGCAAAGTGATATGACTTCTAATATTAAACTCTTACAGCTACTCAGAAATTTGTTCACGAAAGACCGTTACATTCGTTTCGTCACGTCACGATTGTAATCTTATTTATCATATTAAAATTATGTAGGTATCAAGTGATGTGAATCTAGGCAACAGCAACGCAGTGTCTTTCAGAATTAGTTTCAGAATTATTTTCTTTAATTTATGTAAACAAACCAGTGACCCACTGTATACATATGTATGCATATGTCTCCTTTTCACCACAAGTGTGCAATAAATTCGAGGAATATCGTAAGGTATTATACTTGCAAAATGGGTATACAGGTTTTAAGTAATCTCGAGGCCCCGATATCGCAGGCCACTGCGTATTCCTTTTTACATCAGCCAGTGTTATGTAAGAAAAGAATACAGTGTTCCACTTGGAAAAGTCAAGATGACCTTGTCTCTTCGCTGCACGAATTTTTCGTAGGAGTCGAATTTATTATATAATAAACAAGACACAGAAATTCTTGAGGATAACTTTTTACGTTTCATAAACTACTCTCTACTTACTTGCTACTATATATATATTATGTAGACACGCGATAAATCCTGGATTTCTAAAAACTGCAAGACTCTCGAAATTCATTTCACAGACAGCCATGAAATGTTAAACTTCTTTAAAAACCATGACACATTTAATATTCATTTCGTTCGGAACCGAGGAATCTTCCATTCTGACAAATTTCAAATTTATAAAATTTATTCTTTGCGGAAGAAATTCTTGTTTGGGTCAAATTGCTCGATGAAATGATCGGAGGATTTGTCATCACTCGCAGCAAGCGATGGTGGACAAGCAATGAGAAACAGGAACATACCCAGAGCAGCACAAAATGCGGTCTCGTAGCTCTCGTCGGGTTCCCTGTTCGGTGTCACCCAGGGCATGATGGCGAGACAACTGTAAGCCAGCAAGAGACTCGCCGAATGGCACATCAAGGTTTTACCATGGAGATTTTGCAGAACAGGTAGACATATGTAGACCAGCAACGTTAACAGCAGAAAGACACAGCTTATCGACTGGAGGATGCTATTGACCGTAAATCTGAAATCAGTGGGAAAATAATTGCGGGTTTTTTTGGTTGAGCTTCCATTCAAGGATACTATTTCACTAGGCACTTCAGTGGAAGCTACGTTCGAATAGTTTAATCGAATGTTAGATCGTTAAGGAAAATTTATATCTGAGATTCGTTGTGGAGAAGCATTAGTTTCATGAAAAACAATTATTCGTCAATAAATTGACTTTGCACGTTTATAGGTATAATCAGGGATCGAATTCTGTTGAACTACTCCTTGAACGCCTGTGTTTCTTACTCTTTCCCATGTTAGGAAAAAAACTATTTAACTATTTAACTTCTTTAATTGAAAAAATTATACGCTGCGAAAAAGGGATACGTCTGAGTTTCCCTGCACAACAAAACAACATGACGATCGCGGCGAGTGGTCACTAGGAGCAGGTGCGAACGCGCGATATATGTAAAAATTTTAAATAGCTCTAAACGTTGTGAGTTTCCCGACAACTGACAGTACTACGTGTAATCTCGAGAACGAGGCGCTCTATATAATCAGGGATCGAACGAACCTGGTAATTTTCTTTTAAGCTTTTATAAATAATAATAGTTATTTATCGATCTTTTAACTTTTAAATCATTTTTTTTATGTTTTAAGTTAACTTTGTACATTAACACTTTCACTCTGTTATAAGAGTTCAGTTTTAGCTGTGAACTTTTATGTTCGATTAATAAAAGTTCTGGAGGATCATATACTTTTGAACAGATATTTAAGGGAGAAATGTAAAAGTTAGGAATATTTTCTTAATTAGTATTATTCTAGTAGAATTGAAAGTCGAACAAGTATAGAAGAGAGAAAGCGCGTTGTGATATTTATATAATTATTTTCACCGAACGGTTTAAGCTTTCAACTTCATTGCTTGTCACAATTTTAACTTTTCCAGAGCAGAATAAATGTTTCTGCTTAACTAGAACTTTTTTCTACTTTCAAGAAAATAAAGATTTCTCGTTTACAGCGAAATGTATGAAATAAAAGTTTCAGTTAATACACTACATTTTATAGGTAAAACAGTCTTCTCAGAACTGAAAAGATAATAGTCATAAAATTTCAGTTGTTTCATAATTAATTGAAAATTTTAATAATTCCATTCGACCCCAGTTAATAATTCATAATTCACAATTAAGATTCATAAAATTGACACGAAACTTTCGTCATATATTTTTCGCTAAAGATATAAGTTTACATATATAAATAACCTATCGCGTAATCGATTTATGCCCAAAGATCCTCACGAAGCTGAGCCAGTCTGGTCTCGGCATTCGATCATGAATAGACAGAACCCAGTATTTCATGATCTACTATATTATTCTCAACATACCACCCATTAACTTAAAAAAACTGAAGAAAAACCTAAAATTCGAGAATACCCGATTCTACAGCTTCGTTCAGTCTCGTTACGGTTCGCTAATTAAGACGGACTCGCAGCTTTTCTTTCATAAATCTCGACGCCCGGTGTCGAGCTCGTAGGTACGTGGTTTCGAAGAGAAAGCCAGGGGCCCTGATAAAACGAATTACTTCGACTTCACCGTGGAACGTTAGGAACGCGGAATGATCTTTATCTCGCCTCTCCTAAGTGGCGTTGAACACCAAGAAACGTTCTCGTTACATACAAAGGGGGACTCGTGTCCTCGCGTAAGTGTCCTCATTATCACGAACACTGAATATAAATCGACTCGTTCCGTCTATTCCTCTGTCTCCTCGGCACTAACAGCCCCCTTAAAATCGCTTGATCTTTATTTATGCCATAGCGAACGTACTTCCCCGCGAAATCTGCTAAAAAAGAATCGATACGAAAGTTTGTAAAATATTTTGTCGCAAGGGAAGCTCGCGCGGTAACCCGAACCTAACACCCCCTAAAGGTTAATCAGTGTTTTTCTATTTTTCAGTAGGTATATCTTGAAAACTATAGTAGGTATAAAAAAATTATTACCATGAAAAATTAACGGCTTTTCATGACATATGTGTGTAAAACTGTCTAAGGAAATTGTTTAAAATTTTTAATTTAAACAGTAAAATGTTTCCCGCCACAAATTTTAAACAATTCTATTACATAGTTTTATACAGCATAAAAAGCCTCTACAAACCTGCGGGGTTTCAAATAAATTGAGATGTTCGATGCTAAGAGAATAGTACAATGGAAGAGTAATGTCTTCGATCGAAAGGAATATGCAAGGTACACACACCCCGATATGTGGATGCAGGGGCGAATGTGCAACCATTTTGTTATAACCCCTCCCGGTCAGTGGCTTCTCCTGGACTCATCCGACAAATGGACTTGCACCATTGTTACATTTATTCTTCTACTCGAAGTGTGTACGCGGGTGGACACATTGTCCGCGTCGTTGGCAAACCGCTCGGTCGCATCTGGCAGTGATGCGGGAGCAGTGTGCATCACCGTGATACGATGGCTTCGTTGAAAAAATTCTATCCCACTTGTTAATGAATCACATACTCGGAATCGAACTATTCGACTACTTAACTCAGATGCTCGCAATCCGACGTCCCGGTGGAAATTTAATTTCGGTCAGCTGTTAGAGTGTCTCTATTTTGCTAATCGATCCCGTGGGGTTCGAGAAGAACGAAAAATCTGAAATGGCCCCGGACAACGGGGCTTACGAAGTCTGCGCTGATGCTGCAAAACAGAGGCCGACGAATACGAAAGTTTCGGAGCCGAGTGTTCCCATCGGATCTCCCGAATCTCCGACTGGCTATATACTTGTTTGATCTTCGCGGAGTCAAACAAACGGGTTCGTGCAATAAATGGCGGCCATTCATCGGCTTAAAAGTTTCGAACGCGCGAATTGACGCTCGCGGAAGACGGGGCATCGAATTGGATACGATCCCCGTTCCATTTCCATTTTTCTTTTTGCGCTGGGCTTCTGATAGGAAGCGCGGCTAATGATCGATCGAATTTTTGTACCGCGGATGTAAGTTCAACGGGCTGGCTGCCGTGGAACAGTGCTCGAGCACCCTCCGCGCCGTTTTTGCGCGGAGGGAGTAGAAAGAGGTTTGTTAGGCGAAAATTGTACAATCTTTTCTGCGAGGGACGGAAAAACGTCCGACGGATAAAATGGTAAAAAGTGGAGGAGCACACCACATCTCATTGCCTTATTCTCTTCGCTGTCGAGAAACCTATATGGCGATGAAAACGTATTTTTACCGCAAGTTTTAGATTTAAAAACTGTTTGTTTAGGGTGACATTCGTATTAAAATTTGTCTGAAAATCGATTTTTTTCCATAATATATTTACAATTCGGAAGAAATTATATCCTTGAATAACAAATAAATAAAGGCCATAAATTTTTTTTACCGCAAGCTGTACGCTTTAAAAAAATGATTCGATGAGAATGGCCCCTTAATGGTAAATTTATGTAGTTCGAAAAATTTCATAGTTTAATAATTTCACTTTTTGTTTGCTATGCTAACATGGCTTTGATCGCTGTTTTTAAACAACCGCGTTTAGGGAAACTTGAATCGTATCTTTGGTGCTACCGGTGATACACATGCCAATAATGGCTGCGGCCAGGAGATTAACGACGATCATTTTTAACCCTGCGTAGCGAATGTATCGCACTTTTCATAACGGCGAACTAAAGTTAATGGAACGCGAAGCGTTTACAGCCCTCGAAAAAAAAAGAAATAAATACGCGGGATATTTATAGCGCGGCGTTTACGCTCCGCGATTTTGGGGAGGAACGAAACGATTACGTTTCTCTTTTTAACGACGTAGGCTGAAAAATGTTCCGGGGCTAAGAGAAAACGTAGAAAAAGAACACCGAAAAAAATTATGTTACGTTCGCGTCGTACTAAAATTCTAAAAAATTGCTGGGGGGGGGGCGAGATTAAAGCGAATCTCAAATATGTAGTACAAAAAAATTTGTACTCCGACGCATTACCTATAGTTTAGCTGAGAATAATTTTGAATAATTTTGTCATACTAAAAAAAAAACATAGAATACTAAATAATTTTGCAACAGCGACAACATTTATCGTTTAACCAAAATTCACTCGAGATCATGGCGCAGTCAACAGTGGGGATTAATTTCAAGCAAAAACATGTTGAAAGTGCAGAGGAAAGTTTCTCCACTCGAAGTTTCGTTTCCGAGTTGAAATCGACTTCGAGAAGATCTTCGACTCTGTATACCTAGATATAGAGTTTGAAGGGAGTGTAGACTCACCTGGTTGTCGAGTACTCTTGCTCCATCAGCGTTTTGGGGAAACACCGCAGGGGAATTAGGGTTTCGTTCCACTCTGTCGTGTTGTAGAACACGTCCAGACAGGATTGATCATGTGGGACCGGCTTGCTATTAGTAACATCTTGGACGAAGCCTTCTGCTGTCAGGCCTTTGAATTCGTACGAATTTAACGCGTACATCTTGTTCTGGCACTGTAGCTTCACCATCAAGCCGAACCCTGGAGGAGAAAATCGTGAACGCGCGACAGGGTTGGATAGTTATCAACTCGAGGTGTTTAATTCATTTCAAAGTGTATTTGAAAAGAACTTGTACGAGTGTATTTGAAACGATATTATTAGATACCATTCCTCTAATGGACAAAATAATAAGAATAGCAGAGTTGCAAGCCCAAAGATTAAAATATACTGACAAGAAGAGGTAACTCGACTTTGCAACAGTGACTCTACGCGTTCTGACTAAATTTTCTTTTTTTCCATCGGGGATCGTGGCATAAATTTTCAAATTTTAATAAATTCCAACTGTGAGTACCACAGTGGGACTTGGGAAACAAAAGAATATATTTCAATGATACCTATATAGGTACTTTAATATTCCCCATAATTCCTAATCACAGAAACACTGTTCAGAAATCTACTAATCTAAAGCTTTATTCATTGCAATCCCCAGAAAACGTTGCGACTTGGAGGCTCCGTTCGCCAAGAACCTCCCTACAACCAACCCTTGAACTTTTCATCTGGAAACTGACCGGTGTCGCTCCATGTCTCGTTGGTGATAGCTGAAAGCTTCTCGTAAAAGATCATGGGGGCATCTCCAGCGTCAACTGTCGTGCATCCCGAACCAGCCACATAAGATTGATTCTCCGGGCAGCACTTCCTTATGCATCTGTTGTGCTGGCACGTGTCCGAGCTCCTGCAAACGCGAGCCACTAGTTGGCGATTCTGTGGGAAATCCGTCGTCAATCCCAAGCAGGTGTTCTCCACTGTCATCGCGAACCTCTCGTGCGCCTCTCCAGTCAACGATGAAGGCAGCATCGCCTGCGAAATTACGGGAAAATCGTGGAAACGTGGACGATTTACGAGGGAAAAATGGGAACGCCTGCAAGCATGGTGTCGGTCGAAGTGCTGTGGGAAATTCCAAAAGTCCCCGGAAAGTTTGGAGGAACGTTCGAGGATTCCTTGACTCTATGAATTCGTCGACAGATCTACGCAAGCTCGATATGCTCGGGGTACCGTGCTAGCTCCCAATGCAAATACTTCGCCTCAAGGTCTTCGGAAGATAAAGTATCACGGGGGAACGAACTCTTTTCGAGATATCGTTGAATGTTGGAGAAATAGTACCTAGAATTTTTACTACTCGAGCTATTATGGAGACGCCAAGTCGAGTGCCGAAGCGAAGGAATCTTTTATTAACAGCGCACTCAAAAGCGAAGGGAAAATCATGCAATTTTGTGAGCAAGTAGAATAGTTCATGCGTAAGACAAAACTATTTTTTGTCGATGGTATAGCGCGGTTTTGGGGGGTGAAATCGACCCTTGAAAAAATGCAAAATTTTCTTTTTCGTGGAATATCGATCGATAATCCAGAGAGAAATGTCGAAAAGAAATTTAAACAAAAGTTGCAGCTTTTTTTATATCCTCAAAACTGCGTAAAAATAATTATGTATAGTCTTCCTATAATTTATTGGACGCTGAAGTTGAAACGCTCATCGAATAAGATAATTAACTTTACTCGCCAAATAATCTAAAGTTAAAGTAACTTTTATTTGATTCGTTATTCAAATAATTTATTATTTAGTTAATGCCCAACTCTGGTCTTCTCTTCTTATAGAATAAGCTTTGTTCTTCCGGTGGATACTAAAAAAGCGTGTTTATCTTAGAAATACTAGAAAGGAAATAGAAGCGCACTCTCATACTTCTAATATATGCAGGCAGCTTCCCCTCTCTGTGTGACAAAACATTCTTTTATATCCATTATCTTGCAAAAGAAACTGCTGCCAAGGAGGAATTAGCCTCGTCCCACGTTCGTCGACTATAGAGAATAAAATTCTCTGCGAGGAACACTCGACTGGAGTCGCGATTCACGGAGGAACAACGGAACCAGCCCCGACAATGCCATCAACGAGAAAACGTCCGCATGACCATGAAATTTCTTCCACTTTTACCTGTCGATGAGCTCGACTCCGAGCTCCATTATCCAGCTGCCGGGGCTGGCGAGTCGACGCGTATTTCTTCGTCCCTGTTTCTCGCGAACCTCGAAGGTGAACGATCGAGAAGAAGCCTGAAATCCCAGGGATGACGTCGCGACGTCTATTGAAAACGAGATAACGAGCGGAAGACCATATCCCGCGGAAATAAGATTTATCTGTTAACAGAGTGTGGACGAGGAAGCTCTGGCGTCGTGCGAACGACACTAAGGATTTCTCAGATTTGTCAAACACCGGAGAACGGTCACGTAAAATCGCAGTCGGTTCCTTTTTCATCGCTCTCCTCGCGAGTTTTCTCGACAACTTCCTTCGTTCGCCGCAGTCACTTCCGTTTGAACGAAATACTCATTTCCCAGGCGTCTAATTACCAATTCTGTCGCTCCTCGTATCGTGTTTCCCGCTAACGAATCGATCTTCTCAAGGGGTTTAGGCCACGGAGGCCAAAAATCATATGTAAATTTCAGAATTTTTTTGGCGCGAAATTAGAAAAGAAAGTAAAACACTTTTTTAAGGGCTTTCTTCTATATGCCTTATGGGGTATATTAAAAAGAATTGTAACAATATTTTTTAAACAAAATGCCGTTACTGGTGCTCTTCTATTTTCGCAGTTTTTGAAAAGGTACGTACTCTCCACGACACGCAGTAGAAGTCCCGTATACTTTGGCGTAGGATTTAAAACCGACATTTTTTATTATTTACATGACATTTATTACAGAAATACATAGCGATTTGACAAAATATTTATTTACGCGAGTATGGTCGACATTTGCAGAGAATATCAGTTTTAGCAGTAAAATTTTAAGCCTAGATTGTGTCTAAAATTGTCCGTAGCAAGAAAAGCTTTTAATGAATCTGTATGTACTTACTTCTGTAAATAATCAGTTACAGAAGGTACTATTAAAATTTCATGTGAATCGAATAAAAATCCTTCATGTTATGCTGCTAGCCAATTTAAAAAAAAGTGATTCCGAGGAGCTTCGCGGGATAACACATAACGAGGCCATTTTTTTATATTTCTGTACAATATTTATACAACATATTCATTAATACATGCCCTAAACATAAGAAGCATAGAAATAATTTTCGACCTCCTAAGTAGTATCATAAAAAAAATCTCCAATTTATTACTTCTCTAGCGTCTCAGGGCGGCGTAACCACTTAAATTCTCTTGTCCCTCGTTCTTCTTTTCGCAAGACGCCCCTCCACACTTCTAACATCTGAATTCAGAAATCCCCCACCGAAAAATGGCACCCCAAAATTTCCAAAGCTCCAAATACGGAAAGCGACCGAAACATGCCAAGAATTTGGTCAAGCGAAAAATTATCGACAAACCTGAATTGAACGCCACGCAATCCCCTACAGAGGTGGAACGCGAAGATCCGTCCGCGACAGAGGGAAGGCATCGCGACCAAGGGGCAGAGGACATTATTAGAATGCCGCGTTACAAGCGATCCCCCCCCCCCCCCGCCGTAAAGGCACGCTCGATTGAAACCGAAGACCAGGTCTCTACCCGACACCCTCCGCAATGCGGTCCTCGGTTTCACCGACGGCGCATCCTTTCCTACGCCATTGCACACCGGTGTGCTACCCAACCACCACGCCCCGCAGATTCGCCAGCGATGAGTTGGATTTATCGTACCGTGCCGCATTCTTTCGCCGGCCGGGCTAAAGCCTACACCCCCAAGAGCCAACCCCAGCCATGTCCAGCGCCGAAAAAGGAGCCGCCGATATTTATTACAACTGGCGCCGATAAAACATGACTGTGGCAGGGAAACGCGACGAACGTGATCGCGGTACAGCGAGGCGGCCGTATCGTTGTCGCGATATTCCTGTAATATCGATGCGGGTGTGAGAGCTGGATAGCGGGAATGTTTAACCGCCTGTGGATCGCGCGCGTCGCCGGAAGGGATGTTACCGGAGGCGGAGGGGTTGATTGGGGCGCTAGTTTCTTTGGGGAATACATACCGCGCTCGTATGTATGCGCGTTCGAGTGACTCGGGATCGCGATTCCACGCCTCGATGCCACGGGAAGCGGCACTTGGTGAAAGATTGGGAATTGCTTGTTTTGTCGGGTGGACTGGTCGATGGTGAGCGATATCGAACGCGCTCACCAATCTCTGCTTTACTTCGAAGGGAATAATTTAGGGGCTTGTTTGTGGGATTAAATTTGGTTTCGAAGGACGAACGAGAGCTTGTTTGGGTCTTTTGTGAGCTGATTTCTACGTACGGGGAGTAAGAGATTGGGAAGGTTAGCTTTCAGAGATGTATGGGAGCTTGTTTGTGTGTTTTGTGATTTGATTTTTATGACGATGAGATCGGGGAGTTTCGATTCTTTTTGTGTTTGTAGTTTTTAGAAACGGCTTTAATAGGCTTCATTTTTATTCTGTCTTTAGTCTTCCTTATTTTAATGTTTATGAATATCGTGGTAAGTTTTTGAGTAGGGTGATGGGAATTGGACCTCAAAGGACCCTTTTTAATTCGAGAATAGAGCGAGACGTGACGGTATTTAGCTTGTAGAAGTGTTTTTGCGGAAGGATCGACTGCTGCAGCTAAAGCAAGCGAAGAGTACCACTGTTTCATGAACTTTTGCAAGCTTTGTTTATTCATTGTGGCACGCACAGTTGAATGTGTAGCGGAGCAAATACATATGCAAATAGCAGGTTCAACGGTGCTCGAGCTTGATGCATATAAACGAGATTAATCGAATATTCGTAAAAACGAAACCATAGAGTTTATACACAGGGTGTTTTAAAAAAAAGTTCAGGATATTTACGCTGAATAAAAATTGCTTAGTGAACATACGTCGCGAAAACAGGAACATTGTCTGAGTTGGAAGAAATTTTGTATTCTAAATAGTAACGCAACTGAATTGCTATCCATTGTTTATCGCATGTAGTATGTACACAAATTCCTTACAATATACCTACTTCCGTGACCAAAGAATTATACTTAAATTTCCATACAAATTTCACGCTTCTTTGTATCACAGAATTCCAAGCTCGTTGAAAAGTATGTACGTGGTTTGTGCCTGACAGACACTTTCTACTTTAAGTAGAAAGATAATACCGGTGCAAGAAAGTGTTCCTTGTCCTAAGACTACAAAATCATGGCGCGGTACGTATATTATTAACCGCGATGTTAGTTAAGTACATTTGCGAATTTGGGTAGCAAACAAAATTGCGTTATACTCGGGAGGACACCCCCTACATATTCACAAAGTTTCATAATTTTTTTAAATTTCGGGTTCGGGATCTTCGCTTGTCAAAAGTGTATATGAAGGTTGAAACTTTGTAAGCCGCCATACATGAAAATGGTTACTCCTGCGAAAAAATCATAGGATCTGTTTTGTAGAGAATTTACTAAGCTACAAATTTTATACTAGATATTTTTGTCGTAAAACCGATAGATAACAAGCTATTCGCGAAAAACTGTTTTTTCTTTTTACCTTTCACCCTCTGTAAAATTTTTAGCAGCGATCACATCAATGGGGAATTCTGACATTTAGATTAAAAGATTCTGACAACGAAATAAAAGCCCACACTAGACTATCACTTCTCGACCCACGTTCACCAAACATTAGTGTCTGTATCGTAAATCATCGATTCTTTTTTATAAAAATTCTGTGACTGGAAATCAGATATCGAAGTATCGCAAAAGTCTGTAAACTAACAGCGTTAAGAGTAACGCACACGAATTTCCTAGTAATCTTCCGCTATCTTTCTGCCGCGAAAGTTGCCAAGGGGTAAGTACCTTCGAACCAAAGAACTGATTTCTTTATCGTGCTCGCTGCCAAATCTCATAGTTATGAACCACGAGCCATAAAGTTCGAATATCAAATCCCGAATCGTTCCCTCCCTATTCTAGATACCGAGCAAAGATAGCGAAGCGTATATCGCAAAATGGCTGAGCAAGCATCGCTTCCCATGGCCCCGAATGAAAAACGAAATTTACTCCTACGAAAGCACCGTGTAAAATTCCACCTAACCGATTTCTCCCTTTCCTCAATTCAGCGCTCTATCCTTCAGTTAACTTCCGTAAAGCTGCTTTCCAACGACAATTTAATGTGGTTGCTCCGACAGGACTGTGGATCATCACATTAAATTTCTTGATGGAAGATTTCCCTTTAACAGGAACATTTTGTGAAATTATCTTTGCTCCTTAAAATTCTAGACATCTACAGAATACACGCAGATGCGGTAATCAAATTTTATTTTGTAATCAGTACTTAAGAAATTTAAAATTCAATACCCTTGGCATCTGTCTCCCAAAATTAAATTAATAGATATTTTTTGTCATTATTTAGAATACTCTCTACTCAAGTAGTGGGAACGGTAGTAGCAAGAGCTTCCACACTAGTATTTCCAAATAAGCAACTAATAATCGCACACCTCCATCCAGAATAACAGCCTACAATTTTTCTTTCAAAATTCCCTACATGCTACGCGCGTATATTTTCCAATTTTCAATGAATCTACCACCATTTTGGGAATAGGGCAAATACGTGTGCGAGCAAATATTTATCAGCGTCACTGCAATTTCATCGTGCAAACACCCCTCCAACTACCCCAAACTATTTTTTCATAGAATCGAAAAAGAGAAAGTTGCACTGTTCGAGCTGTGACGTTTTCAAAGATCGCGATATCGGCCCGACAAGTTCCAGCGCGTAAGCGAATCGTGTCGGGTTTCGCGCGATCGTGAGGTAGCGCCGTTGTAAAAGCGAATCGACCGAGAAAAGGGTGCAGGCACTTCAACACGTTCGATGCCATGGGGTGAGTGTGAGCGGGGGTGATCAGGCACGTAGCCAGGATTTTATTTTGGGAACGAAAGAAGTTGGTACGAGGGCCTAAAGGGCGAAGCGAAACGGCGCAGTGCTCTGTTTTAATCCACAAAACCGAACGACCGACCGAAAGAAATTTACCAACTCTCTCTCGGTTGACGAAATTGTTTGCTTAACTCTGGCTAAAAGTATCGAAAGGCACTGCTTGATTAATCATCGAAAAGAAGTTCAGGGTGCTATACCATCATTACGATATATGTACCTTGCAATAGGTTGGAAACCGTAACACAAGTGTTGGTTTAAAATTTCCAAACTTAGGATTTTTTTTATTACACCTAGATTTCTGTTTCTCGTCCACTTGGAACTCGAGGAAGAAATTGTGGGCACATTGTTCTTAAAGTTCGTGGAAGAGTGTTCCGTAAGTTGGCTTCAAAATTGAGTTACGTAATGGATCTACGAGTACGTATATATAGGTTGATTAAAAAGTAGGTCTATTTTTTATGCGCACCACTGTGGCGAGGTAGAAATTTGAAAGTTCTCGATCTACTTTCTACAGGGATTGTGTATTTAAAATTAGCTTGATTCGCAGCGCTCTAGTTTGCACTTTTCGGATGAATTATGGACCAAGGTATTTAGAGTATCAAGATGTATTATAACTAGTAGCAGTACCTCAATGGTATCTCTCTCACCTTTAAACTTTATATAAGCAATTCAGACTTCCCACGAATTACCGCTTCGAAATAGAAAGTGAGTTAAAAAAGTATTATCAGTTGAGAGGCACGATGCTTCCCGGCTTGTTATCAAGCCATAAACCATCAGCAATGATTTCAACATCAATCCCATCACGTTTCGCTCCTCCATGGAGCAAGAAATCAAATGGAAACGCAGTCATTAAAACCCTATTACTATCCAATCACAAAACCACAACAAATTAAGAGTACCTAATCTAAAACTAAATACCTGCAACTGTTGCAAAAGCACTGACACTCGGTCCAGCTTTTTAAGGTCACCGTTAAAAATAATCAACAGAAGCACGACGACGATCCAAGCTAATGCATTATAAGATATTAGTGCATTCCAGGCGCAAGGTAAAGTCGAAGATCCTCGTTAAAATCAAGCGATCAGCTCTTTGGGTCGTTAACGCTTTAACCGGCGCAAGGTTTGGACAAATGCCATCTCAAATCGGTCAGATTTTTCAGGGGGACACTAATATGAATATTTGAACAGAAAACCTTCGCGGCTAGGCAATATTTTTCCGATGAAAATGAGTACAATCACGACCACATTCGCGCTACATTAAATTATACATAATTAAATCTGCAGCAAATAGAAAAATTCAAATTTTCTATATTTTCATATGAGCATATTTAATGGATGAGTATATTAACATATTACTCATCGAAGCCTCTGGGCTACCACCCACATTTCCAAAGCAGACACAATACTTTTAATACTTTGAAAAAATATCGCCACGAAAATGCCCCAAAACCGTGCGCAGTATGCGATCTCCTCGGCCGTGGCGTGGTCACGGAGTTAGAAACGCTCGCGTAGAAGGGGCCAGGCGAATTCCAACGTCCATCGGAGAACTTCCGGATCGTAGGCTGTTTCGTGGCACGTTTCCCTAGCCCTGTATGAGAACGGGGGGGGGGGGGGGGCTGTAAAGAGGGAGGATCAGGAGTATACAAACGTTTCCACGAGAATAAAACTCCACCGTTATCGGGCCGAAACAGAAAACGGGACGTGGGCCACTGGAATAGCCTGTTTAGGAAAAAAAAAAGGGTAATAATACGGTAGCTGGGGGCCTCGTGTTAATCTCTTCCATGCGAGAAGGGGCAACGCGTGGCTCGTCGTAGCTTTGTTTACGATAAACTATCGCAGGAGGCCTCCGCCGGCATGATCTCATCGACTGTTAGCGTACTGCAACAGGAAATCCCCCGCATATCTCGTGTATAAACGTGTCAAGAGTGCACCGTATCGTCTCGTCATATGGTAATAGAAACCATGCGAACAGGCGAACGCGATAACCAGTTTTCCTGCTCACCCACCGTAAGTGCGGGAAGTAAAGAAACTACGGTCCCGCGGTTTACAAATCAATCTACGCACTTGGATGGAGGAAAATTGGCTGGGGAGTCTGTGTTGGAAAAGTTGTTTTGCATTCGACACAGTTCGGTGGCAGACTTTTTCCCCCGTTTTGTGCATTGAACCGAAGGAGGAGGGGATGAGACATCTGTTCCGCTAACTGTGGGTTCAAGTTTTGTTTGAACTTCTGATCATTATATATCGGTAATTTTCATGTGGATAATTGAAAAGGCATTTTAGAAAATAGTGAGTGCCAAAATTAAAAAAAATCTCGAAAAATGTTCTAGGTGTCACATGTGGGTTATAGGTACTATAATATAGAATTTTACTGCAATTTCCCTTTGTGAATTGGTTACCAATGGTGCTAAAAAAAATGGTACCGCTGCAGGTACATCGAACGTCGCTTTTGTAGAAAACAATGTAAGAGCCAATTACAAATAATATCGGAGTGTAGGTATTTTCACAATCTATTAATAAGTAATAGTATTACAATGCTATATTAATGCAAAAAATAGAAAATTTTGTGATGTATTTTGGTTATTGTATACTTAAGTATATTTAGCAATAAAATAATCTAAATTCAGGGAAGGCTTTCCTCTCTCCTGAAAAATTGATTTTTGGCACTTACAGTGTTTTCTACAAGGACTCTTCACTTATGTACAATGTTATTGGGATACTGACTTGGAATGTTATCGCAAGGGAAGACGGAATGCCTTGAAATTTTGAAACGAATATCACGCGTTAATTCGCTTGTGTGGAATGGAGAATGGTAAAGACCCGTTACAAGGCTCGTATAAAATTTACAACGGTTTTAACTTTTAACTCCAAATACCTAGGTACCCCCATCGGTGCTGTTGTACGGCACAGAATTTTCCCGTCGTGTTAACGAAAATATTTGCCTTCCCCGTGCAGCTTTTCGTGTTCGGAAAATATACCGGGCATTCCATAAAAAGCTCGCCATGCAGTTGTAAACACTGTAGGCAACATGTGCGTTGCATCGACAACATGCGCGGGAAACCACAAAGCAAAGAAACACCCGTTACAAAACCTGTTCCTCCGGTCCACGCATCTTTAGCATGAACGTTTGTTTTATTTTTATTATGGCGCAGGTGGATTCACGTTATATATATGCTATTTCCAGTATTTCATCGTCTTAAACTCCTTGGAAAATTCCTCGCACGATGTATCGAACGAAAGATGGTTAAACAAGGCGAAATTATTTTAGCAACGAGTTGTTCACTGTCACTCTAAAGTTTAAGTGCACGTGCTATCGAGGAGTGTCAAATAATTTTGCAGTTAGTAGTTTTTACTATGTGCCACCCTTTTGAAAAATTGGAAAAATAACCATACAAAGACATTAGAACTGTAAAGATGTAAATGTGGTCACTCGATGATTTGAATATGAAACCAGTACCTATTTTTAATCTTCCAGAATTTTTTAAAATTCAGTTTTGCAGTTGAAAATTCTGAAAAAATCACAGACACGTACACCAATGTATAGAATCTCTGATCCTTTTTTTATCATTTTCTCATCAATAGAACAAAAGTATGGAGCTTAAACTGCAAAGTACCTTTCACCCCGTAACTAGGTACCCTAGTAGTAGGGATATCGGGTTGATACTTGGCAGAAATAGTTTTCTTCGAGGAACCTACCGATTGCTACGCATCAAGTTCAATTTGGTTTGGGGGTATTTTTTACCATACTTATTCGACTATAGGTACCATTTTTCCAAAACTTCTGTTCGTAGTGTCGATATTTCTCATAAGTATTCAATGTGTTCCTATTTACTTAACAACTATCGAATTACGCGGTGTCCTTCTATCTATTTTGTTAAAACGTCCCCAGGTGCCATCCCGAGTGCCTCTGAAAGAATTCTTGCAAATGCGCAGTTGTTTGTCACAAGCAGCCGAACTCTTGGGAATTTTATTCCATGGAATTCTATTTCATTAAATTTTCATTTATCCTAATTATTCCATGACTCACTTCGTGGAAGATCGCGTGAAAGCCTAGACATGTCTGCACCTTTCACGCGACGGTATCCGAAGTTTTTTGCGTCGATGCACCGCATAAGTGAAATGAAACACGAGGAAAAGTTGGCGAACAATACCTCTATATGTATATCGCGCAAAAGTATTACAAACTGACATTCCGCTGATTATTTTGAGCAAGCATGTTGCTTAACCTGGTAGTTACACGCAGGCTTGCAATCGGCAATGCTCGTGCAGCCGCGTTCTCACCTGTGCCACGCGTGGAGCAAGACATAATTATTAGCAGTAGAACTAGCGATGATCGACGTATACCTACTTCTACCGGACGGGTCAAAATGACTTGTTCTTAAAAAGAACAAGACATGCATTTTTATATATTTTTCTGCTTTATTTAACTTGCACTAGTTTTCCTTATTTTATGTAAATGGCGAAATCCTTATTTTCACTCTCAGTATCTGATGTCTCATTTTTGCTTCCGTTTCCCGATCGCCGATATTCTTGTTCGCGGCCAAATGAATCACTTTCATCATCGTCAGTGTCCGAACACTTTTTTTCTAAATTATTTATTTTTTCTAGTAAATTTCTTTACAGATCACGATAGAAAATAAATGTCCGAATTTCAATATTTCTCATCCTTTTAAAAGAAGAATGCAACAATCGAGCAAACATAACACACAAATACTGTTTGTCATTTTTTGTACAACGTACATGTGCCAAAATGTATTTAGTTTTCTAAAAAAAAAGAGTATTTGGACTATACGGAAATATTATGAGAAGGAAGAAAACTATTTTACAGAATTAATCATTTATATATTTCTCGATAAAAGTCAGGAAAATTTGGAGAAACTAAGATATTCCGAAAACGAATTCTCGCGAACCTGTGAAATCAATTTCATTTTGTATTTATCACCAGCAAAAATTACCATTTTACAATTCGCCATTAATATACCATTCAGAGACTTAAAATGTAAAAAAAAATGTTTCGCGTCCTTTCTACAGCGCATCGCACGTGCGAGCATAAAACCTAACTCAGGCCAGAAAAAAGTCCATTCGCAGTAATGACTCAATTCGTTAAAAAAATGTTAAAAACCAATGTGGCCAGTGCGCGACCCGGCTGAACACTATCCAATATAGCTGATGAACACGAGTGTCATACCTGACACGCCACCCCCCTCCAACTGATAAGAATAACGTTCCTCATGAATGAAGAGAACCGAAATAGATTCAGTGGAAGATAACACAGTTACGCAAAAGGGCGTGTCGAGTACACGAACGTGTAAACGATAAATTACCTCATCATCGCCATGGTTTGTTTCCCCTTTCCTGTGCAAACAAGTTGCCTTTTTGTTTAGCAAATCCTCTCCCCGATGAATTTGCTTTTACGCCGCATGCCGTTGTCAGAAATAGCTTCCATAAATTCGTTAAGCAGATGAGAATCGTCGGCCCTTTTATCTAGTCGAACACGCTTTTTTATGACACATGTGACGAATGTTAATAATTATCGAAAAGCAACCCTTAAATGAGATAGGTGTGGCAGCAGTGGCGCAATCAGGGGGAGGGCCCAAGGGAGTGGCGCACTCAGGATTTAATCTCGGAGGGAGCCGAGTTGAAATACGGTCAAAAGTATTTTTAAGAAGAATATATTTAATGCAATTTAATTTAATACAAATTCAAGAGTTTTGTAAAAAGAACAGAAACTGGTTTTTATTCTTTAAATAAATTTTTATAATCACATAGTGAATTTTATCGAACTTGCAGTAAAAATATTTGTATCCCTTCAACTTACCGCCCCCCCCCCCCTCCCCCATGATTAAATTCTGAGTGCACTACCGCGTGACAGGGTTGTTGCGTATGGATGTCATAGAACTTGATAAGAACTTGGTGGTGAGAGCGGGCACACCTCGATTCGCAATGTCCACTGCAGAAAATGTAAATGGAGTGAATGCTTCGAGTTTCATAACTGTTCGGTATCATGAAACCCAAAGCGTTGCTAGATAACGTCCCGCTCTTCGGGGAAATTAAGTATGGAAAACAGCATCGAAATTGACCTCCCTCGAATCCACTCGCTCGTCAGCCATTCGTTCTAACAATGTATAGTCACACGTTTATTTCACAGCGAAGCGTGAAATATGAGATGGCGATTCTCCGTGGAACCGCGCGCGCCTTCAGACACCCTTCTGAAATATTCAAATTACCGCGGAAAAAGCGTCTTCGGGGGAAATTCTATAGCGCAATAAAACAGAGTGTCGTTCGCGGAAATGGGGCAATATGTAAGACAATATTTCAGCACGAACGCGCGACCTTCCTTCGGGAACGATAATTGACGTTCGGAATTATTCGTCTCGGCACCTTTCGCTCTGTAGGCAACGATCGCAGGAAGTGGGAATAAAATTCTTCGTAGCGGAAGTTCCAGGGAATTTTTGAGACTTTAAGCTTTCAGGAATTCTCAAGGAATTCTCAATAAAAAGTCACGGGAAAACCTCTGTTTAAAAGCTCTTCAAAAACGTGGAACTTCCGCTTTCAAATCCTTCAATGTTTACAGAGCTCTCCCATTTAGCTTCGGGAAACTTCAAAAGACTCTACTTTTTAATCCTGAAAAGCTTTCGCTTTACCCGGTTCGTAGAATTGGTAGATGCAAACGTGTACTCACTCGTAAGACTCCATTTTCAAATGCGATGTCTTCTTCGGAGATCGTATACGTGAACATCGCTTCTGTGCAATTAGGCATGCCTGTGGCGACTTTCAGAAAATCCACCTCGTCGAACTTGCTCGCGAGGAACGGTAGAAGCTCGTCGGTGTCCGAGTAATTTCCGATCGGGTTGATGTAAATATCGCTGTCGAACACCGATACGCAGCTTTTCGAGCGCACGTGGAAGAGCTTGTTCTTTGGGCAGCATCGGCGGACCTTGAATAGTCGTGGTAGCGACACGCTCTGTGTCTCTCGATTCTTATCTCTGTCTTTGTTCGATCGGCAGTGGGCAACTATGGGAACGCTCTTGTTGCTGCCTTGGACGTGCAGAATTTCGAGACAGAGCGGTAACTGCGAATGAAATTCAGTGGAAATTACTTTTACCCGTCCTGTCTCTCCTTCGTCAGATGAGAAAGAAGTTTGAAGAGAAATTGGTTGGAAAGGATAGTTTATGTTTTTTTTTTAGTTTCGTTTAGTTAGCGAAGTAATTTACACGATACCTACCAAGTAAAATAAGAAGTCATCGTCGTATGATTATTTGAAAAATATGTATAATTCGTAAAGAGAAATCCATAGGTACCTACTACACATAATATAGCGATAGAATCGATCAACGAGTGCAAAGCATTTTTCTTGCCCAAAGTTAAAAAAAAGTGTGTTGAAAGAAGTAATCGGAAGTTTCCGCGAATGTCGGTGCCACACACAACCATCTTGCTGCGCAACACTTAATGCGCCGTTGATAGCAGATATTTTACGCTATTCCTTCCTTTTTATTTATGAACATGTAAAGATAGCTGCCTATCCTTGGTAAAGATAGCAGCCATCCTTGGTTTCTTATTCAAGAATCGAATAAATACACAAAGATCATAATTATTTCCAACATTCGAGACGATACTCTCGCCGTCATGACGAAACCGAGAGAAAAAACAGGCCTGGAACTCTAAAGACTCCAAGCATCAAACGGAAATTTCTGTGAAAATTTCCGTGTCGACACAGATTTCTTAAGGTGACATCTTAAATTTCCCTCGGCAAGATAACGCTTACCAAGCAATACAATCCTTCGAGTAAAAATAAAAAAACTCTATCCCCCTCCAGAAACACTCAGCGACACCTCCAAAAACAAATTCCACACACATTCGAGCCGAAGAAAATGCGAACGCCAGTTTGCCAAACGAGGGTACAAGCACCGAGGACTAAGACGACAGGGGGGGGGGGCGATAGACGTGGAATAATCCATGGGACGTGTCAGCTCTAAAAATCACTAGGAAAACAACTACAACCCCCGTTTACTCTGCGCGTTTCGAATTCGCGTTCGCCAGGAAATTTACGACTGGCAGAGGGTTTAATGGTGAAAAATGGCCGATCGGCTTTGTACCTGCAGGAGATCGGTGGAGGCGATCTCGAAGAGCGGCGTCGTCGTAACGTCGTCCACTAGCTCGCAGACCGGGAATCCGTTCTCGTGGACGAGGTCGCCATCGTAACGGAGGCTGTGGAGCTCTACGGCGCGCGGGGGCGTCGGGACGCAATCCACATTCGATCGACCGGAGAAAATCTCCCCCGCAGGGCAACACTTCCTCAGCCGTGGGCTCGAGGTTCCTGCCACAGCTGCTGACAGCCACACGAGCCCCAGCAGAGCCAGTCTTCCCATGGCACTCGTCATCTCGAAGCGCAGTCGCTCCAGCAGCTGGATGAATGGCGCTTCGATAATGGCCCCCGAAGGGAAATGTCTCTTTCCTCTGTTTCGGTGGATATTGCTCTCTGCCCACCTTCGTTCTTTCTAGACAACAGAGAGTCATCGGTGACTGTTAATCGATGATGATCGATTTTGGGTAGAATTGAAAATGTGCTGCAAATATTTGTGACCTTGGAGGGTATTTCCATATAGTTTGTGTGGGAGAGATTAAATTGTGATGGAAATGCTAAGTAATGTATGTGATTGTGTTGTCTCGCGAGGATTTTATGTTACGAGTATCGGTGCAGGCTTGTTTTGTTTATAGTAGTGGGGGGGGGGGGGGGGGGGTTTATCGTGGAACTCGAGGGAAGGGATGTAATAGTTTGGATGATTTTTTTATCGAGAATGCGAGGAATAGCGTAATTAGTTCTGGTTCCGTAGAAGATGCTATTGTTCTTAAAAACAGTTTTGTAACATTGTTTAGGGTGTTCCATGAGTCTTCGTTATCTTAATCACAGTGTTCTTGGCTTCTATCTTGAGTGTAGTATATTTTTGATACGATGACGTCATCGATGCACTTTCAGATGGCTCGCGCTATTCGGAAGTTTGCTTCCGGAAAGATTGCACCGCATCGACTGAAATATATTATGGTCAACTAGGGGTGGGAGGTTGGGAAATAAGATGGACGAGGTAAAAATTCCCTTTGAAGTTCCTTAAAATTCTTATACAGTAATATCTCTGCACCTTTTCGTCAAGGGATCGTGTTCCGCTTTGATCGGTCGAAAAATGAAGCTATTTTTTTAGGTGCCATATTCGCGCTATACAAAAGCATTTAAAACGAATTAAAAAAATTCTTTTTAATTTTTTTCTATAATATAGTAATAACTTGAAAAATACCAAGAAGATTGATATCTCGTTACGCGTGTTGTATTTAGCGAGAAAAAGAATATTTAAAAATAGCTCAACTTTCCGGTCGATCAAAGTAGTAGTGGAACGACCCCTCAAAAGTTAAATGCCCTTTCTAAATTGAAACACTCGAGTAAAATACTATCTCTAAATTTCTTCCTACAGCCCTCCACGATTCGAATCTACCTCCTCCATCAAGAATAATATCCAAACATTTCCCCTCAAAAAGAGCTCCCATTTCCTCGTCCAGTATAGAAAAAACAACAAAATGTATCCCTTTTTCTAAACTTTTCAAGATCTAGCCCCCAAAGAACTACAAACCCATCACACCCCAACCAGTGCTAAACACGCAGCTGTTCAACAACCATTACTAACCACGCAACATCTCTATACGTTCAATGTATCGTTGCTAATTTTAATCGCGCACTCGTAAAAAGCTGAAAAAATCTCCATTTCAAGCGAGGACTTACCACTCGACGAACAATCGAACTACCGCCACCGTGCTGCACAGTTGAAATCACCTAGGGCACTAAAATATTTGCACAAAGGACACACCGAACACTCCGGTGTCCGCTCTCTTTGACGTAGCGAAAAATCTAGTGGGTCGGTCGATAGGATCCTCGTGAAAAAAGGATCGCTGCTCCCGAACCCAGCAACGATAGCTGAGTCGCGATGTACGAGCGCCGGCTTTCACAGCTGGATGGCTCTCGTCGAGCAGCTCTCGAAGCAGCTGCTCAAACCCGAATCATTCGCGCCCCCGACCCCCGTCCGGCCGCGTGGACTTTCCGAGAATAGGTAACTAAAATTGCTCAGGGCAGTCTGCGCTCAACCAATTACCGAACTGTTCCCCTTTTTCCTATTTTCGTATCGCTTTACGAGATCCCCGCGGAAATCAACGGAATCCGGGACTTTGATCCGTGTCGTTCATCGGTGGTGGCTACCCCGTCCGACACAGTCGCGAGTCAGGCGCACGAGGGGGCTGATTTTATCGCGGGCATAAGTGCCAGGATGATCGAGACTGTCGCGCGCGGTGACGTCGAGCGCGAAGGGAACTAGCGGCGGTTTAAAGGAAAGTGCCTGACGGTTGAACTCGTCCGATAGATCGGAATCGGTCCTGCGGGAGCGATCCTTGGGTGCGCGCGATCGATATCGCCGGTGGACGCTGCGCGGTGGTATTCTTCGCCGAGTCCGGCTGAATCCCAGCGGTAATCTTGAAGTGATTCAGTGGAGGCGCTGGTCGATTAAATCGTCGCTTCCGTTGCATAATGCAACGCGATGCACGCACGGCAGCTGCATCCCGGTGAATCTCCAGAGAGAGGACCTCGCGCAATTATGAAGGAGCTATTACTCGAAATTAGCTGGCACGTTCCGCGCAGAATAATCCGTGTGTCCGTGGGGCCCTGGACCGCGCGCGAGCACGAAGGAAACTTTGCGATCCCTCCTCGGTTCGCTGGCCAAAAGAGAGACGCTTTCGGATACTCCGCGAAATTATTATTACTCTCACACCTCCCAGTCGCTCCTCTGATTGATTCCAAAGTCCGCGGTGGCCGTTCTTTGTCCCATCGATCACGTGCCCTGCACTTTCTTCTTTCTTCTTCTCTCAACTCTTCTCGGCGATTTCTTATTCTCACGGCGTTGCTCCCTGCTTCGGTGATTATTCCTCAACGTTTCTAGGACACCAAATCGCGCACTGTGCCTTCTATCCAGTCACTAGTCTCCTTGAGATTTTTTCCTTGTCTTCCATCCACTGTCCACTTTCACCACACTCGTTTCCCGTCTTTAAGTGCACCCCGCACCATTGCACTGTTGCCTTTAGACACACAAGTTTCTCCTACACAGATTCAACGTGTCCACGTAAACGCGCACGGAGTGTTCTTTATTTATTTAACTAGCTCCGCGCAGAAAGCACGCGATTCTTTCGATTGTCCCGGTTTAGTCCTGGTTTCCTGGCTCAATCTCAGTGGATCATTTGTTCCGTTGATCGTGCACAAGTGATTCCTTCGTTTAAGACCTAGGTCCCTTCTGCAAACGTAACCTGGTTCGCTTACATCCCCTCCTCTTCCCTAGATCGATCTTACAATCTCTGCCGCCCTCGTCTGGAATTTATCACCCCTTTACAGCCTCCTTTACGTCGCGCTTTCTTCGCCCCTAGCTATGATTATCCCTCTGGCATCCCTTGCCAAGCGACTTTGCAACGCGAATCCATCGCTTTCCTTCAACTTACGAGGCGTAATTATCCCAACGACGCCTTCTCAAACTTCCCTTACATACTTTTCGCCGATCCCAACACTTCTTCTTTATAAACCTTTACGACGCTTTAACCTCTACCGCGACCAGCAACGAGTATCGAAGATCAGTTCAGTAGAAATCTCCCTCGACAGTTCGACTCCTTCGTAATACTCTTTGATTAGCCTTACCAATCCTCCTTCCCTCTGCTCAATAGTCCCCGAATCTACCATCGAAATCAGTACCAAGTTCTCTCCGACCCTCCCTCTCCCGCAGAATCAATCCTGCCTCGTTCGCAGCTCATTCGAATTCACCTTCGACACAGCCCTATATGCGCGCGATCTCCGGCTCGATCTTCCTCTTCCGTCGAGATCCCGCGTCGAGCACGCGCCTCACTCTCGTCCCCTGTGCATTCTTCCGCGCGCGTGCAATTCGTAATTGCAAATTCTTGAAAGGGTGGCGGGAAATCCCTGGCGTTTCGAGCCAGGTCGACTAGAGCTAGTGGCTATAGCGTTTAACGCGTGACTGGGACCCTTAGCGAGGGGCAGGGTCCTCTTCGCGGGCCACTTGCCGTTTATCTTTGGTCGGAGTTTGTCCGTGCTCGCGGCGATTCCCGCGGACGTGTCTGCATATCCGGGACGACACGCAACGACGCGGCGAATGCGAACGCAGAAACGCGACTGATCGCTCGCACCAGCCGACAGCGGAGATCAGACAGAAGTTCGGCCGCAGGCCTGGTGGACGCGAGACCGACGAGGAGACCATACAGGACGCGCCTTTTTCCGCTGGCGCCAAGGCCTCCCTCTACTCGCGCCAGGACTCCCCTCTACGGGAGCGTCGACTTCTTCGCTCTTCTTTACGCGACTCGTTTTCGCGCGCGGTGAAGATCGATGCGACGCGTTTAATCGCGCCAGGCGGGAACGAGGTGGATCGGTGAGGGGGGCGAAGAGTCGACCCGAAGCAGGTTCGCGAAAGGGTCGTCGGTTCGGTGGACCGAGGTAGTTCCGAGGAGAGACGTTCCGCTGATGCAGTTTTAGGTATGGGAGAAAACCAGTTCTCTTTATTTTAATCTGTACGGTGGTTTAATAACTTTCAACGTTTATTAGTTTAACTTTATCCGTAGGAATAGATGTTGTAACGTCAAACGTGTTTCGGGGGCCACGGAGCAGAAAGAAACCCGGGCGATGGTACTCGCCCTCTGCATTACCTACTGTTTTTTTTTTTATCGTGATATTTGTCGACGTCTCGACGAGGAGTACACGCGTGATTAGCAGTGAGCTCGATAAACATAAAAAAAAATCATTAGTCGGAGAAATTTACAGTTATCTGTAGATGGCTCGCGGGGCGAGCGTGGTACGAGGGAATAAAGGAACTAATTCCAGAAATAACCTTGAGGCGTTCATACAGGAGACTTATCGACTAATACTTGGAAACTAAACTCAACGACTATCGTGGGAATCATATACAAGGGGGTATTCGGGAGGGTTTTTTTTAGTTAGTCAACGCGGCGTATCATATATATACATATATATACGTGGCATAGGAACGTGTCCAACGCCGCGCAAAGAGCAAAGTATAACGCGTCCCTCGGTGGGCGAACAGAGAGTTGTCGATAGTCACTCATACTTGAGGGGGGCCGAGGGGGACTAGGTAGAGCGATGCCCTCACATCATCTTCCTGTATTCCCCAAATCTTCCACTCTGCCCATCGTCTTTCACTCAATTTTCCATTTCCTCTAAAACGCCGCAAGATTCCTTTCTTCCGCCAAAGTCCCATAAAAAAAGGGTCTCACCAAAGTGAAACGTAATTCTGTCGCAGAAGAATACGAATTACTTTCTGTCCGCCAACGTCGTGTTTACCTCTCCGATTAATCGCGTTCGTGCTAGGAACATTGTCCTCTCCCCTCCCTCACCACCCCTGCGTCTTGGATTCGCGTTCCCTTTCGTCCACAGGGGGTGGAACAATTTTTTAAACTCGTTGGCTCATTTGTTAGTCGCGGCAGCGACGGTGAGCACGCCTCGAGAAACGTGGATAAAACTGAATTCATAGCTGGTACATAACCCCTTAGTCAGGATGAGCGCGCGAGACTTCTAATTAATTTCCAAAAGATCTTCATCCAGCGCGCGCGCCTCGCCTCCTCCACCCACCTGTAAAATAAAATATTACGCGAATGTTTCATTACGAGCGCAACGCAGCACCGCGCTGCAAGCTTCAGGCTCTCTTCGCTACGATTTCCTTCGCCTTACCCCTCCACTTCCCTATCCTGCTTGTCTTCCTTCAAACCCCTTTTTGTCTTTTTATCGCCCCTTTCTACCCCTCCCGCCCGATCTTATTTTTACGCTTCACACCGGCCCATCTTCTCTTCCATTCCAGTTATCCCAGCGCGACCTCGTCCTTCCATCCGTTTCTCGGCTTTCACCGGGATGGCGTTACCTTGCCTCCCTCCCACCCGCTGGTATTTTTAATTTAAATAATGATCGCGAACCTTCCCGCGGCACACCTTTCTTCGCGAATTCCATGGTGCTTGCCCGGACCTCTTTGCTCGACGCTGCTGGGCACACCGCGTTGCCTCCGTCGTTCCTCCATCCTGTCATACCTTTTCTGACACCACCCTTCCTCTCCCTTCAGGCGCTTTGTGCTTTCCTTTTATCGCATTTCGGTGTTTGCGCGCAGTTGTTCTTGCTCAATTTCGTCGATTCTTCTTTTACTCTTACTCTCCATGTTTACTTCTACTCGTCTCTTTGGAATATTTGAATTCCATCCAGGTTCGAATTAAAATTTTTTACGCCCGTGGCTATCAAAATTTAAACAATAACGAGTTTAAATTAGCTGTAATATCATGGGAATTTTTAAATGGGATACCGTGTATATGTCTAAAGATATATGATGCTTAAAAATTATGAAAATTTAAATAGATATCATAAAGGAGGTTTATACGATGAAATTTTAAAATAAAAACATAAAATTCGAAGTCGCGGAACTCATAGACAATCGAGTAAGTTAATCGCTTAGAACCGAAGGCTTACAACGGGGCCCCACTTTCCAGGGAAGCCACCCCCAACCCTCCTTTAATTCGGGCCTGATTCCATCTCTTCTCTTTTGCTTCTCTTTGTCCTACAGCTTCTTCGAGCCGAGGTCGGGATCCCGTGAAAAGGAATTCGACACTAGAGGAGAAACGATGGGGTGGTTTTGTGTATTGTTCGCCCCTGCGGTTCGGGGGCCCCCCGAAGCGGTAAATCCTCGGCTAAATGGCCGTGGAAATGGATGCTGGTTAGCAGGAAAGACGAAGGGAACCCCGACGCCGGTGAAAGTTGCCGAGACCTGACCCTTCTCACGCAGCGTAATTTTTATACGTCAGGTGTATAGGTAGGTCAGTTTCTCCGTTCGACGCTCGAGAGGAAATATCGAAACGAGGATGGCTTTGCGCGCGGTGGTAGAAAGTTGGAATATTTCACGTTTCGCCAGAATGGCCTGATCGAACGAAACGAAGGATGAACTTTCACTAGGCTGTATCGAAATTGTATGTGTTTTATGTGTTTACGAGTCGACATTTCACATGTTCTTATGGTTAGGCTTATTATATAACAGTTCCTATATAGCGCTGCTTCGCCTTTACCACAATTGTACTGTCTTTATCTGTACGTATTATATCTTCCATTTAACGAGTAATAAAGTCGTAATAATAATAATAATATTTTCCACTCTTGTCTTGTTTTCCTTTTTAAATAAATGCGGTCCCTCCTGGCAATCGGTGAATATATTAATAATACCAATCGAGATAATTGCTATTTGCTCGTCACACTTTAACGCGAGGTTTTTAATACCCGCAGCTCAAGTTCTTTGATCCGACCTATTTTCGTATTCAGATTTCGTTCAATTTCTTTCGATTACCAATTAACTCGCGAATCTTGAATTTATGACGTAACGTAAACAAGACATTTAAGTAAAGGGAATATCAGAATGTTAAATAAGAAGCTACTAAAACGCTAAGATAACACTCGGATAGTAAAAGAAAACGGAGGATTTCAGAATTAAAACAGTAGTTATTTAATAATCTCGTTTAAAGGCTCTCCGTTTCAATATACATATAGAAAATAATAAATATTAACAATTACTGAAACTTACTATATAACTCACTATATAACTGCCATCAGTACCCATACAGCACACTTCGTTGCGGCAAAGTTGCAGGATGGTTGCAGTAACCTTGCGATGTTGCATGGTTGCAGCGCAATGTCGATGTATGGTTGCTGCGACGTTGCCGTGCAACATTGCACGGGGCGGACATAGAATTGTTTCTGCATAGTTGCTGCATAGTTGCGTTGCAATAATGCACTGCAACTTTGCCGCAACTATGCCGCAACTTTGCCGCAACTATGCCGCAACTATGCCGCAACTATGCAGCAACTTTGCCGCAACTATGCAGCAACTTTGCCGCAACTTTGTCGCAACTTTGCCACAACTTTGCGGCGTTAGCAAATTTTAAAACATAATATCTCCAAAACCGGCTGAAATAAAGTGTATACATTATACTTTATTGAATTCGTCTTGAAACGCACTATCAAATGATCTGTTAAAAAAAAGAGTTCCGTAGTAAATTTGCCCCCTCCAACCATGCAATTTCATATAAACAATTTCTTTTATATCTCCAATACGTTAGGAAATATCCAGGTGTTTACTGTTCCCGCGGACGTCCAGTATAATGAACTAAAATATAAAATATATGTCGGAGAAGGCAACCATTTAATCAGTTCCAAGCATAAGTCAGAATCTACTTTACTGGTGGCACGTGCCAAGCTGATGTTTTCGTGAAGGCGAGCACGACGCACAGTGCTTTTGGAACGACAATATATGGGGGTCGTAGTACTCATGTAGTATAAAGGTTTTTAACGTACGGAGTAATCAATATATATACCATCTACAGTACTCTACATCCAAGAAGATTCCGTGGCCACAACGGTAGCGCGTCGGATTGTCATGCGGGCGGTCCGGAGTTCAAATCTGTCGTAATCGATAACTTTTTTTATTTTTTTTTAAACAGTTTTTCGTTACCTCAAAGTTGCCGTGCAAAGTTGCCTCAAAGTTGTTGTGCAACATTGCAGCAGGCGGACATAGAATTATTGCTGCACAGTTGCGACAACGTTGCGTGAATCGTTGCAATCTTGCACCGCAACTATACTGCAACTATGCTGCAACGAGAGTGTGCTGTATGGGTACTGGGTCCGTTACGAATATTCGAATATTCTAAGTATTCGAATACATGGCGGTAGAATTCGAATTTGCGATTCGAATTTTCGAATATTTTTCGAATAATTAGGAGTATCGCCGAATAGGAATCCGAACACAAAAATATTTTCTCACACTTTATCGTGGAATTCTTTTCATATTCGCCTTCACAATTATTCGTTTTTCAAATGTTTAGACCCGTATTCGGTGCAATCCGCAATTCGAACACTTTGAATTATTCGAATATTCGAATACTCCGTACTATTCGATTATTGCAATTATGCGGATAAATTATCCGCATTCAAAATATATTCGAATAGTTCAACTATTCCAATATTTACAGCTGTAATCACAACAGAACCACTTCCATCGAAGTACATATCACCGTCAATTATCCAGAGACACTCGATGTTCATAAAAAATATTGTTACCTCCATCTTTAACAATATCGGGCCCGCGTACCCAGCAGGGGGTAATGCGTCTTAGTTGTGTAAATTACGTTCGACGCGCGTAACTTCGTTTAACAGGACGTCTCCCCTTTATCGATGCCACTTACTCGCTAATTTCCTCAAGTGGGAATTGTGTTGAAATTTATGTCATCTTAATTAACATGCCCCCCCCCCCCCCCCCCACGCCCCTACACAAAACAGATCCACTCCCCCAAAAAAAGCCAAGAAGATCACAGACCTGAAAACTTCGCTTCATTTAAAATATAATAGCTCCTCCCCCCATCATTTTAACGAATTCACTTTGTTCCCGAAATTGCCGTCTTTTCGCCAAGGCATAAAACCGCGCTCAAAATGGCTCGCGCGAGAGGATATAAAAATTCCCGCAAAATTTGCGAAACCTGTTACGCTTGCTCGAGAATCCCCCTTCGCCAGTTCTCAAATTTATTCGTTAAGCTAATCCTCGTTTTAACCTGCTGCAATGCGGATCGACGTAAAAGTCGCGTAAGGGAACTGAAATTGTATGTACGTTACATAGTTTTTCTTATGGTTGCAGGGTCCTGTGTAGGCAGGGCCGACGCGAGTCGCGTGGAATTTGTGGAATATTACCTCATTCGGGAATTCGGGAAAGACTTTTTCCAATTTTTTATTTCTTTGTTCGCGTACTAGGGGAGACCGGGGCAGATTGTAACAAAAAAAGTTTGCACGGGTTTTTCTCGAAAGTGTTTTCCTCAATCGGGAAATAAATTGCGTGATTTACTACTTACATATGTGGTGAACTAATTGCGTGAAAGTACGTGACAAAATCTTGGACACTTAGACATCTAGCTTCATCTTAAACAAACCTGAACCTTTGTTACAATGTGCCCCAGTCCGGGGTAAAAAGTAACAGCATGTGGGGTAAATTGTAACGCATGTGTTTTATTTATTTAAACGCAAACGTAAACGCACATAAACATTTCTAACATATATAAATGAAAAGAGATATCATTAATAAACGTTTTATATACATGAGTTGCACAATTAGTGCTTATTCACTATCCGAATTGCAATTGTGGCAGATATAAGGAATATTTCTCACAGTGCAGCTTTCATGTGACCACATTTTACATTGATTGCACATAATCCAACGTTCGTTAGGTTTACTGTTGCTATATGCTTCAGTGCAAACCAAGCAGAAATATTTATCTTCTGAGGAATTATCAGACTCTATCAAAATCTTCCTCTTCGCTTTTTTTACTTTTGCCTTCTCATTTTTTCCCCTTTCTGTTTTTTTCTTGTATGTTCTCATCCTAAAAGTAACTAATATTTCAGCAAATATCATGTTTGCGTTATCACCATTTAGAGCGGGGTAAGTTGTAACATGTTACATTTTGCCCCAAGCAGTTTGTTACAATTCACCCCGAGGTCGAATTTTTGCCTTTTATCTCAGCTAACGAGAAACTAAACATCAAATTACTGAAATGCGTATAGATTATGATAAACCAATGTCTACTGCTTCGTTTGCGACAAAGAAGCAAAAATTCAAGCGGTTTCTAATAACGTTTAATTGAAATCAAAGTGCTAGGACAAAATTTACTTACGTAACCTATATACTAAAATTCTAGGCTATAACCACAAAATGGATAAACAACGCTCATTTGTTTTACTCAAACTGACGGTGCTAATATCGTCAAGCAGCTCTCGGATGCTGTGGGTTGTCAGATTTGTCGTTCAGAAGATTTTACTTATGTTACAATTTACCCCGTGTTACAATCTGCCCCGGTCTCCCCTACTTTGCAGGGCGGCAAATGAGCCTAATGAGACCTTCGTTTCAGGGCCGTGTTGGGCTTGCATTTGTTGTTGTTGGGCTTGCCTTAGACCGAGGCAGATTGTAACGCGGGGTAAATTGTAACATAAGTAAAATCTTCTGAACGACAAATCTGACAACCCACAGCATCCGAGAGCTGCTTGACGATATTAGCACCGTCAGTTTGAGTAAAACAAATGAGCGTTGTTTATCCATTTTGTGGTTATAGCCTAGAATTTTAGTATATAGGTTACGTAAGTAAATTTTGTCCTAGCACTTTGATTTCAATTAAACGTTATTAGAAACCGCTTGAATTTTTGCTTCTTTGTCGCAAACGAAGCAGTAGACATTGGTTTATCATAATCTATACGCATTTCAGTAATTTGATGTTTAGTTTCTCGTTAGCTGAGATAAAAGGCAAAAATTCGACCTCGGGGTGAATTGTAACAAACTGCTTGGGGCAAAATGTAACATGTTACAACTTACCCCGCTCTAAATGGTGATAACGCAAACATGATATTTGCTGAAATATTAGTTACTTTTAGGATGAGAACATACAAGAAAAAAACAGAAAGGGGAAAAAATGAGAAGGCAAAAGTAAAAAAAGCGAAGAGGAAGATTTTGATAGAGTCTGATAATTCCTCAGAAGATAAATATTTCTGCTTGGTTTGCACTGAAGCATATAGCAACAGTAAACCTAACGAACGTTGGATTATGTGCAATCAATGTAAAATGTGGTCACATGAAAGCTGCACTGTGAGAAATATTCCTTATATCTGCCACAATTGCAATTCGGATAGTGAATAAGCACTAATTGTGCAACTCATGTATATAAAACGTTTATTAATGATATCTCTTTTCATTTATATATGTTAGAAATGTTTATGTGCGTTTACGTTTGCGTTTAAATAAATAAAACACATGCGTTACAATTTACCCCACATGCTGTTACTTTTTACCCCGGACTGGGGCACATTGTAACAAAGGTTCAGGTTTGTTTAAGATGAAGCTAGATGTCTAAGTGTCCAAGATTTTGTCACGTACTTTCACGCAATTAGTTCACCACATATGTAAGTAGTAAATCACGCAATTTATTTCCCGATTGAGGAAAACACTTTCGAGAAAAACCCGTGCAAACTTTTTTTGTTACAATCTGCCCCGGTCTCCCCTATATTCCTGCTAGAGTATCGCTCACATCCCTCGAATTTCCCTCAGGTGCCTGCCTGAGGTCCGTAAGGCTTTTTTGGGGATATTTAAGTTATACGAATTTTGTATTTAAATTTATTTAACATAGCACTGCCAAGAAACTGGTTGCCAGTTTTTCGACGAAACGGCTCTTCTAAAATCAGGAAACCAAAACGTTTTAGAAACTGTACGCGCGTGGCTATGGCACGACGGGTGGAATTTTGAAAATTTTGAAAAATTACAAAATGATAGACCTCCGAAGAAAATTGTGAATGTTCGTTAGACGATTAACCTCTTTCGTTGAAACAGAATTAGAAACAGAAACGACTAATCAAAAAAATCTGCTTCACACAGTATATTAGCCTCAACGTTAAGGTTTAGCTTATCAAAATGTAGACGTCATATTTATATGCTTCGATGTTGTCAGAATTAGCCAGACCTCGATCGCCATGAGAAAAGTTTGAATATCCTTGATGAATTATAAACGCTGCTATATGTATATCTTAAATTAATCAACCATTTCGACTTATAAAAACTTATCGAGCAGGTTTCTCCGAGACAAGTCTACCATCGTTAGCATTCGTTCGATAACATTTATTCGACGAATCGGAAAAGAAAATAAAGGAAGGTCGATTAGTATAATTACCTAATGTTTTTTTAAATTTTCCGTAGCTTTTGTTTTTTAAGCCTAGAATGGAACTATGCCTTGGTAGTTTGAATAATTGTATAACGTAAGAGTCGATCTAAGGGTTGGTAATTTTTTGCAAAATAAAGATCACGAGATTACGGGATACCGTATTAACGAACTTTTTGTCATTTTGGGGGTTGGTGAGTTTCCGTATACCTTGGCCCATTTATTCGAAGTCAAATATCTTAATTCGATGGAATATTTATTCGACACGCGTGCACGTTGCGTTTAATCGCAGATAGATCGCATTTTACGGATGCCAAACTCTAAATCAACGTAATAGTAGTTAACGGGGAACGTCGAAGCTCTCATCGAGCACGTGATTGGTTCATTTCTAAAAAACACTATCTCGTAAATATCGCCATTTCTCTTCACCACGTTCTTTAAGACTGCCAGCTGAAGCGATCAATCACTTACCGCAGTATTTCTTCACGGATGGCTGCCATTTTCAGTGTAATATTTGGTATCGGCTACCGAAAAGGTCGAGTTCGAATATTTTATTCGATCGAACCAGCTTTCATCATATTCGATACATTCTCTCCAGTGTCCGGTTAATTAACGAATTCCATTGTGGGAGAACACGTTAGGTTTTTGCCTACGGAACTCGTTAAACGTATTTCGTAAGCTTCAAGGTTCCTTTTTGCGCATAGAGATACCTATCTCTAAGTAACAGTCAGATTAATGAATATTCAAGGGGAGAAATACAGTAAGCCTAATGGATTCTCTCGAATATTCTCAAAATTATGAATATCTAAATTAATTCGAATCTCAGAGGTTCGCACTATTAGAACGCTAAACAGTTTCTCTTTTAAGTAATTTACAACCCATCCTCGTACAGTGAAATACAAAAGTATTCGGACACCCTTTACGACCGAATAACTTTTTTAAGATTTGTCCAAAGGATTTGAGTTTTATTTGAGAAGTTTGAAGGATTACATTACTAGGTGACATGTTTCGTCGTTTTGAAAAAAAAAATTACAATTGGTCGGAATAGCGAAGAAAATAGCGAAGGCCGTTTTTTTCAACATTTTTATCCGAGCCTGTAATGAAAATTTAAAAAATGGCAAAGTGTATAAAACTGTATATCCATACAGCAGTCCATATCTTCGATCGCACACATTAATTATCCCAAGTACAGAAGCTGCAATTGCCTCGGTGTACGTTTACGGACACTTGGATTCCGTCCGTGGATCCTCCGTCGCGTCGTCCCTCCCAGCGAAGCGACGCCCGCTCTAAAATTTTATTACGAATAAAATTTCCATCGCGTTCGATTATAACCGCTGGTCGGACGGTAAATTTGGGATGTCGTCCCGTTTCTTCTCGCATCGCCGGCTAGCGCCGTTTTCGTCGTCCGCCGACCGTGAAACGGACGATAGAGACGTGTCAGAGAGAGGCTGGATTTCCCGGAATCTCATTACCGCTTCCGGTAACTTCGTTCCATCTCCTTCGACTCGTCCATACACGCTCGTCGTTTCAGCTTCTCGATGGTCGCACCAAAAAAATTCACATGGCCGCGTGGCCGCGCCAAGTAACTTAATCGCTCCATTCGAATGGCGTCTGATCGTGAGTCGTTCCTGAAGAACTAACAAAGGAGGTCCACTAATACTATTATTATTATTATTAGTAGTAGTAGTAGCAGTAGTAGTAGTATTTTTAGTTTTATTGGTATTATCAGTATTATCAGTATTACTGGTATCATTGGTATTATTGGTATTATTAGTATTTTTAGTATTAGTCTTATTACTATCGTTGAACGAGTATATTACCCTTTAGTTTACACTGATAAGAAATAAAAAAAGGATTACATATGTACGAGCTAAAATTAACTCGAAGTAACGTAAGACCAAGACGGAAAGAATAACTACTTCTTTAGAGTCCATGCGTGTCAGCATTCCTACGCATCTAGTCACGCAAGTGACTTTTAAACGAATATAAACGAATCGTAGGATATATTATTCACCTACTAATAGTTAGGCGTTTTTATTAAAATTAGATTTTGAAATCACGGAATCAACTTGTAGCGTACCTATATCTGGTTGGAGTCACCGATCTGATTCAAATTTTCAAATTCTGCAAAGTACTTTCTAAAACTTCGGGACAAAGTTTGCTTCTTGCGCGATAATTAAAGCGTAATTAAGGTGCAGTTAGTAGCGCGTGTACTGATTTCTAAATATTTCCACTATTGGATATTTAAGTTCGATAGGTTCGTCCGTCGTAAAAATGAGTTCACATAGTCTCACTTGGAATCGTTCATCGATCGTGGCTTCGATCTTCTCACAACAGCCACCTTTCCCCCGCCGTATACATGTATATCGAATAGGAGGGGTGGTGAACCGTGTCGCGAAACGGAGAAAAGAGTTTAAGCTGGCCCTCAGGAGCGTCGCAAGCTCAGGGCTCGCTGCCAGAAATTCGTCCCCCAGCAATGGTTCCCAGATTTCTCGGCAATAAAAGCGTTTCGAGGACTCCTCCTTTGAACTTATCGAACAACGCCGCATTCGAAAACTTAGTATCGAATCATCCGGCGGAAAGGGACTGAAAACTCCATATTACGAGCGCCGCATTTTCATATCGCGACGAAAAAGTACCACGGTCGCTTTTATACGCTGGCGAGTAAAATTTTCTAGCAACGCAAACTTGCCATACAATCGTCTCCTTCGATTTAACATACCCTACCAAAAGATGTACTTTGTTTAAATCGTATGCCCTAATTCTGATTCTTTAAACATTACTCAAGTTCACAATCTTTGAAGATTCATTTTTGCAATCCTTGTTACAAAACGATCCTTTTCATTTCAGTGGAAATCTCTAAATACAGTGCGATAAATAATAATAGAATCAAGATCGCTCGTGTCGCAAAAGTATCGCTCGAGTTTGATAAATTTGAATTTCATTTATATAATAAGTCATCTTATGTGAATTTCCGAGAACTGCAATTTGCAAGTAAAGTTAACAAAGCTAGCGACACAAGTTACATCGGGAATAACAGAGCCGCGTCTTTACGAAGTTAGCGCGAACCAAAAAGCCTAAAAGTGAATTCCGAAGACTCGATACAACGTTGCGAGTTAATAACAATTATTCTACTACCATTCTATTTTTGCTGATTAATTAAGTGTACCTACCATTTAACTTGAGAAATAACGAAGGATGTACTCGTTGTTCGTTCCCTCACCCAAACTGTGAGAAGCATTAACGAGCCACAGGAATATCGCAGGAAATTAGACGACCTCTGGAAGAACCCTTCAACCACCCTTATTCATCCCCCATCCGTGGCCTGTTCTTTCAGCATACTATCTCTTGAAGGTTGATTAATAAGACGCTCGTCCTTATTGTTCCAGTTTTCCGTCGGTCGCACATTGGCCATGAAACGGAGCACAAAGCTGATGACAACGTGCCCCCGAAACGAGCAATCTCCCCCGCTCCTCTCTTTGTCTACACTTTCTTCCACGGCACAATAAAACGATAGCGGTTTATTTAATATCCCGATTGCCTTTCCACTCATCTTCGCAGAGGAACTTCTTCGGCACGGTGCTCGTTGGCCGCGTTTTATGCGCCGGGAAAGAAGCAAGCATTTCGGTGGAACCTGATAGAACGACACAAAAGGACGAGAACGCTCGCTCCGACCCGTCGATTCTTCCGTATCTATTTTTAACTCGTAACGAAAGCTCGTTTATGCCCCTCCCTTTGTGCGATGATGGAAGCGTGGAACGAGGCTTTGAAATTATTGGTAATGTTGAAAAATATTTGAAATTCTTGAAGAGGATCGAATAGTAGAGAGGAGACGTAATCCGATGTCAATGGCTTCCTTGTGGGTGTGGAGGCTTAGGGAAGATAAGGCAAACTTTGAAATATATTTTTTTACATATCGGTCGTTGTAGCTTTTTAGTCACTCTAAGGAGGGGTATTTGAGTGTCTATTTGTGCCGAAAAGCTATTATAATAGTAACTGCAGGGAAATTAATAGGCAGCAGTGGAGCGAGATCGCACAAGTCTGCTGTTTGGCTCTGGTGCCGGAAAGGCCGAAATGGAAAAAATCTTTATTTCAATAGATTTCGAATAACGAATAAAAGTAAAAAAATTAACTATTCGTCGATAGTTTGGGGAGCATCGAATTTCGCAATGTCAGAATCGAAATTAATCGTTCTTCTTGAAATTATATTTTTCAAAATCGTTGATAGTTTAAAGGATTTCCCCCTGCATCGATCTAAATTATATTCCGTCCTTTTTTCATCGTGAATTCTTTCACTTAAGGAGTTAAAGGTAACTCTTTTAATATTATTATTACGACACGTTGTATATTTCAACAGTGTAGATGTTACAAAATCTCGAATTACTCTACCAGATTTATAGGCGCAAGTAGTCGAGGAGACGTAAGGTAGGTAAATATTATGCAAAAAGTCGTCGCAAACACGTACTACCGCGTCCCTTAAAAATTCTTTCGAGGGCTTACGTGTCTATTAATAATTCATTTTCGTCTGTCACCCCTGGGACGAAGTTTGCCCGTTTTAGTCGTGGCACGTTCATAATGTATGCCGAGTAATAACGTAACACATATTAAAGAACACTGCCAAACCGTTGATTGCTGCGAAATATGGGATCGCGTAAGATTTCCAAAGCCATCGTCGATCATAGGGAGATATCGCGATTAGGAGGAAAGGATGGAAGACGAACGGGGACGAGAAATAAGCCCCCCGTTTCGCAGAGGTACGCAATAGTAGCACGCAAGTTCATAGATATAATTCTAAGAGATTAGTTTTTAATAGTCGAATTAAGGGTAATTAAAGTAACTCATAGTAGATAAATTAAAATTTTATTTTATTTTCCTATACATTGTAACAACAAGTATAGCATTTTCCAAAGAAAACTTATATCATTAGAATTTTAATATAAATGGTCAAAAATACTTGCGCGCATCATTCTCATCCAACTGATAAAATTCTTTTCTTTTACAACCCTCCATGTAAATCTTATAATCCCTTGCTCCTTTCATACATTACCTCCGTATACTTACACCGTTGTTACCAGGATAAATAATTATTAAAATTTCGCTATAACTATAATTTTATTTGTCATTAGATACGTGCATAGTAAACTAAGATACTTAAAGAACAGTTACGATATCTCCCCATCCTTCGTAAGATCGCCTCTCTCCCTCATTCCACAAAAAACTGAACACCAATCATTTCGATAAACATTTATTTCATGCAGCAAATAACATAAAAATCGTTAACTCGATATACAGCATTAAAACCACAGCAGAATCGGGCATAATTCGAATAAATTTTTATCCAAATAAACATTATCGTCGAATAGCATTCTCGAATAACTTAATTTTATTCGAAGATTATTCGAATAATGCCCACCTCTGAATCACAGAAACATTCAACTCGGAGACTCGAACAGAAACAGCCCTCTAGCACCAAGAATAAGAATTTCCCCGCAGAGGAAGATCCATGGTCGAAAGAAAAGACGAAGTGGCTCTCCCTGGGAGTCGTTACACACGAATCTGATCTTGTAACGTCCCCGTTTTATAGCCTATTCCGAAACGTGGGAGCTCACGCGCTCCTTTTTTCTCCACCGTGCGCCAGTAGATCCGATAGTACCGGTTCATCTCGAGGATCGCCATTATGAATTATGTGGATCGAAAGGTTCGACAGACATACCCGCGGCCAATGTCCCGGGATATAACTTTTCCGATCGAGACCTCCGCACGGAGCAACAAGGGTGGAGTCGAATTTGAAATCAGAAAATCAATCGAGCAAGAAGATACGGGGAACCAGGCTCGGTAACTTTTGGGGCCAGGGATAGGGAGACGTTTATCGAGCGATCGCGGTGGCAATACGGGGATGAATGTGGATACCTTGCATCGGGTTTACTCGCCACCAAGGATTCGTTCAGTTTATCTGCACGCTTTTGGGGCGGGGGAGTGCAAATTACTCGATACTTTTATTTCAGCGATACGAATAGAAGAAGACAGTGGCGGATTTAAGGAAAATGGCCCAGGTGGCACACCTTCTCGAGGGCCCATTTGTTCGAGAAAACGAAGAGGTAGTTTACTAAAAACGAGTTAAGTGTAGAGTACCTACAGAAAAAAATATAGCGTTTGGATAAAATCATAATTTCTTTTTTTGACGGGTGAGTCCCTTCCGGGCAGGGGCCCAGGCCCAGGCCCACGTGGCTCATACGCGTGTGGTTGTGTCGTTGGGAAAGGTGTAAAAAGTGTATTAATAACAATGTATTCGTAATTGGAAAGTTTATTTAAATATTAAATCGACATTGAGTCGAGCTACATTTCCATTTTGTTTCGTATTATTTCGTTGGAATAGTCCTGGCGTGCAACAATCACGAATGGAGGGAGCATGGATACCGAGCTCATTAACCCTTAGGCTGTCGCTATAGCCACTATATTGGCACGGTTCTACCCCCTCGACTCTATGGGACCTATTGACTACTCATACATAAAAATTTTTGGAAAAAAAGGACCTCTATTTTTACGAAAAAATAGCGGCAGCTTAAAGGTTAAGATTCTGGATTTCACGAAGTTACGGGGTAAATCTTCGCGCTCCGATCGCTGCCTCTGCTCAGCAACGCGAATAGGATTTAAAGCAAACCAATGGTGAAACGTTTATATGGTGGCAGAGTTTCCTCTCCCTTGACGGGAACAAAATATCCATTTTTCTGTCCCCGTCCGCATGCGTTTCAAATTTTAGCAACATTCTTCTATCATAAAGTGAGTCTCACCCGTTGTAAATAAATAAATAAATAAATAAATAAATAAATGAAAATTTAGAAACTTGTACCGATACGTTATCTCTACACTTTGCGAGTGACTCGTGTACAGCAGCGGTGAAAAAATAAAGTATTAGGTACCAAATATAAGAGATGGTCCTTACTTCGCGTTACATCACCTTACGTTACGAAATAAGTGACAAATTCAATTTTTTTAATTTTTGACTTACACCTCTCTCCTAACCAAATTGTATACCTACTCTAAGAGTTGTCGTTCTATGGGTTTATAACTTTTTACAAAATAAAGATCACAAAATCATGGGATCCATACTGCGTTTACCTAATTTTCTGGCATTCCGAGGGTTGGTAGCTTTCCGCGCAACTATTAGGCTCAATTATTATTCCACGGAGGGCAGATGTCCTAATATTTACAAACCACATACCTCCCACCTTCTGTGCCATCCATCCACTCGACCAGGCCATCCGAGAAGAGTCTTCCTAGCATGGACCAGCGCCGTCTAACAATAATCGCGTAATCGATTAAGTATACCTATGCCCCCGGTGCGTAAATATCATCGTCCACCGTTACGAAATCGCGTTTGCCTTTGCAGGGGCGTCACGCGAACCGCCAAATTACCTCGTAGGTAATAATATATCCGTTCCTAGGCCATCTACCGATCAGCGAAAAGAGTAGGGTAGACTGGGTACGGTTGAAACGGTGGACGGTTGAAACAAAGCGAATATCTCGACACCGTGCCTGAGAAGGTGAGGGGTGCAAGGGGAGAAAGAAGCGGGCGACAAGTCGAAACACGAAGTTTAGTGTTGCGTCGCTCTTCGCGCGCTGTGTTTGTGTATAGGAGGCCCCATTGTGTTTTTTGACGGAAAAGTAAGTATTTTTTGTTCGTATATTTTTGCAATTATTGTGGTTTTATTAAAGTTAGAGTATTGAGAGTTTTGTATCGTTTTAATTGAAGTGTGTAGAATATGGCTGTATGATTAGTTTTTATTGAAATTTATTATCATTCTTACTGTGAACCGTTTTATACCTAGAAGGGGGGTTGGGGACAGTTGAAACAGTTTTTGTGGGTACGGTTGAAACAGTTTATTTATTTAATTTTCTTGTTTCTTAGATGCCAAGGGCACGCCAAAGGAAAACTACGAGAGGTCAGGCCGACTTATCAACGTACAAACAAGCCTATGAAGATGTAAAAGCCGGATCTTCGTTAAGAACAGCGGCAGAAAAGAATGGACTGAACCACTGTTCCCTGTTGAGGTATGTACGTAAATGAGATGCGACTGGTGGCGATGAAAATCAAGAAATGGGATATAAGGCTCACAATCGAGTGTTTAACCAGGAACAAGAGCGTGAGCTATCTAAATATTTAATTAGATGTGCAGACATATATTTTGGCCTAACTAAAAAGGATGTTATGAAATTGGCATACGAACTAACCGTCAAGTACGACTTATCACGACCTCGGACTTGGGATGACAACGAAATGGCTGGCGAAGAATGGTTTCGCATGTTTATGAGAAGAAATCCTGAACTGTCAGTACGTGCAGCACAGGCTACAATGTTAGATTATAAGTATCGTGAAAGACTTGAATATTAATAAAAAAATATTTGTGATGTTCAACTGTGCCATTACGAGTCGTAAAATGTTATTAGACGATGAATAAAACATGTTCATTTATTATATTTTGTATTATTTGCATGTGTTTCAATTGACCCCAGGCACTGTTTCAACTGACCCTGGCATTGGGACGGTTGAAACAAATTACATTTTTTTTTAAATTCGATTTTACACATAAAATACAATACCTACAGTGATCTCAAATAACATTGCCCATTAGTAGACAGATATGTGGTCTTTTATTTAATATATTTCCGTCATCGCTCGCTTAACTAATCCCGATGCAATGGACGATAAACGCTAAAATGTGTCAACCGTACCCAGTCTACCCTATCGCTCAACCGCGCCCATAGTTTAACATCGTCGCCTCTCGGCGGATCGCGCGTTTTTTCGCCCCGTCGCGACTAATTCTATCCGGGCTCTGTTTTCTCGGCTACCACTCGGCCGCGCCACGCTCCTGATTCCGTTACGGGGATCGAGAACGAGGACGACTCATCGGGCCAACTGTTCGCACTTCGGTTAGCTCGGCGCACCCCGCTCCAGGGAAAATTGCTTCCCGCGTGCCACTGGGACGTTAATGCGTTTTGCAATCCGCTCGTATGCGCGGGCAAGTAAATTTCACGAGTTTGGCGGTCGATAGACAAGAACTTGGATGGGAGGGGACAAAATCGAGCGGCCCTTTGTGTTAAGCGCTGTACCTTATTATACATATAATTATGTTTATTTCCATATTTCTATCATCTGTATTATTCTCGATAGCTATTCTCTGTAAAGCAAGCCTGCCTTCAACGGTCCCTGCTCACAACGCCGTATTTTTTTCCATAGCTTTCACTTCTTAAATCGTTTTATTATGACAACATTTGGTTGCCAGATGACATCGACTGACCGGCACCTCGAGCTACCCTTCGACTCATAAAGTTTTTGCCTAGCGCGCTTATCCGGCCCGATCCGATATTACCTGAACGGTTAGGTGTCCGATGCATTCGCAGCCCCTACAAGGGAAATTCCCACCGACACCACGCACCGGGAAGACGAAAAGCGCTATCGCTTCCTTCAAGGTGCGACCAATGACATTCTCGTTTTCATGGCATCGTCACTTCTGTTACTTTCCATGCGACCAATAGGAGAAAGGCGCGAAGTTTCGTTAAAACCGAAAGCTGAGCGGCATCGTCAGTCTTAGTACAATCAGCCAAGAGTTAAGAGCAAGACTCCGGTACAGTTCGCCGTCATTACATATATAATTGTCTAAGTTTTTCAATATCCGTTCCTGTATAGTTTATGTTTTAACTGAATATATATATTTTAACCTTGTTTCTCAAAGTTACGCAAACATTTATTCAAATTATCAATCCCTTCACCTTAAAACGTGCTAGGGATAGACGCGATTCGCGGTGCCGAATATCGGAGCGGAGATTTACGACCTCTGTTGAATCGGTGCAAGACTGATTCTCATCCTAGACTCGCGTCAAAAAGAACACTTTGATCGTGGAACAATTTAATTTAATTTAATTTAATATAATATAATTTAATTCTTTTTTTATTTAAAGTAGTGGCTACATGATTCGAGCGAAATTTTTTACGGGCCGGTTGGAGTGTTCACCGCTGTAGGCCCAGACGCAAGGAACGAGCGAAAGTATCTTCGTTATATCCTTCGATTTCCCTAACTTTCATCCCGTTGCTTATTCGCATAAATCTACAAATGCGAATTTCTATGTACCTATGCGGAATAAATAGGCGAGACATACCACCCAAAATTCGCGCGATTTTCAAAGCGAGAGGTTTTCCAGAACCAGTTAAATCTTTTTATTTTTTTTACACTTTGTACGAGAGTGTACTTGCACGATCACGGAAGCTTCTCGCGATCGCGTATTAGTTTTAGAATTAGTCTTAATTTAGTATAAGATAGTCGTTAAGAATAGTCGTTAAGTTTAAACTAAGGTCACAGACACTTTATATTTACAGGACACTGAACAATAAAGTACTAGCTTAGACACTTAAATTAACACAGTACAGCACGGAACTTAATTAACTAAGCCACGAAAGCACGCGGAAAATTGAGCGCGAACTGAGTCGTTCGAATGTAGAGTTACTGGAACGTTCCAGGAATCACGCAAGTACGTAAGCAAAGACTGTTACTTATCGAGAGGACGATTCGTAGAAGAGAGAGCGATCGCGGTGATGGATCGGACCGTTTCGCCGAATTCTGTGACGTCAGCACCCCACCTAACAGCTGATCGTCCTGAGCAGGACGAGAACCGTAACGGTAGAACAAAGCTGTTTACGCGCTGAAGCGAGAGAGTTGCCTAATTAGCTGAGGTGCGCGTCAACAGATGGCCCGACCGATCTCATCACCGCGATCGTGCATACCGCGATCTGGTCGCGTTAGTCTGTTTTAAACCGCGCGCGACATCGGCAGCGAGTCAGCGCCGGCTTGGCCTGAGGCCGTTTGGGCCAATCCCAAACACACTTAATTCTACATTTTTGGCCCGGAAGGTGCGCTTGACGCGTGCACCTTGGAAGGGAACGACGGGTAACGCGTTCATTCGAGCGAAACGCGTTTCATCGACCACCCCCGAGAAACACTTTGCCCCGAAATCCGCTGAGAAGCGAGAAAGAAGAAGGGGCGCGTGGGCAAAATTTAAAGCGGCGCTTTTTAACCGATAGCAAGTTTCTACCTACCCCCAAAAAGGGGGATCGCGCGATGGAAATGGTTCGCGACTTTTTTCCCCGCCCCAGAAGCCGAGGGTTCCGTGAATGGGACTCGTTTAAACGTCCGAGGCCTCGCGATACCGAGGGACACGCGTCCAGCTGCCTAAAAAGTAACTTCGAAGACTATTTTCAGACGCTCGGCGCACGGAGTGCGTTAAAAAATTATAATTTCACGAATCGAACGAATAATTTCGTGCTGATAAAAGTTTCAACGGCGCGACACAACGTTCTTCCATTCCCTTTTTTGTTGCTTTCTCCGCCACCGGAATGATCGCGATCCAATTTTAATTCCTGTTTCCAATTATAAAACAAAGAACGACAACGACATATTTTCCGTGACACCATTTCGAATCGTCCCTCGCGATTTCATTTATTATCCGTGTATTCGCTGGATTTTCGCGACCGCCTTAACAGTTTCCGTATCGACGAGATATATTTGATATTCGCAAACACGTTTTTCAACTAGAATCGAACTACGCGCGCGGCGGACGTGTCCCCTAGGTATCGATAAATATCGCGGACGCAGCGATTCGACGCGGAACGGGTCGACGAACGCGGATATCGACCGAGCGTCGGGAAATATTCGAACGCGATCTATTCGCGTCGCAAATATGCTTGTACGCGGCACTCTAATCGTAGCTGATGCGCGAAGTAGGCAAACAAGAGAGTTTAACTTATCGACGTACGGTTCGTTACGAACGGCTGTATCAAAGACCAGGTACGTACATATATAGGATCGCAGCACGCACCAAGTATAGGATAGACCTATCGCGCGATGTAATTTTGTGTCACGCGGTAAAGGGGTCTCGCGAGCTCCCTTTACCATTTTCGTGTCGCGCTCAACGCGTTATCGAGTCAGTCTAAAATAAGATCGTAACGCTACGCGCGGTAGAAATTAGAATTCAGCGCGGGTAAAACTTGGATCGTTTCAAACTCGCGATTTACGAATGATTCTGTTAAAATAACAATTTAAAGATCGTTTTATAAACGTATTCCGTACGCAACGACGGAGAAAAAAGGATCGCGACGAAACGAGAACGCGTACGCCTTTTAACCTTGCGCCGCCCTATTCCGGTTTATTTAACGCCAAACAAATTTCATTAGATCGTAATAACGTAATTTGTAAAAAGAGTGCTTCAAAGTTTTTTAAGAGCACCTGTCGTTGAAATCACCCATTCGTCGCGTGTTTGCGCGTACGTTAACGATGGTCTACATCTGGATACCTGGGCGTCGATAACTACGGAGTATTATATAACTGTAACTTGCCAATTTATCGACGCAAATTTTAAATTACAAACTGCGGTACTATCGACGAGATAATAATAATAATAATAATAATAATAATAATAATAATACATTTATTAACGGAAGCCCATTGATACGTGTAAAGAAAAAGAACATAAATAATACGAGCACGCGAAGCGAAACGTAAGTACAAAGAATAAAGAAAGAAAGAACGGGAAAAAAAAGCAACAGCAACGGTCAGCTGTTAACACGATTATAGATCGATCGTTCGAACGAGTACGACGAACCGCCAAAAAAGTCGATCTTACTCGAATATTTATTAACGCAATAGGCGATACGATCGATATCATCGAATTTACCCAGCAAAGTTCGGTGTGGTTCGATGTAAAGAAGGGAGGTTCGTCTTATATTTCTAATACTTGGCAGCGCAGGTAGATGGACGCGCGGCCTAACGGGCCGGATGGCACAGTCGCACCTCCTATAATAGGGAGGCCCTTGGATCCTGTGTTGACGATCGCACGAGGTGAAGAGGAGCGGTAGTACCGGGCGGCGTGGTCCGCCCTGGGGAACACCCGTCCTTCCTCGTGCTTGTTAGCTCAACGGCTGTATGGTCGGAGCAGCGCCTGGGACCCGCGGCACGTGCCGTTATGCTCCCCCCGTATAATGTCGCTACTAATCGACTAATTGACTATATTTCTAATAAGAACATAAAATTTAATAAGTCGAAGAATATCGGAACCATCGATATTATCGTTCGACGAATTGTATATAAATAGCAGATCAGAAATAATCCTACGTTTTTCGAGCGACGTAAGCCTCGATTTAGCCAGTATTGGCTGGTAATTGTGGCGAGCAACTGGCATGGGATCTTTTAACTTAAATGAAATAAAACGAAGGAATTTATGTCGAATGTGTAGATAATATATTAATTTATACGGACGAAAGATATTATCAATCCGCCACCGCACAGGCGTATTATAAAATTTAAATGTTTCAGATGCGTCCATGTAGCGGCATTTATTCTAAATTTAAATGAATAATTTAAAATGTCGCCTACTTCGTTGAATTCTCTTACATAACGCCATTTTAAAGAATTTAAAGACGGTATTTCTGCATTAATGCAAATGATTATGTCATTGTAGAATACTTTTATAAAATTATTTGTGTGTACATTAATAATAATTGAACCCGGCCTACCAGTTGGGTTACACACTATCAACGGCGGTCTGGTTTCTTCGATTGATAAAATTAAACGGGGATCTAATAATACTGATATGTCGGTATTATATGGTACTGTTAAACAGTATCTGTTATCACGCAGGAACAATCTTATGATTTTCATCGATGATTGATTCTCTATTATGAATCTAAAGGTGCGTCTAGACGTTGCGAGGCAAGCGCGCGAGGCATGCCTCGCCCGTTGGAATGTCTTCGGAGCCTACCTCGACATGAACGATCAAGAAAATAATTTCTTAATACGCTGTAATGGACATTGCACCCTTAACTGCGAGGCGCCGACCTCAATTCGCTACGTTCGACCCAGGATTCATACCTTTTTCCGAAAAAAGCCATAAAATTCGATGGGCACTGCGGGGTACCAGGCGGCATCCTTCGACGGGCGTCGCTTCGGAAAACACTGGACCTACCTGGTTCAGAAATATAATAATTCTTTATTCTTTATCGTATGGATATGGAAGAGTCGCCGATGGATTCCTTGTGATTTTCCGATGAAAATCATGCCAAATATCGTGCAAATCGGACAACTTTTACATGCGGAATACAAATAGCTTGTGTCAAAGTAGTCAGATTTGCATGATATTTGGTATGATTTTCATTAGAAAAACATAAGGAATCCATTGGCGTCACTTCTATCTCGATACGATGAAAAAAAGAATTTCTTAATACGCTGTAATGGATATGTCACCCCTTGACTGCGAGGCGCCGACCTCAATTCGCTACGTTCGACCCAGGATTCATACCTTTTTCCGAAAAAAGCCATAAAATTCGATGGGCACTGCGGGGTACCAGGCGGCATCCTTCGACGGGCGTCGCTTCGGAAAACACTGTACCTACCTGTTTCAGAAATATAATAATTCTTTATTCTTTATCCTATGGATATGGAAGTGTCGCCGATGGATTCCTTGTGATTTTCCGATGAAAATCATACCAAATATCGTGCAAATCGGACCACTTTTACATAAGGAATACAAATAGCTTGTGTCAAAGTAGTCAGTTTGCATGATATTTGGTATGATTTTAATCGACGGAACGCCAGGAATCCATTGGCGTCGTTTTCGCAAAGATCCGATGAGAAATGCGGAAGTCGAAGATTTCACAACTTCTTAATGGTATTCCAAACCCTTCGAGGGTCGAAAGCCATAAAATTCGATGGGGCACTGCGAAGGTCTGTCCTCGCCACGGGGTGACCGGCGTAACTGGAGAATCACCCTGCGAGCTTTGCTCGAGGTAGCTCGAAGTTGCTTTGGAATCGTTCATGTCGAGGTAGGCTCCGAAGACATTCCAACGGGCGAGGCATGCCTCGCGCGCTTGCCTCGCAACGTCTAGACGCACCTTAAAGACACACGTCGTTAGACGACGTGCGTTTTCTCGGAAAAATATAGACAATAAACGCCGTCGTGCGACCGCAATTCTATGTCGTGTGTTGTGTTCCACAACATCGGACAATCCGCTTCATGATGGTAATAATATGCGTGATTCAAAACTGCATTAAAATTATTCATTATTATGTCTGGAAACAGAAAAAAACTCAATTACAACGTGAGAGAGAGAGGGGGAGAGGGAGGGAGAGAGAGAGAGGGGGGGGAGAGGGGGAGGGGGAGGGGGAGGGAGAGGGAGAGGGAGAGGGAGAGGGAGAGGGAGAGGGAGAGGGAGAGGGAGAGGGAGAGGGAGAGGGAGAGGGAGAGGGAGAGGGAGAGGGAGAGGGAGAGGGAGAGGGAGAGGGAGAGGGAGAGGGAGAGGGAGAGGGAGAGGGAGAGGGAGAGGGAGAGGGAGAGGGAGAGGGAGAGGGAGAGGGAGAGGGAGAGGGAGAGGGAGAGAGAGAGAGAGAGAGAGAGAGAGAGAGAGAGAGAGAGAGAGAGAGAGAGAGAGAGAGAGAGAGAGAGAGAGAGAGAGAGAGAGAGAGAGAGAGAGAGAGAGAGAGAGAGAGAGAGAGAGAGAGAGAGAGAGAACAGAATGGCGAACAAATATATAATTTGGGCAAATGTGACGATGTCAAGAACAAAAATTACACGCAGGTAGAATGATTCCAAGGTAGAATGATTCCAAATAAAAATTTGAATCCACAGAGATAAAAAAACACAGAGGACATACATTTTCTGTTTAATAAATCTTCTTGATCGTGTCGATCGGACTTATAGTATTCTCCGTACACGCTATCGACGCGTATTTGAAAAAATGTCATTTCGAGGAAAACGCGTTCGATGTTTCGCGTGGCTTTGGTTCCGCGAGTTTCACACCGCTTCGCGAAAACACGCGACAAAAAAAACAACAAAAAATAACAACCGCCGCGTCTCTCTGTGTCTATTTTGGGAATTATTTAATAAAATTTTCAGACCATATCGCGTTCGAACCGTTGCGCGACGAGCCAAAAATATAGAAAAATTTAAAGCTTTACTATTTAAAATAATTTTGCATACACTTTTAATTGAAAAAACCCCAAAAAACAGGGACAAAACACCTGAAACATATTACGGGAGAGATCCGGAACTGTTGTTTCGCGATATTTTCACTCACTGCAAGATGAATAAAATTACTAAAAGATAGATAGAAATGGGTACCCGTGGAACCCCGTTTCTTTAATCATCGCATAAGGGTTAAACGTACGCATTTCGTGAAAGTTTGAATAACAAAATTTCGTCACGTTTTTCTTGCACCGATCTGTTTCTATCGTTTCGCTGTCGATCTATCTCGTTTCGTTCGTTCTATCGTTCGTTTTGGCTTAAATTTTGTTAGTTAGTTAATCGTTTGTTTCGTGTGTCGGTTGTCTGTCTGTTTTATACAGTTATACGCGTGTTAAAGCAAAAATTATTTTATTAATTTTTTTTTTCTCTACGACGCTATAGCGTATTACGAATTAGACAATGATCTAGACGACTACGACTACGACGACTACGACTACGACGACAACGACTACGACGACGACGACGACGACGACGATAAAGACGACGACGACGACGAAGAAGAATACTACGTCGTCGAACTAAGAATACTTAAAACTCGTACAATGCTGATAATCACGATACGATCGATAAGAAAAAGATAACGATGATTTTGAAGAAAAATAAGAAGAATAAGAAGAATAAGAAGAATAAGAAGAAGAAGAAGAAGATGAAGAACAAGAACAAGAACAAGAACAACAACAACAACAACAACAGCAACAATTGACTTACGTGTTAATGATTTCGTATAAATCCTTTTCTTTATGCAGCAGCTGTAAAGGTTTACGATCGATCACTCGGTCCTTCGGACTACTGTGCGTTCATAAGATAAAACAGTGACGTGCGTCTTGCCGGAGATTCGTTCGACGTTTGCTAAAGATCGATGGTGTGGTCGATGTGGACCCATAGCTGCGAGCGTAGGCGAGGGCGATGGGGCTCGCGACTCGGAGAACTACCACCTTGGAGAAGGAGCGGCCGGGGCGCGGCGAGAAAAATCCTCCCTCCCTCGATGGCCAGTTGGCTGGAAACCCGCGAACCTATAAAGAATAGAAAAGCTTAACGAAGATCGGTTTAGGGTTTTGGTTTTGGCTGGGAGCCGGGAAACAGAAGGGAAAAGGAGATAGGTAGAGACGAGCGTCCACAAACGAACGAACAAACACCATAGAATCGTAGCTAAAAAGATTTGGCGACAATAATCGTTATACTAACCTGTAAACGAGCGACGGGGGGTTCCGGTGTCGCGCGGCCGTGATCGGACGCTTCCCGTCGACCTATACACGAGCCGGGGAAAACGGAGAGATGAGTTTTCTTTTTACCGAGAACATTAACGGGGAAACGGGCTAACATATACACTTACCTTTCACCTCTCGAGTCGCGTCTCGCGACACCGCGACGCGCAGCGCCGACCAGAGAGACACGTTCCCGGATGGACGAGGATCCGCGGACGCGTAGAAGTTACCTACAACAATGAGAATCGACCAAAATAAGGAGTTAGAAACACCCGAGATTAATCCGAACGACGAAAACATTGACAGCAGCGGTACAGTCACGGGGCACGTTATGGATAGGAGATGGGCGACGCGGTGGTCGATCCCTCGGGCATGAAATACGGCGTTCGACGGAGCGTCGCGGACACACTGATCTATATATACTACTGGATAGTGAAGGAGTAGAGCACTAAAGAGGTGAGTATGCGCATCCGCCATATTGGGTCCTCTGGAGAGAGAAGATTATTGAGTACCCACCTTTTTGGGTATTGTCAGATTCATTTTATAAACAAAATATGCGTTGCTGATATTGATACATGGTAGCATGACACGTTATTAGAGTATTTTATTACATTTAAGTTTATATTTGGTTTATAAAACGAATTTGACAATACTCAAAAAGGCGGGTACTCAATAATCTTCTTTATTGAAGACCCTTAAAGAGGACCCAATATGGCGGATGCGCATACTCACCTCTTTAGTGCTCTAGTGCTCTAGAAGGAGGATAGGCGGCTTGTGCCGAATAGAAGCCATTTAAGTAGATCTGAGTAAGATTCTCAAGTGTGACGTCACACAGCGACGCAAAGTCATAGCTGGCCAAAGCAAACAAGCAACACGTAGTTGGTGCCTGATGGTGCCTGATTACAACAGAATAAAAATGGTGAGAACGTGCATGTTTTGTGGTGCAAAAAAATTGGGGGACGATTTGACATATCACAGGTAGGTAAAAATAACATTTATATGCTACTTGCAGGTTAAGTGGAACTTCTTACTCATAAATATTCCTAAGGAAATAAAAAATATTTTTGTTTGTTTCATATAGTTTTCCGTTGATAGCCGCAGAATGGCTAGACAACATGGGTTTGGGCTCCAATTTTGTGCCACCAAAAAACGCCATGTTATGTTCCAGTCATTTCGAAAAAAAGTGTTTCCAAGAAGGCACTGGCAAAGGTTGTCTTCTCCCTGGAAGCATTCCTACCATTTTTGGGCAATACAAAGCTGGTTGTGTCTTCTGTCATGCTAGAAAAGGACAGGATAAAAACATATCATTTCGCAAGTAATATATGAATTATTCAAATTAAGCAGTTTATTTTTAAGTTAAAGTGACTAAAATAAAATATATTATAAAATAACCAAATGCAATTGTCTAATTATTTATAGTACAATGAAGAATGATAATACTCTAATTTAAGAAGTTTTTACATAAATTATTTTACATAAGTTCATTAATATTGTTTCAGTGTTTGGCATTAATTTGAAAAATAACTCCCTTATTTTGCAGATTTCCATTAAATAATGCAGAACTGCTTCAGAAGTGGATTGCAGCAATGGCTGTAAAAGACTTCGTTCCAGATAAGAAAAGTGTGCTTTGTAGTGAGCATTTTGAAAAAGATTGTTTTCGTAAAACAGGTTGTAATGCCTGTACGTTAACTCTAAAAAGCAATGCGGTTCCTACGATATTTAAGTTACCGCTAATTGACAGTAAGATTGTGTTTTTTATATATTCTTTATTTTACTTTTGGAATATAATGCACATTATAGTAAAATACTATTTTTAGAAACACCTGCTGGAGAACTCAACAGCAATTCTCAACTCTCTGCATCACATATGGAAACAGATCCCTCATTGTCGCCAGAAATATTAGCAGCGTATGAAGGGCGCGAAAAGCGCCGTTTATCACTTGATTTACCTCCTCCAAAATTGTCAAAAACTGACACTAACTACAGTATGGTAAATCCAATGAGAGCAAGTACCAGTGATTCAGGTGAATTCAAATAAATTGTTCTAAAATTTGAGCGTCATGTAAATTATATCATTGTTCAAAAGTTTAGCAATTAATTTCATATCCTTATTGCAATGAAGAAAATATCATATTTATAACTTTAAAATTAATACTTTTGTTACAAATCAGTTATGTGAATATGAAATTCGATTCAAATAATAGTGTACAAATAACTAATAATATATTATGCGTAGATAAGAAGCAATGCCAGATGAATGAAGTACTTTCTTCTACAAGTACAGCAAGCGAAGCGGCAAATACTTGTATGCAGAGAAATGGACAAACACCAACTACCTCACGTCGCATTCGTCATGTCGTCCATGATCATCGATATCAAACAACTCCGAGATCCATGCTGAAAAAAATGTTATTGATGAAAAAGCGAATACAAGCGTTGATGCTGGAAAAACATGCTCAAAAGCAGCACATTTCTCGGTTGAAGCAGCAAGTAACTTCTTTAAAACAAATTGTAAATGCGTTACGAAAAACTCCATCTCTTCCAGACTCGGGATTGGAATGCTTGGCATCCATTGCAGATACTGACGTTTCCCAATTTTTAAAACGATTCATTAAAAATCAAAGTAATATAAGAGATCAACAAGTACAAGATAAGAAGAAACTGTCAGGTATATCGAGCGCAAAATATCCAGCAGCACTTAGAGCATTTGCTATGACACTGCATTTCTACTCTCCTAGAGCGTACGGCTTTGTCAGGCGCAAATTTTGCAAAGCTTTGCCAGATCCGAGTACCATACGCTCATGGTATTCTGCGGTCGACGGTGAACCGGGGTTTACACTCGGAAGCTTCCAAGCTTTGAAGTTTAAAGCAGCAGAAGCACAAAAATGCAACAAAAAAGTTCTGGTTAGTTTCATGTTAGATGAAATTTCAATTAAAAGATCGATTCAACGCCTTCCCAACGGCTGCGTTAGAGGGTACGTGAACATGGGTACGGAAGTCGAATCGAACGATACCATTCCCCTCGCAAAGGAGGCTTTAGTTATGATGGTCGTAGCATTAGATGGGAATTGGAAGCTTCCTATTGGATATTTTTTAGTCAATGGAATTAATTCAGATACCAAGTCGGGTCTCGTATCTGAAGCTTTGATTCGTCTTCACGATGTAAACATTGAAGTTGTGTCCGTGACATTAGATGGACCAGCGCAAAATTTTGCAACAATGCGAGCTCTTGGTGCGAATTTTAGTATGTCCAATACCAAACCTTTTTTTCTGCATCCATCTACCCAAAAAAAGGTGTATGTTATATTCGATGCTTGTCACATGTTAAAGCTTGCGAGAAATTGTTTAGGCGACGTAAAAGTTTTCAATGACGGCCAGGGAAAGTTTATTCGATGGGAGTTTATAGAATCTTTAGCCAGAATTCAAGACGAAGAAGGTTTACGCGCTGAAAATAGACTTAGAATAGCACATATCAGATATTGGAAAATGAAAATGGAGGTATCTTTAGCTGCTCAAACACTAAGTAGTAGTGTTGCCGATTCTATTGAATATTGTTGTAATGTCTTACAATTAAGAGAATTTCAGGGCAGTGAAGCGACTGTCAGATTCATACGGTGTCTCGATAGAGTCTTTGATTTTTTGAATTCTCGAAACCCCTTTGCGAAAGGCTATAAAGCTCCTTTACGAGCATCTAATGAGGAGTATTGGCGTGAAGCTATTTTGGCAGAAGTGGCATACTTGAAAGACCTCACTGACGTTACAGGTGTTCCAATGTGGAAAACTAGAAGGCATGTAACCTTTGTGGGCCTTATTACAGCAGTCACTTCCATGATTGAAATTTTTGATTGTTATGTAAAGCCAGAAACTAGTCAGCTCAAATATCTTTTAACGTATAAATTCAGTCAAGATCATTTAGAATTATTCTTTTGTGCTATAAGAAGTTGCGGCGGGTGGTGCCCAAATCCCACCAGTTCGCAATTTGTATCTGCCTACAAAAGACTTTTAATTTGTCACGAAGTACATGCAACTAATGGCAATTCCGAGGCAATGGATTCCACAACGGTTCTCAGCGCCCCTTCTACGCGAAAGATCAAAATAGATCGGTATGATTCAGCCGTTTACGATACAATAGTAAACGTGAGAGTAGCCAAAAAATATGGTTTGGATGATGACAATACACCACATTTCCAACATGATGAATTTTATGAGGAATTTGATACATTCAGAAGGAAGCTTCCTAAGATTCTTACCCACTTTTCGAAGGCTTGTGTAGCCAACATAGCCGGTTGGGTTGTTAAGAAATTAGTTGATGAAAGAAGGTCAATTGTTCGTTGCACAGAATGTCGGGAAGCTCTCTTCCAGGAATCATAGAAAATTGCAAAATTTCATGATAACCTACTTATACAAGCTAAAACTCGTGGTGGTTTAATATTTCCATCTAAATCTGTTGTTTTAATTTGTCAACGAACAGAAGAGTTTCTGAGAAGTGCGTTGAATCGAATCGATTGTATGGTACCTCCAGAAAAAAATTTTCCAGCTGTTCTTTGTTCAAAAGTATTGCAAGATTTGTTTATTCCACCGTGTACGTTGTTCTCCGATTTAGAAGAACACGTGTTTTCTGAAGCTGTAGAAGATGCGAATCACTTGTATTTGCTTTCAAAGCACGTGTGTCAGACGTACATAGAAGTGAGGATGTACGCTGCAACAAATTTAGCTTCACAAATAGTTACTGGGGATAAAATTCGTCATCACTTGACTCGGCAAATCGTTTGGCAACACCAATGACAGCTGCTTTAATGCCTAACAGCTGCTATTATAGATTTTTAATGGAACGTTTATGGAATAGCATGTATTTTATTTGTTGGGATTGTATGCAATGTGGTGGAAACAGCTTACTTGGTTGTGGAAAAAGTATTGTTTTACTGTTTTGTATATTTTAATAATGCATGTATATACGAAATGATTAATATTTTTAAGTTTAGATACTGGTTTAAATGCCTAAAACCTGTTTTAATGCCTAATAGATGCTTCAATGCCTATCAGCTGCTATAATAGCTTTTTAATAAAACGTTTATGGAATAGCATGTATTTTATTTGTTGGGATTGTATGCAATGTGGTGGAAAGAGCTTACTTGGTTGTGGAAAAAGTGTTGTTTTATTGTTTTGTATATTTTATTAAAGCATGGATATACGAAATAAATAATATTTCTAAGTTTAGATACTATCAAAAACTTCAATTGTGTTTTTTTAACGATACTGTGTTGCATATTTATGTATTTTCTACACTTCTTACAGATTAAAGAAATTGATTCATCTGTTCAATGACATCATATTAGTAAGTATAACAATTCCTAATTCTAGTTTTCAAATTGTACGTATATAATGTATATGATGTATAATTATTAACCTAATCTTACACCACTTCTTTTAAAAATAAGTAATATTTATTTGTATTTTATTGCATAATGTATACTTTCATATTTATATTGTATATATTTTTATAGTCGGAATTTATTACATGTATATACTTTATATTATTCTTAAGTATTAAATATAAATTGCACAGTTTTACGCGATATATATTTTAAATTTACGTCAATTTTTATATCTGTCATATAATTTTATATCTTATTATATGTGTACTTTTATTGCATTTAATAAAACTGTTTTCATATTTATATTTAATGTGTTTTTATCTTAAACTTAATCAGTTCATTATCTATTTTCTTATTTTGGGCCACCTATACATTTCCTTTTGTTGTATGTACGTATATTTTTTATTACATCTTTTATGTAAAATAATAATTTTTTACATGCACTTATTCGTTACGTATATCTCCCTTTATTACCGTTCAAATTTACCGCTGCAAAGTGAGAATCTTACTCAGATTAAAATGGCGCCGGGATCTTCAAGTCGACACACGGTCAAAGAGTAGGTATAATAAGAGGCAGGGCCGGCCTTAGGGGGGGGGGGGGGGGGGGCGGCCAGGGCGACCGCCCGGGGCGCCAAGTCTGTAGGGGCGCCGCTGCCTAATGTTCCCCCACCCACTGCCTCACTGCTCACGAGTCACACACAATATCGCGCCCTACTCTCATTGCATTTCGCATCTTGGTAACTATTCCTGTAGGTATCAGTAGCTAGTGGGGAACGCAGTTTTTCAAAACTAAAATGAATTAAAACGTATTTGCGATCAACAATTTTACAATCCAAATTTACTAATTTAGCTGCGCTCTCGATTGAAAATGAAATTGCCGAAAAATTAGATTTCGCTGATTTGATCCGTGCATTTGCCGACAAAAGGGCCCGAAAAGTTCAATTTAATTAAATTTCTGCTATTTTTCAACTTGAGTCCTCGGTCGAAAATACAAAAAAATACAAAATCTGAAAATGATAAAAAAAATAAAAAATGAAAATAAAAAAATTTAATGAACAAAAATAAAAAAATACAAAAACGAAAAAAGTTTTAAGCTGCTAGGGTAAGTGTGGGTATTACTGCGGACTTTTAAGGTAGGTTAACTTTAGAACCCTCGATACGGCGTTCAAATGAATGAAAGTTCCTCCTTCTTTTTTTAAAAGAAAGGTGGGACCTTAATAATTCCATAAAAAAATATGAGGGCGGGGTAATATGTACAGTTAATTAAAAACACAGAGATTTATCGATCAATGTCATTGCATGAGTTACTGCGGACATGCATGTATTACTGCGTGCCAGTTACTAACGAAACATCAGTTACTGCGCATGTATTACTGCGTGATGTCAGGCGAAACATAACCTTAATACCTTTGCAGGTTACGTAGACAGAAGTGAATACGGTCGGAAGAAAGGTTAGGTGGCGCAATGGTCGGTCCGCAGTAATACATGCACATGGTGTAAAGTACTGCACCTAATACTGCGGTGACAAATAAAAATTAAAACTAAAATGTAGACGACTGATTGATTGTTTTTCTGGAAAAATAACTCTTATTCTACCGAGCAATAATGCTACATTACATGTATTACTATTAATAACAAAAATATAAATGTTTTTCTAGTAGGTGTTCATGACCGCCATACCGGGAATCGACCGAAGTTTCGCCTTGACGAATTTCAAACTACGATAAAAGAATTAATAATAACTTTGCTGTACATATTTATTAATAATTACCTGTAATAGAGTTTAAAATAATTTTATTAAAAATTTTCAAGAGATTATGGACTTTCTAACATTAAATATGATCTGTTTTAGAATATCCGCAGTAATCGGGGCATCCGCAGTAATACCCACACTTACCCTAGATGATTTTCGTACCGTTGGAGGGGCGCCATGATAATATTTCCCCGGGGTGCCAATATAGCTAAAGCCGGCCCTGGAAACAAACAAACGAAACTAGAAGAGACACGCGCAAGGACATAGCGCACGCGAGACGCGAACATTCGGACAAACGAGAACGATAGATAATCGGCTCGAGATGCGCGGCGCGAAATCGTGAGAAAGCGGGGCGACTAACGGCGAGAAGACTCGATCGCGCGGACGCGAGACATAGATTCCTAGGGAGAGAAGATCGAAGGGCGAGATTACACGCGATCGCGGGCGCGGTAATCAGAATTCGAGACAAGCGCGGCGGACTCGAACGCGGAAGCGTAATTTATTATTTATTATTTACTATTATTATTATTCATTATTATTATTATTAATAAACGAGGGAACCCTCTAGATAACAAAGATAAATTACAATATAGCACGAAAGAAACAGAGAAATAGTAATCGCCCCTTCCTAACGAAACAAACAAATAAACAGAAACCCGATACGAAACGCGTAAGTATATAACGCGCAACCGCGCAGACACTCGGACAAAAGAAATAGGCGGGGGTAACTCGACCGAGACGCGCGGCGCGAAATCAAAGGAACACGAGGCGACAAACACGCAAAAAAGGCTCGATCACGCGGAAGTTCGGCATCGTTCGACGATCGTCGCGACGAACAAAGCTGTCGGAGACTCGTACGTCGTCTCCGAGGGGCGGTCCTAACAGCAGGGACGAGTGGGGATAGCGCACGCAGGGTCACAGGGAACTGCGACGCGAGCCCACGAGCACGATCAGTTACGAATTCACGATCAGTCGTCGTTGCGTGGCGAACCGCGGCGGGCGCGCGACAAGTGTCGTGAGATATCGGCGAATCAGCGATCGGTAATTTCGCACGCGAGGCAGAGAGTGTCAATTCGGTGCGACCAGGAAGCAGATAGGGAGACGACAGGGAATCGAGGGGAATCGTAGCCTCCCAGTGATCGGAACAACGCGGTGACCCGTCGACGCAGTACAGTGATGCCAGAAAGAGGACGGGTCCTCTCGAGAATTTCCCCCACCACGCATGTACACTACGCCGGAGCGGCGTGTCCGTGAGCTCGGCGCTTCGGACAACGTCGTGAAGACGAGAGAGAAAACGAATGTGCGTCTTTCTCTCTCGCTCTTGAAACGCTGTGATCCATGGTGGGGTGCAAGCGACACGCGGCCGTGCGCAATCTTCTTGAGTGCCTCGAGATTCACTTTTCCCTTTCTGACATATGTATACTCTTGTAATGAAAAAAAATTTGGAAAAAATTTTATTACGGAAATCACGTTTTAAGACCTCCTGATCACGTTTTGGCTATTTAGAAAAGAGCTTTTTTTTTAAATATCTCGTATATTTGTTAACACGATTACGTTTAAACGGCAAAATGGATTTCAATGAAACTTTATATTTAAATTTTATATTGTCTTAAGATCCGATTAGATCACGAAAAACCATAATTACCCGTTATGGTTCTTCGATTTTTCAGATGTACGAACTAAATTCTACATAAAAAAAAAGGTTAGATAAAGTTTTTCTGTAACTTCTTTAACAAAGAAAAATGTACATTCATAATTTCTTGTTTTCATTTTAAATTTCCGTACTTTTTATTCGAGCTATTTCTATTTTTCAAACCTTAAAATGAATTTTTTTATTAAAAGATGAATATTTTGATACTATAAATTGGTGAACTTTGTTAAAATTAGAATCCACTCTTGGCCAGTAGCATGGACGCTGTTGCGCCTTCGATAAAAAATATTTTTTCAGAGTATGATCTAAAATCTAAACGTAATCACATTTCTCGCTAGATTTTTCGATAATTATATCAAGTTGCGACAAAGAATCACGCACTATTTACAAATTTATTACGCGCAGAGTCCACGCTACCGCTCGATGGAAACTACGGGAAAGTGGTGGTCTCTTCCATCGGGAGGGAAATATAAACGATTCGTTATGCAAAGCTAACATCGCGATATACGGTACATTAAAATGTGTAAATCGGTATGAAGGAATATTCCTTATGTCAGAAAGGGAAAAGTGAATCTCGAGGCACTCAAGAAGATCGCGCACGGCCGCGTGTCGCTTGCACCCCACCATGGATCACAGCGTTTCAAGAGCGAGAGAGAAAGACGCACATTCGTTTTCTCTCTCGTCTTCACGACGTTGTCCGAAGCGCCGAGCTCACGGACACGCCGCTCCGGCGTAGTGTACATGCGTGGTGGGGGAAATTCTCGAGAGGACCCGTCCTCTTTCTGGCATCACTGACGCAGTAAGGTAGGCCCAGCGATCAGAGATACTCATCCCAGCGAAACCTAACGTAGATATCGGCGACGGAGGCTCGACGGTACGTCGCACGCGAATCGGGAAGGACGCTCGTCGATTCAAGTCATAGTTCGTAAGAACGTAGGAACCAAAGAGGATAAGATAGAGTGGAAGCATCCCATAAGAGCACGTGTTAAAAAGTAATATACGAGTTTCAGCGCCCTCTGGTGCTTCAGGTCCTCGTAATTTCGATAAAAGCGGCAATATTCGAAAATTTTAAAGATAGAAATGAATGAAGTAAAATATTAATTAAAGGAGAAAGAATGAAAAGCATAGTAAATTTGATATTATTTTAAATTTTATTAATGCTGAATTATTTTATAAATATTACACACATGTTCCGTACATACATTACATTGCATACATAGATATAAATAAAACATAAAGTTAAATTAATTTTTAAAATTATACATAAAATATAAGTACAAACAAGTAAATAAGTTAACAAAGTTAACAGCCAAATTTTTTCATTTTATTATGTTTAACTTTTTGCTTTTTAGCTTCTTGTATGGCTTGTCGCCTGAATCTTGCTTCCCAAAAGCATCGAATTCTAATAAATGAATTGACGAAAGCATTTGTAGCTGTTGCCGTGCGTAATTCAAAACGGGGACTGTGCTCGCGTAAAATGGGATTCAAATATTCACATATTTTTTTAAAATGAAAGATTTTCTCTATATACGATTCATATATTTTCTCCCACTTCAAAACGGATTCAAATAATATTTGCGAAGAGTAGTTGAGTTTAACCCTTTAGCGCCCGCACCTAGATCCCGTTGAAGGAAAAATATCCCGTTTTGTTTTTATCGTTACAAATGGTCTGAATTTATATATTTCCAAACAAAAAAAAAAATTTATTTTTTTTAAATTTATTTTTTTCGGAGGTCAAAATGCATAAAACCAAAGAATACAGGGTTCAGATAGGTCCAACTTTCTTCAGTGAATAAAACTACACTAAACATGTATCACTTAAACTGTTGCAAACAGCGAAACGCGAATGCAAACGGCGAAACGGCAAAAAAAAGTAATGTATCATATATGATACGTTTGGCGCTAAAGGGTTAAGAACATCAGCGTGCTCTTTCATGAGTGCAAATAATTTGTAGTCATTAAACGAATTAGACCCTGAATTAGGCAAAATAAGATAATCTGTACATTTCTTACAACTACTATGCGATTTTAAAAATTTTTTGCCAAATAACCGCATATGTAAAATACTGCATTCGTTTCAGTTAGTTCAGCAGTTTCGCTGCGTTCTTTAAACTCTGTTTCAAAAGCACCCAGTATATTGTCTACAGATAATTTACTGAGCAAAAATTCTTTATAATCTACCTGCGGTTTCAGATGAGCCGACCCAGTTTCTATGCAGCTCAATTTGGCAAATATTTTATTATCGTCAACTTCACAATTTGATAGTTTTGATAGTTTGCTTAAGTGGGTAATAAAAATCTGTTTAACACCACTTTCAAATTGCATAGGCGACGGATTCATTGAACAACCATGTTGCTGTCTAATAATCGCAAATAAATTTTTCAATGGATCTTGATTTAATCGACGCGTTTTTAGAAGGTGTATATTATAATTCTCAGAAAGATCAGATGATAATAGTAGGATGCTATTGATGACTAATTCTAATCCTGTTAAACAGCTAGGTTTGGATTTTCCAGTTGTGGTTATAAAATGCGAATTTTCTAAGTGACATAGCATCTCATATAAAAATGTCTGATGCTCCGAATCTTTAGAAATCGCATAATTTAATTTTTTGTCTAATGTTTTTCTTTCAAGACGCGAATTTAATGTATCAAATAGTTTGTCCATATCAGTTAAAAATAGGCCAGTTGTGTCATTTTCTGGAAATAGTTCCGGATGCATTGTGCTATAAACTAAATATGCTGTGTACATCGAATCAGAAAAAATTTGTGCCGCTAGCGAGACCGTCATTTTGGTCATATTATTTAATGCAAAATGTTTGTCATTTATTTTTGGAATCATATTTAGAGGCACTTCCTTGCTCAATTCGTAAATTTTTTCTATTACTTTCCAATCAACACGCCCTCCTCGATAATACAATGCTTTTGTCGATAAATTAGTACGCATGCTTTTTAATAAATGTGGCGGATCAAATATTAAATAAATTTTATCCATATATTTTGGAACTGTGAAATACGGTTTCTTAGAATTTATGTTTAACCGTTTTAGAATTCCCAGATTTCTGGGACCTTGATCACAAATCATTGTTTTTACAATAAGACCATGAGCAAATAATTGTTCTGTTGTTTCTATCATTATATTCTGTGTTAATTTGGTATTATTCTTTTCTCCTAATAGCCAGTAACCAACTACTTCTTTCATTGGTTTATAAATCCAGGTAACCATGGCAACTAACGCACTCTTGGCTATTTCCGCTGTCCGTTTTTTGCCATTATCTGCAATACCTTTGAACTGATCTAAATGATTATCATAATGGATTTCACTTGTTAACCCTTATGTATGCAACCAAAAATAAACAAAAGTATGAAGCTTTACTATTTAAAATCTTTTGCATAAATTTTTATTTCAAAAACGTATATCCGGGCAAAAGACCTCAAAGAATGGGGATCCGGAGCGGTTTTGCGATATTTTTACCAGAACATAATAAAATTACTAAACGAAAAATAGAAATGGGTACCCGGGTACCCGGTTGCCTACATAAGGGTTAAATTAATTTCGTCAAATAAAATATTTACCACTCGAGCTTCAATAGGTAACTGTTCAGAACTGCGTTTTAATTCATTCAAAACAGTTTGATTTAATCCTGGATAAATTGGAAATTGCTTTTCATATTCGTTTAATGTTCTAATGGTTGGTAAATGCAAAATTTTACAGAGAAATCAGTACGCTTTCGGGGAGTGGTATTTTATAGAAAGAGTTATATCTTTCAGCTCCTTTGTATATCGTCTACGATTCTTTTTAACACCACACAATCGCAAATGCGAAAAATGTGTGTGCATCTTTGTCCAGATATTTAGCACAAGTATTGATTACTGAATCTATTTCTATATCTACACTACTTTGGGTTAAATTTTGCTTTTGTTTTTGGAATCTTTGAATCCTACTACGTAAATTTGCTATCCTTCGTTTCTGAGTAGTTATTCGCAATGACTTTGGTGACAGTTGTACTTGTTGCCCTGTAGTTTTTAAGTTTTGTTTTTTTTTGTGAAAGTTTGACTGTTGACTTTGGCTGTTGAGTCTTACTTAATTTGAAATTTGATACAGAATTATGTTTTGATGACGTTGCAGTACAACTATTACCTTTTTTTAATGGAGATTTTTTATTTGTAGTTGTACTTTCAGAGAATAGGTCTAAACCTACTGTGAAATCATTGTTTCCACGAGTATGATCCCATGAACGTTGATCTTGGCTGATGGGTATATCTTCGCAATCTGTTTCATCTTTAAAGGAAAGAAACAAATAAAGTCAAATGTTGTTCAGTGAGTGTGTAAATGTGTGTGTGAGTGTAATATAGAATATAGTTTAAAGAAAGAAAAAGAATGGCTGTTTTCGTGGTTTGTAAGAGTGCATAATACATGTAATGAAGAGTGGGGTAAAACAGGAACACTTAGGAATTCCATTATTGTATTGTTATTGATTAAATCAATTATTAATTATTTACTTATAGTTAAAAACAATAAACCTTTTTTTATTGCTCTGTACACAGTTGATCCCAGGGCAAATTGAGGTACCCGTAAAGAAGGTAACGTGAAACTGTTTTATGTATAGAATTTTTTTTTGAATTATTTTTTACAAAATGATTTTACAGTAGAGCGTCAGTTATCCGAACCCCTCGGGACCGAGGTGGTTCGGAAATTCGAATTGTTCGGATGATCGAACATGTACTTACCTAGTTTAAAACTATAAGAATCATACCTAAAATTATTTATTAAATAAAAGAGTACTACTGCTGTAATTTGAAATGTAATGTATATTACGCAAAAAATACGCATACAATGCAGTAATCACATATAGTTAATGTTAATGAAGTTTATTTTTTAAAGTAATCTTCAAGTTTTTTCTGAACCATCGAAGACTGCCTTTTCTTCGCAGCGAGATCTCTTATTCTTTTTAATAGCAATATATCCGCAGTATTGAATTCTGACTGTTTCTCGCACCATGTCATTGCAGTTTCTAATGCAACGAAGGCTTCTGCGTGTGTAGGCCGATTTTCCGCTTCTTCTTGTTCCTGGTCATCAGAATCATCATCTTGGGTTGTTGTACATTCGTCATTCTCGACTACTGCAACAATCTCTTCCTCACTTAAAATCTGATAACCAGGGTCACCAGCATCATCATTCAGCCATGACTCTGCATCATCTTTATCACATTCAGAAAACCCTGGAATTTCTTGAAATAAATTTACAATTTCAGATACTACGTCCTCATTCTGATCTTGTTCATGTACGACCACCTCTTCGGCAGTACAATTCCAAATTTTATTCCACGCATTTTTAAGATTTTCATTCGACAATGTGTTCCCCAGGCATCCGCTACCATATAAAGACAATCCTTTAAATTGAGTTTTTTTAAAAACTGAATTACGTTTTCTTCATCTTTCTCTGATAACAACAGGCGACGCAAGAATTGCCTTCTGTACATCCTTTTGAATTTCTCTATGACTCCTTGATCCATTGGCTGGATAAGAGCTGTTACGTTTGGCGGTAAAAACTTAACAACGAAATTCTCGTCAATTGCGTTTAGTTGTTCAAGAGAAGAATGGGATGGAGCATTATCGATAAGAAGTAAAACTTTGCCCGTTTTACCCTCATCTGCTCTATGCTTTTTAACATTTGGAATAAAGTGGTGGCTAAACCAATCCAAAAATGTCTTACAATCCATCCAAGCTTTTTTCTGTGCCATGTACGTTACAGGTAGGCACGTTACGCCTTTAAAACATCTTGGTTTCTTGGATTTTCCAATCATTATTAATGGTAAAACATGCTGTCCACTTGCATTTGCACACACCATCACAGTTATTCGTTCCTTGTTAAATTTAAAACCAGGAGCACACTTTTCGCCTCGTGATGCAAGTGATTTACGAGGGATCGCCTTCCAATTTAGACCAGTCTCATCAGCATTATACACGTCATCCTTGGAAAAACCTTCCTCCTTTACCATTTTCAAAAAAGATTTTTTAAAGGCTTCTGCTCCCGAAACATCAGCTGATAAAATTTCTCCTTGAACTTCAAGCTCTCTTATGCCAGATTTAAAATTTTTCAGCCACCCTGAGCTAGCTTTAAATGCAGATGGTCCTCCAAGTTTTGTATTTAATTGTAACGCTTTTTCACATAAGAGAGGTCCAGAAATAGGTTCGCCTTGACTTCTTTTTTGCAGAAACCATAAATGGACAGCGTCTTCTAATTTCTCATCACTAGCTTTTTTCATACTCTTCCTACTTTTAGAGCCATCCGCACTGTTTAATTCCGAAGCAAAATTCAGAATTTTACTTTTCTTCGCTTTTATTTCGGATATGGTTGCTTTCCCAACATTAAAGGTCTTCGCTAGTGATGCACCTGTTTCGCCTTTTTCAATACTGTTAAGAATTGTTATTTTATTATTATTATTATTATTCGTCTTTATTACTTGAACATACAGAAAAAGAAATAATACATGAAGACAAGCGAAGTAAAAGGCGAGGCTGCAGTACAAGACTGTTAGAAGCCTAACCGTAACTAAATAACTAACATAAAACTAAACTAAAACTAAGAAAGGATAGCGGAAACAGAAACAAACGTTACTCTGACGCATAATAAAGCCATATATATCGCCGAGCTTTGCATTTAAAATCAGGAAAAGATTTAAGTTCTCGAATATCGGATGGAAGGGAGTTATAATAATGAGCAGAAATATAGGCAAAGGATGATTCAAATTTAGATGACGAATGTGCAGGTATGGAAAGGAGACTTTGGTATCGAGTAGGAAGAGAATTTGGCCCATGATAAGAAAGATTATTGCGAAGAATATTATAGAGATAAGGTGGGACATGAGATGAGAGTATTTTGTGAACGATACAACATAAATGGAAGATCCAGCGCTGAGGCATACGTAACCAAGACGTTTTAACATATAGATGAGAGATATGATCGTACTTCTGGACACAAAAAGAAAAACGCAAACAGGAGTTTTGTACTCGTTGGATAAGGTAAGAAAGATGATAGGATAAACAAGGACGATAGACGATATCACAGTAATCAAACAACGAAATAATCAAAGATTGGGATAATAACAGTTTTTGTGTAGATGAAAGAATGTGGCGGGCAGGGTAAAGTAGACGTAAACGCGAATAGGCTTGACGACAAATCGAGGAAACATGATTAGAAAATGAAAGCAGCGGATCAAAAGTGAGTCCCAAGTTGCGAATGGATTCAGAAGGGTATAACTGTAGGGATCCAAGTGTGACGGATATTGGAGGAAGTTGTTTCAATGACGAGGGAGAGCCAAGAACCAGAAGAGTAGATTTAGCAGGATGAATCCTGAGTCCATGCTGATCCGACCAATTTATAATTCTTTTAAGGTCCAATTCGAGTTCCATAATTGCAGCGCCGATGTTGCAAGGCATAAAGGTAGATACGATCTGCATGTCATCAGCATACATACACGAAATATTGGTCGAAGTTATATGTAGCAGGTCAATGACAAAAACATTAAATAGGAGAGGACCTAAAACCGATCCCTGCGGCACGCCACACTTAACACTACGCGAAGAAGAAAATTTCGGCCCATCCAAGTTTAGCATGACTTGCTGTGTACGTCCCTTAAGATATGACCGACACCATGATAGAGCCATTGGGGAGAAACCTAGAGATTTTAACTTAGCAACTAACAAATCGTGGTCGATAGTATCAAATGCTTTAGAAAAATCAAGGGACGTAATAAAAGCTACCCTTCGCAGATCAATAGCCCGCAGAATAGTATTCGTAATATAAAGAAGGGCAGTAGTTGTACTATAGTAGTTGTACTATAGTTGTACTATATTTTATCTTCTCTAGATAACACATTGCGTTTTCTTTTCGGTGTAGATGCCATCGTGAATCCAATAGTGCAATACTGAACTTAGAAAAACTGATACTGAAACGTGCGAACGCGAACTCGAGAGTCAAGTGTATTGAACAGTGTTACGTGAGGGCGTTAATTTTAAAAGAGACCGAGCGTTGAATCTTTTCTCTTCACGCAACGCTTAACGACTTTAAAAGATAATTATAAATTTTAAATAATTAGATTATTATTAAATAAATCAGGAATAAATTTGAGGGCGGCCTTTGTCTACAATCCATACAGGTTGTCCAATCGGGATGTGGTATTTTGGTGGAGACTGGTTCGAAACAAAATGAGACGGATTTAAGTAAAATATTACCATGTATTACAAATAATCGCAAAAGGAAAATCAAGGTGGTACAAAAATGGGGAGTCAATACATGGGTTTCGATAAGAGTCGCAGATAACTCTTATTTACAAAAGCACGAATTGAACAATGTTGATCTGAGTTAAACGTAATATTTTACGGACGACCATTGACCGAGGGGAAACCCCACAACTCAATGAATAAGTTGGATCAATGATCACGCAGTGTTCTAATATTTCGATATGCACGGTTCAAGAAATTTTCGCAATATATAATTATACAAAAATATTCAGAATTCGCAGAACGGGATACAGTAACGTAGTGAAGAAGACTTACCGATTCGGCGCAAAGATTGTTATAGGTTTTAAAACGGCTTACTCTCAGTTTCTCTCTCTCTCTCTCGCTCTCTCTCTCTGTCTCTGTCTCTGTCCTTCTGTCTCTCTCTCTCTCTCTCTCTCTCTCTCTCTCTCTCTCTCTCTCTCTCTCTCTCTCTCTCTCTCTCTCTCTCTCTCTCTCTCTCTCTCTCTCTCTCTCTCTCTCTCTCACTGTTCGACCTGGAGGATCCCGCGTATGGGATGACAAAACGCAGGAGCGTCGCACAACACACCAATGTTGAAAAATTGTTCACAATGTTTTATAGTTAAACGCGAGAATGTTAATCAATCAATTGAATAAAACGGTTTAAAGCGAATAAGTTTTTAAAATGGTTAAAGCAAAAAAAAAGGTATATGTGTAAAATAAACGAGTTTTTACAGGGACTGAGTCCTTTCACGATCTCTAAGATGCACTGAAACTCCGGCTCAAAGACTATTTTATTAAATAGCGATGTCCCTCGGACAGATCGGCCACGCACCAAGCGATTTGACGGTAGACTGCACCGAGCGTTCGCAGGGCAGGCCCAAGCACTCGGGCACGTATATTAAGCTGGCGTAGCCATTTGAAAAGGCCAGCGCAAAATTAATACGATATTTTGTTGCTATTTATTTGCTAATTATTTGCCAAAGAATTAATTTTTTTGCTCCAGCCGTGTTCGAGAAACAATGGCTACGCTACCGTAATATTAAGCTGGCGTAGCCACTTATTGTATCTCTGTACCTAAGAAAGATATCAATCCCATTCTTGCGGCATATTTTGTTGCTAATTATTTGCTCTCAATCCCCCGAATATTAATTTTTTTGCTCCACCCATTTTCGAGAAGCGATGACCGCGCTGGACCAGCGTTAATCTAGCATAGCCACACGTCGTACCTTTGTACCTAACAAAGCTATCGATGCCATTCTTGCGGCATATTTTGTTGCTAATTATTTGCTCTCAATCCCCCGAATATTAATTTTTTTGCTCCACCCATTTTCGAAAAGCGATGACCGCGCTGGACCCGCGTTAATCTAGCATAGCCACGCGTCGTACCTTTGTACCTAACAAAGCTATCGATGCCATTCTTGCGGCATATTTTGTTGCTAATTATTTGCTCTCAATCCCCCGAATATTAATTTTTTTGCTCCACCCATTTTCGAGAAGCGATGACCGCGCTGGACCCGCGTTAATCTAGCATAGCCTAAAGGCTGTACAATGTTGGTTGTAGGTAAGTGCAGAAAAAAGAATGAAAGATTTTGTATCATTTCATTTTATTTATTTATTTATTTATTCATTTTACGAGACGTACCCTTTTGATGCAAAGAAGCATATAACTAAGTAAGGTACAGTGAGCTATAGTTAGCATGTATGACGGACGAGAAACATATATACACAGATTCAGAAATAGATAAAGAAAAAGTAATAGTAATCGCAAAAGTACAGATAACAACAACGCTATGAACTTCTACGCTCCAGCTCAGAAATAACTTGCGCCTCGAGTCGTTGAGGCGACCCATTAAAAAGGTCTAAAGAAGAGAAGAAAGAGTTCGCCGTTTCGCGGCATCTATGAATCTGATCACGCGTACCATAATGAGACTTGGGGCGGCCTATCCGAAAATATAACATTCGACGTACGTTACGCTACATTGCACATAAATTGATAGACCCCAATAAATCCTTACAATCGATTCGGCTTTTTAAGATGTTGTATAGAAAACATATGTCAGCTAACGTAAACAGATCACAAATGTTTAGCAACCCAAGCTCAGTGCGTATAGCCCCGTAATCATGCTCATTGTCAGTACGGCTCATATGCGTTCCCCCTTTATTCCCATTTTATTATTTTATTTCTTTTATGTACATTAATAGTCGAGGGACAATTTTGTAATTGGCCTTCCTACTTATACTATGATTTTTTATATCATCGAATTCTGTCCAATTTGTTGTTGGACCGCCCTTCCGATATATAATTGCCGTGTAATGGCCTGTTACATTTTTTAAAGATCCTTCCGCGTGCCTTGTCGGGAGGCCACTCTTACCGTAGTAATTAACAGAGCCCACCAATTGTAGCTCTTCGTTTTCAGATAATGGGTTCGTAATTTTTTTTATGTATATCTTCTAAGCTTATATACTAATTTTCTTCTGTAGCATTAAATACTTGAAATAATACAATGTCACCTAGAAATGAAAATGTATGATTAATTATGTTAGAAAAGCATTTTCAAATTCTTTAAAACTCAACAGAAATTGCAATAAAACCATGTTAATAATTTAGTTATAAAACGTGTTATTTACCGATTTCTATTAATTTATTTTGTACGGTACCGGGACTGCCACATTTGGGACAGGTACTATTCGGTACCGTACAAAATTCTCGAATAAAACTTTCGCTGTTTGATTTCATAAGTTGTACGTCCTCTATCTGTATTCCTGTTAGATGTTTAATATTTATATATTTGCATATTGCGCATTCTGATTTTTCTCTAATGCTAGGTAGTTCCTTGAATAACTTTTGTGCCAGCCACCCAACATTTGTATTACAGTTTATATAGTGCAATTTGTCTATTAATGTGGACTGTTCCACTGGAAATATTGTTGCCAGCAATTTTGCCCGCATCACATATGTATAACTCCTCAACCCGTTGTTAAGGATGTCTTCAATCATTTTTGAGAGCAATGTATCTATCGATTTCATCTAATATATGAAATATAAGAAATAAATATATATAATGATATTTTGATACATCTGCTAATAAAATGTATTGTAATCATTTGGGGTAAAAACAATATTTTTACATGAAGGAATGAGAAGAAAAAACAGTATTTCTATAGGTACAATTAATAACAATTTAGAATAATTGCAAAACAAAATTTATAAGAGTTTTCATTCGTTATATAATATATTTATGTACATCAACTATGTGTAATTAAAATTATGAACTTACTTTGTCTCTTATATTTACAAAATCGATTGCGGCCAACAATGCTAAATAGAATATGCTATCAAATGAGCACGTATTTCGCAATGAAACTGTTTTATTGTCGATTGTTGTGGGTGCCAGTTGGGGACTGTTTCCGTTTTTAATTATGGGTATGGCCCGATTTCTATCCCACTGCAATATATCTTTAACATCATTTTTCCTTTCTCCTAAATATTTTGCAGCTTCTCTATATGTTTTTTTCTTTTTCTGTACATTTTCCTTGTTTGCTTGATCTAATTGTATGTCTATATTGCTTTGTACATGGCCATGTTTATCGCAATCATAGCATATACGTTTCTGTCCATAACCTTCCTCTTCTCCCTCTAAAGGAATGGAACACTGAATAAAAATATGCACAGGTTTTGCGCATAAGTAACACTTATGCGCATCGCCTGGCATATTGCCATCTGCACATGCGGGGCAGATTGGTTTATCAGATTGTTGGATTTCTACCGGACTTGTGTTATTATTGTTTGCTGTTTTTCGCCGCTTTACCCGGGGATTGCCTTTCCCTCTCCAATTTTCGATTTCTTTTAAAGCAGTATTTCTATTTGCGTTTTCTAATAATGTTATTTTATTTTCGCTGACATTTATAGCTTTCTTATTTAAGTTTGCATTGATCAATAGCATTTTTCCTTTTAAATATTCAATGTGGTCTGATAGAAATTGATCCACCCTCACTGCAGACTTATATGATTTCATTAATATTGATTTAATTTTATTTATTTCTCCTTCCACGGATGCACTGGATGCTGGTATGCGTCCGAAATTAAATTTATTGCTTAATATATTTCCCCATATGGGAAATAATTCTAAATCTTTGAGCAACTTTTTCGAAATCTTATTGGAATGCAAATAAAATGCATTGATTTCAGAACCTTCCTGTTCGAAAAAAGGCTTTGCATTTTCGAAAAGTTTATTCGCCCATTGTCCCCAATAATTCAAGACAGTCGGTGTACTTTCCTCTGCTTCAATGTGGCATTCCATATCTCTTTCTTCTTCAATTTCAGCCATTTCCATTTCTTCATAGCCTAATAAAACATCAAGAGTGATTGTACTTCGCATAGGTAAAATAAATTTTTTTCAAAGAAGATAGATCTTCAAACTTAATATTTCTGATTCACTCATGAAAAGTTTAATGTATGATAAAAGGTTTCCCAATGAAAATTGTACTATATTTAACCGAAGCATTTATTAAAAGTTAGTTAAAATATATTAGTTAAAAGCAAGTTATTTACAATATGAAATTTCGCACTTACTGGTTACTAACGTAATTAGCCATGTTTTCTTTTTCAGGCATTCAGACTTTTCTCCATTTGGTAGAAACCCTTCTGTCTCGCAATTTTCTAATAAAAAAATAGCGAGAATTATATCCTCTGCCTCGTTTAAATTTTGGGTCATGAGCAACTGCCCAATCGCAGCCATATATAAACAAAATACTCTGCGATTAATATTTTTTAGGTGTTTTCTGTATTTATTTTTAAAGTGCGCCACATCCATGCGAATGCGCGTTTTTATGTTTTCTGTATTTTTCATTCCGTCTGCATACTCTTGTATGTTCGACAAGCGAGAGTATGTCAGTACGGCAGCATTTAATAATGCTCTCGCCCCATCACAAATAAATTCCTTTGGAAAAGGTGCACCAAAACTATGAAAGTCTATTAAAAATTGCATTATGTCCCTTGTCGTGTGCCGCTCTCCTAATCTTTGGGCAACTGTAAACTGTCCTTCCTAACAGTTAACACTGAAATTGAATGAAACAAAAATATGTCCATTGTTAGTGCTAAATATTGTCGATAATATATTTTTCACCTAGAATCTGTATTGAATATTATTTATGTCGTGAGAAGTGCTCAGTAAAATATCACAGTTAATAAATTGTATCATTTTTCAGAACTAAAATGTCAATTAATAGCGAGAACTGAACTCTGAATGAACAGTATATATAAATGCAAATAAGTGCGGTTTATAGGACAACATTGTAATGCAAAATTCGTGCAGTACCTTCAAGAATATCACCAAGGGAACAAAATATGGTTATCAAAAATTAATGCAAATCTGAAAAAGTGGCAATATTCGTGATTGTGGAAAGTAATTTTGACAATATTCTCGCCGTTTTTTTGGAAAAGTTATTTCAACACTTTTCGCGTGTTCAATGATGCTCTTACAAGTACTGAAAGAATTCTTTCTTTCCAAAGTGTAACTGGGAATGCTGAGTGGTGATTATGTTTCCATTATGTTTTATGTAAAATTTCTTTTAAAAATGACCGTGCTAATTACGGTAGTATTATATGGTAGTGTAAAAGATTCTGCATACAACACAGTAAAAATGAATGCAACTTCCTTTAACGTATTTGTGGTGTGTCTATAATTTTATCGTACTGTATCTATAATTTTTGTCGTTGACTTTACGATTATCGTAATTAACACGGTATTTTTTTTATAAAAAATTTTCTCCTTACACGCACATATATTCCTGTATATTTCTAAATTTTATAAAATATTTCTAAAATTCGGAAAACTGTTTATTAATATGTACTAATAAGAATTACTGCATTACCTAATTATGTACATAAATATCGATCGTTCTAGGTTAATGTGGACTCTTCTGATGGGCTGCATTTTCAGTCCCGTCGAATCCATATAAAGAGCATACTTTTTTGTAAGCGTGTAGCTGCTCATTCGTCCAGTAGTCAACATAAAACGGATTTTGTCCTATATCGTGTATTTCATTAGCATGCATTGTGCATTTCATGATATCCAATGCTGCAATTGGGTCAGTATGCAAATATTGTGATTTTAAAACATTTGACTTTGCAACATGTAGTACATTGCTACTGTGAATAAGTGCTGGTTTTGGATCTCCAGTTCTCATGAGATCTTTGCTACAGGTAGCAGTGTACCGATCAACTGACCCATATTGATCTATTTTTTTCACGACTGCGTTTCTTTCATCTCCTCGAAGATAACTAGGTCCGCAACCTGTGCCCGACCCAGGAATAATTGTAAATTCGGCCAACACGTCTTGGTCTGTACTTGTTCTTGACAGTACGCACTCCACACTTGTGTTACAGTTACAATATCCTAAATATAGGAAAAATAGCAGGATGAGAATTAGAAAATAATAAAAATAATAATAATAATAAAATAAATAAATAAATAATATCTCTTTCGCCAAACGCATATACCCTCTCCGTTCCGTTACGGGTAAAAAGATGGGATTAAAATTATGCAAACGTGCGTTTAAAAACTATTCGTACCTCGAATAAATCGTGCATTTTTTGTTTCTTCTCCTCTTTTATTGTAAAACTTAATAGTGAATAAATTAACTTACCGGAAAATTTCCCTGTTGTACCATGTAAAGATAAATTGTGACTTCTGTAATTGATCCCACATTTCAAGCGTGTATTTTCCCAAATATGTTTGGTGAAGTAAGACTGCCACACACCCGTCCTGAATTTTAAATATTGTCGTTTTCGCTCTTTTGCCTCACGAGTGCTTCTTTTATAATATATAATATTAGTTATGTCGTCAAATTTTTCACGTGGTATTAATATTTCAAAATTAATCTGCCTTTCGTTATAAATGGCTGAATTATTTGAAATATCCTTTCCAGGATTAGCTTCGAATGTATCTGATGTGTTTGGTGCATTTATAGTAGAAGTATTTGGGCTGGTGGAAGTATTTAAAACCTCCTTTATTTTGTCCAAAATTTGATATCTATTAGTTACCACCAAGCTATATAGTGATGTAGCCCTTAGTTTTCCCAAAAAGCAACGGGCTATGTCTTCCCAGATGATATCATTTTTAGATACCACCACTGACAGAGAAGGGTTATAAATCTTTTCACTGAATGGTAAAATAGTTTGCACAAAAGTGTCCTCTGTAATACTCGTTGGCTGACCTCGTGGCATATTTATATTATATATTATTACTAATCTTATATTTAGTTACTTATTTACACTCACTAACAATAAGACACTAATAATTCGCACTAATACACACTAGTATGGCATTAATATACGTGAATATAACACAATAATACGCGCTACTAATACGCACTACTAAGACGCATTAATTATTGAAACTAATGACACACGTATAACAGAAAATGAATATAACTAAATTTCAAGACAATTTTATTCGATTTCAAGACACTGCGATGTAAACCTTCGGAGCACTGCTAACGAAATGAGCTCGCTAGAGTTCTCGAACCAAAATTGTCATCTAGATTTTCAGCATGGCTCTTGTTAGAGTCACACGTTTGGGTTTACGCTTCGTCGACATAAGATAGCGCCGTTTTCGAGGATGTCGATTTGTCACGGCTTGTATATTGTATTAGGACTTGGGTCTGGCTGGAAGACGACGTCAACTTTCTCAAAGTGAGATTTTCCAGCCAGCTTACCCTCAACGGCAATTGACATATCGTAGGCCCACCCGCAGTTCAAGAGGAACTTAGAATTTATTAGCCCTTTCCGTAAACAAGGAACCGTGGTGAAATGCGTCCCATGTCCTGTTCTCAGGATGCTGCGTAAGAACTGTGGGTATTGTGCAATTGGAAAAACGCCCTTCTTCCTAATTAAATAATTTTCATCATTATAAATATTTATTTCTTATATTTTATATATTACACGAAATTGATATATGCATTATTCTTCAAAATGGGTGAACATACCCTTTGTCAAAGGTTATACATATATACATGTATACATGTATACGTATATGAGTGACTTCTCAATCCTTTGTCAAGAGTTCCTTCACCTATTTAGTAGCGCGTATTAGTGTGTGGTATTCACGTATATTAATGCCATACTAGTGTGTATTAATGCGTATTATTACTGTCTTATTGTTAGTGAGTGTAAATAAGTAACTAAATATAAGATTACCATTTAGTGAAAAGATTTATAACGCTTCTCTGTCAGTGGTGGTATCTAAAAAAGATATTATCTGGGAAGACTTAGCTCGTTGCTTTTTGGGGAAACTAAAGGCTACATCATTATATAGCTTGGTGGTAACTAATAGATATAAAATTTTGGACAAAATAAAGGAGGTTTTAAATACTTCCACCAGCCCAAATACTTCTTCTGTAAATGCACCAAACACATCAGATACATTCGAAGCTAATCCTGGAAAGGATATTTCAAATAATTCAGCCATTTATAACGAAAGACAGATTAATTTTGAAATATTAATACCACGTGAAAAATTTGACGACATAACTAATATTATATATTATAAAAGAAGCACTCGTGAGGCAAAAGAGCGAAAACGACAATATTTAAAATTCAGGACGGGTGTGTGGCAGTCGTTCTTCAATAAACATATTTGGGAAAATACACGCTTGAAATGTGGGATTAATTACAGAAGTCACAATTTATCTTTACATGGTACAACAGGGAAATTTTCCGGTAAGCTAATTTATTCACTATTAAGTTTTACAATAAAAGAGAAGAAGAAACAAAAAAATGCACGATTTATTCGAGGTTGCAAAATCAACATTTTTAAAATCACAATATTTGCACACCGACCCAATTGCAGCATTGGATATTATGAAGTGTACAATGCATGTGAACGAAATCCACGATATCGGACAAAATCCGTTTTATGTTGACTACAGGACGAATGAGCAGCTACACGCTTACAAAAAAGTATGCTCTTTATATGGTGGAAGTGTGTGCGTCGATTCGACGGGACTCAAAATCCAGCCCATCAGAAGAGTCCACAGTAACATAGAACGATCCATATTTATGTACATAATAAGGTATAAACAGTTTTCCGAATTTTAGAAATATTTTATAAAATTTAGAAATATACAGGAATATATGTGCGTGTAAGGAGAAATTTTTTTTAAAAAATACCGTGTTAATTACGATAATCGTTAAGTATTATGATCAACGACAAAAATTCTAGATACAGCACGATAAAATTATAGGCACACCACAAATGCGTTAAAGGAAGGTGCATTCATTTTTACTGTGTTGTATGCAGAATCTTTTACAATACCATATAATACTACCGTAATTAGCACGGTCATTTTTAAAAGAAATTTTACTTACAGCATAATGGAAACATAATCACCTCTCAGCATTCCCAGTTACACTTTGGAAAGAAAAAATTCTTCCAGTACTTGTAAGGGTATCATTGAACACGCGAATAGTGTTGAAATAACTTTTCCTAAAAACGGCGAGAATATTGTCAAAATTACTTTCCACAATCACGAATATTGCCACTTTTTCAGACTTGAGTAGTAAGGCTAAGGGGATTCTAACCCAGGTCCTCTGAGGGGAGCGCGGGGGCGGGGGGAAGTGAGGGCGCGCGGGGGAGCGCGGCGGAGGGAAACATGGACGCGGGGCCTGCGGGGAGTGGAAGGTCGGTTGCGCGCGCACGAGCCGCGGAGTGGGGGAAGCCGCGATCGTGGAGGGGATCAGTCCGGGCCGAGCGGCCGCGGAGACCTCTCCAGACCGGACCCACCGTCGGAAATTTTTCAGAGGGTGACTGACCCCCAAAAAATCTCTTTCAGACCTTGGCCCACCCTCAGAAATTTTTTCCCCTAATATTGTACCCCCCCAACACAGAGAAATAATAATTTTTTTAATCACCGATATAGCGAACAACTATGTAGCAAACGGAAATACTTCTTTTCAAACCAATATGTAGCAAGCATTCAAAATGTTCTGATTTAACACCGCAGCGTATTGCGCAATAACATGTAATTAGACTCGTCTAGAGCAACCGCGCGAGATGATACCACGCGAAGAACACATGAACAAAGCATGATAGTTTTTAGGAAACATCATACATGTGAGCAGAAAAGAAGGAAGATGGGCGAATAAATGGAGAAATAATATATGTTTACGATATTATATATTGTTACAATAAAAAATACAATAGAAATAGAAAATAAAAATATAAAATTGAAATAAAAATAAAAAAATAGAAATAGAAATAGAGAAATATAAAATATATGAAAAAACTAATAATGATAATAATAAAAGAAAAGAAAATATGTGAAAATAATAATAATAATAATAAAAAAAATATATATATACATATAAAAAAATATATAAAATGAAATATAAAAAACTAATAGGGCGGGGGTGATGGCGGCGACGGGGGGGATGGGGGTGGTAATGGTGGTAATTGGAGTGGCGCAAATATTTGCACCATCGGCCGCCGCCGGCGCAACGCTTGCCGTGGTATGTATGGCCGCAGCCGCGCAGCCCCATATACATGCTCCTGCCGCCCTGCATGGAACAAGTCACGCCGTACCCAGATGCGTGGCATAGGTAATGGTAAGTCCTATAACACAGACGCAAATGTTGATATAGCACCGATACATTAAATGCATAAATCAGTGCAAAGTATTACATACCTGAGGAGGAGGCGACGGTGGCGAGGGGGGCGGCGGCGACCAACGCGGTGGCGGCGATGGTGACGGTGGCGACGGCGGTGATGAGGGTGATGGGGGCGGTGAGCCCCAATCGCTCGACCACGTGGACGATTCAGGCGGCGATTGCTAGAATATAGAAACCCGGAATATAACACCAACACGACCGTCTGATTTAATCTCATTCGATTTTAAAAAGGTTAAACGCGATAAATGTTAAAAAATATTTTAAAGTACATACCTCGGAGTCGCACTCTGGGACGATTCGCGATATTCCCATTGTATCGTACTCAAAACACAAAAAAATTTCGAACAGCGATTCGACTGTTAGCTGCCACTGTCACGGTTTGGAGACAAATGGTCTCGCTGCATCTCTTGGCTCTCGCATGTAAACACATATCATGAAGCCGAGAAGTGCATAGCTTTGTAAAAGTAGGATGCCTTTGTTCTTCACAATCTTCATCACAGGTCACCTGCATTTTCGCTGATTATCCTCCAGCACTTATCTTCGCCACTGCCCATCCTCTCCTTTTTCACACGCGTCTTCTTTCCCTTCTTCTTTGGCACATCATTCAGCTAGACCATATCACTTTGAACGGCTTTGAACGCGAATCAAACGGGTTTTGAACGGGTATCGAACGTAAATCGTACCACTTTGAACGTGTATTGAACGGTATTGAACGTGTATTGAACGGTATTGAACGGTTTTAGAACGTGAATCGAACGGCTTTGAACGCGAATCGAACGGTTTTGAACGCGAATCAAACGGGTATTGAACGGTATTGAACGGGTATCGATCGGGTATTGAACGGCTTTCAACGGAAATCGAACGGCTTTGAACGGGTATCGAACGGAAATCGAACGGTACTGAACAGGTATCGAACGGCTTTGAACGCGAATCGAACGGCTTTGAACGCGAATCGAACGGTATTGAACGGCTTTCAACGGAAATCGAACGGCTTTGAACGGGTATCGAACGGAAATCGAACGGTACTGAACAGGTATCGAACGGCTTTGAACGCGAATCGAACGGCTTTGAACGCGAATCGAACGGTTTTGAACGCGAATCAAACGGGTATTGAACGGTATTGAACGGGTATCGAACGGGTATTGAACGGCTTTGAACGGGTATCGAACGGGTATCGAACGGTATTGAACGGCTTTCAACGGGTATCGAACGTAAATCATACCACTCTGAACGGGGTATCAAACGGTATTGAAGGGGTATCGAGCGGTTTCTGCATAATAATTAAAACTATCGTCTTAATCTAGCGTACATGCAGGAGGTTGGAGGTTGGAGGTTGGGGAGGGTGAAGAAAAAAAACATTTATGTATTAAAAATTGGTTATATTTTATTTAAGCATTTCCCTCTGGTGTTTAGACCACCAGTTGAATATTTTAAATACATTTTGCAAGGCACAGTGCTTTGCGTGTCTGCCACATCGCAGAGTATCAACTACATTTAGCTTATTTAGGGATTTGATATCCTCGTAGTCAATGTCCAGCGTCTCGATGATTACGTCCGCTCTGGTATTTTCGTCGAGGAAATCCGCAAGCCAGTCGCGTTTCTGCAGCCCTTTAACGTATACTATATGAGATGTGTCATCTTCTTCGTCGATCGCATCAGCTACAGCTTTCGTAATTAGCTGTTTAGCCATACTGTACGGAACGTCTCCATCGTTCCACCGTAGTCCGTGATGTTTTGCCGTCAACCACCGAATGCTTGATTTGTCCGATTTCGTAAGAAGGAATTGTGACATAGGACTCCCAAAAATATAGTGCGAGAGAACTGTTCCCTTGCGTAGGACAGCCACTTCCTTCGCGACAAATCTTCCATCGACGATGAACCCTTGCAGGTCAACGAATGTTGGTACAGCCATTATCGGTACAATTTAGAGGTCCGTTCGTTTCCGAGACAGACGGGAGAATGCAGTCTTTCTCGTAAAGCATCTCGATTTTCACGATGAAATTTTTGTATGAATTTGGCACAGGAGATGGCGCGCAAGTAGCGTGACAATTTAATTCATTTTGCGCACTACGTTTGTCAGTGGATTGTATTCAACCACCCGATCGTGCAGAATCAGACAGTAGGCTGTAGTATTTGCCGGCACATTCTCTTTACACTCGAATTCTATGCGCACGTCCACGGTACCATTCTTGATCGACTCATTTTGTCGCGAGCAATTAATCACCACGATGGGACCAAATTGTAAAAATTCAGCCACGGTGAATAATGCCTCGTTGCAACTATGCCCATAATACGATTTACCGAATTGCGTATACATGTGATACAAGATGGCATGCTTATTCTTGTCAAAGTCCAAGTTCATGTCATCATATGGGTAAAATTCCGAGTTGAGAAAAAGTTTCACATTGGTCAATTTACAGTTGTTGAACTTAGTAACGTCTTCGCTCGTCACATTCTTTCGACCAGTCTGTAGAGCAAGGATCACGCATCGCGGCTTCTCCAGCTGTGCAGATGCCTTCACGGCCCACGAATGTTTGTTTGTGTTTTGCAACATAGGATACTCGTACAGATCCCACGATTGAAAACAAATGCTCAGGTTTTGTCCACTTTCCAAAGTACGTAGCAACGATAGCTTATTAATGTCGTTCAGCGTCACATGAGGCATCCGCCATTGTAGTTTAAATAATTTAATTTCTGGTTCCAACACCGATGATCCTATCAGAGCATTGTTGTCGTTGCGCGACCGTATTAAAATCAATTCGTGACGTGCATTAATAATCATGTGTTTATAGTTCTCGCAAAATCCTAGCAAATATTTGAGTGGGATGCAAAAATTGAAATGATTTTTCACTATTGACCCATCGGATCGTTTCAAGCCCCATCCGGCATTCTCCATATTTTTGTCTTCGTCCGATGTCAGCGATACATAGTTTTTAAGCGTGCTAGTTATTCCAACGTTTCTGTTGCGATCAATCTCCACGCCATTCAGCTCGTATCGAATCTCATCGAATAAGAACGCCACACAATTATTTCCCAACATCACCGTTAACGCATCATTTGGCTTATTTATCTTCAATTTCCCCTCCACATAGAGGAAACTTTCACACGGTAATGTGTATAAATCCTGCTGTTGTATCGGTATTCTTATCTCATCGTTGTATCCAAACGTCGTGTTGACGTATGGGTTGTACGTGTGAGTCTCGAGCTTGACGATGCGATCATCAAACGTCGGCTTCCCTCCAATGCTTAGAATATCAGCCATTTTTTTCCAACTTAAATGCGTACAATGAATCCCAAAGATTTCAAAAATGCAATGTTCGCAGCACTGAGCCTCTTCTTTTTAGCGTGATCAGAGCTGTTGCAGTTGTTGGTGTTGCAGTTGTTGGTGTTGTAAACAATTTCACTTGGAACAAACGGGTTTCTGGAGTCGTTCAATACAAGCATTTCTTTCGCACCACACGTATTATCGTCGTCGTCGCACGTGCAGTCTGATTGTAATCTCTTCACCTCTAAAATCGAGCAACCGTCCGTCTTGATCCACAACGCGTATCGTCAGATCCGTAACGACCCGTGCGGTGATTGGAAGGTAAATGATCTGTGCGGGCGTTTCCGATATCTTATATCCTGGTGGAACTCTCGGAGAAAATTCATGTATCGTATGTACACACCTCCCATTGTTGTACGCACCAGCGGTCACGCTACATTCTATGCGAATAATGTTCACGTTCATGATATTAATTGGATCGTCCGATTCGTGCCATCGTTCTGGTGCTAATACCCGATTCGTCGAGAATCCTAGTAGCGATCCAATGTTGTTGGGCTTTGTAAAGTCTACGGTGAACCGACAGTACAGCTCGCTTTTCATGGTATTGTTGTTGGGACGCAACACTATAGGATACAGATCGTTGTCACCGTCATCGTTGTCGTCATCGGTGCCACCAAGATTTTTAGGATACCGCTCGAGTAATCGCTGCTTCAGGTACTTGGCAATGGCGTCTAGTTCGTAGGAGCCGTGGGGAATCGTAATGTATTCATAAGCGCTGTCGGGGCTGTTGTTTACGATGAAGTAGAATTTATCGTTGCTCGAGTCGATGTTCGGTATTGTGTGATAAGTTTCAAAGGTTGTTAGACCAAGCTCGTAATCATCGTCGCTCAAATCTATGGGTGGAAAGTAGCTCACCGCGAGGGTGCTACTCTTGCCGGTTAGAGTGAATGTTAACGACATATTCCGCCTGAACTGTTCGACCAGTACTGAATCAGAGTGGTGGGAAGTCAATCCTTAAATTTGGCACCGATCGTTTGTAGAAAGCGTAGACATAGTTGTCCGCAATTGCTCTGATCATACTTCTGATAGGGCGTTCGATTGTATTCAATTTTCACAGCATCCTTATCCAGATATTTTACCAATTCCATCGGCGGTCGAAGATTCCCAAAGCTGTCGAAATATATAGCTCGACACCCTCTCTTCGCATACGCCACCCAATGAGTCCCCGGCCCCTCGGCATTGTCCAAATTTACGATACCGCTCTCATTTCGACGTACTCCACCAACTGGTAACGCGTTGCGCATAAAAACACCTCTAAAGAATGGAATACGCATACGTTTTGCCAACTCCTCCAATTGCACATCGGTAGTTACGCCCACAGGCATTTTTATTTTCTTTTCGACGTTTTTTTTTTTCTTTTAGATATTCCCTGTCCGCGCTTGTACGGCGCGAGATAAAGTCCGCGACCTTCCATGGAGCGATTATGACGTTGCATTTCCTGCAGCCAATGATCCGAGAACACCCAACAGCGGTAAAAGTGGTAATATACCACCCCGTTTTGCCACCGGAAGAATCCGCTTTTGCGATGCTCTCTTTGGAGTCCTTTTGCGAGTTTTTGTTTTCATCCCCATTCCGATCTTCGTCTTGACCTTCATAGCTGCCCAAACAGCTGCAGCAGCACCTCTTTCGCCCAGAGTCGAGTCTCGCGCAACGACGCGTTTTCGCGCTTTGTCAGCGAGAACGTTATCTGCCGCGTGCCTTTCGCCGAGGTCGTTGCTACGCGAATACGCAATATCGTGTTCGCGACACGCTGCGTCCAACGGATTGATACCTCGATCCCCTCTAGCCAATCGTTTTGCAAGATGAGTTCCTGGACCGCAAAACTGATATCCTGGGATGTGTAATTCGATTGGTAGCGTGTTTATCGCTCGATTTAACAAACCATGACCTTTCTTTACTGTCGTCGGTGACATTCGCTACAGTTTTTAATCAATGGTGCCGGACCGTCGATATGCGTTCGCTGCCAAGGGCGATTATAATGTTCCAAGCACCGGCGATACTGTCGAACCTCGGAATTGGCTTTTATATGCTCGGGGAGTCTGTCCCACAACCGATCAATGTGCCTGTCAAACTCTCGCAGTAGAATAATCTTTGGTATATATTTCAATTGCTCAGAGGTTAGGTCTCGAATATCATAATTATCCGACAGGATCAAAAGCATTTTGAATACTGAGCTGTGGTGTTTCAGCGCGGACCTATAAATAGGGCGCATCACCGCCTCGACGTATTCAAAATCATTTTTCACGGTTCGCGGGGAGGATGCGATTCGTGCGACAACCTATAACCATACGCGTGACAAATTTTGATGATAAATCACGAGTGATGTCTTCGAAAACAGGACGCAGACATGGTAGCATGCTACCAAACACTATCCGCTGCCTCATTTGTGGTCCATCAAATTGTGGAAAGACCAACGTGCTGATCAGCTTGTTGGAAAGTCCTCACGGCGTCCACTTCGAGAACGTGTACGTGTATTCCAAGTCGTTGCAACAGCCGAAATATCAGTACTTGGAGAATTTATTGACTCCGATAGATGAAATTGGCTACTTTACGTTTTCGAATAACAGTGATGTCATCCCACCGAGCGAATCGCTTCCGAATTCCATTTTTATTTTTGATGACGTGGCATGCGACAAGCAAGATACGATACGAGAGTACTTTGCAATGGGGCGCCACTCGAACGTTGACTGTTTCTATCTCTGTCAGACGTATGCAAAGATTCCAAAACATCTTATCCGCGGCAATGCCAATCTGTTGATTCTGTTTAAGCAGGATGGTACCAACTTGAAACATGTGTACAACGTTCGCGTGGCTATGCTAGATTAACGCGGGTCCAGCGCGGTCATCGCTTCTCGAAAATGGGTGGAGCAAAAAAATTAATATTCGGGGGATTAAGAGCAAATAATTAGCAACAAAATATGCCGCAAGAATGGCGTCGATATCTTTGTTACGTACTGTGATACAACATGTGGCTACGTTAGCTTAATATTGAGCTAGAGCAGCCTCAGTTTTTCGAAAACGGCTGGGGCAAAAAAATTAATATTCAGTGGATTAAGAGCAATAAATTAGCAAAAAAATATGCTGCAAGAATGGGATTGATATCTTTCTTAGGTACAGAGATACAATAAGTGGCTACGCCAGCTTAATATTACGGTAGCGTAGCCATTGTTTCTCGAAAACGGCTGGAGCAAAAAAATTAATTCTTTGGCAAATAATTAGCAAATAAATAGCAACAAAATATCGTATTAATTTTGCGCTGGCCTTTTCAAATGGCTACGCCAGCTTAATATACGTCACTCGGGCCTTTGCACAAAGAGCGCCAAAATTGCTGACTCTGCACCTCGTGCACACGGAGCCCCCGATAGTTGGCATAAATTCACAAATAGCTTGTATGAGGTCGTGTTGGTCTTAATTTCATTCAGAAAAGATGTTACTGGATAAATACAGTAATTTACACTAATTTTACTGTTTGTAACGTGTATTTATTCAGATGATGACGTTGATACATCGCTATCGCTTTCTTCTCGTGAAGTGTCAAGTGGTTGCACTTCAGGTAACATTATCAATGCTAGTGCATCTTTTGGCAAATGTGTCACCTTTTTTTAGGCAGTTTTCGCAAACTCGTAATAAAAGGGTCGGAACTAATTAGAAGTAGATTAAATATGTCTTCATTACATTTTTCACGGCTGCATTTTCGTGAATAATGTTCACGATACATCTTAAAATCTTTGTTACGGGCCTCCTGCGCTTCTTCCGTTAATTGGCCTATGGGTAGCAACGCTGAAGATATAATTTCTGGTCCGTGAATTAGTACCTTATGTACTGTAGGAGGCATACAAAACCAGGGATACTCTTTTACAAAGTGTTGGGCTGTAGCTAGGGCAAAACTTCTAAACCTATCAATATTTATTACGAGTCCACTTGAGTTGACATAACAAACAAACGAATAACTATTACTGTTCAAACACAAGAAACGTTGAAACCTGAAGATTTCCATTTATTTTTCAAAATTAAGTTTTCCAAAAACTAAGGGTGATAGCGAGAAACGGTTGGCAGATACGCATTCACCGTACAAATATCTATAATAAATGGCTATTGAATGTTACAAATCCGATGAAAGGTTCAAATTTGTCGAATGTGTTGGACAGTGTAATGGTCGCGCGTCGCGCTGCTTAATGTATTAAAAGTACCGCAATTATATCAACGAGGGGTACAGATGGGCAACCATTCAAAACAGACTTTGATTAATCAATGCTTTTAGTTTACTGTGGCACAAAAATCGAAACTTGGAAATGTTTGGAAATGCACTACATCTATCGATTTTGCCGATAACAGAAAAAAACCTCCAGAGACCTCGAGAAGACTAGTAAATAAATAATTTCATTTTTACTTATATATAATAGTAAAACGAAGTACTTAAAATAAATAAGACGAACCTGAACACGATGGATTCATGGCACCGAAGAAATTTAAGCAGATACAAGAAATTTTTGCAAACGTTGAGCTTGTAATCACAATTAACACACAACCGAAACAGCGAATAACAATATATATTGTAGCAATTAAATACACGGTAAAATGCACAGTATTCGGAAACTAAACGGAGTGTCGTGTTTCGTTGACATCCAAAAAAAGAATGATAGTGTCGCGACCGGGAAGAGTTCCCACCCTACCTGTGATGAATTTTCGGGAAAAACCCTGGTTTATAACACCCCCAGGTCAGAATTGACTAACCCGGGCCAAAACGAAGATTGTCTTATACAAATGTCACCGAAAATATGCAGTAATACAGAATTTAAACGTTAACCATTACGAATACATGCACGTGCGCTTTTACTTAGCAGTAGGTCTCGATTGAGGTGATATGGAGGAGAAAAGTGTACAGAAACTAAAACTATGTATTCTAAATAACAAATAACAATAAATAACAATAATATATCGTTATCATTCTGACTTCGGTTTTTTTATTTTTTGCCAACTATCGGGTGCTCCGGCCCCACTGTGCGTCGTCGCCTCGGACCGTTCCCAGCCTCACAGTGCTTAGGTTTTCAGAATGTTATCGCATCCGGCGTTCCAAGAACGTTCTGCGGTGTCGAGATTTTTGCATGAGAAAATGCAGTGGCGCAATGACTTATATAAAATTATAATAATTCGGTTTGTAGATCATTGACAACTGATCGAGGGAAACTCCCATAACACGTGATGGTTGAATCAATTGCCAATGATGGTGTACAAAAATTTAGCAGGGAAGAAGAAAAATATAAATGTCTACTACAATGTTTCGGAGTGCTTATCACAGCACGCATTCTAAGAACGTCGGCGACGTTGGAAGATTATTGTCGTCGTCTTCCATGGGAATATGCCGTGGCGTGACAGGCTTCAAGCAGAATTGAACGATCAAACGAGCCCGCCGAAGTCGGGCGAAGTTCGATCGTAATTATATGAAGCGTCTCGTTCGAAGATGATTACTTGTAGTACTGTCAAGTACGCGGAAAAATACACAACGTTTAGAGTTTAAATAAAACAATATTTTTTGACACGCGGTATACTCGCGTGTCACATGCGCGCCCTAGCAACCTCATATTTTTAGATTTTTTTTTTTTTATTATGTTATCACAGAAAATGAACAAGATGATTACGGGATTATTTACTTAAGGGTACATTTTTTGATTTGGGAGGGTGGTAACAATCTTCGAACGAGACGCTTCATATAATTACGATCGAACTTCGCCCGCCTTCGGCGGGCTCGTTTGATCGTTCAATTATACTACGCGTCTCGTTCTCTATGATTACTTGTAGATGTTTAGAGTCTGTGATAACGTTTCTTTAATTATTTATTTCTTATATAAACTATGTTTATGTCAAAACAGTTTATTAGTTCTTAATACGAAATACAATATCACTGGGTACAGTCACTCAATACAGCGCGAACAAAACAATCATTTGAGTTCTGAATTGGTCTATTATAAAAACGTGCAAATGTATTAGATTTGCCGGACCAACCCGCCGTTCTTCTTATAGTGGTTACCTTGACTCCTTTTCTGTACGCTGAGGAAACAGACGCATAAACTGTGCTGTATGCACTAAACTTATTGATATCGACACCTGCTTTGTTTAATAGTGACTTTATCCAATGACCAATTGTTTGTGCTCCTATCTGACCGTGTGGTCGAATTGTCGAAACAAAAAGATTTTTTGTACCTGACCTGAGCTTTTCAGTCATTTTTATGTAACGCAGAATGGCTGAAGCTACACAAACTTTTTTTCTTTCTCTGAAGAACGGTATATTTAACACTGGTTGCATCTTTCCCGGCTTCGATGTTTTTAATAAGTCTGGGATTTTAATCTGCACGCCTGTAGATGATTGTTGAATATTATTAATATCAATTACAGCTAAAGTTTGCAGTCTATGTGCTGTGACAAGGATCAAAAGCGTAGCTGTTATCTCAGAAATTTCTTTCAACTTTAGGTTTTCGAGGCAATCTATTCTTTCGATATAAGATAAAACATCTTCGGTATCCCACGTAGTGTCGTATTTAGGTTTAGGAGGCCTTCTTTTAAAACATCCACGCAAATATCTATATATAAGCGCATCTTTGGAGAGGTCATTCTTCGATATCAGTGAGATCGCGGATCTCATTGAATTTAATGACCCGTAACTGGCGCCTTCTCCAAATTTTAAGGTTAAAAAAGCTATTACGTCAGTGTTACAGGGGCTAAAAACATTAAGACCCCTTTCATCAGCAAACTTTAACCATTTTTTCAAGCATCCCTCATACTGTTTTATGGTTGCTTGAGTTACTGAGTCTACCATTACATCTACTGATTCCTCTGTAGCCCCTTTGTTGAGGAAAGCTTGCCTGATAATATCCCTGCCACTAGTGAAAGATTTTGTGCCAACGGATGTTTCTTTTGCCTGGAAGGGGAAAGCAATAAGTTCGTTGATGGTTTAAATATCAGTGGCGGTTTCGTAAATAGCGATACTAACAACGGGTACCATGGTTGAGTAGGCCATAACGGCGTAACCATGATACCTGATGCTTTATCATTAATAATTTTACGCAAAGTTGGTAATATGAGAGCGAAAGGAGGGAACGCATAAAATTTTTCCTTTTCCCACGAAATTGTAAAAGCGTCAACTATTTCAACTTCCGGATCTTGATATCTTGCGCAAAATCTTTCACACTTTTTATTAATTCTGGACGCGAATAAATCAATAGTGACAGGGCCGAACACATTTATTATTTTTTCGAATGCTCTCTGAGATAATTCCCATTCTGTGTCTAGATTTTTTATTCTAGACGCAGCATCGGCCTGTACGCTTTCCCTTGAAGGAATGTAAGAAGCAACTAACCATATCTTTCGGCTCTCACACCATTGCTAAATCTGTCTTGCTAATTCGCTCAGATGTTTGAATTTAATACCTCCCGCCTTATTAATGTAGGCAATTGCGGTCATATTATCTATACGAAGTAAAACCTCGCAGTTATATGCGTTTTCAGCAAAACATTTTAATGCAAAGAAGGAGGTCAATAGCTCAAGATAATTGATGTGAGATTTTTGGTCTTCCTGGTTCCAAAAACCATGAGTAACAACTCCATCTGCTTCAGCACCCCATCCTGTTCTAGATGCGTCTGAGCTTATAACTAGCCTATAATTTTGCGTTTTTATTGGATTAACACCTATCATTACATTTTTCCTCCACCAGCGAAAATCTTCCATAACACCTTCAGTAATCTTTATATAACCTTCAAAGTCATTATTATTTATAAGTAACGCTAACCACTTTTCTCTTTCCGGTCTTTTAGAATAAATTTTACCATATTCGACACCAGGACAAGCTGCTATTAATACCCCAAGTATATGGGCAAAATCTCGTATTTTATGCACTTTATCTTTTTTAAGACCGTCTAATAATTTACATATTTGATTTTTCTTTGAAGTAGTCAAGTTTATAGAGTATACCTCTGAATCTAGAATAAAACCGAGATATTTACATCTCCTACTTGGCGTCAAAACACTCTTTTTATAATTTATTACAAAACCAAGTTTTGTCAGAAGTTCCACAGTATTTTCTACATTCATTTTACAAGAAACATAGTTATCGCCAACATATAAAATATCATCTAGGTATATGATTGATAAATATCCCTGTGAGCGAAGTATATTTACTACAGGTTTCATAATTTTTGTAAAAATGTACGGAGCCGTACATAATCCGAAAGGAAGACACCTAAACTGATATAACTTCCCTTCAAATCTAAATCTTAAATATTTTCTATCATTTTCACACACAGGGAGTAAAAAATGTGCGTCTTTTAAATCTAATGTGCACATGTATGCACCCCTAGATAGTAAGTTTCTAGCCGATCTTAAATCTTCCAATTTAAAATGTATAGGTTCTATAAATTTATTTAACTTTTTAAGGTTAATTATAAACCTATTAGAGCCATCTGGCTTTGGAACCAGGAAATATGTTGAAATGAATTGATCTTTACATTCTCTACATTCTTCAATAGCTTGCTTTAAAATTAACTCATTTATTTCTTTTTTAATTGCTTCCTTTTCATTAGAGGACCATATGGGCTCTTTCTGTTCAACATTCTGGACAGGATATTTGTCAAAAGGAATGCTATATCCATTTAAACATTCAAGAATGAATTTATCATCAGTTATACTTCTCCATTCTTTTATGAAAAATCAAAGTCTACCAGCTATAGTGATTACCGTAGTTATTTCTTGCTCGACATCTGCCTCTTCTCGCTGTTGTTGGTTCTCTGAAAAGGCCGTGTGGTCGTCGTTTTTGACCTGTATCTCACATTTGTGAATTGTTTTTTCGGAAAATGCCCGCCTACCTGCATGTACCTTGCAGGTAGGCTCCGCCAGTTTCCCTGTGCTCCGGTTTTTTGCTGTATCTTTTTTACACCTTGTTTTTCGGAAGCCTTGAGTGTAGTGGACGCTTTTTCAATTGCTTTTGCTTCCTTAACTTGTTCCGTTATTTTTTTACCATAGAGCCACTCATCTGCTACACTAGCGTCTAATGTTGGTCTAATATCTTTATCCAAGGTAGGCGTGATAAAAGATTTTCTTGTGAGAGACTGTTGATGATAATCATCACATAAGATTTTTCCTGTGTCCCAGAGATGCTTCATTAATTGAACATAATCAATTGCTTCGTCCGAATTAGACGTACCCATGGATATTGCCGCGCCTAGCGATATGATAGCTGACCCAACACAATTTTGCGTATCAGTGAAGTGTTGGTCTCGTTTTTTGGCAATTTCCGTCAAATGACGTTTTACTTCTAAATTAACTTTTGGCGCTTGCGCAGGTAATTAAACGTCTCTGGGATATTTTTTCAAAACCTCTTTCTTATCTTCCTCTGATAATCCTTTCGACATCCATTCTTTCCACCACTTTACAATACCTGCATCTATTCTTAGTGCCGGTTCTGTAGAAGGGATTTTCTCTCCAAATATTTCCAACAGCTCCACATCGAGATCACCATTTTTGGTTTCATCTAGGTTAGTTTTCATATTATCCGTAGAGCAAACCTGATCATTTTTATCCTCGGGAGACTGTTTTTGTCTTTGCGAGATTATTTCGCATTCAAGGGGAATATTTTCACCTACAATTTCGCTATTGGACAATATATTTACATCTGAAAGAGAGTTTTCTATTATATTAATACGCTTTGCGTATGTATACGTGTAAATTTTTGTTCGTATGGAACTTTACACAATTATATTCTCTTTGTTCGTATGGAACTGGGTATCGTTCTTATTGAACTAACCCTAAGAACACGATGCTTCGTGTGGAAGATCGTGCTGTATTTTAGAAATCTTAATAAAGGTAGTTACCTTCAACAGGATTCTGTGAATCTTGTGTAATATTATTTGAAGAATTTTGCCTTTGCATAAATTCCACCCAACCGTTTGTTAGGTTATCTAGCTGTTCTTGCATATTTTTAAACTTTTTTGACGTTTTGCTAGATTCTCCTTTACGTTCTGTTGAACACGAACGAGAACGATCTCTTTTCTTCGATTTTCCCATGCTTAAATTCTTTTAATATTCAGTAAATTACCTATAATATTTTAAACGTGTATATTCTTTCGCACAACAAAACAATATGAGGTTGCTAGGGCGCGCATGTGACACGCGAGTATACCGCGTGTCAAAAAATATTGTTTTATTTAAACTCTAAACGTTGTGTATTTTTCCGCGTACTTGACAGTACTACAAGTAATCATAAAGAACGAGACGCGTAGTATAATTAAATTACAACTATTAAGAATATTCACAGATAATCGACTACACTGAGAAAAAAATGTGCTGAATTCAAAAAAAAATTATTTGAACGAAGTAAATGATTTATCTGAATAGTGGCAATGCAATATTTCTTCGAAACAAGGAACCAAAATTTTTTAAGAAAAATAAATATTTATTTGAAACTCGTGACTTTTTATTCAATTTTGGTAACCGCTTTACTTAATTTGAATGAATATTATGGTAAGTTAAATAAGCAAAACTTAAAGAATCATAAATATATTGTTGAAGGAGGTAAATGTTTTATTAAATGAAGTAAATATTTGCTTGTATACAGTTTCTATGTTATTGAAATGAAAAAAGCAAAACTGACTTCAAAACATTTATGTTTTAAAGGAAAAAAATATTAATATGTATAGAGTAATATTCTATTAAAGAAGATAATTATTTATTTCTACGAAATAAATATTATTCCAAATTAAAGATATTAGATTTATAGTCAAACCTTTCAACATTACATTCAAGCAAATATTTATTTAAAAAAAGAAACACTTTTTTTAAAGGTAAGTAATATTTTTTATGCTGAATTTAGATATTGTAAATATTCGCTTGTTTTTAGCAATTAGGTTTCTCCTTTAAGAAAACGGAGTCCTACATTGAGATTCCCACTTCTGCAATTAAACAAATGTCGAATATCGTGAAATAAATATTTTTTCAAGACTAAAAGTAATTTTTGTTGACAAATAACAGTATAGAGAATAATTACTTAGGTTTAGCAAATACATTTCCCATTCCAGTAGAGTATATTTTGAATTAAAATATCTGTTTCTTCAATTTAAAAAAAATGTATTTTCGTACAAGTATATTTTTAAAAATATATATTTTTTTTCATTCATGAATCATCATTTAAAAAATAATTACTTTTGTGATATCCCACTATTTTTCTCGCGGTTCTATTATTCTAAATACTTTCCCATATATGTCAAAGTCACTCCATCAAAGTCCCTTAAACTCAATTATTACCCCTTTTCCCCAATCGCCAATCACCTTGACGATGTACCTTAGCGGTCCCCATCTCAAGATGGTCGGTACGAAACCCCTTTCCTATTAAAACACACAAAATCCATTCAATGGGTTGAGTATCTCCTTTTACCGTTCATAAAACCCCCGAAGTCTAAATTACGACGAATATTGGGCGTACGTGACATAAATATGTCTAATAATAGACGTACCGTTCATAAAAACCCCGGAAGTCCTGCTGCGACTTATTTGTTAAATATGTCAAGGCTCCTACCGCGCATACCCCCACAACATTCCTGTGAGGATACATAAATATGAGGTCCCGAGAGGCCGCAGCTTCATTATTATTCAAAGATTCGTCTTGTTCGAGTGATACTATTCATTATTATTATTCAAAGATTCGTCTTGTTCGAGTGATACTATTCATTACTACCTATTCATTCAAAGATTCGTCTTATTCAAGTGATACTATTATTCATTTTGTTCCATCATTATTTGAGTGTTCATTAAGCATCTATTAAAATACTAAATTCAGTGACCAAGAATCACCGTTCATCAAACATTGTAAGATATTACAATTACCATTTTAATACTGTATATCACCACCATCATTTATATTTTGTATTACCGTTTCTATTGCTTTCTATATTATTGTGTCTTATTAACGCTTATTGCGAACATTTATTTTGTATAACTATTCATATTATTACTTTCTTATTAACGCTTATTGCGAACATTTATTTTGTATAACTATTCATATTATTACTTTCTTATTAACGCTTATTGCGAACATTTATTTTGTATAACTATTCATATTATTACTTTCTTATTAACGCTTATTGCGAACATTTATTTTTGTTTTCTATATCAACGCTTATTGCTATCATTTATTGTTTGTATAACTATTCATATTATTACTTTCTATATAAACGCTTATTGCTTATGTCAAAATACTATGTTTCATGTTCACATTCATATATTGTGCTTAATTACCATTAAAACAGTAATAACGTATCCGTGTTTAAAGTAAATAAACCTCTCTATTTTTAAAATCACGCTTCGAATTATTGTGCGCATCCTTTGGTTACAAAGATTCCAAATTAAGACAGGCTGCAGTATCAGCTGATTCCTGTTCGTGAACGCGAGAACGGTTCTACTGTTTACAAACATACTTTTGCGTGAGCCGTGCAATTCACGGAAGTATTACGTGTGGTTTTCTTTACATAAATGCAACGGTAAATCCTGTTACCGAAATCAAAATAAACATAAAGTGCTCTAACGGATGTTCCCCGGGTGTGTATTCACTATTTAAACCTTCCCTGGTCGATTAGAGTGTTGGATTTGAGATTCGCGCCTGATCTCCCTTTAGCTTCAGCGTGCTGGATGTAAGATTCGCGCCTAACACTCCTTTAAAATCCTCAGTGTGCTGGATGCCAGATTCGCGCCTAACACTCCTTTAAAATCCTCAGTGTGCTGGATGCCAGATTCGCGCCTAACACTCCTTTAAAATCCTCAGTGTGCTGGATGCCAGATTCGCGCCTGATCTCCTTTAAAATCCTCAGCGTGCTGGATGCCAGATTCGCGCCTGACTTTCCCTTCAAAATCCTCAGCGTGCTGGATGTAAGATTCGTGCCTGAACTCCTTCAAAATCCTCAGTGTGCTGGATGCAAGATTCGCGCCTGAATTCCTTCAAAATCCTCAGCGTGCTGGATGTAAGTTTCGCGCCTAACTTTCCTTCCCCCAATAGTCATCGTTCCAAATACCTCACCCGGGACGTGACATAATTTTGGTGACAGCGGTGGGATGCGTCAACTGTCGATAGAATAAATTCTAACATACGGTACCCACAATTGCCTATTTACATGTATATTACGCGCCCTCAACAGATCGCGGTAGCTTACAGGAGCCGCGAGGTAGAAGGCATTAATGTATATATGCGATCACTAATTTGTGTAAAAGGGAGTCTAGCAACAACGAACCAGGGCGACGATATTTGCCTATGCTGTTCCTGGTTGGAGCCTGCGAATACGGTGACTGTATACATCGTCCATTATTATCAAGCACCTTATTCGTTTTCCCCTTGCCCTCGGTGCAATTACGAAATATATCAAATTCGCCCCATAAGTAGGTGCGCCGTATGCACGGAATTTTACAACCTCTCTAACGAAGATTACGATCGATTCAATAACCAAGAGGACCTCGATACTTAAAATAGCGTTCGTTTACCTCTAATAGAAATAAGACCTCCAAATTTTTCGGTACCCAAAATACCCAACTAACTATTATGAGCAACCAAAATCAAATTCGAGACACGCCATATTACCCAAGCCGCAGATTACGGAGCGTATTGTCAGATTTGAATACATTGATTTGTGTCTCTGGAGGCGTAGCAACGACCACGGAAGGCATAGATATTTGTTTAAATTGTTTTAATTCAGATCCGGTGGAAGTAGATGAAATATACCAAGAGCACTACCACCAACCTAACGATACATTCCCCGAGTGCCCTCGTTGCAGAAATCTTTTGCTTAAAGTGCGCCCTATAAATAGTAGCGCCGAATGCACCGAGCGAGAACGCCTCTTAAGTAGAAACTATAACAGATTTGATATTAACTACCCGGGTAGAGAGCACGGTAGGCTTTGAATAACGGCTACCGTAAGCCAAATTAAGAAAACCCAAAACTTTTCAAAAAAAATTAAAATTTGGAGAAATCAAACATGTCTGTGTACGGGGAAACCGACGATTCTTGCGTAATGGACCAAGAAACAGGCCCTTCCATTAGCGCTATAGACGTCGCGACCGCCGAATTATTGGAACAAGTGCAATTATTACGGGAAAAACACGCTGAGATTGAAAATCTACACGCGAAACTCGTAAATAAAGAATCCAATACGCGTTCGAGCGTAGTTATCGGATCGGGCGGCCCCACTTTGGAAGGTCTTTCCAGTCAAATAGAAACCATTCGCGAAAAAATGGAAAAACTTCTTGCACCCCCGCCGTTTGCAAATAATTTTGTCACACCGGGTTCCTCCCGTTTCGACAGAAAACCAGTAGTAAATCGTAATGAGGTTCCGGAAATAGTAAAGCGTAACAATGTTCCGGACCAGAATCCGTCGCCCCAGATCACGTTAAAGGATGCCATAGAGACGGTCCCGAATTTTAACGGGCACAATATACCTATAGAACAATTCGCGAGAGCCTGCAATAGGGCTAAGGCTCTGGTTCCCCCGCAAGCCGAACCCCAGCTGGCGAGGTTGTTGCGAAACAAGCTGCAAGACCATGCATGCTTGGCCGTTGAGGATAGGGTCCTTGACTCCGTAAACGACTTAATTAAACAACTTAAACGCATCTTTTCTCCTGCCAAAACATCTGACCACTATCGCGGAGAACTCGCCAACGTTATTAAAGGAACCAACGAGCACATGTTGGAATATATTTCACGCGTTAAGGACCTCCGATTCGCCATTTATGAAGAAGATAGAGAATATTACCGCGACTTTGCACGGAATCACCCCGAAAATCTAGATCGCCTAACATTAGATTCATTCGTCGACGGTCTTCCACCCCATATAAGGACAAGGTTACTCCAACATCCCTTCGAAACGATCGACGAAGCTTTCGATTTGGCTGTACTCGTGGATAAAAAGATTGATAGAGACCGCCTTAGGTTTTCCGAACAAAAGACCCCGAAATTAACGTGCCAACTCTGCAATAAGACAGGACACGACGCACGCTCCTGCCGAAGCAATCAAAATGTCATTTCACAATCTTTCGAGAGATATCCTCCAAACCGCGTTGCAGGATATGGAAACCAGGCACCCAATCCTCTGCTCCCCTACTGGGACAGAACTCGACCTCCTCCTTCTAGACCTACAGAAATACGTATCTGTTCATACTGCAGAAAACCTGGTCACCTGATCTCAGAATGCAGGAAACGCTTATTTAACCGAAATGAAAGAAACCCTGGAAACCCCCAGGAACGAGATTCGGGAAACGCTCCGCCCCTACGGTCAACCATGGATGCGTACCGTGGAATGGGCCAAACAGGAGCGCATCCAATAACAATACAAATGGAACCGGGAATATCGAAACAAGAATCGCAACAGCATGGTTAAATACTGCCGATGAAGCTCCGTCTGTAATCATTCCCTCCCCCGAGTTCGAAACTACACCTGAATTAATGATTGATACTGGGTCACAGGTGAACTTATTGAAAATTCAAGCCGTAAAGCTACCGCAAGAGATAGACACGAAAACTCGACTAATACTCAAGGGCATCTCTCCGGGTCCCGTCACTACACTCGGCACAGTAAGGATAACCCTTTTTGGCGATAACGTCACGTTCCACGTAGTCGAAAACGATTTCCCAATTAAACCACAAGGAATATTAGGCACGGAATTCTTTATAAAACAAAATGTCTCGATACACTATTCCAAGAGGGAGTTGGACTTCCACGGGAACACAATCCCATTCGTAAACAAGAACCAAGTCGTGCTACCCGCAAGGTCAAAAACCACTTTCTTCGTCCACCTATCTAACCCAGAGATAGAGGAAGGATATTTACCCTTGTTAGACTTAGGCACTGGGATTTACGCCGGTAACGCACTTGTCCGTAACCAAGACGGCAAGGCATACTTGCAGGTAATAAATTCCAAAGAAATAGACTCAACGATCACGATACCCACTGTTGAATTGGAAGAATTCGAAGTGATAATTCCGGAACCCAAACAAAAACGACCCAAAGAGACGACGACGCCTAAAGACGTCACTCCCATCCCTGCCCCAAGGAAAATTAAACCACAATCTTACCTCGAGGCACCCGCGAAGGTGCACTCACTCTCATCCCCAGAGCATTATGCCAAACCAACCCTTCATCCAAATTTCCGTGAGTCTCTTGCTGCCGCGTCGGGTAAGGAAGTATCGACAAATTCTATAGTAATCCCTTCACGGGCGGAACAAATATTGAAGCTAATTTCAACGGAACATATGAGTCGAGAGGAAACATGCCACGTCCAAAATATTATTATAAAAAATCACGACCTTTTCCACTTGCCAGATGAGAAATTAGGTCATACAAACGCCATACAGCATGGGATCCAGACAACGGACCCAGTGGCTGTCAATACGAAGCAATATCGGTTCCCTCCAATACATAAGAAGGAAATCGACAAACAAGTACGCAAGTTACTGGGAGATGAAATCATAAAGCCGTCATTATCGCCCTACAATTCACCCATCTGGATCGTCTCGAAGAAGCCAGGACCCAATGGGGAACCTTTGTGGCGAATGGTTATTGATTTTAGGGAACTAAACAAAAAGACCGTTCCCGACGCATACCCACTTCCAAATATTAATGAGATATTGGACCAATCAGGAGGAAACTCTCCCACATACAGTGGCGGCGCCGGGAGGCAATTAGGAAAGGAAGGAGCCTCTCACCCCTCCTTCCAAAAGTCACCTCCACAATGGTCATTAGGGAGGCTGACCAGACCCCCGACGTCGTCACCATAGAGGACTCTCCCCCATCATCCCCACCGCCAATGGACTCAAAGGCATTACAAGAGGCCAAAACCCCGCCGCCCCCATACCACTCACCCCTACTGGTAGGGATAGACGAAGGGGTATTCACCCATCCGCCCCCACCTCCTTACCACTCCCCACAACTTCCTAAAATCCAGGTCCCCTCCACCATCCCTCCTTGTCCGGATGTCGTGGAAATCTTGGACACGGGGTCAGCCACCAGGGTCCCTGACCATACAGAGCTGACACCCGAGTTTTTAAGATGGTTCAATGACCTCTACCAAGGAGGTTACGACCTCACGTTCATCCTGGACGATCCCACCTTCCAAACCCTTGAATATTCCTATCCCCCTTTCTAATCCTAACAAAATTCCCCCCTTCCTTTAACCCTTCTTCCCTTGTACATAGTTCCCATTCTCCTTGTACATAGTCCTTGTAAATAGTTCTATTAGTTTAGTTAGGTTAGTTTTCTTTGTTATTAAGTCCTTGGGCAGAAAATTTATTTTATTTTTTTTTTCCTCTCCTCCTTTCCAAAATTATGCAAAATTTTGTTCTCTCTCTTACAGTTCAAAATCAAATCCATTCCATTCCATAATTAAATAAATCCACCCCACACCTTATTGTTAAGAAATGCACGCATTTCTTCATATAAGGGGGAAGGTGTGATATCCCACTATTTTTCTCGCGGTTCTATTATTCTAAATATATAGTTGTCATCAAGTTCACATGATTTATACTTGAATGACTATATAATTTCATAATAAATTCATCGTAATAACAGAGTAATTATAAACAATATACTTATTACCCTATTGGTCAGTTATCCTAGGATACTTGCCAACATCTGTAATTTTACCAATGTAATTTTGCCAATCTTCTGTAATGCAGTTTGAACATTGCAACCTCGTCTGGTGTAGCTTTGAAGATTTTGTGACACAAATGACATTCAAATAATCTATTTCTTAAATTTACTAATAAACATAACTTAACTTTACGCTGAACCAACCTTGCACTGTTACAATCACAGTAATGACTGTAAGAATGGAACGGAACTGCTGTCAATTCTGATCTAGGATAATCAACATGTCTTCTAAAAAGAACCCTCATTGTAATAACTTCCCTTTTACGCGGTGACAAACTAAAGAACTGGAGAACTGTATCAATAATATTTTGGTCCTCTTCATCAGATTCCAAAGTTGGTTCTATTAAATCTAATCTTAAAATAGAATCAGCATTGGAGTCTGATACCCCATCTCATTGCTGGCTACCTGATGGCCCACCAAATTGTGAAGTCCTAGTAAAAGTAGGAGTATCAACCACTGATGTTAATGCACTTTCTGACTCCATTCGTTTTAATTTAATAGCAGCATATGAACGCTGCTCCGATCCAATCATCTCTGTTAGGTTTTCAAAAGAGAAATCTGCTGGCACACCGCCAGTTGCATACCGACAAATAATCCTTATTCTATCCTTACTTGGCATGTGGCCCTGTGCCATATACTGCTTTACAATTTTAGTAACGATACTCTTTTTCAAATTTTCATCTTTTACGTTCTTCGTGGCAGAAATAGATGCACATATTGCTATGTCGATGTCGCTATTTGACAGATATTGGCCACCCCCCTGAGTACTCTGATTTATAGAAATTATGAGCTTTGTTTGGTTATACCTAGTTCATTTGACAACACAGCTAAATCTTCCTTACAGAAACATGCACCAGCTAAAGGTGTAAGTAAGGTTTTATCAGCTTTCAACCCAAATTCTACCAAACGTGCCAAAGTATCATGTACTAATAATGCAGCTTGCCAAAATTATGTCACGTCCCGGGTGAGGTATTTGGAACGATGACTATTGGGGGAAGGAAAGTTAGGCGCGAATCTTACATCCAGCACGCTGAGGATTTTGAAGGAATTCAGGCGCGAATCTTGCATCCAGCACACTGAGGATTTTGAAGGAGTTCAGGCACGAATCTTACATCCAGCACGCTGAGGATTTTGAAGGGAAAGTCAGGCGCGAATCTGGCATCCAGCACGCTGAGGATTTTAAAGGAGATCAGGCGCGAATCTGGCATCCAGCACACTGAGGATTTTAAAGGAGTGTTAGGCGCGAATCTGGCATCCAGCACACTGAGGATTTTAAAGGAGTGTTAGGCGCGAATCTTACATCCAGCACGCTGAGGATTTTAAAGGAGATCAGGCGCGAATCTGGCATCCAGCACACTGAGGATTTTAAAGGAGTGTTAGGCGCGAATCTTACATCCAGCACACTGAAGCTAAAGGGAGATCAGGCGCGAATCTCAAATCCAACACTCTAATCGACCAGGGAAGGTTTAAATAGTGAATACACACCCGGGGAACATCCGTTAGAGCACTTTATGTTTGTTTTGATTTCGGTAACAGGATTTACCGTTGCATTTATGTAAAGAAAACCACACGTAATACTTCCGTGAATTGCACGGCTCACGCAAAAGTATGTTTGTAAACAGTAGAACCGTTCTCGCGTTCACGAACAGGAATCAGCTGATACTGCAGCCTGTCTTAATTTGGAATCTTTGTAACCAAAGGATGCGCACAATAATTCGAAGTGTGATTTTAAAAATAGAGAGGTTTATTTACTTTAAACACGGATACGTTATTACTGTTTTAATGGTAATTAAGCACAATAATTGAATGTGAACATGAAACATAGTATTTTGACATAAGCAATAAGCGTTTATATAGAAAGTAATAATATGAATAGTTATACAAACAATAAATGATAGCAATAAGCGTTGATATAGAAAACAAAAATAAATGTTCGCAATAAGCGTTAATAAGAAAGTAATAATATGAATAGTTATACAAAATAAATGTTCGCAATAAGCGTTAATAAGAAAGTAATAATATGAATAGTTATACAAAATAAATGTTCGCAATAAGCGTTAATAAGAAAGTAATAATATGAATAGTTATACAAAATAAATGTTCGCAATAAGCGTTAATAAGAAAGTAATAATATGAATAGTTATACAAAATAAATGTTCGCAATAAGCGTTAATAAGACACAATAATATAGAAAGCAATAGAAACGGTAATACAAAATATAAATGATGGTGGTGATATACAGTATTAAAATGGTAATTGTAATATCTTACAATGTTTGATGAACGGTGATTCTTGGTCACTGAATTTAGTATTTTAATAGATGCTTAATGAACACTCAAATAATGATGGAACAAAATGAATAATAGTATCACTTGAATAAGACGAATCTTTGAATGAATAGTAATGAATAGTATCACTCGAACAAGACGAATCTTTGAATAATAATGAATCTGCGGCCTCTCGGGACCTCATATTTATGTATCCTCACAGGAATGTTGCGGGGGTATGCGCGGTAGGAGCCTTGACATATTTAACAAATAAGTCGCAGCAGGACTTCCGGGGTTTTTATGAACGGTACGTCTATTATTAGACATATTTATGTCACGTACGCCCAATATTCGTCGTAATTTAGACTTCGGGGGTTTTATGAACGGTAAAAGGAGATACTCAACCCATTGAATGGATTTTGTGTGTTTTAATAGGAAAGGGGTTTCGTACCGACCATCTTGAGATGGGGACCGCTAAGGTACATCGTCAAGGTGATTGGCGATTGGGGAAAAGGGGTAATAATTGAGTTTAAGGGACTTTGATGGAGTGACTTTGACATATATGGGAAAGTATTTAGAATAATAGAACCGCGAGAAAAATAGTGGGATATCACACTTTCTTTTAGGAAATAAATTTTTTGTAAATAAACGAGAACTTGAGTTACGATTTTCATTTCTGTAATTAATCATACATTTACATTTATTTAATAAGATTTTCCTTCAGAGTATAAGTATCTTTATTTATGAACTAACTCCTAGATCTAGAAAATATGAACCTTTTTTTAGTAAATATATGTTTCTTTGTATTAAATCTAAATGTACATTCTTTCAATTGAAGAATTTCGTGTTTGAATATATTAAATCTTTGTTAAAAAGCATTAATCAATGTTTATGAGGAAATAATGTTTCAAAACTAGTTACTGTAAATAATACTTTTTTTAAATGAATGAAAGGAAATTTTATAATAAGAATATCATATAGTTGTGCCAGCAATACATTTTATTTCAATGTATGTATAGTAGAACAGTCAGTACTGCATACAAAAGATAGTGTAGTACATATTTTTTTATATAATCATTGTGGTGAGACATCGATGGTAACTATAAACGTAGTGCTTAAACAGTCATATATATAAGTGAATGAAAGAAATGAAGAAGAAATTGAATGTCAGTGTAGCGACACTCGTCTGTATAATATAAAATATTTTTAGTTTTTAATTTTCATTCATTCATTCATTCAAATATACTGACATATCATTTTTGTATTTGATAGTTGTACATTTTTAATTATTGTGAAGAAAATTAGTTATAAAAGGAAAATTGTAAAAAGTGAATATTTCTTAATTGTACCCTTACTTTTCAAGTAAAATATAAAAAAACAAGTACTTGTTGAGATCACTTTTACAAACACTTTTACCATATAAAATCGGAAGAAATATAACATTTTGAATCAGACATAGTATGCACGTTATAAATCTTATAATCTACAAGATTTGTGTGCTTAACTAATCCCCATTCTTTGGTTTCTAAAACTTCGAATGCCTCAAGATGCAGGCAGTGTTTCACAATATTAACTTTACAATATAGAAAAAAAACGTCACTAAAACTACTAATTATTACATATTTTATCTTAACAAACGAAGTATTGAATATATTATAACTTATATTAACAATATTGTCTGATTCATAACGCGTGCCATTCACTCTTACCCAAGAGTAACAATTATAGTTCGAACAATTCTCAAAAGGTAAAATAATTTTTAAACTCGAAAATTCTGTTATAGCACTTAGTTTATGCAATGCAGGACCATGAGAAAGATCGTCCTGAAGCTCTTTATTGAGCACTAAGCGGTGACAAAACTGTAACTGGTGCTTCAACGCTAAACTGTATGAAGGATTTTTTTTCGACTTGTTATTACTTTACTCGTCTCTTTGATTTGCTTGTGCTTCACCTCAAAACGCATGCTTGACATATGTTTTATAGGACCGAACAAACGCATGATTCTCGGATAATGCAAAAGGTTATGATGTTTAAATTTATGAGTACATTTGAATATTTTTTTACGTAATGTAAGGTATTGCATATATAAATTTTGAAACGTATCAATTATATCTTCATTTATACTGTCTAACATTATTATACAAACAATTTTGCGAAGAATTAAATATAATTTCCAAACTTTATTGTTATTACTTACAAGATCACCAATAAATAAATTAAAATGTTTAACTAAACAAAGCATTTCTGAAGCTGTTAATATTATATTTTCGGTTTTTATGCATTCTAATGATAATGGCGGTGGTATATTTGTATCGGTTGAAACATAACTAAAACAACTCATCCTTTGATTTAAAACATCTATATCAAACAAATTTTCTTCATTTATAAGCATATTCAAAAATTTTCCCATATCATATCTACATATCCCCTCTAATACATCATGCATTGGATCACACGAAAAGTTTTGGACAACGTGAAAATTAGGTATAATATTAAAAACACATTCTTCTTGAACTCCAAAAGTTTTTTCGACCATATGCTGAGAATAATTTTCTTTAGTTCTTAAAATATTTACTTGTTCATTGATTTGTTTTTTTAATTCAACGTTTGGCATCGTACAAATCCTGCAAGGGTATGAAGCGTTAAAACTTCTTGTATAACCCAAAATTGTATTTAATCCTAAATTGTCACTAATAATATTAGTAAGAATAAAAAAAAATCTTTTTTTCATTTCCATCAATATTGATAACAATTCCAGTATTCTGCAAATCAATAATTTCTTTTATAATACATGTAAACATTTTTGAGTTTCCAAAAGTTTTATGATCTTTATAATTATGTAACTGAAATAAAAATATGTTTTCTAATTTACTACAATATTCTTTAGGTAAAATTGGAATGGTGCAGTATACTGCGCCAATTTTGTTGATTGATTTGTGCGATCCAAGAGGATTATTTATTTCCAGGTCATCAAAATAAATAACTAAAGGAAAAGTTATTGTATTTTGATTAAATGATATTGATTTCCAAAAATCACCTTGCATAACCGTATCGATAAGTCCACTGTTTCTACATTTCTCAATATATGTTCCAGAAAATGTTTCAATACTAATTTCATGGGTGCAATACTTAATGTACACTGACGAATTGAAAAACATCTCTTTCCTTTTGCTTTACCATATTTCAAAAACGAGTTAATCACAACCTTTTTGGGAGGGAAAAAACAGTTAATTTCTTTCAAATATTTAAAAGTCAAATGTTCAGTTCGGAATACTTTGAAACCATTTTTTATTATATCAAGCATAATGTGTAACTCATCCATATTCTGGAATGCCTGTTTTAAATCATCCAAACAATTATTAATGTATAATGAGCACATGTTTACAATAATGTTATGCACCTATTTTCTATTCAAAGTGCCGAAGGCATACAAATGTCTGACAAAGCACAAAGCAGAATGTACAACTTTATTTTTAAAAGTATTAATGCAGAATTGGTTACCATGAAAACTTTGCGGTAATGAAGTAATAGAATCGTTGGAAGGTATTAACTGTAATTCTACAGTATCATTGTGTAGATTTTGTAGATTTGTGGGCAGTCTTGCTGTTTTACAAGACACTTTTTCTATTTGAGACCCTTCACCACTATGCTTGTTCTTTATATGCTTGATTAACGAATGAACATTAGCAAATTTATCAAAACAATCTTTGAAGTTGCACTGTACTTCATAATAAATTTGTGTTTTATGTTTTACATTAACGTGACTTACTAAAGACTCTATGGATAAGAATGAACAATTGGCACAAAAAAAACAAGATAACATTTCGATGTGAAAATAGAAAAATGTGATAATTGTCGTTATTGAATAATAATTACAGAAATAACTTAAATATGGAGTCTATAATATATTTCGCAAATAGTACGGTAACCTATACAGTTATTGATCCCCTAACAATGATTGACCCCCTTCTTAAAAAAGTTATAACAATATTAAGAAATACATGCTTCTTTTAAATGATACAGAATATATACAATATACATACAGGATATGTACAGTATATATACTGCAATATGTAAAAAAAGCAATATTTCTTAATATTTATTACTTTCTTAGGAAAGCAGTCAATCATTATTTGAAGGTCAATAACTATATACGTTTATTTACCCTACATAGTTGTCTGAGATATAATAGCAAATGAATACAATTATCATTTAATGAGATCAACAATAAAATCTTATAAATTTAAAATGATTACAAAAGAAACAATGTCTTTTCTTTGGTTTGCTTACTTTCAATCAAGAAACAATTATAATAGGGAGAAGACATCAAAGTAACTTATACAAATCCTTATACTACTAGAATTGAATTCATTTGTCTATGCCGCTCAAAGTCACCCTCTTTTCCTCTGTTTTTACTTTTGAGTAAACGGCCCTTCCTCTGTAGACTGTGTGACCTACTATGGTCAAGAATAAAAAAACTGAAATGTATTTTAAAAATGTGGTCTACTTAAAAATACGACAAAAAAAGTGCGACCTTGAGTGGCTTTGCCAAATGAACCCAGCTATAAGTAACAAAATTAAAAAGACTTATCGTCGTCCAAGTATAAAGTTCAGCACTCTGCAGATTCAATATACCCTAATGTCTGTTGCGTTTCTGCATCAACGATCCCAGTTTGTTCACTTGAGACTTGTGTTCTCTTTGCAGTATTTTTCTCCTTTAGTTTATGCAAAACATGCTGAATGGATACTATATCTTTATCAAAAGGTGTGTCAAACTGATAAATCCCTTTCTGTATTAATAGCCATATATGTTCACTAGCAAAAGGATATTGCAATTGAAATACGTGGAATATTTTGAAGCAAATATCTATGGCTTCTATAGCCTCTGGGACTTTGTAAAGCACATCATCCATGCAAATATAAATATCTTCAATATTTTCAATAGAGCCTACAATCAAAATATAAGGTTGTATTGTAAGTTTTGTAATGCTTGCCCTTTCCTGGACTTCCTTTTGAATTCGGGCAACATCACCAGGAATCTGAAAATAGTTAAACAAGATACAAGATACTGTGAATGAACAAAATTAAAAATTTTAAACATTACAAATTATTTCGAATAAGAAGTCGTTTTAAAAAATTAATATAATCTAGAGATTTAAATACATTATAATTTTATAAAAAAATAAATAAAAGAAGTAAAACATTTACAATTAAAATTATACTAACTGTTGCGAATTTTATAATGCTATCTTTGGATACACCTATAGAAGGTTTGAAAGCTTTTTTGTTTAATTTCTTCATCTGTTTAGGCGGATACAAATGAGCTATCAGCAAAAAACTCATCACAACTTTAGTATCTGTAATATATAACTTGTATTTAAATATATATATATTTGATATTTATATAATTATTGTATAGTAATAAAATTTTAAATAATCACCATCCTTAAACTCTTCGGAACACATTTGTTCCATATACATCTTGGCAGTTTCATCCTTTGATGAAATACTAGAATATTGTTTTATATTTTCAAAAAATTCAAACCAAGCTTTTTTATCTAAATTAATATTGGATAAATTTAACTCTTGATAATCTATATCAATCAATTCGAATCCTTGAGGATGATCGTACAATTTCCAATCACCAAGGATTCTTGCTAAATTTGAATCTTTGGCTTTTCGCACTTCTTGCATTCGAAGTTTTGAAGTAACAGTCCAATGCTCTCGAACAAGTTTCCATGGAGCTCGGTTAGCTAACAGCCATTTAGTACTTTCTTTTGTAACTTCATCACATAAACTTTCTGTAAAATTTGTAAGAAATTTGTAAAATGTGCAAAAGATATTTCTTTTTATTTTCATTAAGATGTAAGAGGATAAGGAGGAGAGGAACATTCAGATGAAAATTAACTACCAGTAATTTTTCAATGTCAAAAAAACTATAACAATATATATTATCAAAATTTTTATCTACAAAATTACTGATAGTAAATTTTTACTGAAATGTCCTCCACCTTCCTCGAAACCCAAATGGAAATATATACTCATTTACACATAATTATTGGCTCACCCGCCTGAAAACTTGCATCTTTCCTGGCTTCTGCAACCAATTTAGTCTGAAGATTTTTATTTTGAAATTTTTTATTTCTGTAACAGCTAACCAATTTCCCGCGAGCTGGTATAGACTGATTTGTAGGTGAATTTCTTTTTAAAACGGGTGGTATATAGTAAGTTGTCAACACTTCAGTTGGAAATAACTCAATAATTGTTTTAGCAATTAATTCTGCTAATCTATTGTCCATTCTATTAAAAAAATGCAAATAAAAATGTAGATATCTTAGAGATTATAAAATTATTTAAAAATATCGGAAAACAAAAGAGTTCTACAGTCTTACATAAATATACATAGATAGATCCTTTATATGGAATGTATTACAAAATAATTAAGTTACCAATCATGCTACCTCATAGATCTGTCTTCGGATATACTACGGTATGACCCAACCAACGGAATGAATTGAAATTTTGAGGGATTGGGTGGGAAGAGGAGAGAACCTCTAATATAAAATTTCAGCTGCGGGTATTTGTTAGTTTCTGAGATATTAATAAAAAACTTTCGGCAAAATACATTCAAATCTATCTATACAGACGTTACTAACACAACTATCTTCTCGTCGCCGTCGATTGTTTCGCAGTCAACGATACAATGTACGATATTGACCTCATCGTGCGATGCTTGTAACTGCATCAGTTTTTAGTATTCCCAAACTCACATCGGTTCGGTACCATGGTTTACGCGCCCGCAAGCCCCCCCCCCCCCCCCGCCATCTAGTCCAAACCAACACTAATACCCAGGAGAAGTTGGAAAGTAGAATGCGTTGTGTCGAAATAAATCATCAGCAGTAAGATCTGAGATGGTACGCAAAACCTCACTGAAAAGGAAATCTGACAGATGTTGGAAATGATCGACACGTTTTGATTAACATACATTTGTTTATTCAAACACACCAAAATGTGTTTATCTAAAATATATTTTCAAAAACATAGTTTAAAACCATGGAATAGCAAATGTTCCCCCTTGCTTTCACTTTTAAAATCCAATGCCAGGATAAACAATCCGGATTGCCTTAATAATTTCTGCGAATGGGTCAAGCTCCCGTAAACGAATCATCCTCCGCCACAAATATTCACAAAGGTGATAATCGAGAACTGCACTTTTCACGCCTCCTCGTTGCAATCTCAGCCGTAAAGGACGCCATTGCGATTCAATGGCCTGAGTATTAGCTCCTGTTTCATTGTTTATAAACTCAATTGAGTGGTTACACGTCAGGTGCTCATATCCTTCATCACCAAGAACATCATAAGCTTTCCAACAATCTGAAAAAATCTTGCTTCCAGATGCTATATGCTTTTTAATAATAGGAATTAAGGTCTCCTTATCACGTTTATTGAGAGGGCAAATCTCAAGACGAAGCTCATTTGTCTCGATATCAAGAGCACCGAAAATCCATGTGCCCTCAATGACACGACCACGCTCGTATTTGCGACGGCCGAATTTCATTTCGTCAATTTCAATGATTTTTCCAGGGCCTCCAATTTGACCTGATTCCTCAAAATACGAATCAAGCCGGATCATGCAAACCTCCCGACAGTAGGACCAAATATCCATTATAGTACTTTCGGATATAATTTCCCGACCGGGAACCATAATTTCATTAAGGATATCAACAGCCTTGAAGCCTCGACTGAAATAATAAGTTAAGCGAAGAACATCTTCCATAGAAATGTTGTGTCGCTCAAACCAACTATTCTCTGCAAGCGTACGCTCAATGCGATGCTTGCGACACATCCATCGCATGCCGATACAAACTGAGGACCCGCGATAAACTCGAGAAGACGCCTCCAAAATCATTTGTTCTTTCCCATTCTTTGGGCATTTTCTTCTTTTGGGCAATAGCCCAACAGATTTGCACCATTCGATGCAAGTCTCTCGAGAGAACAGCACTTCGCTTACTAATCTTTCAATATTCCAACGCCCTTCAAGGGCAATATCGTAAGTTGATGATGAAGCCATAGTAATAAATATCGAAACTAAGTACCTGACAAAAGAGCAAAGGCCTCAACAACAATCCCACTTGGCTTGCGTCCAGTTTCTGTTACCGTATCCCTATACATTGTATCGTCGGCTGCGAAACAATCGACGGCGACGAGCAGATGGTTGTGTTAGTAACGTCTGTATAGATAGATTTGAATGTATTTTGCCGAAAGTTTTTTATTAATATCTCAGAAACTAACGAATACCCGCAGCTGAAATTTTATATTAGAGGTTCTTTCCCCCTCCCGCCCAACCCCTCAAAATTTCAGTTCATTCCGTTGGTTGGGTCATACCGTAGTACAGCCCTGTGTTCCATAGAAGTAACTATAATATCGCATAATTTACTTCGTTGCTTGTCATTGAATATAGTTGTTTGTTTGTATGATGCGATAATCCTTCTGCCCGTTTCAGAATTATGTAAAAGACCTTTTAATTGGTCAAGCGTTATCATAGAGGAATTATTTTTATACTGAGGAACAACATTCAATATTGCTGATGAATTTTCATTGTTTACTTTTTGACAATTAATTTCTTTTTCAGGAAACTCAAGATTGTTGCAATATTTCTATAAACAGAATTATTGAAAGTTAATTTTATAGTAATAGTCACTTATTATTTTGTGTAATCATAACGTACATTTTTAAAATGTTTACACCAGTAATCGATAAAAATTGCCCGATCTCCAATGATTGGAATCAAACTCGATATAAGATTTTCGTTGAGTTTTTTTATCACGTGAATCATTATCTTATTTTCTGAAATAGAACAAATAAATATCTAAAATAATCGTACAGTTTTTTAAAATTACTGGGAATAAAAACCATTATCAATTTACATATCGCGTAATTTTAACAAAACTTTGATTATATTAATTTTTTTCTTATTAATACATTCCGTGCCACGTGGTCGCATACGCCCCACGTTGAACTTTCCACTCATGCCGTGTGGTCTTATATCCCCCACGATATAATAAATGCGTTATACACGTTACGGAGATGTCTGCACATGATTTTAAAAGAAATCTTATTCAATATGTCGCAGTCGTCAGCCGCACATTGGAACGGCCAGCTTTACTGCGTTACTTTTTTCGACTGCCTTTGTCCACCATCCAGACGCTTCGTCTGACTTCGACGCGTAGTAATGTCTATGTCTATAGTACGTTCATTTGTTTCAAAATGTTGCCACTGACGTCAGTAGCGTAGCGTACCGTTCAAGCTGCGGTTGCAAGTCAAACTTCCGGTGGACTTCCGGTTTCATGATTTGACTACTTCCATATCACCTCACGTCGTTATTTATTAATATAAGTAATAAATAATAATGCGAAATGACATACATGAACGTGGCTAAATTGTTGAGACCAATAATACACCAAGTTTTTTTCCCTTACATCATGTTTTTAGCTTTGACATAAAAGATTTAGAAAATTAATTCCATTTTAACTAAATATTCTTCTATGTATTTTGAATAAATATATTTGGTAATTATTTAGAAGTTTTCCATCCTCACCGATTTCAATGATTTTTGGATATGTTATCGGGGACACGATTCTGAACAACTTTTTGCTATACATGTTACCGTCGCTCGACCTTCGTTTCCGAGATATTCGCGAAAAACTGCTACTACTACACAATGTATTCTGCCGTATACCTACCTACAGTACGCGTTCGTGGCAGCGTATGCGCCAGCATGCGACAAAACAATGACGAAGCTGACCTTGGTTTCCGTGATATTTGCGAAAAACTTCTATTCACTTATTTCGACGCAACGGACACAGCGATGAACTTGAGGTGGTTGGTCATCTAGGGGATGTGTTTATATTTGTCTCTAGACACCTCGGGGCGCTTCGCGTGGAAATGTGATTGAAAAAAAGAAAGTAATTTTATCAAAAAGAATGTAATTTTTTCAATCACATATCCACGTGCTATCCACCTCGCGTCTAGGGACGGAGATAAACACATCCCCCAGATGACCAACCACCTCAAGTTGATCGCTGTGTCCGTTGCGTCGGAATAAATCAATAGAAGTTTTTCGCAAATATTTCGGAAACAAAGGTTCGTCATTAGTTTTGTCCCATGCTGGCGCATACGCTAACAATAATATCGATAGTTTGTGGCAAATATCTCGAAAACTACTGCCGTGCGACGGTAACATGTATAGGAAAAAGTTGTTCAGAATCTTGATCTTGATAACATATCCAAAAATCATTGAAATCGGTGAGGATGGAAAACTTCTAAATAATTACCATATATTTTTACTTTTAATAGATGAAATTGCAAAAATCAGTGTTTCTTTTTTCATTTACCGACGACATACCAAGAGTATGTATGAAGGAAAATATTTTACTTACGTATATTTAACGAGGGAAAAAAACATGTTTTATTATTAAATTGTAGTTCGCCTCTTATACTTTATAATTCTTATATATCGTTTATATACCACTAAATAATAAACGAAGAAAAATCCGAAATGCGTTTGGAAAAAAAGGACCTTCCTGTGGAACTTTCCTTCGGGAGTCTAGAGAATTCACGACTTTCAAGACGTGAAGTCGGAACACTCTAAACCGCCAAAGATTGTTATGTTCGAAGTAATTTTTCTTTTGCTATATAGTAAAAAATATTTTTTTATTTTGTATAATTATTAGTTCATTTGGAATCACACATTTTCTTAAACCGAATACATATTTCTTAAACAAGTAATATAAAAACAATAAATTCGTTTAGTTGAGGTTCATAACTGTTATCTCAGTTGAAATGACTGATTTGTTTATTTTAAAAACACGGTTCTCTTTATGACATAAGTCAATATGTGGTAATGTTAAACAATGCCTACTTCGATGCAAATAATACATTTTGTTAAATCAAACACATATTTCTTTAAAAAATAGCATAACGGCAAGGAATTCATTTAAGAAATTGAAAGAAATATTTTTCATTCCAAATGTATTATTTATTTGCATTAAAAAAATATTTCTCTACAAGAACTAAAAAATATATTTTTTAATTCAAATGTACGGTTCCTTGATTTTTAGCATACGATTTTCTACATCAAGAAAATAATTTTTAGTTTTGTTGCATAATTGGAAGTACATTAATTTTTCGATTTCAGTAAATATTCTCTAATTCTTATTGTTAGAAATAGTTTCACTCTTAGAAGTACATATTTTTTTTATTTCAAAATATTCATTTTTACTGATTGGTTTTTCTGAGTCAAATAACTATTTTTTACATTGACGAAACTTGTAATTATAACCGAAATAAATATTTATTTACATTAGATTACTAGTATTAAGAGCATGCGTTTTCTTAATATAAGTAAATGATTTATCATAATCCAAAACATACTGCTTATTTTAAGCAAATGTTTACGTAACTTCAGTAAAGTTCTTCTAAATAAATGCAGTACTCAAATTTAAGTAAATATATCTGACCTCTAAAAATAATGTACTTACATTAAAAATATGTTTTTTTCGATCAAATAAGTTGATTAAAAAAAATTGGTTTGCTTGAATTATGCACATTTTTTTCTCAGTGTACTGATTGAGGGAAGTTCCCATAACACGTGATGGTTGAATCAATAGTCGACATCTGTGTAGCGAAAATTTTGACATGAATTTTAAAGGTGATCGGCACGTAACACCCTCCCCCCCTTGGAATCATCGTCCCCGATGATAATTAGGCGTAAGGACATTTGGAGTGCCGTGAATAATTTAAGAAAACGTGGAGCAGCTGCCTGTCACGCCTGCGGGGCATCGCGCATGTTCCGCCGACACGAATTTCGACTCGGTGGTTGTGAGGGTCGCCACGCAGGGCGGAGTATACGCATTCTATAAAAGGGCGTCCTATATGTACGCAGCCCTCTAGATCTATCATTGCTATGTTCACGCTATTTCTGATGAGGCCGCAAACATCCTCATCTGTCACGCCCTGATTGTCTCTGCACGTCAACTCCCTGAGTGACGACATGTCCTGAAGGAACTGGGCACCGACGTCCGGGTACAGTAGGCTGATCTGTAGTTCGGTACAGTGATTTAGACCACTGAGTGCTTCGAGGCTAAACTGCCCCCTGATGTTAGTGCATCCAGTGATATCCAATTTTATAAGATGCTTCATGTGCCGACCCACTTCGCCGATGAAGGTGTTGTCCACCCAGCCGCAGAATGCAACCCCGAGTTCAGTGACCAGAGGGTAACGGGATGGAAGGCTGACTGCTATCTCAACGGGACCAAGGTCGAACTCAAAGAAATCCGCTTCCTCCTCCCGTTCGGCTTCCGCATCTTCCTCCTGCAGCCCTCCGCCCTCAGACCGGGGGTTGCATCCCACGAATTCCATCGATTCCATGGATCGGGGTAGTGTAGCACTTTCGATTAATTTCTGTAAAATGTCAGGTTGAAAGTTTTTGGGTCTGAATAGACAAAGGTGTGACAGTGATTTGAAATGTGAAATGGCTGCAGCGATATGCTCGCTTTTAGCTGTACAGTCTTTTAGATCTAGCCTTACTAGACCCCTTGCTATTTGCAACAGGGATCTTCCAGAGAAATCGGTGCCCTTGGCGCTGAATCCCTGCAAAGCCTTATTGGCTTCAAGAACCTTTCCCAGTTCGATGTCAACACAGTTCGTGCAACGTCCAATTGACAGATTTTTCAGGGAGGTGACGCTTGTTGCCAGCTCTCGAAAAGCCGATGGTCGGACATTAATGGCCGATACATCCAACTTCTCCAGTGCGGGCCAATTCTTACTAATCAGGGCCAACAGCTGAGGACACAGATTTTCAGCGGCTAGCTCATCATCTAAAACAATGTCTTTTAAGTAAGGGGCACATCGCGCCAACACCCAGTAGAAGGCTTCTGTTGTAATGCGCCTCCATCCCTGCATCCCAGGCCATCTCCAATCGCCCAGATCAAGGCGCTGCATTTTCCGGAAGGAATCGTGTACTCCCATCCTCCAAGTCCTCGATACCCGTTCCATACGGGCGCGATCGGCAAAAGGCAAGGATGTTGCCATCAGTGAAATCACCTCCACAGGCAGGAGCGCTTAGCGGACTGGCTCGTACCCTGGGAACGGGTTGTCCCGCTCAGGAATGGAAACAGACGGTCCGACACTTGAGGATGGCAGGTTAAAGCCATGCCATGTATCAGCGACCAAAATACGCAGTTTTCTCTTATGAAGGATGATTGGCTGCGTGATCGCATTCCTCGCCACCTTGGCTTGCCTGCTGCGAAGTGGCGAATGTCACGAAGGCCACGTTCCCGCTGGGCTGGACCCTTAGGACCGCGTGTTCGGCTCCGTAGGGGGGGCGGAAGATATTCAACAAATCCTTGCGTTTTGTAAACCGCGCTAGGCGACGCACAAAGATCCGTCGAGAATTCCCATGGTTGCTGATCCCTGGATCTGACATATCTGTTAAAACAACAAGACTGGCAAAAATTCGAAATATATTGACACCTGAAGAATATGTGATTATTGATCGAGGGTTTCCCCATAACTCGCAACGGTTGGATCAATTATCGTCTCATTAATTATTGATTTTGCGCAAGATTAATCCACGATTGCTCGTTGACATGGCAGTGATGCCGTGGTAGGCGGGCTATGAGTCTCCAATGGGCAGCCGCGCTCCGCTTCGTTTGCTTCTCTAGGTGGACTCCTAGGTTTCCGCCTCCTGCAAGGCAGCAGAGACCACACTTTCCCGATGCTACTTCGGAAGTAATACAGCAGAATTCCCAGTCCCAGAATGGATGACATTGTTAACCCTCCATGCAACAGATGAGTGCTGAATCTTCTGTTTCGGTGGTGTCGACCTATTTCGTCAAGTTTTTCTTCTACTTCAGACATAGTATCTTCCACAGAAATAAACGTATTTTTATAATTGGTGTCCAATGGTCGAATATCATGATATTTATGGATTTGAGGTAGAAGTTCCGAAATGTTTAGCAGTAAATTTGGTTGGTAGAAGTACTGTTCCCGACTCTCCAAATGTTGAAATCCAATCAGTGTCACATAAGTGGTTTTAGCGATACAACCTTGCCTCAGCTGCAGAATTCCGGTGCCTTCCATGGTTATTAGCTCATCCTTCATTCCATTGCATATGATTTGCAATGGTTCTGGTGACTCCAAGGAATATAACCATCCCTGCGTTGTTCTTAACCGTGCCCAGAATGGAGTGTGCCGGGGTCTTATATGCACATCGCAGGTTTTGAATGCCTGGACGGTGGGTCGCAATAATAACGAAACCTCGCAAGCGTCGGTGGACGAGACCTCAAACAACGGTTGTTCCAATGGGCAAAGGTGCACATAGGATGTTTTGTGACAATTGTTGATATATAATTCGTCTACGTTAAAGTAGAGTCGGTGATCGTTGCTTATTGTCAAATATGGAGCCTTCGGATGAATATGGCTTGATCCTGTTGAATTTCGAGTGAAATTTTGTGGTATAGGCCAAGAATATGTACGATAGAGGTGATATGCTACCCTGTCTACCAAAGGCAAGTATAGTACCAAGAAAAGCTTGCCCTTGTGGTGGCCAATTTTAACACTGGATAACCCAATTAATTCTTCTATACCCTGGTATCCCTGGGGTATCGGAAGTTCATATGAATTTCGTGTATCTCTAATGTCCGTTATTATACGGCGAAGTTTTGATTTATCCAAAAGTGAATTATGTATTTCGCCAACCTTGGCGGCATGTATTGCGGCCAGGAATTTCTCAGTTACTCTTATATATTGGTCCAAAGACAGTTCCAGAGTATGGGTATAATGTGATAGCCGATATGATAGTTGAGTATAGTTCAATGCTCTATTAGCAGCACTTATTGCTGCTGAAATTTCGTTAATTTGCATTCTGTTTTTGTTCATCAATTTTGTGTTTCGGTCTAACAACTCATGGTACTTATGGAATCCACTGGTGATAACATGTGTTTGATTTTTTAGAATATGTACTATTTCACTTTGATCCTGATATAACTTGTCAATTTCTGAATTGAAGTATTCTGCATCATCTGCCGTCAGCGTGCCGAAGAGAGTGCGGCTCAGCGATCCAATGAATCCGAGAGGGACACTTCTTCGCACTATGGATTTGGGTATATTAGAGTCTTCTGGTGTTGGAATCTCTGAAATCAGATCCTTTAGTTCCGAATGCAGCGCTAAAGCTTCTTCCGCTCTTCCCCGGAGGTAGGCGGTGCGGAGGAGACTATTGCAATCGCTCGCCAACATCACGGAGATGCAGCTGTTATAGGTTTCGTTCAGTCTTTCATAACCAATTGGAAATTGGGTTTCTAGTCTCCGAGTCTCAAGGAAAACTGTCACTCGCCAGTCAGCGGTCATCAATCTCATGGTGTGTAATTTTTCGAAATACAGTCCAGGGCTGGCGTCAATTCTTGAAATCTCGTACGTTTTTTGATTCTCTCCAGAGATAAGCGTGATCCAGGTCATCACAGAGAGGAGTATTACCAACTTCATTCTCGCCGGATTCGGTACAATTCTACTGATCTTATTTAGTTCTAGAATTTTAAATATTGATAGGGATGTTTCAACGGTACTAGACTAGCCCTGTACAAGTGCGGGAACATACGGAACATACGGAACAGTGGGAACATACGGAATAGTGGGAATATACGGAATACATCCCACTTCTGACACCAGTTTAGCTGTTACGTGAGGGCGTTAATTTTAAAAGAGACCGAGCGTTGAATCTTTTCTCTTCACGCAACGCTTAACGACTTTAAAAGATAATTATAAATTTTAAATAATTAGATTATTATTAAATAAATCAGGAATAAATTTGAGGGCGGCCTTTGTCTACAATCCATACAGGTTGTCCAATCGGGATGTGGTATTTTGGTGGAGACTGGTTCGAAACAAAATGAGACGGATTTAAGTAAAATATTACCATGTATTACAAATAATCGCAAAAGGAAAATCAAGGTGGTACAAAAATGGGGAGTCAATACATGGGTTTCGATAAGAGTCGCAGATAACTCTTATTTACAAAAGCACGAATTGAACAATGTTGATCTGAGTTAAACGTAATATTTTACGGACGACCATTGACCGAGGGGAAACCCCACAACTCAATGAATAAGTTGGATCAATGATCACGCAGTGTTCTAATATTTCGATATGCACGGTTCAAGAAATTTTCGCAATATATAATTATACAAAAATATTCAGAATTCGCAGAACGGGATACAGTAACGTAGTGAAGAAGACTTACCGATTCGGCGCAAAGATTGTTATAGGTTTTAAAACGGCTTACTCTCAGTTTCTCTCTCTCTCTCTCGCTCTCTCTCTCTGTCTCTGTCTCTGTCCTTCTGTCTCTCTCTCTCTCTCTCTCTCTCTCTCTCTCTCTCTCTCTCTCTCTCTCTCTCTCTCTCTCTCTCTCTCTCTCTCTCTCTCTCTCTCTCTCTCTCTCTCTCTCACTGTTCGACCTGGAGGATCCCGCGTATGGGATGACAAAACGCAGGAGCGTCGCACAACACACCAATGTTGAAAAATTGTTCACAATGTTTTATAGTTAAACGCGAGAATGTTAATCAATCAATTGAATAAAACGGTTTAAAGCGAATAAGTTTTTAAAATGGTTAAAGCAAAAAAAAAGGTATATGTGTAAAATAAACGAGTTTTTACAGGGACTGAGTCCTTTCACGATCTCTAAGATGCACTGAAACTCCGGCTCAAAGACTATTTTATTAAATAGCGATGTCCCTCGGACAGATCGGCCACGCACCAAGCGATTTGACGGTAGACTGCACCGAGCGTTCGCAGGGCAGGCCCAAGCACTCGGGCACGTATATTAAGCTGGCGTAGCCATTTGAAAAGGCCAGCGCAAAATTAATACGATATTTTGTTGCTATTTATTTGCTAATTATTTGCCAAAGAATTAATTTTTTTGCTCCAGCCGTGTTCGAGAAACAATGGCTACGCTACCGTAATATTAAGCTGGCGTAGCCACTTATTGTATCTCTGTACCTAAGAAAGATATCAATCCCATTCTTGCGGCATATTTTGTTGCTAATTATTTGCTCTCAATCCCCCGAATATTAATTTTTTTGCTCCACCCATTTTCGAGAAGCGATGACCGCGCTGGACCAGCGTTAATCTAGCATAGCCACACGTCGTACCTTTGTACCTAACAAAGCTATCGATGCCATTCTTGCGGCATATTTTGTTGCTAATTATTTGCTCTCAATCCCCCGAATATTAATTTTTTTGCTCCACCCATTTTCGAAAAGCGATGACCGCGCTGGACCCGCGTTAATCTAGCATAGCCACGCGTCGTACCTTTGTACCTAACAAAGCTATCGATGCCATTCTTGCGGCATATTTTGTTGCTAATTATTTGCTCTCAATCCCCCGAATATTAATTTTTTTGCTCCACCCATTTTCGAGAAGCGATGACCGCGCTGGACCCGCGTTAATCTAGCATAGCCTAAAGGCTGTACAATGTTGGTTGTAGGTAAGTGCAGAAAAAAGAATGAAAGATTTTGTATCATTTCATTTTATTTATTTATTTATTTATTCATTTTACGAGACGTACCCTTTTGATGCAAAGAAGCATATAACTAAGTAAGGTACAGTGAGCTATAGTTAGCATGTATGACGGACGAGAAACATATATACACAGATTCAGAAATAGATAAAGAAAAAGTAATAGTAATCGCAAAAGTACAGATAACAACAACGCTATGAACTTCTACGCTCCAGCTCAGAAATAACTTGCGCCTCGAGTCGTTGAGGCGACCCATGGCCCTATTGAATGGATCGGCCATGTAATGGTGGTAAGCCGGTATCTTAAACTCGAAAAAAGGCCTGGGTCGTAATTGCCTCTGTGAAGCTAGAAAACATAGTGGATAATAACATAAAATACTAATTACCAAATTTATATAATAAGGTGTGTACCCTGTACTGCACCGGCAAGTTCCTTCTAAAATGACTTGGAGTATACACACTTCTCACCGACCAGTCGGCCACAAATACTTTCCTGACACCGGCTCTGTTTCGGCTTAGCCTATTAATATGGTACCGGTTGGTAAAGTGTTAAGTTAAACTACTTGAGTTAAACTATTTAAGTTGCAAGTACTTGAAAGTGTATATAATATGACATGCATTTTTAGATGAAGTATTACCGGCTTACCACCATTACATGGCCGATCCATTCAATAGGGCCATGAGTGGGGCAAACCAATATCTCACTGACATTGATGTGTTCTCCGTACATCTCAATACTTTCTGAAATCTATTGCATAGTATGATTGTCACCAGCGTAGTTGCGTTTACTGTATAAGTTCTTCAGACTATACTATTTATCTTTTGTCATTTTTCATTTCTCTGTACTCTAAAGCAGGCCTTCCCAAGTAGGGGAAATCTGCTCCTGGATCACATGTTTATCTTTTGGAAACCTAAAAAGCCGAACATTCTTTTCTGTTCTCGTGCTACAATTAATAGCACTCACTGCAGCACGGCATTTTAATTCCTTTATACCTTGCAAAATATACCTAAAACACACAAATACATTACTACATTTTATATTGATTAGAATAACAATTAATTAATGAATATTTTTCACGCGGAATTTACTACCGAATCTATCGTAGCTACCGTATTTCAATATGTTTTAGCCGGTCTTAACGGACTCTGCATGTTGTTTTCTCTCTGGATAGGACACAAAATGGCGGATGCGCATACTCACCTCTTTAGTGCTCTATCTGTTGGCAAAATCAGCACCCTCTGGTGGATTGTGCCGCCCACTAAATCATGAAAAGCGGCAAAATTGAATCCTGGAATTATGGTATTGGTTACAAGAGAACATATGGAACCCGCACACGCCGATTTTAATGGAGCTTTTGTAAGATGTTATTTTCAAAATATTTTTCTGAGAACTACTTCATACAAAAGCCCCATTAAAATCGACGTGTGCGGATCCCTTATGTTCCCTTGTTTGTTAATTTCATTACAAATTGGAAATAGATGACTGAAATGTAATTTTCATTTTGATTTCTAGTGTTTATTATATAATGAAATAATTATTGTCTGCGTGTATTAATTATTTTGCAATAACCCCGCACACAGATTTTTACAATTATCTTAATAACATGTTGTAAAATTATATTTTTATGCGGACATTTAAAATTCAATTTCACATGTTTCGTGCATAACACTGTCACAACGTGTAATATATTTTCGGTCTCTTTTTTTATACTGACTATATAAACTGCCAGATTGTAAATTTGTTGACATCGTTCCATAAACGTTCCATTACATTACAACTTCTTTTCGCAGGATTGTCTGGGTTGTCAAATATTAGTACATTGCACCTTTGGCACGTGTATTTCCAGGTACTTGCTTTTATAATATTTGCAATGTGCAACACTGTATCCGTGCTAATTTCTTTGTGTAAAATATTATTTTCTATTAGTTCTTTGTCATACGTTTCATTGACAACGATTTTTTTTTGTTTTGTCACGGGTGTCACCAATTCTTTTAATTGCACTAATGTCGTTTCAAACGTGTTTTTGCAATTACTACGTATAGAATGGCTACCACAAATATGCTTAACCATAACGGCTTTGTAGGATTCCTGCAATTGCTTTGGCGACAAATGGTTTAACCTGCACCGGTGTTGGCGCATTTGGCCGAAAAAGTTCTCCAACGAGTCCTGATTTAAATTTCGCGGGGCATATCGAGTCGAATAGTTTAAAATTTTTTTCGTCAACACGATGTATCCTTCAAGAGTCAGAATGAAATTCTTTAAGGAAGGAGGTACTATGTGTTTTAAACACCCCTCTTTAATGAAATACATTTTTTGCAATTTCTGTATTTGTATCTCCCAAAAGGCAATATGACCGGAGTCTTTTGATACGGGTCCCTTTAAACTTTTTGAGGTATCGTTACTTGGTAGCCGACCGCCATTTAAGCTATCAAATAGCGTATCAAAGAATTTACATACCCTAGCAGTCCCAATGCTATTTAAATCTAATTTATATATACCATTTCGCTGTTGTTCATCTGTAACAAAAGAGTTTTTTTTATAATTTGTGCAAGAAATATTATCTCAGCTGATTAGAAATATGAATGTAGCACAATATAATTTGATTTACAAGATATTATAATCCCAACACTTACTATTTTTAGCCATCGAAAATACAGCCACAGCCATTGAATTGCTTAAAACTTGGGTGGCATATGCCACTTTCGTTTTTTGCTGTTGGTTCGGGTTTATATGATGTGGTTTAATCCTTCCCAACATCTTTATCTCGTTCAATTCATCCTTAATGTCATCAATTGCATACGCCGCAATGATATCATTCCACGTTGCTCTTAATGTAGTTTCGTTTTGCAGCCATATTAAGTCTTTATTTAATAAATTATTCCTAATCCCTTTAATTAGATGAGGTACATCATATAATGGAACCACTTCGTAGTTATCAATTATTATACAACGTTCCGGTGATATATTTTTATTTTGTTCTAAATAATATCCTCTACTTTCTTTGACCAAACTTTCCACTGCAGTCCGATTCGTTGAACCCTGGTCACAAACTAGTGAAATAATCTGTAATTCTACAAAGTAAAATATATTACAATATAAATTTGAAAAATAGTTTAATATTATTTCAATGTTAATATATCGTTTTTCTTTAAATTTCAAAGTATTATAACTCTTCTTTACATACCAGTGTGAGAATTTACAGTTCGTACTATATCCTTAATAATTTTTTTTAGCTCTTCAGATTTCGTGGTTGATTTACAAAAGGAATATACTATGGCTTGCTTCCAGTGGCCAATTACAGCTTTTAGCATAAATACCAGAGCATGATCGAATATTATTGAATTTTCGAGTCCCACTAATTTATCGCTATATTCGTCATAATCTACATGTGGTATCAGTGACATTTCGTCAAATACGAGGGAACATAATTTATCTACTGGTTTCAATTTTTGCGCGATTTTCTTCAAACTAAAAACTATGCAGGGGTTGATACCGGTTTCAAGTGGTACCATTTGCAACACTCGGGCCATCGTCTTTCTCGATGGCAGTTGGAACCATCTTGATAAAAGTCTGTATCCTGGACCTGATGTTTTGTAACACAATATATTTATCTTTCGAAAGTCCCAAGTCCAAAAACAAAGACAAAGCTTCTTCCGGTGTAAATTTTTGCGGCTGATCTTTTGGAGTTAAAATGCTATTCTTAATTTTTTTCAAATTATGTGGCCCAGGTTTATCAACAGCTTCTAAAATGAACGCTTTTTGGTGTTGTTTTTCAGATTTATATCGTTGGCAAAGTGATTGTTTTACTAAATCAGTTGACAGATTTTTGTTGTGTTCTCTCAGCTTCCGTCTTTTGGTGACTTCTGAACAATTGTCCAAAGGTTTAGCTGGCCTGCCGTTGTTGGATGAAGTTAAAAGTTCACATGTTGTTGAAATTTTAGATATTTTTGTAGTTTTTAAGGGCATTAGTATATATAGCCATGACTGATATTTCTGTTCAAATTTTGGCACAATTCTGCCAGAACATGCCCACTTTTCTTTAAAAACTCGAAAATAATGCCGGATAGGACTTTCGTCCACAATTTCTACATCATAAGTACTTGAAATATAATCCAAAAGTTCTTGATATTTATTAAATTTGTTGTCACGAATTATTTTGTAAAGTTCACGGTACGAGATTTCCATATTAATGTCTTGGCGATACTTTGTGATTTTGTTTACATAAATCAGAATTGCACACAACACAAAAAGATAACACAGCAAAATGCATAAAATATGTTTACGACACTTCTATAACGATCCAGAAACGCATCTGGCCAGCTACCGTTCAATCAATATAAATTTGCCGATCGCGTTTTTAGATTGTTTTCAACTGTTGTTATCCTGTCAATTGTTTTCCTCTGCATACTCAATTAAGCCCTCATACATTAGCGATCCGCGCGAAATCAAAAATACAAAAATACAAATATTACAGATACCATAATAATAGAAAAATTCCAACTCAGTTACAGAAGAGAAATACTTATGATGTAGAAATTGTGGGGACAAAGAACATTCAGGCATTATTTTCGATTTTTTAAAGAAAAGTGGGGATGTTCTGGCAGAATTGTGGCAAAATTTCAACATAAATATCAGTCCATGAAAAAGAAATATTGACACACCTAAACAAGGGTATGGGAACAGATAATCCTAATGGGCAGGTAAGTTAGATTTTACTTCAATTACCATTTTCTTGCACAGTGCAACAAAGTAGCACCTATTTCTTTTTGTTTCTAAGAGAGAAGGGTTCACTCTTTCACATGATATCAATTACACCCATTGCAAGTGGTTGCAATTGTTTAAAATTGTAAAAAAAGAAATTGATAACATTTTACTCGAATGTATGGCCTTAATAGAATATATAGGTGTGTAATTAACTTTGTAACTAAGTTAAATTGCACCTCTCGAAGAAAATTTTTTTAGAAACGTGAATAAAAACTGTGGGAAACATAAAAGTTTTTGATAAGCTCCTAACTTTTGCGATTCTGGCAAAATTTGAGCATTAATCACATTTAAACAACAGCAGATGTTAAAAAACGGTGTTTACCACAATATAATACAGTAACTAGTAAGTATGTGAATAAAATTGTATTGTAATTGGCTAGTAGCCCCACTTTTCGAAAACATGAGTCCAAATACTGGGGCCTAGCACGGGCCACCGTGGGTTAATATTATTTATATTAATACAACTTAAAGGCCGTAAATTTGCGGTTAAATTGAGCCCAATTTCATTAAAATATCTAGACCAGAACCAAAGTTATGGATTTTTGATCGCCGTCGGGTCGCTTTGTCCCACTGTGGGCCGTACCAGAGAAGTGTAGAGAAGCTTTAATGAGACCCTATTCTTAAAATGCTTAGCGAATCTAAATACAAAACCCAGGGTCCTCAACGCCTTTCCCGTTACATTTTCATAGTGCTTGCTAAAATTAAGGCAATTAGAAAAGGTGACACCAAGGTCAGCAATCTCCCCCACCTCTGAAATGACCTCATTATCCAACTTATACTCAAAATCGATCAAGTTATTTGCACGCGATGATCTCAGCAAAAGCATTTTTTCCTATTAAGTATCATACTATTATCCACACATCATCACTCAAATCTTATTAAGTCATCCTGCAAATCAGACGCATCCTGCACATCATGTATTGTTCTAAAAATCTTAAGGTCATCAGCATATAATAAGAAATTAGAGTTTTGAAATACATATACAAGATCATTGATGAACAGATTGAACAAAAGGGGGCCAAGATGCGAACCCTGAGGAACACCAGAGGAGATACTTATTGGCTCAGAAAGGCTATTCGCAACCTTGACTATTTGCCTCCTACAAGAAAGATAACTAGTTAACCATGCCAGTAATGGCTTACCGAAACCCCAGGAGGACAATTTTGAAACGAGAATACCGTGATCAACCCTATCGAATGCTTTACTGAAATCAGTGTAGATCGTATCAACCTGCAGTCTCTCCTCTAGTGCCTCCGATACAAAGCAGTGGTAGACTCCAAGGTTAGTTACCGTCGATCTCTTTGGCACAAAGCCATGCTGTTGCTCACATAAAATACTAGTAACTAACGGAGTAAGTTTATCCACAACAATTTCCTCAAAGACTTTAGGCAGAATGGAGATCTTAGATATTGGTCGATAACAACCGATATCAGCCCTGTCACCCGACTTGAAAACCGGCGAGACCAGACTTGTTTTCCAGCGAGCAGGAAACTCCCCTCGTTCAAGTGAGGCATTAAAAATAAGCCATAGGGGCCTAGCTAAGGCATAGATACAATTACGAAGAAAAATCGGAGGAATATCGTCAAATCCCGGCCCTTTCCTTAAGTCAAGCTTATTGAGTTTTTCAAAAACCTCTTCCAACGAGATCGAGATCGAGCACATGCTAAAGTTATAGTCAAACTCACGCACAGTATTAGCAGCCGGGGTAACAACAGACGGGGTCGAATAAACCGACCCAAAATAAGCTGAGAAAAGATTTGCAAGGCCAGCGTCTGTTGACTCCTCTTAACGATTTAGACGTTTATATTTGTTTTATTGAAACTCGTTGCTCTACTTAAACTAGTAGGTCTTGGAGTTCTTATGGATAGATCTGGATGGCGTCTCATGAATCCTCTCATCCATTCTTCACCAGCAATTTGATGATCATTCCATACCTCAGGATAACTTTTGCTCTTGGCACAAGCATACTTGTAGGCTAGCTCTCGGACACCTTTTTTCGATAATCCATAGTGCATTTGCGCAATTTTCTTTATATAGACTCGCAAACTATTTTCCTCAGCAACAGAGAAAACTTTTCGAGTATCAAATTTTGGTTTATAATCAAAAGTTGCGCTTCCTGAGTTCCGGTGTTTTTTCACTAGTCTTGACAAAGTGGTTAATTTAACATTATAAACTTTGCATGCTTCCCTGATGATATCTTAGTCGCTGCAGGAGCCATAACTGCCTGAACAGCGTTCTTTAAAGCATCTGGGTCAATTGGAGCCCTCTTAACACCCTCTTTACTTCGTGGCATGATTATCTGCAAAAAGACAAACAAAAAATGACATCGTGTACCTTGGAACATGTTCCATGGTACAGGATGTTGTGTGTTCCAAGGTACAAGAGGGTACACATGTATACTAATATGTCTGCAAAATTTAGAGGTTAACTAAAACTATTGCATTATGCATGTTTATTTACTCACCAGGAGATGTAGAATACAATGTATGTAATACTGGTCGCAGTTATAATTGAATGTCCGTACTAAATAATAAAATGACACAAGCGAAAAATTTACTTTTGTCGCGTAAAAATTTGTTTATTTCCGTAAACACGCGTGTTGCACCACAGAGAAATAGAACTTCCCTCAGAGCCATCTAGCGGCATTCTTTACAACATGTAATGAGTTTCAACTGTTTATATAGCACCACTATCCAGTAACAAATTATGTTCCAAGGTACATTATGCCCAAGGTACAACAGTCTCCCCTACTATTCGTAACGGTGATGACGAAATTTTTATTCCACGGAGATATAAATCCCCGCATTCATTTGTTATTCCGTGGACTCCAGAAGCTTTGGAATTGATGTTTTTAGTAGGTATAATATACTTATTCATAACGAAATCATTATATTTTAATGCGATTTGCAAAATATCATCCATCATGGAAAAACCTCCCGTTTCAATATCGAAAAAAAACTATAGCTTTGGGATTACTCTCTGAAGAAGTCGCCACATCTGGATGAAATGAAGTAATGGCAGGAACCGCTGGCATTTCAAGTAATCCTAAATTACTTTCATAAGTTACTCCTTCTATTGCTTCGCGTCGATTTTTTAGCTGCTTACGTTTATTGTTAAGCAGATTACGATTTGCTTTAAATGCTGGAGTTTTAGCTTTTGCAGCCCTTATTCTAGCAGATTTGGTACTGCGCTGTATGTGTTTTTTCAAATATGATCCGGGACTTAAATTACCTTTCAGGAGTGTATCCTCAACATACTGTTCACCCATATTCTTTTGCGCCACAGAACATGCCACTCGATAATCGTAAGATTCCGAGCATTCATAAGGTATAGCTTTCGGTGCTTTTTTAGAAATAATATTATTTAGGCTCTCATTAGCTTGCGTTGATGCATAAGCCACAAATTTATCTGTATTGCTACTTAATTTCAGAAAAATGGATTTTAATTCTTCAAAAAGGACCGGATTTTTAACCTTCCATTTATTGTCTTCTGTTTATCAGGTTGGCAAGAAAGTAATTTCGGTTTTGTAGTGTGAAATAAAACTCTTTTTTTTTAATACAAAGAATAAACTTTAATCAATTATATAGGGTGACCTGTCCAGTGAGTGAACACCCCCCAGTGAGTGAACGTTGCTCATATATAATACGAAAAATTAACACCTATGGCACTCACTTCACGTTGAAACTGACACTGAAATTTAGACTGAAGACCTACAGATATGTCGCAAAAGCGATTTTTCCGTTTAATTATATCCGGTACGGTATTAATTCCGTTTATTCAACAGTTGTCCTCGCGACCGTTCATTCACTGGCAAACGCGGACATTTCTTACTTTACCAATGAATGAACAACTTAACCTGTCTTTTTTTCTCGTGACAGGTTTTCTCTTAACCCACGCCAGAAAATTAATTTCAGCTCTACATGATTATGATCTTATAAGACTAGTAAAGTATAAAATCAATAATATTATTGCAATTGGAGAATGAAAAATTATTTATACAAAATATCGTCTAAATACATTGGAAACCTAACCCCTGTTATTATCCCGTTCATTCACTGGGGTAACCTTGTTCATTCATTAGAAATTTATGTTCACTCACTGGTCATTGGCCAATTTTTTATTTAATCTTCTGCCAGACTTTTAATGAAAGTTATAATTATCAAACATTGCTAGAATTGTGTTCCGGAATGTCTGACTTTATTAATAAAACAGCTCGCTTACAGCAATAACTTTCAGGGGATTAAATAATGATTTTTGAATACTAATTTTAAGAGATATGCAGCTTAAGCGTTCACTCACTGGACAGGTCACCCTATTGTCCATTTTGTTCAATGATCTTTTGCCATCTTTCTTGCAGCTTCATGATTCCGCGCTCATAGAATTTCTGGTCCTTAGCAGCAAAAAACTGAACCAAGTGCGATTTGAGGTCATTATCATTTGTAAAAGTTTTACCGTTCAAAGAATTTTGCAAACTTCGAAATAAATGGTAATCAGACGGTGCCAGATCAGGGCTGTATGGGGGATGCGACATTACTTCCCAACCCAGCTCCAATAATTTCCCACGAGTTACCAAAGATGTGTGAGGCCTTGCGTTATCGTGGTGCAACACAACTCCATTGCGATTCGCCAATTCCGGCCGTTTTTCTTTTATTGCTTTATCTAGTTTCAATAGTTGTTGACAGTAAACATCTGAATTGATCGTCTGGTTTCTTGGAAGCAGCTCAAAATACACAATACCTTTGTAGTCCCACCAAATTGACAGCATGAGCTTTTTTGGATGCAATTCAGGTTTAGATGTGGATTGTGCTGGTTCATCACGCTTGGACCATGATCGTTTTCGAATGATGTTACTGTAGACGACCCATTTTTCATCACCAGTGATGATTCTTTTCAAAAAAGGTTCAACTTCATTGCGCTTGAGATGCATATCGCAAATATTGATTCGTTGTGTTAAGTGAATCTCTTTCAATACATGCGGGACCCAAATGTCGAGCTTCTTAGCGAGTCCAAGACATTTTAAACGATTTTCAATTGTTGTGTGCGATGTATTTAACCTCTCTGCAATCTCTCGGACAGTTATATGACGATCCTCTTCAATTATGCCTTTGATTTGGTCATCATCAACTTCAGTAGGTCGACCAGAACGTTGGTCATCTTTGAGTGAAAACTCTCCAGAACGGAATTTTTTAAACCAATTTTGACACGTGCGCTCTGTTATGCAATCAACACCATAAACTTCACATATATCTTTGTGGGCCTCAGCAGCTTTCTTTCCTTTACGAAAATAAAAAAGTAAAATATGCCGAAAATGTTCGTTTTTGCACTCCATGTTAAAATTGACTCTGAACTAACAGTTACAAACAAAATTTCGCACAACTTGCTTCTTAAGTAACTGAAATGTACCTGATATTAAATGTCAACAGGAAAAAACTATAACACTTACAAGAGTCCTTCAAAACAATTACAGCGCCCTCTATGTGTCACAACCGAAATTACTTTCTTGCCAACCTGATAGAATTTTCTTTGTTTTTCAAATAATCACACCAATTGCCACAATTGTTATGTACATCGAAGGCATGATAGGGCACATTTTTTATGGCAGCTGCCATTTCATGTGCGTTCCCTCTATGTTGCGTCATAGCATATGTAAAACCTTTGTGTAAATATTTGATAACATCGGATGTCATTTCTCTGGCAGGATCTTTACTCCTATCTATTTTATATAAGAGACTCTTTACGCCTTTAGATGTATGATTTTTATCAGACTGTTTGATTATTCTATGGTGCGCTACTTTTCTAATGGCACAAATACTAGAGCTATCATTGTCTCCAACGAATACTCCTACTTCAACATTCTTCTCTTTTAAAATTGAACTTTGTGTCACTAATTCCACAGCAACATCTGGCTCCATAGCTTTTGCTGTTCCATAATAATTTAGTCTACAATCGTGATCATGTTTTGCATGTCCTTTTTCGCACATTCGACATTTCCGGTTTCGGGTAGCAAAATTATATGATTAAACGAACTTACCTGTAATTGAAGTTCTATCATAATTGTATGAAGCGCCTCTTCCGAAATGATCAATATGTAGTCCTCCCGCTTCCTGCCGATGTCGCCACATATTCCAACGCTTAGAAAACAAAGGAAGGCACCGTCCGTGCCACCGTTCCTGTTCGCTCCCGTGCAACCTTATTTCGTTTAAAGCTACGCCGTAACGCTTATTTAGGGGTTTTAAGACTTACTCTTAAAAGAAGGGTGAATGTTGTGAGGTGGAACTGATCATTTCGGAAGAGGCGCTTCATACAATTATGATAGAACTTCACTTACAGGTAAGTTCGTTTAATCATATAATTGTATTACGCGCCTCTTCCTCATGATCAACATGTAGATGTTTAAAGCAGTTACGGCGAAGAGAAGAAAAGGACGAAAGAGAAGGAACAAGTGTTTCAGCAAAGGAATAACTCTTCTATAATATAACCAGTCCATGAGCAAAATTAGTCTTTTATATAAAACAACATTTCAATCCTTTATGTTAAGAACTTACGGTAAACTTTAGTGAGTGAGACAAGGAATTAACACAATTAATTTACATGTTTAAGATAGTGTTTGCGAAGGCACTTATGTCTGTCGCTAGCTCTAAATTATAAAATCTTGCAAACGTCTTAGATCTGTTCGTCCAGCCTGCTGTTTTTAGTAATGTACTTATGTCTAATCCTCCTCTTTTTGCTGCTGAAGTTGCGAAGAAAATAATTGCTCGCATACATAGGTAGAACCAAACATAGCCAATGTATTCGCGATACACTTATACAAATGAGGAAATCTACATACCGGAAAGTTTTTGTAAAATTCGGTGATATTACTTGTTTCGTCAAATTTTTTCTTGAGTGCCTGATCTTCCTTTAAATCTATTAATTCTAATTTTAAGTGAGATGGAACTGTTTCGACGTTAACTGAAAACGGTGATGACACTATATCCAGAGACTGTTCTAATTTATCTAAATCTCGAAATCTGCTTGTAAACTCTTGTTTTAAAGTTTCCACTGTTTTGGTATATCTATCTACATCTATATTTATGTCATCAGTGAGCACAGATGTCAGTTTGATAAACTGACAGAAATTGTTTCCGCGCAATTGTGAGATCCATAAATCAAGTTTCATTCGGAATCCGCGAATAGAATCGTTGAAATCTATCATAGTTTTACCCTTCCCTTGTAAACCTACATTTAATACGTTCAAATGATCAGATAGGTCCGACAAAAATGCTAAATTACATAACCATTTATTGTCATGCAATTGTGGAACCTCGTGGTTCATCATGCCCAGGAATACAATAAGTTCCTCTCTAAGATTGAAAAATCTGTCTAAAATTTTTCCACGGCTAAGCCAACGCACGTCGGTATGTAACGGCAAATCACCATAATCGCTCGCCAATTCTTCTAAGAACGTGCGGAACTGTCTGCGCTTCAGTCCGTTCATGCGAATGTAATTGGTCGTTTGAATAACGACTGACATCACGTCGTCAAATTCTATATGTTTAGCACATAAATTTTGTTGGTGGATCAGACAATGGAAGTTATCAATATTGTGAGGAACTGGAAGATTTCTTAATCCCTTTCGGAGGCGGCCGACGAATCCGTTCTGGTATCCAATCATTGCTGGAGCACCATCGGTTGTCACAGACACCAGTTTGGACCAATCCAACCCCATACTGTCCATCGCTTCCTCCACGCACGACAGGATATCCGCTCGTGTCGTGGTTTCTTTTAAGGGGCGGAAATCTAACAGTTCCTCTATTACTGATAACTTCTCATTGACACCACGAACAAATATTGCAATCTGTGGCGTACCTGTCACGTCCGTTGACTCGTCCAGTGCCAAACTGTATGCAACGAATCCGCGGCTGGCGTTTTGCAGCCAGTTGTAGGGTGATGTTCGCTGCCATCTCCTTGATTCTTCTTGAAATGGTACAACGCGATAACGCTATATCGCGGAATTGTTGCTCTTCATTGAGGCACAGGACCTGCCCCGATGTCTTGAGGCATTCTTTTACAAATTCCCCATCGTGGAATGAGCGTCCACTCCTAGCTATTTGAAGCGCAATATCGTAGCTGCACTTTAAAAGTCTGTGCTTCTTGACGATACTGCTTTGCTACAATGAAAGCAATGAACTCAATAGTATACATATGTTCTACAAGAACTGAGAAACATTAAGGTGGAATCTGACGGCACGTGGATCGGCGAGCCGTGCCGCCCGGCTCGCCCAGGATCGCTCAGGCTCGCGAATCGGCGCTCCGTGAGCGTTCTCACGGCGTGTGAGCTCGGCGATTCACGCACCGTCAGATTCCACCTTTAAATATTCTAATACGAATTTACAAAAACTTACGTCTTCCACTGGATTTTCTTTCTCTTCTATGGTCCGTTTCAACCGCTCAATAGCTATGAGGCGGTCGTCACCCAACACATTGCCATATTCTTTCAAATGACAGGCAGTATAATGCCTTTTTAAATCATACATCCTTTTGCATGGAAGTATTTTGCGATACACAAGGCACTGTACATCTTGATTTCGCTGATATAAAAGGTATAATCCTTCCCAAGATTCATCGAACTGTAGCCCGGCAGACGCAGCTTTACGTTTCGCAGTGGGTCGATCCATTTCTCACCGGTCAATAACGTGGAACACAATGTACTGGTTGGTACCGCGGTACGGAGATACAAGTAATGTTAGCGGACGATGAGATGTCTCTGACAAATTTTTTGAAACTCCTACACCTCGAGTTTTCTGAGATAGGCGGAGTTGACTGAGAACGTTTCCTCATTGGTTTAAGTCAAAATAATAAAAACTACCTACCACCTTTCCGCGGATCTTGGGGATGGTGAGGTTATTTGCGGGGGGCAATTCGTACGCCCGGCAGGCAATAAAATGCACGTGTTGCAGGTCAAAGAAATATGACAGTTATTTATGCTTTGTAACTTGAAAATGACAAGGGGTGAACCCGGACACCACGATATTCGCTGGTTTCGGTTGTCCTGTCCTCCCGTGGTATTTTTACATGATGTGTAATTAGCTATGTTTAGTGCTAAGCAAACTGTAACGACATATGTCTGCGCGCAACCGCGAAGATAAGGGTCGTGAAATGTTTTCGTAACTGTTCTTATAATTTTACGATTGAGTATCTTGAGTCTATAGTAGCTATATTAAAACTATACTACCCAACAAAGGTCAATTTGTTCGTAGTTCGGTTACTTATTTCTAAATAAAATCACGGGATCATTTGGTATGTACATACATGTACTAGACCTGTAGATTTCCGGGAGATGGGTACCCGTGAAATATCCGCAGGATTTGTTTACGCGCGGACGCTCGGTCGCTCGGCCGCAGGGTTAAAGAATCGAATAAAGAGAAAGCGCGAAAGCCGGAAAAGTCCCGAACAGGACTGACCCGAAGGTCGTTTATGAATTTATGGGTTTATGATATTTTGGTGGTAGTTAAGTATGTACGTTGCGGACAGAGGTCTGCCATGCAGATGTGCAGTTGTAGAGTTCTAGCTGGTAATCCCAGAAAGTTACTGTTAGAAATTACAACAGTGAATCAAAGCAAACGTTGGACGGTCAATTACAGCAGCCGCACACGAATCTAGGTACTGTTACGACGCAACATCTTCGACGAAGGTTAATTCTGTGAGGAACTAAATACTTTAAATTTATTAAAGGATAATGAGATACAATCTGAGAGCCTTATCGATCCTTCAAACACCTGATCCTTATTTAATCTACGATTCTCATTTTTTTTATGTCGGCGGCTCATCATTTCCACTGTGTAAATCTGGCGCAGACTTAAAAAATAGAGAGTCTTAAATTAAATAAGGAACAAAATTATTTTCTAGTTTTCAGTGCATTTTTATATTTTTGAAGTCGGTCTTAATTTTCTTTTAAATGTTTTTATTTCGTAGTTTTTAGTTATTTAAGTTATATAACTACATTTTTTAAATAACATATAATATTAAGATGTAGAGGAGACACAATTCGGAGCGATAGTTTTCGCTCCTTTGTTGCCGATGGCGAGAGTGAATCAGAGGGGCGAATCAAGTGATTTGTATTGCTTGTGTAAAAATAGCCCCATTTACTTACATGAAATTTGGTATGATTTTCATCAGAAAAACATAAGGAACCCATGGGTGTCACTTCCATATCGAAACGATAAAAAATAAAGAATTTCTTATTACACTTAAATGAATATTTCACATTTTAATCCTCGACAGCGGGGCGCCGACCTAGATTCGCTGCGGTCGGCCGGGGATTCATACCTGTTTCAGAAATAAAATAATTCTTTACTCTTTATCGTAGCGGTATGGAAGTGATACCGATGAGTTCCTTACGTTTTTCCGATGAAAGTCATATCAAATTTCACGTAAGTCATACCATTTAGTTATTTAAGTTCTATAATATATATATATATATATATATAAAAGGAAAGATGTCTTGTCATCAATACGAAATTTATTAAAAGTGTACGTAGTTATGGTGTGTAACGTTCTATAATATATTATAGAATTCTATAGAATTTCCTTTTAGTGGTGTGTGAGAACTGAGAAAGTAATTCACATTTATATCTCTCAATGTATCTAGATGTACTTTCACTGCGTTCTTTTTAAGGAAGGGAAAGAAAGCACCAGAATGTCCTTCACATTTTACATAACAATTTATATTGGCCGTTAACCATCGCTACAGGTTATATAATTTGTACGTCGTCCTCCAGGAACATTAAAGTTTATAAGTCTATGACTCGTGAGTTAAATGGTAAAGAAATCGGAAGGATGGAACAGTCTCGAGACGTCTTCTATTTAGGTTACTGGGTATATAATATAAACTGTTTTTTACGATATGGACGTGACTTTCAGCACTTTTTCATGTATTTGCCGACTTGCCACTGCAACTTTATTCATTTATGAGCAGGAAAAAAATTGAATGCTAACTGCCTTAGGGGACTTGGAGTTTTTTCTACCTTTCAATAGTAATTGCCATATCATAAACCGAAGAAACAGGACCCCTTGTACACCGAGCACTGGGGCCCCGAAGAGTTCCAGTCATTTAAACCTACCCTACGAGTATGAGCCTACACGCACACTACTAGAGCTTTCCCTGTCCGTGGGATGCCCGCTGCTTCATTGGCTTCGGGCACCCCCTTCCATGTAGCACGTCTAAGACGCTATGGAGGCTAGCGTCCTCGGACCGCCCACCTGATCTTGCCTGGTCTAGTCGAATGAGCTGTAAAGATCCCTGTGTTTATACCGCTCTCCATTAACATATCTTTAACCCAATGACTTAGAGTCTGTGACTTGACGGGTCTGTATGGTATTTTATTAGTAATAAAAAGAGATTTGATCTCTCCTCGAATATTCTTTGTTCTCTGAACATAACATTCCAATGCACATGCCGCACAAATCTTTCTATTTTTTGAATAATAAGGTAGTACCAGAATTGGTTGTTTTCTATTTCGACCCGTTGTTTTTATTCGATTCGGTATCTTAATCTGTATTGAATTTTCTCGTTTTTCAATATTTTCGATCTTTATTAGTGAAAATGTTTGCATTCTATGCCCCGTGATTAAGGCTAATAGACACACTAGTTTTTTAGCTAGTTCTCTTATGGGTAATTCTTCATTACAAGATAAGGATGAGATATAATCAAGAACGATCTTTGGATCCCAAGTGGATTCGTATTTCGGTTTAGAAGGTCGTAATTTCGCTATGCCTTTAAAAAACCTTGTTACTCTGTAATCCTGAGCCATCTCTGGTCCCACGAGTAGGGAACCTGCGATCTATGACAGTTAATGTAACTGTGCGCTGCGCCTTCTCCATATACTTCTGTTAGGAACTCTATGCTCCTTGGAACTGAGCTCTTAAATGGATCTGTATCTGTTTTACAACAGAAATTCCACCATCTTTTAAGGCAACCTTCATATTGTTTAAGAGAAGAATCCGTTAATGAAGAAATCATAATTTCCATCGATTCCCTGGGAATATCTTTTAATTCGAAGGCTCTCCTGATAAGATCCCGGCCACCAGGGTAATTTTGTCCCAAAATCGATCTGGTTCTCTGTTCGAAAAAACAACGTTACTCTTAGCTCTAATTTTTAATATATCCGACGATAACATCTCGCAAAACACCGGGTACCATGGCTGCGTTGGCCATTCTGGTACCACCATTATACCCTTCGCGCAATCTTCTCTAATCTTTTGTAAAGTCTTTAAAATAATTGCACATGGGGGTAATGCATAAAAGAAATATTTTTCCTATCTTACGGTGAAAGCGTCAATCGCAAATGATCCGGGATCTCTTTTCCAGGAAACATATTTCTCGCATTGGCATTTACTCTGCTCGCGAATAAACCAATTTCTGGTTCTCCAAATTTATTAACTATTCTTGTAAAAGCTTCAGTCGACAATCCAACTTCAGCAGTCGACTCTTTGCGACGCGACTCGAAATCAGCTTCGACATTCTCTCCAGAGCTTATATATGATGCAAAAATCCAGATGTTTCTTTTTTCACACCAAAGCCAAATTTTAGCAAAACACTTTAGCCCAAAATAGGCTGCTAACAGTTCTAAGTAGTTGATATGTTTGGATTTTTCGTCATTCCTCCAATGGCCCTGTACTGTTTTTCCCTTGGAGAATGCCCCCCAACCTGTGAGGGACGCGTCTGTGCAAATCTCGAGGTCAAATACAGTTCCTTTAATTGGATTTTTTGATAAACTACCTACCGAAATCCACCATTTAATCTCCTTCATTACGTCTTTAGAAATTGTCATACGTGCGTTATAATTACCCCTGTTCTGTTCAACAGCTATATATTTTCGCCTCTCACAGGATTTCGTATAGCCCCAACCATAGTTTACCGCAGGGCAACACGATACCAATAAACCCACGATTTGCGCAAATTCTCTTATTTTAATTCTTTGACCTTCTTTTAGATCCTTAAGTAACTTGATTATCTTTACTCTCTTAGTCTCTGTTAGTTCCACACTCATGTCCTTGGAATCATAAATAAAACCTAAGTAGCAGCATCTTTGGTTAGGTGTAATTTGACTCTTGTGAAAGTTAATGATAAAACCTAATTCCGTTAACAGCTTTTGAGTTTCTAATACGTTTCTTAAGCAACTGGAAAACGACTCTCCTAAAACCATTATATCATCTAAATAAATGACGGAATGGAATCCTCTTCTCCGCAATTCTGCAACTACAGGTTTCAAAATCTTTGTAAATACAAAAGGTGCCGTGCTTAACCCAAAGGGTAAGCAAGTAAATTCAAATAAATTACCATCAAATTTGAACCTTAAATATTTCCGATATGAGTTATCTATAGGTATCGTGTAATACGCATCCTTAAGGTCTAAACACGCCATAAAACAGCCTTGTTTCATTAACTTGGTTACGGTTCTACCGTCTTCTAACTTAAAATGCTCTGTAGCTATAAATCTATTTAAATTCTTTAAATTTAGTATAAGTCTGTATTCCCTATTAGGCTTTGGAACCAGAAAAATATCTGAAACAAACTGATACTTCTCATATTTACATTCACGAATAGCACCTTTCTTCTTTAATTCTAGGAGCAACTTCTTAACCATTGCTCTTTCTTTTACTAACCACTTCCTTTCTTTTGTTTTAACTTTCTGAACTGGTCTTGGGACGAAGGGAATTTTATAACCTCTAATCCAAGATAATATAGTCTTATCCGAAGTAAGTTCTGTCCATTTTTGTAAAAAACTATGAAGTCTACCAGCTACCTGACTTATTGACTTGTCTAGTGTCGCCTCCGCCGATATTGTTGCTGTTGTTCCTTCTTCGGGCGATATCTCTGACAACTTGAGTGCCTCCTCCGATTCAGAGAGTCCTTTTGAAACTGTTTCCGCCCGCCCACCGTCGATGTATATTCTTTCTTGTACTGACGGGGCGGGGTCTTCCAGTTTTTTGGAAATTTATTACATTGATTCCTGTCTTTTGGTCGCAAGTTATTAGAGGCTGCTTCTAGTGCTTTTGAAGATTTTAAAACATCCTCTAATTTACTACTGAACAAATATTCGTCCGTCTGTGTCTCCCTTAAGGCATCCTTTGATGCCGGATTTATATTAGCTAGAATAAGACTTTTTCTAATGGTTGATTCATCATGCTGTAAATCAGCCAACAGGCTGCCCATATCTCCTAACCCTTCTAAAATTTTTACATTCTCTTCTGTTAGTCCTTTCTTAATAACTATTGTCATAATTTCCCCAATGACAGCCAGCCCAACAGTTAGCTTACTTTGTTTTAGTATGATCCGCTTGTCCCTATTATACACTGATTCCTGTATAATATTTTTGACCTCTGGGTTTAATTTCGGGGGATCACATAATATACAATTTTCTGGAGGAGGATATTTTTTAATTATTTTTATCTTTTCCTCATCAGGTAAACCCTGCTTTATGATATCTTGCCAGCGAAGAGCCACCTCTGGCTGTATTGCTGCTGCTAGTGTTCTATCTTCACACACTCTTCTACCAATCATACTTATTATATCTTCATTTAGCTCTGGCTGATTCTTTTTGGTCAGCTATTAACTGCTCTGCCTGCACTTCAGAGTTCTTATCCCCTTCTCTTTCTTCTTCTGAGCATACTTCAGCTAAAATTATTGTGATATTTATATATATATTTCGCATCTTAATTTAGCATCTTAAGGAAGAAGAAACAAATGAAAAACAAATTTTTTTGTTAACAGATATTTACAATCTATAATCTATAAGCTTATAAGCTTACTGCCATTGTCATAAGGGTTAGTGCCCTGACAAGTATTTTCTCTACGTTTCTAATGTGTAATATAACCTAGTGTCGTTATATTTATTCAAGCATTCATTAGCGAGTTATAACTCACTCACAGGTTAGAGCCTGTGAGACAAGCTTCGGCGTATCCGGGTTAGAGCCCGTCTTCGAAGCATGAAGCTTGATTAATACATAGTTTCTTGTGTAATAACACAATCCTTACAGGGATTAGAGTCCCAACATTGTTTGATGTATGTTAGGAGGGAATAAAGATTATAGCGTTACTTACAGGTGATACTGTAATCGGTTAGCGATTCTTCCGAATCACTCGAGGCTTCTCTAATTTCTCTACGAAGACGCCTTTTCTTTTCCTTTCTCTTTTTAAGTTTCCTTTTTAAACGTCTTAAGGTCGAGTTTCCTAGCCGCGATCCGGCGGCGGCGGCACAGCGGCCGCGGCCGGCGGCCAGACACCGGCCGCGCAGCGTTCAAGGTCCCACTTGTTCAAGCGCACTTGAAAGGGTCTACGGCTAAGGATTCATACCTGCTTCAGAAATAAAATAATTTTTTTATTCTTTACCGTTTCGATATGGAAGTGACACCAATGGATTCCTTATGTTTTTGCGATGAAAATTATATGAAATTTAATGTAAATCGGACTATTATTAACGAAGACAACTTGAAATGATATAAATTAATTTTTCATGAAATTTCCTTCATATGGTCCGAATTGTGTCGTTCGTGGTGTCAGTTTCATGGGCGAAACATAAGGAATTCATTGACGTCATTGTCACAAAGATCGGATGGGAAATGCGGAAATCCTGGATATTTCTGACTTTTTAATGGTATTCGAACCCTTTCGTGGGTCGAAAGCCATACAATTCGGTGAGGCACTGCGAGAGGTTGTCCTCGTCACGGCCTCCAACGAGTTAGGTAAACGACAAACAACGGTGGTCATTTAGTCGAACCCTATTCTGTCGTGCTAGGGACATAAGTAGGGAATTAAATTAGTATTATTATTAGTAATATTCACCAAGTCCACCATCAATACGCCTCGCGGAAAGACACAGGAAGAAAAGTGGTTGCCGTCCGCGGACTGCGCGTGCTCACGCCTGCGTCGTCCTACTTTTAAATTAAAGACGGACCTCATATCTCTCGAGTATATAGGTACACGCGTTGAAATATCAAAACAGAAGGACCCGTGACGTATTGGGTGCAAGGAAAGGTGGGTCATAGGGAGGAGATTAAATTATAACCAATAAAATGCTTCTCAGTATCACATTTTGCGTGTGTGTTAGTGATAAGTGTCTGGAATCTCGACGAAGTTACAGCTTTCGTCTGCGGAGGACAAAACATTGATAGAGGATATATACAATTAAATATTGTGTCCTTTATGATTGCAAGGAGTGAAAGAAAATGTGCGGAGAGAACTGTCAATTAAATTAAACAGAACAGGTAAAGCATTCTTCAATTATACTTATTTCTTTATTACCATTAATTACTAGCTTCACTACTCGGCTTCGCCCGCAATTTAGATTCTGATTTCATAAGAAAAAGAAACAATTTTTTTTATTTTTTTTTCTATGAAAAATATAGGCATAATGAGCCGAGACACCTTTCGCGATCCCAGAGTTTACCGTTAGAAAGTTTTTCGGCGACAGACAAACACACAACATACGGTAACTTTGCTTTATAGTATAAGATATTTATTTCTTCTTTCATCATACATGTATGAGGCACTTACAATTAGAACCAAAGGGATGCCGGTGACATTTTTTAAACTTTTCAGTTAAGAGAAGAAATGGTTAGTTAAATCGTTAAATATAATGTTATAAATAATATAAGTAACTTAACGTTATAAAAAAATATCATTTGAAGGTTAGAAAAATTAACAGCTAACCAAATGATTGATAATGGTTCGTGACAAAGATATGCAAGTGATTTATTATCTCATACGCTTCAATATAAACACCAATTACCATTAGTAACGAGAATACGAATATTAGTACGAAGAAATTCTCTGAATCTGTTGAGTGACGATAAACTCAATACAGTTTTAATAATATGTTAAATTAATACTGGTATTCATAATAAACGCATGACGGAGCAGTGTATTACAAAAATTTAACTTGCATTATTTGTAATGCACCTCCTTCCAACAAATACGTTACGTTGCGGCAAAACAGATGCGGCACGTTGCCGCGTATATATAATCCATAAAATGTATTTACAAAAATAATTGATTTGTGCCGTTCAAAATCATTCTATTATATACCTACGACAAAAAATTTCTCGGTTACAAAAGTCGAAATGTACACTAAAGTGCGCGGAAATCAATAAGCAGCAACATAAAATCAGAAAGTATTATAAATATATATTACGATAATAAAATAAAATATTATTTTGTTATCGATTCATATTGCCAAGGAATTTCTCCAGCAAGCGAAATGAACCAGTCGGCGAACGCATCACGAATGTCCATAGTTTGTTTATTCAGACTTGCATAGCGTCTTGTCTTATTTGTTTTCAACGTGAATGCTTCATCTGCTACTAAAATATTTGGCATCGAAATGTCTGTAATAACGGATCCTGTGGCAATTTTGTTGGACGATATTAATTACAGTTGCTTCTCCAAAACGAAAATTGAAGGCTATTGCTCGAAAGACAATAGTGGACAGAATCTGAAACATTATTTAAAATAAGCAAAAATTAATTAAAATAAACTTATAGTAATTTTGCAATTGAATAATTACGAATGGAAATTCAAAAATCATTTTTCAATATACAATTTGGTTGTGACGTCAATATAACTGATTCTTAAACTCATTCTGATTTGATACTTTGACATCGATCTTTCATGGGAAACGTAAATGATTTTCGGACAAATTATATGTTAACTAACCAACTATCCAATGTATACACAATTGAACTAATCAATTTTTGATACACAAATAATATGTAGTTCTAATTTAAAAAATAAAATGTACCTGTCCGTCATGCGCGCCGTAGTTGGTGGCATGTTAATATGAGGACTTTTTGTTTTTTATTTACGTCATGACGCCTCTTTCGACACTGTCCTGTTGCCATTCCACGGCCCCCTCCGGTGAAGTGAAATAGTTGCGAAATCTATTCCGGATGACGAATCCCTCCGCATCTCCAAATCCTCCTACTCCAACCAGTGGCACCATGTTCGTTGTTCCCTGGCTTGGCTCGAAATTATGTTGCTTCGCGGGATTATTGCTTACATATTCGTCCCGCAACATGTTGTGGAGGCAACATGTTGCTGTTATTATATTGTCGCTTGTCTCCGGCAGCACCGCAATTGGTGTGTAGAAAATGCGAAATGTCTGGGACAATATCCCAAATGCATTTTCCGACACTCTACGGGCTCGGCACAGTCGATAATTAAAAATTTGTTTTGACATATCTTGCGATGCCAAGTTCTTTGGATATGGTTTAAGCATATGTTTTGAGAGGCGAAATGCCTCATCGCCCACAATGACGTGAGGAGTTGACACGTTCGATCCCGGAAGAAGTTTATCCCTGGGAAATTTCATTTTTCCTTCACGAATGGCTTGGCCCATTATTGACTTATTGAAAATTCCGCTATCTCCTTCTTTTCCGTAGGAACCGACATCGATGACGATGAATTTATAATTGGCATCAACCAATGCTAATAATACGATAGAAAAGAAGTTTTTATAATTGAAATATAAAGAACCGCTATTGCGTGGACATTGGATTCGTATGTGTTTTCCGTCTATTGCTCCCACACAATTTGGGAAATTCCATTTGACTAGAAAGTCATTCGCTATTGTTTCGAAACCCGCAATACTCGGCTGCGGCATAAATAATGCAGTTAATTTATCGCACATGTGTTCCAATACCGCGCGTACAATAACACTTATGTAACCTGGCGATATTCGAAATGCGAACGACAAAGACTTATACGATTCTCCAGTGGCTAAAAATCTGTAAAAATATATTTTCTAATTATTTCAGCTGGTGATTGTAAGAAGAGATAGAGGAACATATGCAATACATGTAGGAAAATGAAGCGGGGCATCAAGTACGGTACAGGGTCGGCAGCGAAGCCAAAATCAAAATGGCCGTTGTTGGACCAGGGAAATTTTTTGGAGAATGTATGGATTGAGGGGAGGTAAATATTTTTTACAGTAGCCACAGTAATGTGAAACGAACTAAAGAAGTGTTACGTCCTGAAGGGACTGTTGCGAACCACCCCGAGCGGTTAGGGTGATCCGCAGGGTTCGCTGCTCGGTCAAGGTGCTAAAGCACGCCTTGACTATACTCGCGGGGAAGTGAGGAAGGTGAAAAGGAGTAAAATCAATAATACTCAGGATTTAAGGAAGAAACAACAAAGTAAAATATATTCTTTAGTAAAAGATAAAAGTAATTGTTAGACATACCCTAGGGACAGCGCTCCGTCCCTGTTATCGCAGTGCGCTCGGGTTTCGGCTCGCTTGCCGAATATCGCTTCGTACAGGAGGACGCTCAACTTAGCGCAGGTCGTGGTCGCTCGCTCCGTGCTCTCGGGTAGCACACGGGAGTCGGCGCAACTGAAGACCGTCGAATCGCACTGTCTCTAATCGTCTCTTATTCTACGCGTTCCTACGCCGAACACGAGTGACGCGCAGGGGCTCTCCCGGCTATGCCGTTCGCGGTATGTTGGATGGAGTTACCCTTGCACGGTTTATTGACGGCCGAACGTATTTCGCGGACTAGACGCTATGACGTGATCGCGGCTTCTTGACGGCTCTCTGGCTCGTCCTGACTTCCTAAGTCGAGTTCCCGAATAAGAATGATTTTTTCGCGGTTCGCGATCGCGGTCTCACCTCGGACGATCCCTACGAACGGGGATAACTGCCCCGTCGGCAGCTGTCGCTTGCTTAACCCCTTCCTCGATTATTGAGAAATAATCGGGGCCCGGGCTGAGCGCGGTCGTTGTCCCCGACGCTCGCTTCACGTTTTGTCACAACGTGACCGACACGCGCGAGGCGATTCCGCTGAATCGCCTTAGGAAAAACACGCGAGGACAGTCAGCACGGAATGGACCTGAAGGGCCCATGTAACACCTCCCCACCTAGACACGAAATGGTCTCGCGAGGCTGTTTCGTCGTCAACCCGTGTGAAGCTGTCGTCGCGTGCGCTTTCCTCGCGGCTTAAAACTATATATGTAGGCGCAACTAAAATTAAGGGATCGCAAGGGGATTACAATAAATGATTCTTAATTAGAGACAAACCAAAACCCATATATTGTTACGAAATTGAATAATTGAATATAATAATAAAAGAAAAGCTCGATGTAATAATATAAGCAAAGGGGTACTGGATATAATTATACGGACAAGGGGAAAATACTATAATAGTCATAATAAAAGGGGAGGGGGCGGGGGTTTGGGCGTTGCCGATGGTGGTAGCGATCGTGGTGCCGGGTGACGCTCTAGTGTGAGGGGTGGTGCTCCCTTATTCTGCGCCGGCCGGGACAATCCATGGGATGTCCCTGGGCTTCGGCGCCTCCAAGGGCCGGGGTGCCTCTAGCACTGGAAATGCCGGCAGGTGTCTCGGGTTTGCATCCAATACTGCTCGGATGCAACCCGTGCAGTTGTTCGGAGATGTCCATCTCAAGTGCCTGGCCCGGCATCTCACGCACTTGGTGAGGTCGATGGCCCGCTGTTCTATTGCGAGCCAGTGAATCGGGGCCCGCCTGTATTCCTTGAAATCCTCGGGGGGGTTCATCCACGCACAAGCGTCGCACAACACCCGCGTCTTGTGGAACTGGTGCACCCATACCTTGCCCTCTCCATCTATGGTATTCGCTGGTCTTATGCAGACTCGTCTTTCGAACGGGGCGTGTAGGTGCCGGGGCAGCACCACTTCGGCGAGAAATGTTCGCGGATACTTCTCGTCGTTGAATTTCGCGTACATTTTGTTCTTATCGTAGATTGAAGCCGTGAAAATTCGTACTGACTGTCCGCGCTTGTCTTAATTGCTAACTTATATGCTAATGTCCCTACCATCGAATTTTCGCAGCAGAGCGCCTCGTGGGGATTGATTCTTAGAGCTAAAGCGCGGGTGTTTCTGCTGCTATCAGCGAGGTACTTCTTAGAAAACGTCAAAGTACGGCTCGGTGCCCGCGAAACTTCGCGATTGTTCCACGTCGGCTCTATATCCTGTCCTCATGGATTGTATAACGGGTAGGTCTGGAGGAAAAGATGTAATTGCTAGGGGACGGGGTCTTGAAATTATTGGAGGGGCGGGTCGGTGTGGCGTCATTTCGATATTAACCTTTGTCTCTTTCCTTAAGGGCTCCCGATGTTGATTTTGACGTGCCCTAAAGGCACAGTATCCGATCCAGATAATGAGGATGATTACGATAGTGCCTCCTAATCCTGGTAGTCCATAGGTTACATATGTCGATAAATTTTCTGTCCGATGATGTGTTGCTATTTCTCTTGCTTGTCTCTCTATGTCGTCCAGTGCGATTGCATTAGCTTTCGCATGGGAATCTTGAAGGGTTCTTTGAGGTTCCTTTTGTTGATAGTCCGTTAAAATTTTTACATGATGTTCCGTGAGGGTTGGTAGAATTTCCGAAATGTTGATGCCAATAGATGGTTTGTAGATGGTTGTTAATTCGTCGGTGTCCACTCCAGTTGCCCAAATCTGGTCTGTCCCTCACAATCTCTCCTCAGTTGTAATATTCCTGCCCCCTGTAGCACTTCATATCCGGCTGCGTGCTTATTGCATCGAACCTGCAGTGCCAGGGTGTCCTTAACGGAATATATCCAGGTGTTGGGTGCGATCAACTTCTTCAGGTATGTTCGGCCTCCGGGAAGAACTTGAATATTGCAGCTAGACCACTTGATGTTTTGAGGTTTTAATAGGGCGTTCGTTTCGCAAGTTGGTGCTTTTTCCAAATCTTGGAGTGGTACGCTGAGTTCACACATGTACATCCGGGGGTGTTTCCTGCATCCCATGATGTAGTTCTCGTCGGGCATGAAGTATTGAGAGTTGATTTGGTTGATTGCTAAATATGCCGTTCTTGGTTTTATGAAGATAGGGGTAGAGACATTGGTCGATATTGCTTGAAATGAAGGGCAGGGTTGAAGGTAATAAAGGTCGAAGGGATTTTGATCTAATAAAGGGATGTCGAGTGACAAGATAATTCGGCCATATGAATAAACTACGTTTAATTTAGTCACCCCTTGTAGCTGTTCGGAATTCAATTCTTCTGGGGTCAGCGGGAATTCGTACGGAGTGGTTCTGCGAATTCGTTCGCAAGTCTGCGCTAGCTGGGCAGGTGAAAGAACGGCCGGATGTAAGATACCAAGTTTCGCGAACGTGAGCGCGTCCGTAATTACAATTAACGCAGTCACATATTCGTCCACATGTCTGGTCATTAAGAATGTCCACGACGAAAATGCTAATTCTAATTCTATTTTTGTTTCGCGCTCGTCTAGTCGAAGAGTACCCGACGCTAGTTCCTTAATTCTATCGCCCATGGTTTCCACGGATCCCGTTACAGTTCTGAGTGACTCGTGTATATCCTGAAATTCCGATTTTATAATGTGCGTTTGATTTGCTAACAATTCGGCGAGACGATTTTGATCCTTATACAGCTTATCTATTTCCTTGTTGTAATATTGCGCATCGTCGCTGTCCAGGGTTCCGAAAAGGGCCTTGCTCAGCGATCCGATGAATCCTAATGGTACAGATCGTTTGGAACGGCGAAATTGTGGTTTCCCTAATATGTTAAGTAACAATTCCTCGTATCGTTTGCCGTCTAAGAGTTTGCGCTGTAGAGCCGTGTTGAGGGCATCGGCTGGGCAAGATGTCCAGTTATATGTTGTGCATAACGCTTTCATGCTGTTGATCTGGGGTTGCGTTTGCGGTCGCGAGGCCAGTATCTCAGCGACTCCTATACCCGTGACCAGTCTCCATTGGGTGTGGAATACTCGGAGAGGTCGGATTTTTTCGTAGTACAAGCCCGGATTGGGGGCTAGTGACGATATTTTGTAGTCTCCATCTATGGTGTTACTAGCAACGCTCATCCATAGGAACGTGTATATTAGTAAGCCACATCCGTTCATGGTGGCCGAGATTCGGGATTTCCCGAAAAGTCTTATTCGGGGAATCCTATCGTTTAAGTAATTGCCTACTGCAAATACGAAAAACAAGTGAAATTACGGAAAGGGTGGGAATTCTATTGTTTTACAGGTATGTAAAACAAGTGAGAGTAGGGAGGGGGGTCCGATTTTTGGGGTGAGGGACCTTGGTTAGGAGGATTGGCAATATGAGCCCTCCTGCCGGTCGGTTGAAAGCTTAAACCACATTGAATACACTCTATTAGCGTCAAGGTGGCTTATCCTTTGTATAAGCATGTTTCAATTTGTCGAAATGTTTGATTAACTGCTGACCCTCCTCGGTGATTAATATTGCATTGTTTTGTTCGGTAATTGCTGCTATTTTAAAGGGGCCTATGTACTGGGGATCAAATTTGTGAAGTCGCGGTTCCTTTTGTACATAAACGAGATCGTTTACCGCGAATGTGACTTGATTACTTTTACGGTCATAAATGGTTTTCGAACGTAATTTGCTTGTGTCTAAATTTGATCGCGTAGTTTTCCGGATTTCATCCAGGCGCTCTACCAAATTTTGTACGTAGGTAGGGTAAGTTAATAATTCTTCGCGACTCATAGGTATAAACGGATCGCGGGCTAATTGTCCGAAAACCACCTCGTAAGGCGTGAATTTTGTTGCTTCGTGTACCGAGGTGTTATACGAGTACATAGCGAACGGGAGAAGTAGGTCCCAGTCCTCATATTTTTCCAGGTAGTGTTTCAGGTATTCTGTTAAGACGATATGACTTCTTTCTAGAGATCCGTTAGTCTGCGGTCGATATCCTGACGTGGTTACGTGTTTAATTCTGAACGTTTGAGCTATTCCCTGTATTGTGTTATTAATGAAGCTCGTTCCGCGGTCCGTTAATATCGCGCGTGGTGCACCGAAGATTGCAATAAAATAACGCGATAACGCATCGGCCACGGTGCTGGCTCGTATATCGGGCAAGGGCACGGCCATACAAAATTTAGATAATAGGCATTGCATTGTAAGGATGTGACGGTTTCCGCTAGGGGTTGGGGGAAGCGGTCCTACGGTGTCCAAGGCTACTTTATCAAAAGGTCGTGCAGGTGTATCTGTAATTAGCATGGGTTCCCGAGTTTTAATTCGTACAAGTTTCTGTTCTTGGCAGCTAGGGCAACTTCGCACGTAATCCTCTACGTGTTTGCGTAAGTGTGGCCAATCAAAAACGCTACGTATGCGCCGGTATGTTTTTGTCACTCCCTTGTGTCCTCCTATCAGGCTTCCGTGATAGTGGCGGATAATATTTTCCCATTCTATTTTTGGTGGTTGTTGAACTTCACCGGTGCAAATTTTGATTGTGATGGGTGTTAGATTGAAAACAATTAACAAATGTCGTTGGAGCGTTTCGGCGTCGAATCGGTGTAGGGTTTCGCCATGTGCCGCTATACGAAACGAGCGGACGTGTTCGCTTTCCACAGCGTCCCTGAGCGCCATTAGTGCTGATGCCAGGTCGGCTTCTTTCATTTCGTGGTAAAAGTTACTCGCTCCCACGATGCTGAAAATTTTTTCTTCTTCATTACGGCTAATTATTACGCGATTTCTGGTTAATTCTTCAGATAATAATTTTGTTTCATCGAGAAGTCCTATAGCTTTCAAAGTTTTACAAATTGGGCTGGTTAGTATTCTATCCGAGGATATAAAGTGAACATAGTTATCTGGAGTTGCTGCAAGCGTGGTCCTTACGATTCTCATTTTGCATTTCGTTGGTTGGATTTCATATTTAGAGGAGTCTATCGCGTTTTCGCGGTTCTCTGGTGCCTCTCGCGTGATTTGACGAGGACTTGATGAGTCGGAGTATGACTCGGGGGTTATTCTGAATCGCTCCGGCGGAATCTTAATTGTGCCTGGTTCCGGACTTGGGTTAGAAATTTCCCTCGGGGGCAATTGTTCTGTTAGTTCCTCCAGGGTTTCATCTTCCGGACAAATCATAGTTGATTGTGGGACGCCCAAGGCTTCATCGTGCAGAGGTATACCCCATGACACTCTTTTCTTTGGGCCTGCTCGTGACGTTGTCTTCGGGGGGCTAGCGTTCTCGGGGAGATTCGATGTTTCCTCGCCTTCTCGGGGTAAATTCTTCCCGATGATAACGCGCATTTCCGTTTCTGGACCCCGCGGAGTGTTTATGGTTCGGAAGGTGGGTTCGCAGTCTTCCCCCTCTGCCTCTGTCCAGGTGGGCGGCGCGTCTAGGCTTTTTAGGAAGGCTAATTCATCGTACGTATATTGGCCTTTGTAGGGACCTTCCGCGATCATGGGGGAAAATGGGACTTCGAAATCTTCGAACTTGTGTTGGCAGGTTCGTCGGTACGGTAATGCTTCCGGAGAGTTCTCGTCTTCCATACTCTTCAAGATTGTGATTTCTTCTTCGGTGAACGGACCGGGGTTCGAATCGTTGCTTCCGAAAGTGGAGTCTAGGACAGTTTCTTCCTGGTCCGCATCTTCCTCCAAGAATTCGGGCATTCCTGTTCGTTCTTCCGCTGTATCCAGAGCGGTAGAGTTGGCTCTGCTCTCCATACCGTCCGTATTTTCTCCTGTTAGAGCGGTATCGTCAATAAACGACGGTGGTTCTTCGTAGTTCGGCCTTGGCATGGCTTGGCGACGTGCCTGTACGCGTGTTCCTATCCCTTCATCGTCGCCCTTTGGTGGGTTTTCCTCTTCTATAGTCGGGAATGCGTACGGAACCGGGTTTCGGGATAGCGCGTCAGCGTTCGCGTTAACACGGCCGGGTTTATAGACGATCTCGTAATTGTAGTCGGCGAGTGTGATTTTCCATCGAGCGAGTCGCGACATCGGGTCTTTTACCGAGAATAACCATTGCAGTGGCCGGTGATCAGTTACTAAGGAGAATTTTCGCCCGTAGATATAAGTACGGAATTGTTTTACGGCATAAATTATCGCGAGGCATTCCCTTTCGGTAGTTGAGTAATTTTCTTGAGCAGGATTGAGCACTTGTGAGGCGTACGCTATCGGCAGATCTTCACCTATTTTGCCTTGGCTTAATATTGCCCCGACGGCTACATCGGACGCGTCGGTTGTAATAATAAATGGTTCATCGTAATTTGGATAGCGTAAAACTGGCTCTTTACAAAGTGCCTGGCGTAGGTCTTCGAAGCTTTCCTGATGTTTTTCAGTCCAATAGAATGGAATTTTAGTGCTAGTCAAAGTTGTAAGGGGTTTAGCTCGTTTAGCCATATTTGGGATAAAGCGACGATAATAATTTACGAGACCCAAGAATTGTTTTACATTTTTACGGGTTTTAGGGACGGGGAATTCGGCGACGGCTTTAATCTTTTCGGGGTTTGGTCGTACTCCGTCAGCTGCTATTATATGACCTAGATACGTGACTTTATCTTTTAAGAACTTGGCCTTTTCCGTCTGTAGGGTTAAGTTATGCTTACGTAAGCGTTCGAAGAAAGTCTCGAGTCGTTGCTCGTGCTCCGCGAGTGTACGCGAATATACAACCACGTCGTCTAGATACACGAATAACTCTTTCCCGATAAGCCCTCTCAGAACGTTGTTCATTAAACGCTGGAAGGTAGCCGGGGCGTTTTTTAATCCGAAAGGCATGCGGAGGTATTCGTAGTGTCCGTCCGGGGTGGTAAACGCGGTTTTTGCACGGTCCTCGGGGGCCATAGGGATTTGATGGAAACCGTTTGCTAAGTCGAAAACTGAGAAATACTTGGCTCCACCTAGCCTATCGAGAATGTCCGTGATTCGCGGCAAAGGAAAGCGGTCATCAATCGTTTTCGCGTTCACAATTCTGAAATCTGCTACCACTCTCCATCGTTTTACTCCATCCTCGGCGGCCTTTTTCTCTACCACGTGCAAGGGTGAGTTATGCGGTGACGACGAAGGAGCGATTATTCCCAGCTCATCCAGGTTACGCGTTTGCTTGGTAATTTCTTCCTCCATCTGTGGTGGGTGGGGGTATTGTCTAGTGAACGTGGGCGTAGAATCTGTTAACGGGATAGTGTGTTCTATCGATGAGGTTTCGCCAAGAGGGTCTCCCGGTACGAAAAACCTATCCGAATATTTTATAACCAAATTTTCGATTTTTCGACGCGATTCCGGATCTAAGTCTTCCAATTTCAGCGTTTCGAATATATGCTGTAAACGTTCTTCGTGAGATTTTGGATCTACTTGGTACTCTCCTAGATCGAGGTCTTCGTTAGTGTCGAACTCTTCTCCGAAAGAGGGGGAGGGGCAATCTCGTTCGTCCTCTTCGGAACAATCACCATTTTCAGGGAGGCAGATGTTTATTTCATTCGCGTTGGCCTCTGATTTACTGAGGTCTTTTAGAAAATCCTGGTGGCACTGCTTATAGCCTTCTAGCGTACCTTCTAAATCTTCAAAATTTGAGAAAATTACGGGGCTGATCGGGTGTTTCGCGGTTACCATCGTGCGCTGGTGGTAAGAGACGATAGCTTCTTCCTGAAGCAGATACGGACTTCCGACGAGGCCCGCAATCCCTTTGGGTAAATGGGGCATACGTATTACGTGGAATAATGCCCAGCTACCGTTAATTTTTAGGACGGTTGTCCCTAAAGTCAAGACCTTCCCGTTTAATCCGGTGATTTCTAGGGGTGTGGTACTTAAAACCCGGGCCTTTGAGCTTGCGGACCCGATTTCTAATAGGTTCAATGCCGAACCCGTGTCAATGATAAATTCTCCCTCACCGTTCTCCAGTTGTTCTGCCTTGACTCGGATGCGGGGGGAGTCCGCTCGTAGGAGCGTTGTTGCGGGCTCTGGCTCCGGGGTGGATTTTGAGGGGGTCTTTGGGCCTGCGAGGAGGACCCGCCCGCCTCGTTCCGGTTGAACGGGCGGGCACGCTGGGAGTTTAAATGGTCGGGTTTCTCAGGGATAACTTCACGTGCTTCTGATCTTTGCGGTTCTTGAGATTCATATGCCCGCGACTCGCGAGGAGGTTCATATCTTTCCGTTTCGCGAGGTCCGTACCCGCGGGGTTCATATCCGTGAGGTTCGTAAGGATCATACAATCTAGGATCGCGAGGTTGTGACTGCCGATTATTCCAAGGTCTCCCGCGCGCTCCTCTTCCGCGGGGAGCACTGGGTCGGCGTTCGTAGCCCAACGGGCGTTCGCCTTGCCTCGTCAGCAAGGACGGTGGACGGCGCTCCGGCGTCGGATCGCGATAATAAGGCTCGCGATAATATTCGTCTCGATAGCGAGGGGCACTATACGCGGAGTACGAGGAGCGGGGCTCTTCGTATGAATCATTTTCATTAGGTTGCCTCCATTCAGTCCATCTACGCTGTGGGTCATACGGAGACGGGGGACGCGCGCTCCGGTTGCCGTCGTACGTGTCGTCGCGTGGCAAGCCGGCCAGGTCTTGTTCTCGTCTTTGCGTATGTAAGGCTAGATCAAACGCGTCATTCAAAGATACGGGATTTGATAAAGCTACTTTAATTGAGATTCTTTGAGGTATTGCAGTAATAAATGAAGTTCGAGCCAATCGCTCCACGTCTATTAGAGTATTCTCGACATTTTCCCCGATTAATTCTTTCGCCCTTACGGTCACCTGTCGGTACAGGCGGGCCACGCGGTGAATAAAATCTATTAGACGCTCGCGGGGAAACATGCTTATACGTTCGAGTTCCAGTCGGAGCTCCTCATAACCGCGGCATGGGGAATATCGGACTCTTAGAAGGGAGAGCAGATCGGCCACGCTTTTACAACCTTTATCCTCGACATAATATCTGATAGGATCTTTTAATTTGTATATGAGCTCGGTCAGAAATCTTTCTTCCTGACCGGGTGGTACGCGCTTTATGGCGCGCTGTATTGAGGCAGCGAAGTCCTCCAAAGTTATGAAATCAGGATCGAAACGGGGAATGTTGTCAAGTGCCCGATATACTCTCTCCTCATCTTCTCGGGAACGCCATACGTCTAATGCAGACGTTTCTAGGTCGTTCGTCCGATAGCCTAACGATAGACGATTGTTCGACAAAGTCGGTACGGGAGGAGGGGCTGACTGAGGTATTTGGGAATTGGAGGGATTACTAGTACCGGAGGTATTAGATGAAGGCGGTGATCTCAGGATACCACCAGTCATGGTTAAGCAATGCTTTGCAAGACTTTTAGATAGTAGGAAGTATAGTCAAGTTATGAGCAGATAAGTCGGGCGGGTCGCGGTAGATAAAACGGCGCGCCCTTTTAAATATATAATAAGATTGAATATGAGGGAATAAAATCCCACTTCTGACACCAGTTTGTTACGTCCTGAAGGGACTGCTGCGAACCACCCCGAGCGGTTAGGGTGATCCGCAGGGTTCGCTGCTCGGTCAAGGTGCTAAAGCACGCCTTGACTATACTCGCGGGGAAGTGAGGAAGGTGAAAAGGAGTAAAATCAATAATACTCAGGATTTAAGGAAGAAACAACAAAGTAAAATATATTCTTTAGTAAAAGATAAAAGTAATTGTTAGACATACCCTAGGGACAGCGCTCCGTCCCTGTTATCACAGTGCGCTCGGGTTTCGGCTCGCTTGCCGAATATCGCTTCGTACAGGAGGACGCTCAACTTAGCGCAGGTCGTGGTCGCTCGCTCCGTGCTCTCGGGTAGCACACGGGAGTCGGCGCAACTGAAGACCGTCGAATCGCACTGTCTCTAATCGTCTCTTATTCTACGCGTTCCTACGCCGAACACGAGTGACGCGCAGGGGCTCTCCCGGCTATGCCGTTCGCGGTATGTTGGATGGAGTTACCCTTGCACGGTTTATTGACGGCCGAACGTATTTCGCGGACTAGACGCTATGACGTGATCGCGGCTTCTTGACGGCTCTCTGGCTCGTCCTGACTTCCTAAGTCGAGTTCCCGAATAAGAATGATTTTTTCGCGGTTCGCGATCGCGGTCTCACCTCGGACGATCCCTACGAACGGGGATAACTGCCCCGTCGGCAGCTGTCGCTTGCTTAACCCCTTCCTCGATTATTGAGAAATAATCGGGGCCCGGGCTGAGCGCGGTCGTTGTCCCCGACGCTCGCTTCACGTTTTGTCACAACGTGACCGACACGCGCGAGGCGATTCCGCTGAATCGCCTTAGGAAAAACACGCGAGGACAGTCAGCACGGAATGGACCTGAAGGGCCCATGTAACAGAAGATTAAAATGCAAGAAGATGAGCGTATAGCGACAGTCCAGGAACATAGATGTACATATGTTATAGCCAGCTTGGAAGGTGTTGTAGAAACACACTCAAAACACAATATTCCTCCTTCAAGGGACACAAGATGCGGCAGTAGGTACATACAGTGCAGTGCCAAAAAGGCGCAGAAATAATTCCAGTACTGCACTGAATGTTTTGACATGAATAGCACTCGAAACAGAAAAACTGATGGACAGTATCAACAAATAATTGGGAGCAGATTGCGATTCCACTTTGATATTTTTTAAAAGTATGTGGATGGCAGGCCAAAAATTTCCGCCACACTTAATAGCAGAAACAAAGGCGTTGGTGTTTAAATCGATTAATGATCTCGAAATGGGATCAGTGCAAAATACATGTGTTTGTCCGTGTGTTATTAGTAAAATACAATAGCCGTGCTGTTCCCGAGGTCCCATCGAATCGTACAGAGGTTGGTCACCGTGGGGTTTTAATCGGTAAGAATCAGACACTACCTCGGTCTCACACCCCGCGAGGTCGGGGTGTCTATAAAGATATTCCCCATGTAAAAATAAAAACGCGTCTGTGCAAGAAACCAAGCAAGAGTGATAGTGAAAGAGAGGGAGAGAGTGTGACGACGTAAGCGATGATCGAATAAGTGATAGAGTAATTGGCAAAAGGAGGGAGAGAGAGAGAAAGAGCGCAGGTCTAAATAAGCGGAATAGGGAGAATCGAATGTATGAAAGCGAAGAGAGAATGAACGGGAAAGCATGCACCGAGCGAAGCGAGAGCGTACAACGCATGTGCAAATCAACAGTCGGAGCGTGATTATTAACACGTTCCGTGCCACGTGTACCACCGGTGGTACACGGTAAACTTGATCGTCAGGCCACGTGTACCAGCGGTGGTACACGCAGTCATATTTATTTAATGCGCTGAAAACATATATTTTATTACAAATATAATTCTGTAAACTATATTTCTACCTAAAAAATGAAGCATTCTACAAGATGCAGTATAAAGCAAAACACATAAGTTTATTTAATTGTTATATCTACAATAATTAATAATTACATTTAATGGTGCATTTTGTTGAAGCAAGGGAGGCATAAAGACGGCTTTTTCGGGCAATCGCTGCAAAACGTCATTACTCTTATAGTTTTTTGTCTTGCTAACTCAGTACCGAATTTTTTTGCATTTTTTTTATAGCAAGAAATGCAACGTTGTCTAGCTGTCCTCGCTTTGCCCTCTTTCTTTTTAATTTCGTGTCGTTTTTTCCTAGAGTGTGTCACAGTTTCAGGAGAGGAGTTGTTGTTTTCATTCTCATAGTAACATAAATAATTAGCTAATTGTTTTCTAAATTCTACTATTGATATAGGCCTTTGTTGCTGAGTATTATATAATATCCAAGCATTTACAACTGAAGTGTTTAAGAGAAGCTCAAATGCTACTTTTTTATACCATTTGAAAGTTTTGCGTAATGGACTACTGTATGCTGTCATTTGGTCAGAAACGTCAACGGAACTCTTGGCTTCATTATAATCAATTACAAGTTTCGGTTTAACGATATCATATCCTTTTTTTCTAAGAACAGCCGTCTCTACAGAATGTTTGGTAGACAATAGTAGGACATCTCGTTTATCCTTCCATTTCATCAACGTTATTCCATTTTCATTTTCTTTTGCAAATATTTCTCCTCGCTGTAATTTTTTTTGCACCACTTCTTTCGAAATTCTGCGACGATTCGAACGAATCGTTCCTATTACATGAGTGTTCCTCGCAATAAATTCTTGGGCTAAATCTATGCTAGAATACTAGTTGTCAATACATAGAGTATGTCCCTTATCAAAAATATTTTGACAAAGCGACATTGCAACCGCTTTAGGCGTAGATTTTTCTTTGCCAGGTTGTTGACCGCAGTAAATTTCAAAATTATATGTATATCCCGGTTTAAAACATAATTTGAACAACTTTATACCATATCTGTGCCGTTTGTTTTTTATATATTGTCTAAACAGGACACGGCCGCGAAATGGTACTATGGACTCATCAATACAGAGTGTTTCTGGCGGATCATAACATTTTCCATAATTTTCTCTTAGTTTATCAATGATGGGTTTTATTTTATAGAGGCGGTCTCCAACATTTGCATTTTCATTATTCACGAAATGCACCATTCGCAACAATAGCTCAAAGCGGTTTCTTGGCATTACTGATGGAGGAAAGCTTTGAGCGAATGTTGGATCTTTCGACCAATATAAGTGTATTTCGGGTAATTTTACTAATCCCATCCAGATGAGAAGGCCAAAAAGTTTTTTAATTTCACATTTGTTAGTAGGATTCCATTTGTTCAGACGAGATGACCGTCTCTGAGCTAATGTTTGCATCGCGTAGATGTTAGTCTGTTCTGCTATCTCTTCGAACATTTCTTCAGTAACAAATAGTAAATAAAAATCTTCTTCTTTCCATAAATAATCCGATAATGTTATTCCTGGTGTACCCGTGAATGGTATAAGTACAGGTTGATTTCCACTTGGATTTGTCCATTGGTCTGGTAACTTATTAGTGATATTTTGTGCTTCATTTTCACTTTCAGAACTATTTACAATACGGCGGCATTTTCGTCTAGGGCGCGCGGTAACCTCAATTGATTCATCGCTTGACTCATCGGAAGTTGATAATATAAATCTACATGAGCGTTTTGTACTAAAAAGGAGTTCTATTTCAATGGAAATAGAACTGGAACTACCTCCGTCGTTTACTTCCATATTACCTATCATTAGGGCTAAAAATGAAAGTTGAGTAACTCGCTCAATTCAAAAATTAAAAAAGATGAAAGAATAATCTAATAAAAGTAAATAATAGAAACTTGTTTTCCAACAGAAACAAATGAAAAACAAAAAATATCTTAAAAGTTATCTCCGTATATTTACCTACTCCTTTTATTTTAAATAATTTATTTTATTTCTCTCGTTTTTTATTCAACAAATTCGAGTGCAGCAGGTTTTTTACTAATCGAAAAGTTTCGAACGGACTGACTTTTGCACTCAAACTGATCGCAGCGCCACGTGTACCACCGGTGGTACACGATGTGATAACTGCTCTAAACAAGAGAACTACTTATCTACTGATGATATAATGAAATATTGTGTGATAATATATCGATCTTTAGTCAAAATATCAAATGGCCTGAACGACAAGTCAGGCAAAACTGGCTTGGCACGGAACGTGTTAAGAGACCATACGTACTTTCTATTAACTACCGTAAAAATATACAACAACAGTAATAAAATTTATGTACGAAAAAATAAAATATGGTTGTGAAAAATTAACTTGCCTCAGTGTCAGGAGCAACTTATCTTCCGGTGAAATTGGTTTTTGGACTCTTGCATAGGATTTTTTCTCTAAATCCTTTCCAATAACATTCAAAACGAAATGAGCCTGTTCTTTATTAAGCCGAAGAAATTGTCGATACGTTTCCTCGTTGTCCACTAAATGATTTGTTATTAAAATTCGAGAATAACCCTCAGTCCTTCGAGTCTGGTACATTATTTTCACTTCAGTTCTTTTTCTGCTTTGGAAATATGCCAGCAGAAGCATGTCGTCGTCTTCTTCTTCCTGCAGCAACGCACGCAGCAGCAATTTGCGATTCATTATAAGAATTTAAATCGCTTTACTTATAAATTACGTATAGATCACGTCGCACTGTCACGTCAACACTGTACGAACGTCCGTAGATCACGAATTCTCAGAGATGTGTCTGCTTTGAAGTTGTTACGCGCCGCGGGCTTTAGTGTTCGAGCGGCACGTTTTATACTTACAAATTCGGATTAGGGATATCCCACAGTCATTAGACTATCAGAAGTTGCAGTATTGTATATTTTCGTTAGAAAAGCAAGGAGGCTCGCCGCGCTTGTAACAGTCAATTATTTAAATTTTAATTCTCTAAGTACCTTATCAGATGGATAAGGGGTAGATTTTGGGATCGTTGGTGCTCTAGTCCCGTACGGGACTTTTCAGTGGAATCAGATAGGTAATTGATGAGATGAATTTAATAATAAATAAGGTTTTAATGGTTAAATAATGAATGGATGTAGAACATTTAACAGAACTGAATATGAGCAAATTAATCAATAATTTACAAAGAATAGGTGTTCGTGAAATCAGTATAATTCCTGACTAGGGGAATCCCACAGTCGTTTGACTGTCAGAAATTATCGTTAAGTACGAATTAATTATAACGGTGTATTTCCGTGTACAGAAAGAGATAAGATGTGCAACTCACCAGACAGTCACAGTTGATATAAATGACAAAATGCTTTTAATTTCCGTTTTGAGATTAAAACTTGCAGCTTGTATAGCTCTGAGTCGCTGATAAACCTGAATCAGAAAAGATGATTAAGGGGGGAGACCACTGTCTCGGTCCGAAATGTAAGGGTGTTTTCGGGAATTTATTTCAACCAAACAACGCAAGGAAATCAATTTATTGCTTAGTATAGTTAATAGTGTACATATCGAAGGGTAAGAAAAATTTTTTTTCAATCAAATTCATAAATCCGTTTCCTGTATACTCTTCGTCAAAATTTGCGCTCCGGCAAAAACATGCTAGTCGCGTTGACAGTCCCCAGGCCATATGGTTCATCGAAATTAAAAAAAAACAATAATATTTAGGAACTAGAAGCTTGCCTCTATTACGTGACGATCGAAAAATGTCAAAATTGTAAAAAATAACAAAATGGCGGACCACTGAAGGAAAAAGTCATGTTTTCGGGGTACAAAATTTGGGAAATGTTGCTAAAAAAAATAGAAGCAAGTCGAAAATTGAAAATGTCTGATCGTCACGTAATAGCGACGGGTTTTCCGTACAATAAATGTCCTTGATCATGCCAATTGGACGTATAGTTTTTTCTGTAGACTGTCAACGCGGTTGAAAAATGTCATTCTGTGGAAAACGCGTCCAATACTCCGCGTGGCTCAGTCGCGCGTTTGACACCGCTTCATGAAAAACACCATATCTCCGTCAATTTTGCGAATTTCTTAATAAAATTTGGAGAGAACATTCTTGAAACATACGTCTTTCAAAAAATGTAAAAAAGAAATGGATTTTTCCGATGTCATTCTGAGGAAAACGCGTTTAAAGTTCCGCGTGGCTCAGTCGCGCGTTTGACACCGCTTTACGAAAAACACCATATCTCCATCAATTTTGCGAATTTCTTCATAAAATTTGGAGCGAACATTCTTGAAACACACGTCTTTCAGAAAATGTAAAAAGAAAAAAAATTTTTTTTCAGATTTGAGACAGTGGTCTCCCCCCTTAAACGCGAACACGCACACACTTGGTTTCGTTTTTGAATAATCTGAGTTGAATTATCTTATGAATATTGAATAATTGTAATCTTAATTGAGCAAATCCGTTGAAGTCTTAAAGTTGTTAACAATATATTATTTTCGAAGTTATTAGAATAGTTGTTTCGCAAAGTTTAGTAAAATGAATTAGTTGTTTCGCGAAGTGAGTCTTTCACACGGTTTCACTACCGAGGAACTCTAGCTCGAAAACACTCGCGGACCCAGCGACACGTACCTCACGATTTATCGTCACAGAGTGTCGCAGCTTCACGCTCTCGGCAGCGACCAGAGTGGGTCCATACCGAAAATGCTTACGCTGCATTTTATCGCTCGGCCGCGCTACCATGGGCCCGTCTACTTAATGAGGCGGTGTGTGTGTGTTCACGCCTATCCATCAGACTCCCGATTCAAATACATGATCAATCTTTACGGAACATTAATACGCACAGGAAAACATGACATCCCACATCTTGAAACTATACAATTTCGCACAGCTAGGGGCTGTTCCTCAGTGTTCATAAACTCATATACACGATTTCTGACTAGGGAAATCCCACAGTCGTTGGACTATCAGAAATTGTGTTGGGTATTCAATTTTAACAATAAATTATAATCAATTAATTAATTAATTCACACATGCGACAAAACCGTAGGAAGGCGCGGTTCCCTGCACCGGATGTAGAGTATACAATTCCGTCAGTATTCTAAGAAATGATCCAGTCTGCGCATTCCCGCTGTAGCCGTTACTGATTATGTTACAATGTTTAACGCGGCGGTCAGAGGTGTTCTCAGCGAGGGTTCTCCCACAATGCTGCAAGGCATTGTTGAAACGCACTCCTGCCGCTTACACAGGACGGATTCGGCACAGAAGGAGAATCACTGGGTCTTTTCGAACGCGACTCTCTGGTGAGATCGCCGCTGCGTCAGCACCGCCTTATCTGTATCGCGGGACGGCAATACGTCGAGACGACGACGCTTCAAGAAAGGGATTTTTGTTCTATCAAAAATATTATTGATTAATGGGCGGGAGTATGATCAACGAGGGATTTCCCATAACGCTAGGCGTTGTTGATGCATACCCTGACCAAAAAGAAAAATTTTACGTTCCGAACGTAACATCCCTCCCTCCTTGGAACCATCGTCGTCCCCGACGATGCATACTGAAGGTATAAGGTACAGTAGCGCTTATGGTCGTATATATATATATGGACGTACAGGCTCAGGTTGCATTGGACTAGGGAATTCCCATAATGTTTGCACATTGTCGCAATGCAATCCTGTTACAATTTAAGTGGGTTTAAATAGGGGTTCGTATATTAGGTCGTGCGTGACACGCAGATGATGGTTGCGTTTGTACCGTGTATATCGCGTAATCGTGGTACCTCCGACATACAAGTGTATTGGCCCTGTTTGATGACCGCTTGTCACCACTTCGTAAGCGCAGGTTAGTACAGGTTTGCTGATATTTTGACATCTCTCTACGTCGACTAGAGCTATTTCCGGGCACTGGCGCAGCACACCGCAGATGTCCTCGTCGGAGATTCCTAGATTCTCCCTGCAGTGGACCTCCACCAAGCCCTTGAGGAACTGCAGGAACCACCCCCCGACGGTCGGATGCATGTTGTTTGCATTTAAGATCTTGAGTTTCTCCATTTGTCGCAATGGTTCCAGCGCGAATTCCCCCTTGATGTTGGTGCATCCGCTAATGCTCAAAGATGTTACATCCTTCATATGCAGCGCAATTTCCAAAATGAGGCCGGAGGCTACCCATCCGCAAAACGTGAGGCTTAGGGTAGTTACATTTTTGTACTTAGAGGGGAAGGAAACAGCCATCTCCACTGGCCCTAGGTCCAGTTCAACAAACTCTCCCCTCTCGACTGTTTCATTGTCCTCCTCTATTTCCATTTCGGGACCAGACTCTTTAAAAAAACAAAAGTGAAACTTTATTATTGTTAAAGTGGCGTGGAGGCTAACGTTGTTTATTAATGCTTGAAGAATGCTGTGATCTGTTAGATTATCGCATCTGCTTATATCCAACTGGTCCAGGCTTTGCAATTCTTGGAGCATTCTTGATAAATTTTCGGGCTTCAATATCACACAGTTGTGGAGAGTGAGTTCTTGGATATTTTTGTTTACGGCTAACAAGGATCTGCCAGTGATATTTGTTCCCAATATGCAGAACGATCTCAAATGTGTGGCGGCTGCCAGCACATTGAACAACTCTGGATCCACTGGTCCGTCGCATCTTCCTATTTTGAGGCAGGTGAGTCGTGATGCCCCCGGCTCCAATTCTCTTAGAGCTGATGGCCGGATGGTCACAGCGGTCATGTCCAATACCTCCAAACCAGGACAGTTCTTGATAGCAATGGCCATTACCTGTGGTCTTAAGCTCTTGGTTAAGTGGTCCTCGGTGATACTTATCCCTTTTAGGTAAGCTCCCACCCGCATCATCAACCAATAGAAAGCATCAGTGCTTATTAACTTTCCCTCCCATGAGTTCGGCCAGCGCCAATTATTTAGATCAATATGGCAAATTTTGTGGTAAGATGCAAGGCTTCCTTGTCGCCATCGTTTGGAAACCATTTCCAAGCGACTCCTGTCTGCAAACGGCAAATAACTAACAATTTTAGTGATACATTCCATTGGAAGTGGGATTCGGTCACGCAAATCTATGCCAGGGAATGGGTTCACGTCGAGTCTTGGGGGAATTAGTTTGGTGCTGTGCCACGAGTCCGCCATCAACACCCTTAACTTCCTCTTGTGGCATATTATTCCAGCGTCCGCCGCAGCCATAGCCTTCCTTACACCGTCCATAGACTTAAAGGTCACGAAAGCATGGTTCCCCGATGTCTTCCGCAGCACCACCACATGTTCAACCCCATACGGTCGGAATATCTCCATCAGCTTCTCCTTTTTGGTATACGGCGCCAAACGGCTGACGAACAGTCGCCGATCGAGAATCTCCGGCCGTGAGAAACTGGATGATGCCATTTCGCTAGTGTACAGACAGTCACAAAAAGCAAGACCAAAATTATGAAATAACATTTTCATTATCAAAGAAAGAAAAGAACATTAGAAGAATCGTAACTAACAACAATTTCTGACAAGGGAATTCCCATAGTCCTTGGACTGTCAGGGTTTGCTATTAGGTATAGATATTTCTAGCAGTTTATCATCGCCCTTTGAATAGGCAATGGTGGTCTGTTTTCCGGAATAGACGATTCTTGCAATGGTATTGCAACAGGTTGGTTGGCTGGAGCTTCCTCAGTTACATGCTTCGGGCCCCGTTTCCTCAGGAACAAGGTCTTCAGTGGATCCCAGAAATAGTAAATCATCAATCCTGTTATAATTAAGGCCTGTGCCGCTATTGTTCCGTACGTCAATGACAAATGTGATTTTCTTGCTCGGTGATGTTCTCCAATTTCTTCTAGTTGTGCTTCAATTTCGTACAATGAATCAGACGTGTGTTCCAGTTTGTTATTGTCATTTGGAAATAGATTCACTGTGGTGTGTTTTTCCTTGGAATACATATATATATTAGGTGATATCAGGCTAATATTCAGTAACATATTAGGAATGTAGTAATAAGAATCTTTGCTCAGGTATATTTTTGATCCCAATAAAGTGTGATATCGTGTTTTTGCAAAACATTCTGGATGTATTTCCAAAATTCCTGTCCCAACTATGGTGGTGTGGGTATTCTTTTGCCTACCGCATAGAATCTGCATCGGTTCGGGTTGTTCAAATGAGTATAACCATCCGCCAAGTGTAGTTAATTTTCGCCAGGAAGGTATGTGATAGGGCATGATTCTAATATTACATAAACGTAAGAATTTCGGATCCGGTTGAAGTAGTAATGAAGTTTCACATGTTCGGTGAGCCACGTCCTGCAATGGGACGTCCTGTGGACAAATGTAGTAATGCCATGCCCAGGTGCAGGAATCTATGAATGTTTTATCTGATCCGAAGAATTTAGAATGGTCATTGCTTATTCCTAAATATGGAAATTCTGGTAAGATGAAAGCTGAAATTGTGGTTCTATTGCTAGTATCGTCAAAATTATTATTTAAATACTGAGGAATTGGTAATATGTGTATTTTATACAGGTCATATTCAATCCGATTTACTAATGGTATTTGTACTGTCACGACCATCTTTCCTGTTATATATTTCAGATGGACATGAGATAGCCTGACCAGATCCTCGATTCGTTGATGGTCCCGTGGTATAGGGAATTCGAAATCGACCATGGAATTATGTATCTCGTTTATTATTGTTTTGAAACTAGATCCGCTCAATAGTGATGGATGTAATTTTCCGTTGCGCGCAGCGCTCAAAGCTGTGATAAAGCGTTGTGTTGCAGTAATGTAATGGCTCAAAGAGGTTTCAACAGATGCCGAGTATTGACTCAGTGCTAAACTATAGTTCAAAGCTAACTGTTTATCAATTTGCATTTCTAGTTCGGAAATCTTCTGTCTATTGTTTTTTACTTCTGCGGCAATTCGGTCGAAAGTTTTATGAACTTTATGCAGATCACTTATGATTATATGAGTTTGATTTCTAACAAGTTGGGTGATCTTCCTCTGATCAGCATAAATCTTATCTATTTCCTTGTTAATGTATTCAGCATCATCACTGTCCAAGGTTCCAAACAAGGCATGGCTAATCGAACCGATGAATCCGAAAGGTGCATTCCTGCGTGTGATAGCTTTAGGCAAATTATGTGGATCATATTCTGGCCTCTTAATTTCTGTACTCAATTCTGTCAGTTCCATCCGTAAATCTGCTGCTTCTCGTATCATATTATTTAAGTATTTTGTCCGTAACAAGGAATCGCATTGGATCGAGGTTGGAAAATTAATACATAAGCTGCGAGTTCGTTCAATATTCCCCATTTCATATGGAAATTCAGCTATTATTTTGTCTATATCTATAACTAGTATGAATCGCCAATCAGCTCTTTGAAATCTAATCGCGTTGATTTTTTCAAAGTATAAACCCGGGTTTGAATCCGTACGTGTCAGTCTGTATAGTTCCTGGGTCCGCGCGATGTGTTGCAGAGTAAGAAAGAATATCAATCGGGTCAGCGTCATCTTTCAACCTGAATCAGTCAAATCAATCAGGTCTCCAATTTAATTGTAATTTATCGACATGTTTGGTGAGCATTTTACCAGCTTCATCTCTTAACAAAACATTGTTTCCTTCTAATATCCCAATAATTTTATATGGTCCGTGGTAGCGCCGGGCAAATTTTCCTCTTTTTGGTTCTACCAAAACGCGTACCATGTCTCCTATTTTTCCTCTGAAGGGACGGGCGTTTCTATCATAATACAATTTTGATCTTTCTTTTGCCTGAACCAAATTTTGTCCTGCTATTACTTGCATCTCCGAAAGTCGCGTTATTAGATCATGTAAATATGAATTGTATGTGACCAAATTCTCGTCGTCTGGGAAGGAACTCGGGCAACGCGCAAGTTTGCCAAAAACTAATTCATACGGGGTAAAATTTGTAGCTTCATGGACAGATGTATTATAAGAAAACATAGCAAAGGGTACTAATCTATCCCAATCGTCAAAATCATTCATGTAATGGCTAATGTATTCGGTTAACACGATGTGACTTCTTTCTAACGCGCCATTGGTTTGGGGTCTATACCCAGATGTAGTGACATGTTGAATTTTGAAAATTTTAGCTAAGTTCTGAATTATCTTATTAATGAAACTAGTCCCTTTATCTGTTAGTATTGCACATGGCGTTCCATACTGCAATATAAGATTGGTTACCAATGCGTGAGCTATTGTTTCAGCTTTTATATTTGGAACAGGGACAGCTATGCAATATTTTGTCAAATTATCTTGCATAGTTAGAATATGTTTGTTTCCGCTGGGAGTAGTGGGTAAAGGACCCACAGTATCCAATGATACTTTGGAAAATGGCTCCAATGGGGTGTCAGTAATTAACATTGGTTCGCGAGTTTTAGTTCGTACTAATTTTTGATTCTGGCAACTATTGCAAGTACGGATATAATTTTGAATATCATTACGCATACCTGGCCAATAAAATCGTTCTCGAATTCTGCAATATGTCTTTGTTAAACCCTTGTGTCCTCCTACCAAACTTTCATGTAACTCTGAAATGATTTTCAGGCGAAGTTCTTCCGGAGGTACCTGAGTGTTTCCGTAACAAAGGGCTATTTCGATATTGCTGTCCTCAAATGTATTCCTTAATATTTCTATTAACGTACCTTGAGGTAATTCATCTGTAAAGTCGCCATTCTGTGAGATTCTTAGCCCCTTTATATTTAAATCTGAAAGAATTTTCCTTAGGTTCTGTAGGCCAAGTTCCAAATCTTGAGTGGAAATTTTATCAAAATGTCTCCCTTTTATGACTACGCTAAAGATTCTATTTTTACCGCGCTTTGTTATTAGTATTTGTCCCACTCTGGGCTTTGCTTCTTTCAAGTCGTTCGCATTAATGATGCCTAGGTCGGAGAGCAATATACTCACTGGTGTGACAAGTTCGCAATCAGAAGAAATGAAATGTACATAGTTTGATCTATAATACGTTAGATTTTGTCTCGTAGAAGTTACGATGCCTTTACTTTTGTATTGCTTGTTGCGATATTCGAATTCTATATCCGGAGGTATGTAATCACCGTCCGGGATGTATATGGATGATGAATTTGAGATTTGTGGGAAGAGTTGTCTAGGAGTAGACTTTTGAACGATAGGTTGCCTACCTCCCTCCTTGGGAGTTTGATCAGTCGTTGTGTTAGGAAATGGTGTTGAAAGTGCTATAGGACTTGGATCTATTGTCGGGGTAGGTAAGGTTGAACTGTATCTAGGCCTATTAACGATCGTACTATCAGGCACTCCTGTTGCAGTTATTTCTAGTTCTGATTCTTCCGGAATATTTTTTAGTTGAGGTGCTTTACTAGCCGTTTCCTCACGCCTTGGATTTGAAATTTGACTATCCTTTTCGGAATTCCTAGCTTGTTGTAACAATTTTTCTATTCGTCTATTTAATTCCTCGTCCCCAGTATCGTCATCATATGGATCCAAATCTCGTAATATTTCCTGTCTATTTTCGTCTAAAGTGTCTCCCTCAGAAAGGACATCCAATAAAACAATTTCTTCCTCAAGTTCCGGTAATTGGGCGCTTCTATCCAATAATGATTTTTCAAATCTACTGAAAGACTCTTGTAACTCTTCTAAATCTATAAATGTGGATTTCCGTTTGTTCTGATCATCTGTATCACTATCGCGAACTTCGGGTAAATTAAGGGGGGAACCTGGTGTAGCGGGTCGAAGAAATCGATTTTTTTTTTTTGCATAAATAAATAGTTGAACATTACGGGAATACGTTCCCAAAGCCGCAAAACGAAATTCGAAAAATTAAAGCAGATATGGCCGGTTTTGCTACGGAGCGCCAGGGTACCAGAAAACTTTAAATGCGTTTTTCTCGCAACGACAGTTTTACAATTGGCGGACAATGTAACTCCAAAAATATTCAACCGATCGACTTGGCCTTGTGCACGGATATTTGTGAACATGTTCTTCATAGAACATAGCTATTCGTATAATGATATTGTTTAAATAAATAACTTTTCTTGCACATTTAAGGGGGAGCCTGGTGTTGCTAGTTGAAAAAATCGATTTTTTTTTGCATGAATCAATAGTTGAACATCACGAAAATATACTTCCAAAGCCGTAACACGAAATTCGAAAAATTAAAGCTGCTATAGCCGGTGTTGCTACGGAGCACCAGGTGACGCAGTTTTAGTAAAAAGCGCGAGGCGTTCTCCGCTTCACGATTCCTTCGTGACATACGCTCTGTACAATAGCTTCAACGTGTTTGCAAATATGTACCTGTGTATAGTACATTGTTTATTGTTGATTGTTTCTGCTTGTATGCGTGTTGTATGTCTCTCAAAAGTCAGGGCAGTGGGGAAAACCCGATGCGTCAGCGGGCCCAGCGACTCGCTCAGGGACTTTTCGGGGGAGGAATATCGTTTTATTAGGTGGAATTACCCTCTCTGGTAGGTAAAATGATACCTGTTGAGCGGATAGTCTTCTTTGGAAAAATAAGTTTTCCTAAAGGACAAGCAGAGCCGGCAGAGTCGTTACGACCAGCAAAGAGAACACTCGAGCCTTTCAGAATTTTCGCACTAGGTATATTGTGTTGTATTTAATCGTTAGTTCGAATTTCACCTCGTGCAGAAATATAACGCTGGAATGACTCCTAAAGTAAAGAGAGGAGATAATTATCGTCCGAATAGGCCGCGTCGAAGGAAATTTTTAGGAAATCAATTTTGTGATAAAAATCGCGAACGAAGAACGAGCACATCCGCGAGAAAATTAAAATCCGCGGATTCCAGTACAGCGATAATAAATTCAAAGCATTGTTACAGAATCATCGAATTCCTAAGTGTATTTAGTGCCATTGCGAACATTGTTATTTGTGAACAGTGCAAACAAAAAATAACATTTGATGAATCTGGACATCGAGGCCTCGGCTTTAAAATAACAGCTAAGTGCATATGTGGCACGACAAATATAAGTTCTGGTCCATTTATCCAAAATGGCTATGAAATTAATCGAAGAATAGTCTTCGTTATGAGACTGCTGGGCATTGCAAGAGAAGGAATCAATATTTTTAGTGGCCTTATGGATCTTGGACAAGGTCTAAGCAGAAGCTGTTACGACGATATTGTGAAACATCTTCATGAGGCAGCAAAAACTGTATTTGATATTCTATGCAAAAAAGCAGTTGAAGAAGAAAAAGAGAAGAATGAGGAAAATGGAAGACCTGCATCAAGTTTAAAAGTTTCCGGTGATGGGTCTTGGAAAAAGCGCGGCTTTTCTTCTCTGTTCGGTGTGACTACTCTAATTGGATACTACAGTGGTAAAGTGATAGATATTGTCGTTAAAGGAAGCTATTGCCAATCATGTACATATTGGGAAAATAAAAAAGATAATGATGATTATGAGCTGTGGTTGGAAAATCATGCAGACGAATGTTCCATAAACCATCAGGGCTCCGCAGGAAAAATGGAGGTTCTCGCCATGGTTGAAATGTTTTCAAGGTCGGAGGAAAAGTTCGGAGTGAAATACTTGAACTATATTGGTGACGGAGACGCGAAGACATTCAAGGCGATTGTAGACATACAACCTTATGGCGATGATATCGATGTGAAGAAAAGTGAATGTGTCGGTCACGTCGAGAAAAGGATGGGAAGTCGCCTGCGAAGCATAAAAAAATCTGCTAAACTGGGAGGTAGAGGAAAATTGACAGAAGTCCTTACTAAAAAATTGACTAAATATTACGGTCTAGCTATAAGAAGGAACCACGAATCCGTTGAAGAAATGCAGAAGGCAGTAATGGCTACTTTCTATCATTTGAGTTCCACTAATGAAAACCCGCAACACCAAAATTGTCCCGCGGGAACCAACTCATGGTGCAAATGGCGCGTTGCAGAAGCTGCAGGTAACATAGGAAGTTATGAGCACCCACCTGCACTTCATTCGGACGTACAGAAGCACATTCTACCAATTTATGAAGATTTGTCGCGAGTGGATTTGTTAGAAAGATGCTTAGGGGGCCACACACAGAACGCGAACGAGAGTTTTAACGCCACAATATGGCGATTGGCCCCTAAACATTTAAACTGCGGCTTCAAAATCGTGGAAATCGCTTCTTTCTTGGCTGCTGGCACATTCAACGAAGGCTACAGTTTTGTGCTGCAATTAATGCAAGAACTGAACCTCATTATCGGCCCACAGTGCAAAATGTTCGTCGATGTGCACGACGCGCAGCGGCTGAAGAGACAAGAGCGTCGCGGCCTCAGCAACATCAGAGAGGAACGAACTACTCGTGGGGAACAAAATGCGGCCCTGCGAGAGGAGTTTGAGGAAGAGGAAGGTCTAATGTATGGACCTGGCATAGCGGATTAGCAGAAAACAGCTGTAAGTTTCCGAAAAGTGTTATTTACATATCTTCACGGAAATCTTTAAAACGCGTTTTTCTCGAAACGACAGTTTTACAATTTGCGGGCAATGTAATTCCAAAAATATTCAACCAATCGACTTGGCCTTGTGCACGGATATTTGTGAACATGTTCTCCACAGAACGTAGCTATTGGTATAATGATATTGTTTAAATAAATAACTTTTTTTGGCACATTTAAGGGAGGGAGTCTAGTGAAGCGGGTCGAAGAAATCGATTTTTTTTTTTTCATAAATAAATAGTTGAACATTACGGGAATACGTTCCCAAAGCCGCAAAACGAAATTCGAAAAATTAAAGCGGATATAGCCGGTTTTGCTACGGAGCGTCAGGTTACCAGAAAACTTGAAACGCGTTTTTCTTGAAACGACAGTTTTACAATTTGCGGGCAATGTAACTCCAAAAATATTCAACCAATCGACTTGGCCTTGTGCACGGATATTTGTGAACATTTTCTTCACAGATGTAAGCTATGGGTATAATGATATTGTTTAAATAAATAACTTTTTTTTACACATTTGAGGCAAAATTTCGTTGGAAAGAGGGACCTTTTTTTTCAAGAGGCCGCCATTTGTTCAATTTTGCATCTTTTAAGAAATAAATTGTCACGATTCATCCGTACACTCATAAACTAAATGAAAATTGTTCGATTTTTGGTTTTAGATGAAACCAAAAGACGCTACGTTGCCCGCAATGGACCAATTACGTCGCCAACGGACTGGGCATAAGCCCTTATAACTTTGTTATTTGTTGCTCTTTTTTAATAAAATTTTTTTTATATCTACCTTAACCTGTTAATTCAATATCCCAAAAGTTTCAGAAAGATCGAATAAGTACTTTCTTTAAAAAAAAATCCAGAAAAATGCCTCGATTTTCAGCTAGTTACACCAGGTTCCCCCCTTAATGGCAATAGTTTTCTCTACTTCGGACTCACTCCCCCTCTCCCGTAATTCCGTATCGGCCACTGCACCCTGTGAATCTGGGATTTTAGGTTTCTCCACCATCTGTTTAGGATGAAATCCCAGATTCGGCAGTGTACTCCTTCGTTGACGGAATATAGGCGGATCTGACTGTTCATCATCAGAATCGTCATCCTCCGCTAGAGAAAGCTCTTTTGATTTACCTAATTCCTGTGATTTTGGTGGTCCCGGAACTTCGGTTTTTGCTCGCGTTCTAGTTGCTATTGCACTGGTATCTAAAGGTATAGATTTCTTTGGTTTAGGCATTGAACTTACTGGTTTCCCTATTTTTGATTTTCCCGGTAAGCTAGCTACTTTTTCCTTAGGTTTGGAAACATCTGATCCCGAAGATGTCGGTGTTCGTTTATACGTTGTTGAAGGTTTATTTATTGGTAATAATTTTGGGCAATCCGGTTGTAATTCTGATTTTGCGTCATCAGAGGAATCCGATAAACTGAAATCATCAGACGAACATAGTTCGTTCACTATGACCGGATTCCTTGATAAGGCATCAGCATTTGTGTTTAATTTTCCTGCCTTATGAACAAATTCGTACTCATAATCTCGTAATTTTAGTCGCCAACGGATCAATCTTTGTCCTGGATCTTTTATTGAGTTAATCCACCTTAACGGTTCATGATCACTAACAAGGGTGAATTTTCGGCCGTATAAATATGGTCTGAAGTGTAAAATTGCATAAAGGACTGCCAAACATTCTTTTTCTGTAGTGAAATAATTTTGTTCTGGTTTAGTTAGAATCCTAGAAAGGTATGCAACTGGTAGATCTTGACCATCGATTTCCTGACTGAGTACAGCGCCTATAGCATAATCTGACGCATCTGTAGTTAAAGTGAATTGATTATTGAAATTTGGATATTGAAGTATGGGGCTTTTACAAAGTGCTTTTCGTAATTCCAAAAATCCTTTCTTTTGCTCTTTTCCCCAAGTGAAAGTAGAATTTTTCTTTAGCAGATCCGACAACGGTTTAGCCTTTTCAGCGAAGTTTTTGATAAAGCGTCTATAATATCCTGCTAAACCTAGAAATTGCCTAATGTTTTTCTGATTTTTCGGGCGAGGAAAATTCTTTACTGCACTAATCTTTTTGGGATCTGGTTTTACACCTGCCCGACTAATAACATGTCCTAGGTAAGCAACTTCTATTTTGAGAAATTCGCACTTATCCGGTTGTAAAGTTAATTTTGCATCGGCCAAACGCGTGAATAAACGACGAATTTTCTTTTCATGTTCTTCTAAATTTTTAGCATATACCACAATATCATCCAAATAAACGAAAACTTCTACACCCTGTAATCCGCGTAAGACTTGATCCATTAACCTTTGAAAAGTCGCTGGAGCATTTTTGAGACCTTCCGGCATTCGGATATATTCATAATGACCATTTGGAGTCGTGAAGGCTGTTTTTTGTCTATCTTTAGGATCCATCTCAATTTGTTGAAATCCGCTTGCTAAGTCAAATGTTGAAAAATAGCGAGCTTCACCTAAGTGATCCAGTATATCGGTAATGTTTGGTAAAGGATATGCATCGCCAATGGTTTTTTCATTAAGATTACGGAAATCTATGACTATTCTCCATCTCAGATTCCCTTTAGAATCCGGTTTTTTAGCGACCGACTTTGGAACGTTTCGCAACATTACTTCTAAATCATATACCTTTTATTGTATTCATTTATACAACCGATAATTGGAAACGGGATCATTGCATACGAGCCACACAACATACCCGGTCCATTGAAAATATAATTTATATTTTATTGGACCGAGGGTTTGGCGAGCCTCGTTTCGCAAAATCTTTAGTCCTGCAACGATGGTACACGCGTCTATCACAAAAAAACAACGACCATCGCCCCCTAGAGAATCTTGGCGTCTTCGTCATCCGTTCAATGTGTGTGTGTGGGTGTTTGTTTCTCGACCTTCGAAACAGCTCGTTGGATCGAGGTCATGGTCGTTCGTGTAACCTGCTCGATACGAGCGGTTGTCCGCGGAGGAAATGCCGTATTTTTCGACAATCACACAGAGAGAGAGAGTGGGCGATCGATAATATCGAACGTCGAATGACGAAAAATATTGAATTAAAAAATAAAAAAAAACGATTACAATTTAAGCAACTAGTCACGGTATCCGCGAACCTTATTTCCTATAAATATCCCCCTTTCGTTTACTTGTTTTCATGCGATAGAAATTGAAACAAATAACACCGGTTTGCGAGTTTGTTTCTGCGCGCGTTTAACTGCATCCATTACTGTGCACATACATCTGTGACTGTGTGTGTGTGTGTGTACACAGTCAACGGCATCCAATTTGTGAAAGTTTGCTATGAAAACCAAAAAAAACACTTCATCGCGTGGCATATCGAGGACTATATTTTTTGATTGATCGTTTCGTTTCATAAGCAATATACATATATATGCTATCGTCATGCCGCGCGACACGCTCATACAAACCTGCGGCTTGATGTTTTCTCCGGTGAACGAATAATTTCTACGACTCGTGTCTATTACAAAATCATTTTGTAGAAATGATTATCGATGAAACGCTAAAATTAATCGTAAAATTACATATCGGAAACGATCGGGGAGATGTTGCGTTTATTCTTTTCGAAAATTTTGTTTTCTCTTTCATATCATCGACACGGCGTTTAGCGCAGTGATCGATGTAGGATCGTCGTGATCCCTTGCCTCGCTCTCTCTCTCTGTCTGCGTCCGTTTTTGTCGATGTATTTTCGTTCACCAACCGTGCGGTTGGTTTTTTTGCAGCGAGCGGCAAACTTGATCGCTTGTATTGGTTGCGGACGTTTCGGATCGTTACAAACGGCTCTAATGGTGAACAAGTTTTGTGATTGGAAAAGATTTTCATGACTCTTATCTATTATTCGACGCCAAATTACGGGGGAAACCAACGTTATCACCGTTCGCAGGTTTTAAATAAATTGCTCTCTCTTATCTTACGGGCGAAGAGAATCTTTATGCGCGTTTATCTTGCGGCCAAGATTACTCGGCCTACTCAAAAAACAATCTTCAGACAAAAGTCGATCGTTGTTGTTGTCGCTTTCGAATAGTTTCATTGGAAAATTATCCAGCTCGCCTCTAATTTCGCCTGTTGTTTGTATTCGCACGGAACGCTCGACGGCTCTCGGCCTCGCTGTGCGTTCACCGCTTTGTTCCAAAAAGGGTTACTGAACCTTCCCCGAGACGAGAGAGACACGCTACCCAACATCTCCGTTCCGTCGCTCCATCTATCTTTCTTCGATAAGGGAAAAAATTTACGAAGTAGAGAGAGAGAGACACGCGGGCTACTCGGCCCGTGTCTCTCTCTCCTTTTCGATTCCATTTGGGAAACGCGCGCTATTAAAAAACACCGTGCACAGGCTACCAAGCCTGTCCCCGTTTTCCTTTCGTTTTCCAGCGGGGGAACATTTGACAAAGGAGAGACACGGGCTACCCAGCCTGTGTCTCTCTCCTTTCCGATTCCTTCGGGAGACACACGCGATTAAAACGCCCGGGCACAGGCTACCCAGCCTGTCCTTTGTTTTTCAGGACACATTTGACAAAGGAGAGACACGGACTACCCAGCCTGTGTCTCTCCTTTCCGATTCCTTCGGGAGACACGCGGTTAAAACGCCCGGGCACAGGCTACCCAGCCTGTGTCCTTTTCGTTTCAGCGGGACCCAGTTGACAAAGGATGAGGACACGGGCTGGGTAGCCATCCTTTTTTTTACCGTCCTCCGATACATATATCCTTCTTTTACAAGCATTGCGTGAGGTAATTATTCAAGGATAAAGACAGAGAGTGTAGTTACGCCGATCGTAATTAAAAAAAAAACATCAGGAACGATGTAAACAGATTTTCGCGATACAGTCGGGTAAGACCGCACTCACGACTGCGGTCCACGCTTCGAGTTTTGTGGGTATTTAAACATTATTATTTCTAGGTCCAGAGACTGGGTGCTGTGTGTGTGTTTGGTTCTGCTCGACCGTTTGGCCAGCGAATCGGCAGCATCGCACAACCCTCGGCCGCCGAAGGTGATGAACAGATTTCTTTGTGTAGCTTCCGTTTTTGGAGAAGTTTGTCGCCCCCCCCCCCCCCCAGAAGCCCACCACACCGTTCACCACGCTCTCAAGACGGTCCACACCACAATAACAAAGAGTGGTGTAGGTGTATTCTAAATCTCTTATACGCCATTGATTAGAAAAATCTAAAAACAAGAAACACAGGTTTCGGGGTTGAACGTGAACAAACATGAAAAATTACAACGTTACAAGAGGTTTCGTGATTAGCACGGTAGTTTTCACTCGGTCGATCACGCCAATTTTACGTTAAGAATACGTAAACTAACCTAGACGAGGGTAAAAGATGATCACTTTTCTTATGGTTTTTCGCCCGATCGTTCGACGAATAGAATGTTTAACGAGATTCCGTCTCTAATGGAAGGCTTGCCATGTTTTCGTGGATATCGTGAGTTGTTGCATTTCATCGTACAACCTTTCACTGTTTCGGACAACCATCGTTGCATGTCACCGACCGACCGGCCATGGGGGACCGACTGTACGTACGATCGCAAAAAGGTGCAAAAGTTCATTCGCTGTCGATCCAATTTGCAATTGATATTTTTTTGCCAAAAGTTTATGTCGAATTAAGAAGAGAGAGAGATTATTCATGTCTAGCGTAGTATACAAGTTGTAATCGTTGATAAGCATATAGAAATGTATGAATTTGCGAATGGGTAACGCTAGAATTAGCTCACCCCGAAATCGCAAACCTCGAGACATATCGATTAATTCGTGTATACGAGTTTTTGTTGTAATTAATTGTCAAGCGCGTGCTTTTATCGTTTTTCTCGAGCTACAAATGTAATTTTCTATTCAACCTTAGTCTACACCAATTAACGCGAAATACTGTGGTTCGGCCAAATTTTACGGTTAGATCGCCAAAGGGTCTAGCAGGGTAAGTATGGGCAAACGGCCCCCACGCCAATTCCTGGAGGTGTTATTTTTTAAACAATGCTCCTGGCCTGAAACACCATTGTGTAAAGTTTTAGATCGCTACCCCCCCCCGTTTAAGGGTAATACGGGGGTGAACGCCCTTAACGTTATTATTTTTTATTTCGGTTACTACTTAAAATATTAGAATGAGAAAAATATGAAAAAAAGCTACATACTAACTGTACTTCGTGTATTTTTCTCGAAATTGTAAATCAATTATTAAGGGTAGAAAAAAAATAATTAATTTTTTGAGGGTGGTTTTTCGAAACAACCCTTTGACAACCTCCAAAAAAATAAAAAATAATGCTCTATTATGGTGGTATTATATAAAAAATCCTGAAGATGATCGAGTTGGTGGAACATAGTTAAATAATTTAAAGAAGATCATTATATTATAAAGGGTCTAGCAGGGTAAGTATGGGCAAACGGCCCCAACGCCGATTCCTGGAGGTGTTATTTTTTTAAACAATGCTCCTGGCCTGAAACACCATTATGTAAAGTTTTAGATCGCTACCCCCCGTTTAATACGGTAATACGGGGGTAAACGCTCTTATATTTATAATTTTTTTTCTTGGTTAAAGATATTTAAATGAAACAAAAGCGACAATATTTTTCCGGATTGGAAATGAATTATTACGGGTAGAAAAATATAATTTATATTTGGGGGTAGTTTTTGCACACAACCCTATGAGTGACAACCACCAAAAAATTAAGAATAATACTCTATTATATAACTATCATGTATAAAAATGTACCTAAAAAACCCCTCAACGACGGCGACTGCGTCCCAATATTATTTTTACGCGGACGGCGCGGCGCGGTGAGGCGGCCGCGTCCCTCTATTCACCATACGACGACGTATCGACGTCGCGGTCCGCCGACATTGGATCGCGCTGATTGGACTGCTGCTGATTCAGCCAGCCTACATATATCTATCTATCTATCTTTCTGTCTATATTTTTTTTTTAACGATAAAACTCTATCGCTTATACGCATTAATATATATGCGTAGGATGCCGGAGGAGGATGACGAAGCCGCGGTCTTTGTTGTTCCTCCTGTTGTCGCTGACATCTCTGCCGGCACGAACGATGAACAGCAGCAGCAGCAACAGCAGCGACAGCAGCATCAACAGCAGCTGCAGCAGCAGCATCAACAGCAGCTGCAGCATCGGTATCAGAATCAGCATCAGCGACAGCTGGTGCAGCAGCAGCAACATCAATGGTGGCAGCTATGGCGGCGGCGGCGGCGGCTGTACACTATAGAAATGTTCGTCGACGAAACAGGTAGCCCACCGTTCGTCGGTGCATCGGTTCATCGCGTGGCCCTTGGAATTATTTTCGGAAAAATAATCTTGGAAGATCTGCCCTATTCGATCGAGTCTTATCTCGCGATGGCAGAGCAACGACTTATTCTCCGCACCAGGGATCCATCTACCGTACGTTGGCTATCACGGTTCTCGATGTGGGACGGCGTCGAGTATTTGAACGATTCACAAGCGGTCGTACAACCTCGAAATCTACCGAACCTCCGACGCGCTGGCCGTCAACGCGTCTCGGTGCGCATCAATGAGGAAGATGACTGCAACTTTTTTCCACCCGTGACGCCACCAGCACGCATTCCCATTTATACGATACATAAATGAAAAATTCGCGCGCAAACAATTCACACATACGCACTCGGGCACAACCACAAAACTTGCGGTAGTGGCGCCATCTGCGCCGAGCTTTGCGTCATCTTCCCCATTGCGAAAACATTCGTACCCTCGTCGTTCTATTGGCCATACATCGCGAGCATCCTGAATTGCGAGTCTACAACTGGCGATCGTCCGTCGACGAGGATGTATTCGACAATCGTCCTATAACGATGCACGTCAGTCGGTATGTTTTACGATCGCTTAAAGCCAGAGGGATGATGTTGTTCTTATGCGGCGGCGGATTGAAAGTATACTTTGAACGATCTTTCCCGTAATCGCGAGTTATCGGATGCAAAATATCATTATCAGCATCATCGTTGTCGCCGATCATCGTCACGTGCCGCGTCGGTAGCAGCAACAGCAACGTTTCATTTATTTCCTGTTTTGTTCTTTTTATAATTAGGGTAGATGTACCATTTGTGGCCACTGCACCATTTGTGGCCACTGTCTTATTTATTCCGATATATTAAGTATTCTTAGTTCACTTTCATTACAATGAATTAAGCTGTCTAAGGATGGGTTGTTGGCACCATTTCTACTGTTTTGTTGTCCCGTTTTATTTAATAATCATACGTGGCCACAAACGGTGCAAAACAGTCCGGCACGATAATATAATGATTTTTTAAATAATTATGTTTAAAACATTGTTCAACGTAGAATATTTCAATTATCTGTAGATTTTGGATTACACTGATATATTCTTTATTTTTGTGTACGTATTCTTTTGTAAGTTATGTATCTGTGAATGGTACGGAAATCCTTAAAGTGGCCACAAATGGTACATCTACCCTACGTCACGTTCGCGTATATATCGCGCGCGTGTATGGTTTCAGCTTTATTAACCACTTCGCGTCACATGTGTATATATATATATATATATTTTATATAACTACATTGTATCTAAATAAAAAACCGCACGCGCCAAGTATGTCTGGATTGATCGTGCGTGAGTGCGAGCGAGTGTCTCTTTTTTACACTGGGTTTTTTATTTTACGCGCGTGTGCATGTCTTTTTTTGAGTATCGCGACACGAACGCTTCGTTGATGCATAACGGAAAAAATAAATATTTAATAAAATGATATCTTTTCGAAATAGTTGTCTGTTTGTTTGTTTATTTATTCGTTTGCCGAACAACTATGTGTATGGATTTAGGTTAGGTTTTTTCACGCGAATCATGTAAAAAAAAGAAAACAACAACAACAACGTTGGAAGTAAAAATTAAAAAATAACAGTAAAAAAAAGCAAAGACACACACACACACAATAACAACAGCGAAACAGCAGTGTTGGTCTCTCTCTCTCTCTCTCTCTAAATTTTACGTAAGGGGATTAGTTTGTTAGTTAGTTGGTTGGGTCAGTCTGTGAATCGTTCGGCGTGTCGCAGGGAAAGTAGCGTCGTTGTGTTAATTTTATTATAAAAGAACAACGAAAAACAAACACAATGCCTCGTATTTATTGTGTTTTTGATCCACAAATAAACTCACAAACGCATACATGTATTAAAGATATATGTACATCTCTCTCTCTCTCTCTCTCTCTCTCTCTGTCTCCCTCTCCCCCTCCCCCCTCCCCTCCCCCTCCCCGTGTTATTCTGCCAGGGCGTTGCGGCGGCGGCGACGACTGCGACTATAAACCACGGCGATCGCACAGGTCGGATGCTTCACTCTTTGAATTTTTAATTTTTTTTTACCAACGATGCTGGTCCTCGATGATCACGATGACGACCGATGCGATCTTTGTGTTTTTTTCACCTGTAAAGTCACGAGAGACTATAAAACATATTCACATACACAGGCATGCGCACACACGCGCGCACATACACACACAAACACACACATACATACATACACAAACACACACGCCAGCATACGCACGCACGTATACATGGACGCACGCACGCAAGCATACACACACGCAAGCATACTCTCACACATATTTGTGTATATATATATACATATATGTATACCGCGTTTCCCGCCCGCCGTAGGCGGGCGCCAAAGAAACCCTGTATATAATCGGGCCGGATGCCGCGAGAGTTTCGAATCATCTTTTATCGATTAATTTTTATCATTCGCCCTTTGTTAAAATCGCGTGACTCTAACATCGCGACCGCGCCGAAACACGCGCACGCACATACACGCACGTTCACGCACACGCACACCCGCACACATGCACACACACAACGGGAACGAGTTGTTTGAACATGGAAAAAATTCAACCGGACAACGACACGACCACTAACAACAACAACGACGGCGATTCTCTCTCTAGTTACACAAATAGTTGGAAATGGAGAGTAGTAGTAGTAGTAGCAGCAGTAGTAGTAGTAGCAGTAGTGTCATCAGCGTTGGCAGCAGTGGCTTTCGGCGCGCGCGAACGGAAACGCGGTCGACGACAAAACCTTTTTTCTACCGCACGAACGAAGAGACACAAACAAGAAGAACAACAACAACAACGACAACAATCTAAACACGCTCCGGAGATATTAAGAGAGAAAACAACCACACCCGCATAAACCATCGTCCCTCTGCTCGCTAATCATCACCACCAACCTCGGTATCAAACGCCACGTCCACTACCCACAGCCTCAACCATCGATTGAAAGCAATTCAGTTCGCAGGGGCTAGAAAAGCGGCGGCGGCGGTGGCGGCGGCGGTGGCGGCTGCGTCGGCGTCGGCGTCTGCGTCCGCGACCGCGGGTGCCGTTGGTGTTATTGCGGCTGCTGCTGCTGTTGTTGCTGGTGGGGATCCTCGCCCCCGGACGACACGGTCTTCGTTCAAATTCACCAAAACGCGTCGCCGAACAGAGTATCCGAAATATCGCTCGCGTTCGACGGTGATCAGACGCGTCATGAACACGATGCGATGCCATACGCGATGATACAGCGTGTCGTACGACTCGATCCGGATCGAGTAAGATGCTCGAAACGCGCAGACGAAACCCACGATCGCTATAACCGGGACGCTGTTGATGTAACAGAAAGCGGCGAAGAAGGAGACCGTACGAGTATCGTGCAGATCAGTGTCGCCGGCGTGACGCAAAAACTCCGTGGGCCAGTGCCGCGCGTCGCGACGAAACAACGCCACCAACGGCAACGCGAACCCGCGATAAGGCGAGAACTCGAAGTACCGATCCAACGTCGAGGCGACGACGCCGCTCAGACCCGGCCTCCGGCAATCCCGCATACGCAGACGAAACCAATCGCGGACGTTCCGCGAACGCAAATCGAAGAAATCAGCCGGATACGGTCGGATGCGCATCACGTTCGTGCTTGAAGAAGACGATGATTTTTCACTACATCAATTTCTTTCTCTACGACCTTGTGCGCAAACATTTACGATACCTACTACGTTTTATTTGTTTTTCGTTAAATTCAATTTTGTCATTCTTTGGGATGTGTGACGACGACCACGACACACGCATGGACGACCAGACGACGACGACCGGACGACGACTGTTTTGGCGTAACGACGACGACCACGACGCCACGGACGATGCTTGATGACGATGACCAAAAAATATACACTTGCCACTGTTAATCCCGTAAACGATTGTAAAAATTTCAAAACGATCACGAATATAAAAACAATCGATAGCATTCGTATATACGCACCGCCGTTTCCCGCGCGTAGAGTGCCTTCTTCTGGTTGCCCCCCACTCTCTCCAACGATACGAGGCTCGACGCCACGAAACACCATATTGTATATATAGAATATAATATACATGGGTGCTTTCGCGCACGTCGATTCATTTTCTCCACGCGACGCAGCAGACACGCACACACACGCGCACGCGCGCCGACATAAAAACACGTCGCTCACGCGCAACATATCTAACGCGACTAACGCGATTTATTCATCTTGCCGTTTCGAACGCCGCTATATCAACGTGGGTGATTCCGCGTCTTCGACCAGTCTCTGTGTGTGTCGTACAGGGAACCACACATGCGCACAAAAACACGCACGCACGCACAAACACGTACACGCCTGCACGCACACACACAAACACGCACTCACACACGCACAAACACACGCACACACACATTCATATAGCTGCAGTGATAGCTGCAGACAACTAATTGAGAGATTTTTTGTTTGTTTGTCGAAGAAAGAGAGAGAGAGAGAGAGAGAGAGACCGAGCGCGATCATCTTTTATCCACGTTTCCCTTCCGCGCGCCGGAACAAGGAACCCACACATCGCCTTAACTCTTGATTCCATATCCATCGTTTCGATCGATGGATATCTAATTTGGTATTCGAGAGTGATGTTATTTCACAGCCACGTTTCCCGCCCGCCGGAAGGCGGGCGCCGTAAGGCATCCACAGAGAGAGAGAGAGAGAGAGAGAACTCGAGTCCCATACACACACACACACACACAGATACAGAGAGATACAGGGAAAGAAAGAGAGAGAGAGAGAGAGAGAGAGAGAGAGAGAGAGAGAGAGAGATAAAAACTGGGACAGATTGAAAGTGAAAGAGAGAGAGAGAGAGATCGTACACTTACGGTGTTTTCGTCGTTGTTGTTGTTGTTGTTTGGCACGCGTTGTAGAATTCGTTTACAGGTTAACAATCACATGGCAGAGTTATGCATGTTTTAAATCGCGCACAAACGCGTGTTTCCTTCGAACGAATGGAACACAGGCCTCTCTCTGTCTGTAACTCTCGGTATCGCGGCGAATGTAGACACACACACACACACCTGGTTCCATACGAATTACACACATATATTTTTACAACAACAACGACAATTACAACGCGAGAAACATTAATTTTTTTTTTTGGTTAACAACAATCGAAAATGCACGGAATACCAAAACTATACCTGTCTGTCTGTCTGTTATTCCGCGATGGCTGGGGTTCTGGTTGGTCGGTTGTGTTTTTGGTCGGTTCGCGTTGGTATCGGATCGTTTGCTGGCTATCGATCGCCAAAATCGCTAGCTGGCCGGCCTGTCCGACCGACTCTGACTGACCGACTCTGACTGACTGGCTGGCTCTGTGTGTGTGTGGCACGTGCAACGACGACGTAGTAGAACAAACAAACAGTTTCGCCTGGGTCGGATTCGATTGTGGGGAGCGCGCTAGCGAGTTTCCTCTCTGCGTTCTCCCACTCCTCCGACATGTGGAGAGTGGGGGGTCGTCGCCTCAGGCGACGAGCAGAATCGCCATGTTGGCTCTCTCACCACGGAAGCCTCGTGGAGTTCAGACGGCTGTCAAAATATATTCATTTTTGGTTACGCTTATAACACGTGTTGTCCTTCCACCACCTTCGTCAGTTAGTCAGATAAACTCGATGTTATACGCATCAATTCCGGACTTCCTCTACGGGTAGTCCTACAGTGGTGACCCCGACTAACAATTGCAAGTGGTGCACGCGGTTACAAACATTGCATCCGCGTGGGCAAGCACGCCTAGTGGACGCCTTGTCCTGGAAGCATCCAGCGCTGAGTCTTGGGGCTCGTCTTCGAGTTGGCACTTCGGCTGTCTGGGGACCCGACCTCCAGTCCATCCGTGTGGGATCATCGGATCTGCCCTGGATCATCGCGTCTACGTGGAATCATAAGATCTATTCTGGACTGTCGCATCCGTGTGGATCATCGCATCTGCGCGGGATCATCGCAACTGTTGGGACCTGCGATTAGCAGATTGCGTGAAGCCAACGTCACCGGAGCCTTCTCCGTTGTTTGCTTGCAAGCGGTCTGGTCGGCGTGTTCAACATCGTCGGCGCCGTACGTCAGCGTGGTGCACCGAGGCGCAGTATCGTCGCTAGCGATACCACGTATCGTCCGGAACATTCGCCAGGGATCATATCTTAAGGTATCAGCGGAATCCAAACACTTATTCGCGTGATTTCGAGGTTCCAAGACGCACGCCGTAACACCGCCATTGTAGATTTTAGTTCGTGCGGAAAGACGTCATACCGCCATCTTAGATTTTAGCTTGTGCGGGAAGTGGCTACACCGCCATTGCAGACCCGGTATTCCGGATCCGACGCGTTGTTTCGCGCGCATAGGCTATCCGCGCGCGTCGTCACTTAGTGAGCGTGGTGCGCCACTGGTGCTGATTCCGCGGGCGAATCGTTTATACGCCTACGGTCCCGTTTACCGAGCAGAGCATTCGTCATGTCCCTTTCGGAAGAGAACGGCGAAAACCCGCCCAGTTGGTAGAAACGCAACAACGTTTAGCCCAATTTGAGGCCGAGCGACTCTCTGTACAGCAGCCGGACGATGCGCTCCGCGTCGACGCGTATAGGTCTCCGAAATTACCACCCTTTTTCCGGGCCGATCCGAATGTGTGGTTTATGCAGGTTGATGCATCCCTGCGTAATGCACGAATAACAGTGGAAGGCACCAAGGCGGATTTCGTTTTAGCTGCGGTAGACTCAGAAGTTGTAGGTTGTGTTAGAGACATCATTTCAGAGTCTCTACCGCCGGGAGACATTTACCAGCGGATTAAAGCCCGCATTATCGCGACGTACGCGAGCTCCGCGGAATGTAACCTACGTAAGCTGCTTAAGGGTCAGGTACCCACCGACGGCAAGCCGTCGCTCGTACTGAGCCGGTTACGAAACCTCAACAGTGGTCAATGCGATGATGCCGTGATTAGGTCGATATTTTTGGATCAATTACCTTCGAGCCATCGGGCAATTCTCGCCGCAACCGGTATGGATGATCTTGAGCGGCTCGCGGAGATCGCGGACAAAATCGCGGACCACTCAGGTCCTGTCGAGACACACATAGCATCAGCTGCCAAAACTCCGGCGTCTCCAGCGTTGGAGGACGAGGTCACTCGCCTCGCGGCATGCGTGGCGGCATTAACGAAACAAGTCGAAAAATTAACGACACAGTCTGAGAACAGATCGCGTTCGCGACAGCGTTCAAATAGTAAAAATCGGAAGAATTCGCAGAGGCGTCACAAGTCTGGACTCTGTTACGCTCACAGGGAATATCCCGATAATCCGACGTCGTGTCGAGAGTGGTGCGATCAGTATGCGTCCTGGAAATCAAAAAACTAAACCATCCTTCCTGCGCGGAGACGTCCCAGGAAGGGGTGGCGTCGGAGAATCGTCTCCACGTGCGCGATCGCGCAACGGGTCAGCAATTTTTGATCGACACGGGAGCTGATATTTCGTTACTTCCGGCGAACCCGAAGATTGACGTTAAGCCTTCGGGTCGCAAACTTTTCGCCGCGAACGAGTCCCGAATAGATACGTTTGGCGAATCTCTTCGTGAGTTGGACTTAGGATTAAAGCGTGCGTTCCGCTGGAACTTTTGTATCGCGGCAGTACCTTATGCGATAATCGGCGCGGATTTATTGAGGCATTATGGCCTTATCGTGGATCTAAAGAAACGAAGACTCATCGATACCGCAACTCGGATGTACTCTCTGGCGGTCTCAAGGTCCGTTCCGGCCAGTTCGGTCAATTCGGTCAACCCGGGCTCGGGGTTCGCGGAGCTCCTGGCGGAGTTTCCGGGGATCACGGGATCGTCCCCATTGGCCTCACCGGGAGAGCGGGGCGTGCTCCATTATATTATGACAAGTGGTCCTCCCGTCGCGGAGCGTCCGCGGCGTTTGACGCCGGAGAAACTTAAGGCGGCCAAGGCCGAGTTTAAGGCGCTGGTTGCCGCCGGGATTTGTCGCCCGTCCAGCAGTCCATGGGCTAGTCCAATTCACTTAGTGCGTAAAAAAGACGGTTCTTGGAGGATTTGTGGCGATTACCGCAAATTAAACGCGATTACCACACCGGATAGGTACCCGATTCCGCATCTCCACGATTGTACTGCGAATCTCCAGGGAAAGAATATATTTTCTTCACTCGACCTAGTGATGGCCCGTCCGTAACGGCGGGACCTGTACCCGTACCTGCACTGCGTACGTACCCAGGTAAAAGGGTTACGTTCGCGACCGATACCAAAAAGTAGGTTAATAGCGCTGAAACTGTACATTATAAACCTACATTGTATTATAGCATATTTTTACATTGTATTATAGTATATTTTTCCATTGTATTACTTTTTTTACATAGCTTGTAAGATTTACAGCACTTCTGCTGGGTGCGCTGTGAACGTCCGATGACTGTGTGCGTTACTAGTCGCGATGTCGAGTCGACGATACCGATGTTAAATTGCTACGTTGTGATAGAACGTGCGTTGTAAACATTGATGTGCAATCGATATCAGATCCACCTCAGATCTTGGGGGGGAGTGCTGTGGGGAGCGCGCTAGCGAGTTTCCTCTCTGCGTTCTCCCACTCCTCCGACATGTGGAGAGTGGGGGGTCGTCGCCTCAGGCGACGAGCAGAATCGCCATGTTGGCTCTCTCACCACGGAAGCCTCGTGGAGTTCAGACGGCTGTCAAAATATATTCATTTTTGGTTACGCTTATAACACGTGTTGTCCTTCCACCACCTTCGTCAGTTAGTCAGATAAACTCGATGTTATACGCATCAATTCCAGACTTCCTCTACGGGTAGTCCTACACGATCTACGCGCGCGCGCCATCTACGTGACAATGAACATTTTGTTCGACTGACGGAATTCGTGAATATGGCGCGGCTGGGCGCGGAACAATTACATATATGTGTAAACTCGAGATTTCAAACGCAATCACGACGCGTATCGAGCTCGCAACACGCATGAACACACACCCCCCCCCCCTAGTCTCGGCGGTTTTTGCGGGCGGGGACGGTACACGGTCGTTGATTCACTAGCGCGCAAAAATCACACAGATATGTTCACGGATCGTACGATGCGGTATTTCCTCCCTGCGGGCACTCGCTCGCCCGGGGACCGGCGGCGTCTCTCGAAAACCCCTTATCGCGAAAACAAAGCACCGACGTCCGAGCAGTGGGTCATCTCGCTTAGTTTTCCGGCCATGAACACGGGAGGGGGGAAGGGGATTGCGAGATGGAACGCTTCGCGTGCGCGACGGGCCGTTGAGCGATCCGATGCGAACAAATGAGTGAGACTGCTCGACGCGTGCGCGCGACGGTCGGACGGGCCAGAAACACGGCACGCGCCAATTTCCGCGCGCGCGCCCCTGTTCCGATTTATCGCTCCTTTAATTAACGATACCTTTTCAATTCCACGGATTCACGGTGACCGCTATTCGAAAATTTTTATTCGTACTTGAAAAACCGGTCGCGGTAAACGATTAGTGACACGTGATACATGTACAAATATGTACATGTAATAGAAAATGTATGAATTTCGTTCATGTCCAAAGTACATTGTAAACGAGATTTTTTTAGTCAAAGACGCGCGTTTTATATATATATGTAGGTATTTTCTTTGGCTACGGTAAACATACCGATCGCGCGTTCGTAACCCAACCCCGGAACGCGTTTAATCCCGAAACAGCCCTGATCCATTTTTCCAGACGACCCCAAACACACAGTATCGACTGTGTGTGTGAGTATTCACCGAGTGCTTGCCGATCGCGACCGCCGCTATTAACGAATTCCACGTTGAAACACCAACATCCCGCAAAACGTTTCGCAATCGTTCTCGTACGCGTTGCGACTGCTCCACCGCCACCGCCGCCGGTCCCCCGCCAAACCAACTCCACCACCACCTTCGCCGCGCCAAGCCACGCCAAACACACACACACAGCGTCGGCGTATAGACACATACACGCCCATTGATTCGCGCGCGCGCGCGCGCGACCTATCCGCTACGCGATTCCCGCGACTGCGCGTTCGCCGCTGAGCCACATTGTCCATAACACACGCCCCTTCCATCGATTATATCGTGGAGAATTCATCCTCTACTCGTTCTGCCTCGTACTCCTCCTCCTTCGCCGCGAAGCCGCCAAATCACCAACCCCCCCCCCCCCAACAGCCACAGCGGCAAACGGGCTTGCCGGCGTGGGCGGCGACCTGCGGCAGCGTCGGCGGCGGCATCGGAGGCAACAGTGAATCGCGACGCGCGATCACCGCGTAGAAGGCAGCCGTCCTGCGAAGACTCCGCGACGCGATACCGTGCGACCGTGCGATAAGTAATCGACCATAGACCGCGCGACGCCGACCAAGCCGCTGTTTGCTGTTACCGCTTCTGTTGCTGCTGCCGCCTGCTGCTGCTGTACGCTGCTGCTGTGCCAGGTATTTGATAAACTGTCGTTTAAAATCGAACCACCGTATCACAACATCATTGACAAAATTCAATTGAAATCATGGACTTTTCTCGATTTCATACGTTACCAAAATTCGGAGGATGAAAGTATGCGAACGCTATGTAGAATCGTACAACTTGTCCCCTATTTCGAAATTGTTCCATTACAACTTGAATTCATTTTACGATAACATTGAACGAATTCGTTTCTAATCGTCACGTCGCACAGTGGTTCGAGTATACTACATGCTAGCTGGACAAAATTATTTTTTCGCGGGTTTGGGTTTATATGGGGTTCAAATTGTTAGAAAACAAACCTGATTCGTATTACAGTTTATTATTTCAATAAAAATATCAATAAAATAAAAATATGACTAATTCAATAAAGGAAAAATAACAAACCAACAGTATTGTACTTTAAATATAATTAACAGTTATAACATTATGTCTATTCCCGTAATTTCTGAGTTTCTAAGTTTAAAACCTGCTTTTTGAAATAAGTTTTCCCTGCATCGCTATTAAAATAGTGTTTTACTATATGTTTCACGTCGATCGACGCGACAAGGGTTGAATCTACGGAAAGTAGAGACTTTCTAGTTTATTTTAATCAAACAATCGATCTGCAAAAATTTGCAGAACCATATTTTTCTAATTGTTTTCGAGCGCGACGCTTGGTAGCACCACTCAGTGGATTAAAATAGTGTTTTACTATATGTTCCACGTCGATCCAGGCGACAAGGGTTGAATGTACGGACAGTAGAGACTTTCTAGTTTATTTTAATCGATCGATCTGCAAAAATTTGCAAAACTATGCCGAGCGTCGCGCTCGAAAACAATTAGAAAAATATAGTTTTGCAAATTTTTGCAGATCGATCGATTGATTAAAATAAACTAGAAAGTCTCTACTTTCCGTACATTCAACCCTTGTCGCGTGGATCGACGTGGAACATATAGTAAAACACTATTTTAATAGCGATGCAGAGAAGACTGATTTCAAAAACCAGGTTTTAAACATAAAAACTCAGAAATTACAGGAATAGACATAATGTTATAACTGTTAATTATATTTAAAGTACAATACTGTCGTTTTGTTCTTTTCCCTTAATTGAATTAGTCATATTTTTATTTTATTGATATTTTTATTGAAATAATAAACTGTAATACGAATCAGGTTTGTTTTCAAGGAATTTGAACCCCATATAAACCCAAACCCGCGAAAAAATAATTTTGTCCAACTAGTATGTAGTATACTCGAACCACTGTGGGGTGTCTCGATTAATAAAGCACAATCAATAACCAATTAAATTTTAATACTCGAACGTCGAACGTTCTTAGCAATTATCCACGGATTATCTTCTATCGAACAATTCGCAAAACTCTGGGGCACGTATTGGAACGGAGAAAGAAATATTATTTCCAATAATCCATAAGAGTCAGAAGAACGAAGTCTTGGAAACTATAATAATATGTACGTTTCCTGTATCACTCACGCGGTTCGAGAGCTTCTAGTTATCGTAACGATTCTGTCTTCTGCTTCTATCGATAAATTAATATCGAAGGAGAATGTTATGCATGTTGAAAGTGTCGCGTAGATTATCTCCAAATGAATGGTATAAAATGTAAAATGTTAAACAATAATTTTCTTCATTATCGGTTTCGATTTGTTTTGCATAGCTACCGATCAGGAGCCGCGAAGAAAATAGTTCTATGACCAGAAGAAAAGAATTAAAAGTGCTTTAATTCAGCGAAATATATAGATACATATTTCACATTTTTATAATCGTTATAATTCAGAAATGGGGGATTCAGAAATCGTTGATTCCATATTTCTTTACAGAATACAGGCCGCCAAAATTCGCAACATTGCACATTTTCACATAAACAGCCTCCACAAATGAATTAGTTGTCTCCAAAATCAACATATACGTCAACCTTCGTTTTCTTCGTCGATAAGAACTGCCCTTCCTAAATCATTTTTTTTCCTTTAAAATAATTTTTCCCTGAAACTGCACTAATAACAAAACAATGATTATTCCACACTTTTGGCTTATTTTTTCGTAAAGCAATCGCCTCCTTATCATTTGCACTACAATTTACTGAATTGCACCCTGCGTACACAACGTTTGACCAAAAATCGGCGACCTAGACGGCATTCATTCCCCTTGCCAGTATCAGTAGTTGTCATCATCGTCAAACGAAAATTAACGACTGACAGCGAACGAATGAAACGAAGGAAACGAAGAACAATTTCTGTTTATGGGCGAAAGGAAAAGTTCGTCAGCGGGAATTAGCCGGCCCTTTGTGTACTGGTTTACAGAATAAGTGGAGCCTGGCCAGCTGGAAATGTGCGGTCCTGTTACAGCCCACAATCCTTTACCCATAAATGCCTCGGCAAACTTCATTAAAGTCGGCCCATTCCCTTTGTTCGCTGATGGGGACGTTGCTGTTGACGCGTGCTCTCAGCAAATACGTTGTTAAATACCAATCTATAAAGGCAGCCGCGATCCACCGTTTAAAGCGACGCATGCGCAATTTTTCGACAGTTCCATCCCCAGGATTGTAACCTTGCCGCCGATAATGCTGGCGGCGATTAGAGCGATAATTCCATTAAGTGGACGTCACTTGTACGCGGGCCGGAACCAAAGACAATATACGTCTAGCAGTTAACGGGATAATGGGTATCGGCCCCAGAGCGAGGATTTCCATGTTGCAAAGAATAATATTGTCTATTTAATATTGTTTAAAGCTCTACATATTCATATCGATTTCAATAAAAAAAAAAAATTCATTCCTAGAAAAAATACCATCAACTAAGGAGTAATTCTTATTCCATTGCAAACTCAAAATCTACATCTCGTTTTCTTCCCTCTATTTACAAACTCTTTACAAACAATTAAAAAACTTTACCTATTCATTACATTAACTATTCGCGTTAAAGCATCACAAAAAGAGGTTCTTACATCGCAGTACCCTTTTTGTTTTTATTTCTGCAAAATCACGCAAGCAAAGGGGAAAAGGCAACTATCAATCTTACACGCGAGTTTTTTATCCGAAGAGATCGTTTAGCCCCGACAATACGTGGCTGATTTTCTTTGATGCGACCAATGAGCTGTGCACTAATTCTTTTTGAACCCTGCCCCCTAAATTCCAAGTCACACAGCATTTGCATTAACAAACTTTTCTCTCAGAAACGGGCTTTTAGACGCTTCTCATGTACGCTAACGCATGCACGGAGTGTACCTACTCCATGTTTGTCTCTTTTCTATGCATACGTTCCGAAAACCGATGAGAAAGAGGATCCTTTTAAATTGAAATGAACCATGAATCCCCAAAATGCGTACCAATTTAACGAGCACGATTTGCTCGTGTTCCTTCAACATGCTGGATCCCTCTCGTTCATAGGCGCCGGTAATTTATTCAAATCAGATCGTTTTAAGCATGCTGAGTCACAGTCATAGAAATCTCGTGTTTTACACGCGTAATTGAACAATTCTCTGAAATTTTTTATCGGAGGCTTTCAATTTACAGTAGGTACGATATAACTGTTTTGGTGTAAAAAGTTTTTAAATTACCTATTGTATTTATTTATCTTTTTAAGCATAGATACGTGCCTCTGCGTTTTTGGGACACATACGTCCCGTTGGGTATTTCCATTTTTATTCCTGAATACGGTCAAAATATTTTTTCGTAGTTACGCTGCGATGGCGTTTGCATTCCTTATCGTCCGTGAAATATTACACTCCGTCAAACCAACGCTTCTTCCCCACTTCTCTGAAATGCGAAGAATTGATACTCACTAGGAGGAATATCATAAAAATAAATATACAATATACCAACAGAAGATCGAGAGTGTTTAACCCTATTTAAATTTTCCGGGATACATATGTCCCACTCAAAGCAACTGTTGGGTGCCAATTCTTAAAATTGACATACAACTTCCAAATTTAATCTGTACCTATAAGAGTAACACAAGGAGAGTATCCAAGGTGTCCGCCTCCGATTGCTGTGATTTTTGGATATGTTTTAGAGGAGCGAAAAATAACAAAATTAAATGACTTTTAATTTTGGCCTGTTTGCATGTTTGGGGGGTGAAGCCACCCCGCGGAGTTGTACGATTTTCGGCTGTTCGTCTCCGATTCTTTTAGCCTAAAACCAAAGCAGACGGAGACGAACACCTGAGTGTCTTATAGCTTTGAGGGGTGGTTTCACCACCTAAATATGAAAACGGACCGCTATAAAAAACATGTATATCTTATTTTTCGTTTCTCTAAAACGTATCCAAACATCGGGGCAATCGGAGGCGGACACCTGGGACTTCTCCTTGTAAGAGAATATAATACAATATTTTTGGATAAAAGTCAGGTCGGAAGCTATAAAACACCGAATTCCAGACAGAAGATTCTGTGCGAGGAACGTACCATCAGCGTGGGACTAGAATCTGAACCAACACCTTCAGGATTTAAATGAACAAAAGTTTCAGGCTCGTCCAATATTCCTTCGATAACAGAGACCGCCCAACCAATTTTCATTAAGGTCGGAAAAAGAAAAGGGTACATTTTCATCGCGCCTGCAACAATAGGATGGATTGCCGGGAAGAAAGGAAGGAAGATCGAATGAGATTTTATGTTGACACACTTCGAAGCCCAAGGAGGCAGAGAGAACTGGCGGCGGATGGACAGGAAGCGTGAGGAAGCGGGAATGGAAAAGGATCGAAAGCAGCGAATGAAAGGGAATCGAAGGCCGCAGCTTCCATTCCAGCCGTGGCCTTCAAAACCCCAGCACCCCACCCCCACCCCCCACGTGAAAATCAATGCGAGCCACCGCGGTTTCATTACTAACCATTCTGAGAACGTGTTTCCCTCCCTTTCACCGTTCTCTCCATTCTCTCTCCCTCTCTCTCTGCACGACCGTGTCGCGTAAAAATAGCCCAAATTCTGACTCAAATTTCATTTCCCGCCAAATATCCAGCCTCCACTTTGTTACCTACAGTGGGGCTTCACATGGGGCTAGTCTTGTTATTTACAAACTTCTATTATTCAGAGAAAAGAAGAGTATTATTATTTAAGTAGATAGATTCCTGGTTGTACAAACATTTTTCAATAATATTACACACAATCGAAGCAGAGCGATTATGCACAGTAAAAGAGAAATATTCCTTAGTAAAGTATTTTATATTTAAAAAATGGATGCAATTAAAGATCCTCAACAACAGTGTAAATGTAAATTAAGCAGGACGACATTGAGCACCCATGGTGAACAATTAAAATTCTTGAAATTTGAATTCATCAAGATTAAAGTGGCAATTGCGAGATTTATAATGGCGATCTATGAGGTAAATTTGATAATTACTTAAAGGCATCTCTGAGTTTCCCTACATTAACTCCCTGTGACGCCGTTCTATCGTAAAGTAGCGAGCTGAGCTTCCATTACTTGGGGGGGGGGGGGGGGACAAGTAGTGCACGCATCGTTTATTGCCTTATTTTACGGTGAAACGCCTCTTTGGTTTATTGTCACTCGATTAACTTGATTCTCGATACGGGCTGGGTCCGAACAGCCCTCTACAATTACAACGATGCAATGGGATTCTGCGAATTACGTGACCTCTGCTTTCAATCATGTCCGCATTGCGTTTGTTTGCCAACATTTCTGTGTAAATTATAGATGGGTCTCAGTTAATCGATGACGCCGCAGCCGTTGTTAGTTACGATGGCAATAATTACACAGCTCTGCAACTGCCACGGAAAGGGTTCAATGCACACGTGACACGGCAAAGTTTGTTGAACTTCGTTGCAAAATAGAAACGATCTCATCCATTAATTAATTTGTAAGTTGCGCTGCGTCTTCGGCCATTTAGTGTCTCCGCTCGCCTCGTTAAGAAACGCTGCGTACTCAATTATCCATGCATCTACAGATTTCGAGCGATGGAGTTTTGCCAAAGAATTTGTGGTAAAATATATCACGACTATGAGACGCGAGGTCAATTTGAATGTATTTAGAGCAGAGTTGGGCATTATTCAACTAAAAAGTGATTGAAATAACTTTTCAACTAAAGATACTTCATCTTTTTCCTTAGTCGACTAAAAGTCACTCGGATTATCGCGGAAAACCTACCCACTCCACTGTTTTGCTTTCTCGCCTGCGAGGGAGGACCTTCGGGCCCCAGTAGTAGATCGCTCGTTGACAGCCGAGAGCAATAAAACCGACGGGCCACATAAAGTCTTCCTGCTTTTGATAAGTGTGGATGAAAGTATGACCAATCGATTCGCCATGTATTCCCGATGAAAATGGCCCCAAAAATGATATAATTCGGACCATAATTAAGGGGATATTACGCGAGAAATTTATTTGCAGAATTCAAAGCCCGTTTCGTTAAAAATTGTCTGATTTTGAATCATTTTCTGTCCAATTTATCGGGAGAACGCCAGGAATCCACTGGTGTCGCTTTCATATTGATACGATGAAAAATAAACAAATTCAGAATGCGTAGAATCTGACCACCGGCAGGCGACCGCGCACGGGTCGGGCCGCACAGGCTTTCGCCGGTTAGTCGTTTTCTAGACTAAAAATTGAATGAGAGCTGAAACCATGTTAAGATCACAACCGAAGAGCTAAAGATCCTTGAATAACCGGCTTCATTTCTGGCGCCATGAATATAGCTAAAGCTAAATCATCCTTATTCAAGCTTTGAATAACGACTAACCGTAAGTACCGTTTATCTAGATATAATCTGGATATTATCTTTGCCCAACTCTGAATTTCTGAGCAGAGACGAACGATTCTTAACGTGCCCACATTTCATGAGCTGAATTCCAGATCCGACACATTCTATTAGCATCTGAACGTACATTCAGATTTATGAAACCAGAGTTGCTCGAAGAAATCTTTGTCATTAAGGTGGTGATTATAATGCTGCGCATGAAATATCATTCATAGATTTCACTCATTTGTCCTTTGAAGCGTTAAAAAGCTGCTTGCGTAAGCACTTACTGTACTTCGTCGATCAAACTTGACGGAATTTATGCACCCAATATCATACAAATGCTTTCCGAGTAAGTTCGATGCACTCTGCAGACTGCGCATATTGCATGCCCGATGCGTCAATATTGGGGCGTTCTTGGCAAATATTGCAGCTGAAATAACTCGACTGAAGACATGGAAATTGACAAGAGCCTCGATACCAGCGACATTCGTTCCAAGGGAGCGAGAAGAATTGTTTAAAACGATGCTCGATCACTTCTTTCGCGAAACTTCTACGACGAGCGTTTATTACATTATTAATTTCGACGGGAAATTATCTACATACCGCGCGCGTGTATAACCAGAAAGGAACTTAACTCTCGTCCCAAAAATATCTCATCAGTTTGGTGAAAAACAGCAATAGGAATTTTCCGAAATTTGCAATTTCTGTGTATTTTGGGGGGGGGGGGATAATTTCTGTATTAAATCAGAATATTTTATACATAGTACTTTCCTTTCATGGTTTCGATAATAAAAATTGTATGATTTGTCTTTCAAAGAAATCATTAAATAAACTGACTATGATGTGCCGCTCTATACTATATTTGACAGAATATATGTATAATTGTATATACATTAATTGAAAATAAATACCCAAGGAAAGGTAAATACAATCTTCTTAAAAATCATGTAAGTAGGAAATAAGACAGAGACAAAATTTTACATGCAACTTTTAGGAAACTTATAACAGGGGCTAATTTATTGCGACACAGGGGCTAATTTTATTGTTGCTCTTTTCTAAACTATATTCACGAAATATCGCAGAAATGTTCCTGAAACGAATGCCAATTATATGAAACGGGCCACTAACCGTCGCGCATATGTGTTGGAAAGGGAGCAGAATCTAAGGAGCTGACGTGTATCATTCCAAAGTAATCCTAACTGCACGTGGACCTTTTTTTTTTGCCTCTCCATCCACCCCTCCCCCGCATGTGACAGGGGCGACCAGGTTGCGAAGTGCGCTTGCTCTTCTGGTCGCCCCCCAAAATCGCGGGGGCCGCAAAAAAGGGTCAGGTTAGGTCGGTTGTTGTTATACCGAGCCTTCTTCTTACCCCCTCCAAGTACCCTCATACTTTCACTTACCCTGGGTACTGTTGTTCTCACCGCCTGATGTCTGCGGGACTCCTGTCGGCATATCGCCATCTCCATCATATGTCTGCATCTCCATGGTAGTAACAGATCCGTTTACTGTCCTCTTCCTAGCGTCAAAGTCTCATCCTGAGCAATGACTTGTCATATTTTAAAAAACAAAAATGTAGTACACACGATTAAAACCATAAATATAAATAAATAATTAAGTAATCCGCTTCTAAAAGTTATACGTGTCATTTGTTAAAATTCTTCTTCCTATGCTTGGGTCCTTCTACGTCGCATTTCTCTTATAAGGTATCTTTCATCTTCCTCTTTGGTTTTTAGGACTTTTGTGCAGAACCTTTCCAGGGCCTCCCACTTCTCCTTGTTCTTCAGGGCCTCAGCCATACATTCCTCGGGACTTATGTCCCCCTCGATACCCATTGCTTCCCTCATCTCCTCTCTTTCTTCGGTCCACTGCTCACATGTGGTCAGCGTATGCTCCGCATCGTCCCTAACTTCACAGCCGTACCAGCATACATCTGACTCCATTTTCTTAATTCTATGTAGGAACGATCCGAAAACTCCATGACCGGTTATCATCTGTGTTAGATGGAACCCTAGCACTCCATGCTTCCGGCCCAGCCACGGTCTTATCTCTGGTATCCACCTTCGCGTCCATGGGTCTCCGTCCTCGCGCCAATCCGCATCCCACTTGTTGATCGTCTCCTCATGAAGACTCCTCATGATTATCCTCCCGGCCACTGTGCGATAGGCCCTTACCATTCTGGTGAGACCCAGTTTTTGGACCCGTCTAATGGCCGGCGCATTGCTGCCCTCTATTGCTTTCCCGGCCCATAGCGGTGCCCCGTATAGGACTATCGATTCAACAATGAGGTAATACAGTCTCCTCGCCGAGTTTTTAGGCCCACCGATATTCGGTAAAGTCCTGCTGAGTGCAGCCATAACTCTGGCCGCCTTTCCTGTCACATTATTAATGTGTGTCCTAAAGGTCCTTCTCTTATCCAGGGTAACCCCAAGGTACTTGACCTCATCTTGAGGTCGCAGCCTGTATCCCGTTCCTATTATTTGTAGGTCCTGCGGGGTCTTCTTGCTATTTAGCATGGTGATCGCCGTTTTGTCGTCTGCTAATCTGAGCCCGACGTCAGCGAGCCATCCCTTAATGTTAGCCACCTCTTGCTTTATTCTTTTGGTGAAGTTGTCCAGACTATTAGCCGCAACCAACAGGGCGATATCATCAGCATATCCCAGGATCTCGCAGCCCTGTCCAACTGTTCTCACCAGGAGTCTGTCATACACTAGATTCCAGAGCGTCGGTCCGATAACCGAGCCCTGCGGAACTCCCATCTCCATGCGGTGTTCGATCGTGCCTTCCTCCAAGTGTAGTATCACCCATCTTTCGCTCAGATATCCCTTCAAAATTCTCCGGAGGTACGTCGGTGCCCTTCTTCTCTTCACCTCTTCATGGATCACATCCCACCTAAGGGAGTTAAAAGCGTTGCGCACATCGAAAGTCACGATGGCCGCGTAGTTGCCTTGCCATTTCTCTGCAAACCTGCCTACTCTGCACAGGGCCTGAGTTGTATTACGCCCTTTAGCGAAACCGTATTGGTTCTTGGCAAACCCATTGGGTGCCACCGCTTCCATCAATCTGTCCTTAATTATGCGCTCAAATACCTTCGCCGTCCCATCGATGATACATAAAGGTCTGTACGCCTCGGGAGTGGTCGGATCCTTCCCCATTTTTCTAGTCAATACTAAGCGCGTCTTTTTCCATTGTGTTGGTATGTCCCCCATTTGTATACATCCGTTAAATACCGCGCAGAGTCTCGGGATATCAAGGTTGGCTGTAAGTATGGTGGCCACAATCGGTACTCCATCCATACCCGGCGCCTTCTTGGAATCGAGCCTGGCAACCGCCGTGCTCACCTCTTCTTCAGTGATCCAGTTAGGTTCCTCCATCTCTTCTTCTGTGGTCACTGGTTCTGTAGTCCGGGCAGCCCTCAGCCATCCAGCTATCGACACAGTTTCTCTCCTAGTAGTTCCATCTGTGTTATCCGCTGGGAATAATCTTTGCAAGACAGTCTCCGCGAGTTGTCTGGATAACCTAGGGAGATCTCCAGCACCCTTGACCTCCCTCATAATGACCTGGTAGGGTCTGCCCCAAGGATCCCTCAGGAGTTCTGCACAAAAAGCCTCCCAGGCTGCCACCTTTGCTTCGGTGATACTGTTATTCAGTACTTTTTTAGCCGTCTTATAGGTCATCTGTCTGGTCCGAAATTCCTCTGTGTCCCTGTTTCTAATTCGGAGCATTTTTCTCCTGGCACGATTAGCCTTCAATCTTAATTCTCCAAGTGCAGGGCTCCACCAGGAGTTCATCGCCCTTGGCCTCCTAGTTCTCGGTCCAATGGTTCTCATTGATTCCTCACATGCCACCGCAGTTGCCCTCAAATATTCGGCAATCTGCCCCCTATCCATCGGCTGCCCGACTGGAAGGTGTGACGTGTGGGCCAGAAACACCTCTCTCATCTTTTCTGGATTCAGGGTCTTGCCGTTCCATCTCTTAAATCCTGAGTCTACAGGGTCTGCCCTTCTTCCACGCCCTTCCTCTGGGTTCTGTCCTATGGTATGCAGCAGGTACTTGTGGTCCGAGCCCGTGTACACGTCCAACACCTGACTCGTCCTTACTCTATCCACGGTGACCCTATCCATGGCCGCAAAGTCAACCTTTGAAGTACCGCCATTTCTCTCATATGTGTGTCCTCCTTCGCTCTCAATTGATGTCAGCCTCATAATACCTAGGGTATCCTGAAGGGCCTCGCCCCTGTCATTTAATCTTTCGGACCCCCACGCTGGCGAGTGGGCATTAAAATCTCCTGCTAATACTACTCGTGGTCCTAGCTCTCTCCTTAGCGTAATTAATCTTTCGAGGTAAGCGTCGTAATCCGTAGATTCGCTATTAGGTGACTCGTACGTACTTATGTACGTTACCTCTCCAGCTGTTCCGCCGGCGTATCCAAGACCGCTGAACACATTGTCGTCGCTGGGTACTACATCGTTCCTACCCGTAAACCAAATTGCCGAGGTGCAACTTTCATCAAACCTCCATCTGCCCGGATTATACAGAGGCTCGGCCACAATAACAACGTCCACCTCAAGTTCCATCGCCGTCTGGACAAGGAGATTGTGTGCCAGTCTGCAATGGTTGATATTCGCTTGCAATATCTTCACTACTTTTTCCTCGAGCGCCATCCTTCATATATTTCTCTGATCTGCGCTTTATATTGCGGGCATGTTACCGAACCCGCCACATGTCCGACCTTAGTCTCAGACAGACCCCTTCTGACACATAAAATGCATCTTGGCGTCGCTATGCATCCTACAATACTATGACCGTCTAGTCCACATTTCCTGCATATCTCCCGGCCGTTTATTTGCGTTTTACACGCATAAGAGATATATCCAAACTCGTGACACCTAAAGCATCTAGTCACATTCGGGACTACCTTAACTCTAGCAATCGCATAGCCGATTCTTACCCTATCATTTTCTTTGAAATTTCTGGTCATATTCCCAGGCATTTCTAGGACCGCAAGTCGTGTCCCAGCGTACGCCGCTCTCAATGTCTTGACCTTAATTCGGTCCATCATCTTCTCCTCCATCTTATAATGAGTCGCCAGGTCGGCCAAAATCTCGGGTCCTGTGACGATCGGGTCCAGCCCTCTGATCTCAACCGCCACCATATCCCTAAGGGCTCTTACCCTACTACTATCGCCCACAGCCTCTTCTACCACTTCAAGTAGTCGTCCCATGTCGGCGTTTCCTACCGCTTCTAGGACCAGATCTCCCGTCCGGGACTTCCTGACAGTCTTGATTCCGTCTAGTTTTCCCCCGTTGGCTGCCGCAATATCCTTAAAGAGGTCTGCATACGTTCTGCCCTCCGTTGTTTTGATTAGTATGGCCTCCGGTCTTCTGGTTCTGCTTGGTCCCTGTCCCGTGTCCTTTCCTCCATCTTCTCTTCTCCTATTAGGGTCTCCTGTCCCCCCGTGCTCTTTCCTATTAAGTTGTCCCTCTACATCTATCCGCGGGTCACGCTCCATCTCCCCATTACGCGTACGACTACTTTTTCCACCACCGCGAGTCTCGACGGGATCCTTGTCCCTCTGAGCTTCCTCTTCTTCGTTAGCTCCCATCGTTCTCTTCAATGGGGGCTTTTCTCTTCCCACTCCCTCCTTAATGGCTCTACGACGTTGTCCACGCTGAAGCCATTCTCCAATGGGGTCTTGGGCTGGGTCTATCGGGTCTCCGTTATCAACATCATCCGTGTTCCCTGCCGAGTGATCCCTTTCATCCTTCCTCTTAGTTGATTTCCGCAGTTGTTTTGTTTGCTTTGGCCGTTGTTGCATTTGCGTCCCTCCTTGTATCTGGGTCTGCAATTGTTGCCCCTGGTCAACCTGGTGCTGAATTCGTTTTTCGGTCTGTGGACTCCCTTGTTGTATGGCCAGAGACCTCGGTCCACCCGTCCCTCTCTTCTTCTTAATCGGATTCTCATCCGTGGGTGATCTCTCCTTTCTTTTGGTGGTATTTTCCGCCAAATCACCACTGTCTTCATCTTTAGCTTCCTCCCAATCGGAAGGGACATCCAGATCCATCTCCTTCGGGTCTGTTTGCGTGCCTATTTCTGTACTCGTTCTGTTTTGTTGAGGTTCCATGGGTTTCGTTTGTGTTCCCTCGTTCTTCATCTCTCTGTCTACCTGGCACCACGAGCTTACCTTCTTGAGTGGTGTGACCTGTGTGCCCTTCTCTTCTGTACACTTATCCTTCCTCATCGTCTCCTGGTTAGCTGTAGCTGTTGCCTCTCCTCCTTGTCTTCGTTCGTTCTCATCGTCCTGCGACCTTAGCTGGCTCACGCCCGTACGCGTCTTAATCTCTTCAATGCGATTATTTCGCACGCGTACCAGAATTTCCCAAAGGCTTTCCACCATGTTTCTTTCAGAGTCCACGCGCTGCCTTAACCCTCCGAGTACGGGACATAGAGTACGGGGCCTGGGTCTTCGCAGACCCCACACCGATAGTTCACTAATACATATTCACGGTCGCTCAAGACCCTCACCGATACAGTATTTAGGTGGGGATGGTCGCTCAAGCTCGAGGTCCTCGCCGATACAGTATTCAGGTGGGGATGGTCCCTCAAGCTCGAGATCCTCGCCGAAATACTACGGAACGTGGTGGAAGTGGGTTTCGGATTACGTTTGGATACTTGTTCTACATATACGAAACAATAATAGGGTTGCAATTTGTGAATTATAAAAAAATCATGTTTATTCATCATTTATAACAGTACATGTATTGCATAAAACTGTACGGTTTTCTGTACAATGGTTTTTACACACATATCTTTGACAAGAATCGCAATACAGTATGATGTTTATTATTACTCCCCACACAGAAACAACATCTACCACGCTTGTGACCTGCTAGTTTTTTTTGTCTTTACAATTTTTCGTCCCGTCGCTTCTATCGCGATTGCAACATTTGCATTTAGCCCTCCTTTATTTTCAAATTTACTAGCCCGCTTATCAATATTTCTAGCAGTTAATTTTTTTGCTAATTCTTCTAAAAATAACTTTCGCCTCATTTTTGACTAATGTCTAACTTCCCATGTGGGATTCTTAGTATGCCATATAACAAAAGCATTGTATGCGGCGATGTCGATGTAATGCATAAACAGTGATAATGGCCAACGGCGGGTGCAACGCCTACAAGAGTATTCCCTTACTAACTTGTCTAAAACATCTACCCCACTTTTTGTGGAATTATAATATTTTATTATTTCGGGTTTGAAGTTTTCTGCTGCTGTAGATATACTATGTTCACGGTGTAGTGTAGAAAGTAGTACAACGCACTTTCGCGGTTTCGGAATGTAGGAGGCTAAACTCATTGTTTCCGTAAATAAAAAATAAGAAGAATATATAGATCGATCTTGTATTTGCGTCAGTATTTTGGGTAAGTCCCGCCTATTTTTTCGAACTGTACCAATCAAAAAAAGTTTGTTTTCTAACAGATATTCTGCTAAACTTATGTCGGTGAAAAAATTATCTGTTGTTACACAGCGGCCAGAATTTCTCCAAAAATCTGTCATTTCTTTCACGACACGTTGACCTTGTTGCTTTTCTGGGGTCTTTCCTTGTTTCCCCAGGTATACTTGCATGTTGCAGCAATAAAAAGTTTTCGAATCGCAAAGGGTCCATATTTTGATGCCATATTTTCCTGGTTTGCTTGGCATATACACCTTGAATGAACAACGGCCGCGAAATGTAACTAGTTGTTCATCGACGCACCCAACGGCTGTTGCATCGTACGAATCCTTGCAGTTTTGTGCAAACATATTTGTAATATCCCTCAGGGGTGCCAATTTATCATTTACTTTTCTTTCTTCTCTTGTGATTGAATCGTCAAAACGAATATACCTGAGTAAAATGTAAATGTAAGTATGGATATATGTGAAGATGTAAGCGAAAGTCATCCAAAACCAAACGACAAGGATAATAAATAAGTATAATAATAATAATAATAATATACCTTAGTATATCTGTGAACGGATCACGTGATATTGTTGCCGTATAAAATGGTCGAGAAAATGCACCGCTTGTCTTCCACAGGTCCTGTTTGCGTTCACGTGATTCTCTAAACCGCCCAATAAGTAGGAGAAGACCAAAAAATGCATCGAGCTCTATACGGTCCACTGGCTTCCAGTGTCTATTTGGCGGCATATTGTTCCTTGCCTTGATATTTGTGTGGAGAATGATCGTATGCATGATTTCATCATTGATAAATAAATGGAAACATTCATCCACCGTTTCTACGTGTTCACTTTTTTCTGTAAGTGAACACTTACGCGAAAGGTCTGCGACTGCTTCGTTATTGGGTGCAATATATTGCCAGTTACGTCCAAATACAGTCTCATTTTCTGGAACAGTATCTCCAGTTTCTTCAGTATCTTCTTCGGATTCTGACGTATAAAATTCATCGGATTCCCAATCCTGCACTTCTGGCTCCGAATCGCTATTCGAAACACTACCACCATCCGATGACTGGTCGCTGTTGTAAACGTCTTCGTCGTTTTCCACAAAAAGTGAATGCTCATCGTTTGGTAGTATAGACATTGTATTGATACAAACCAAACAAACAAAACAACAATAACAACGATAACGATAATAACAGTGATAACAACGATAACAACGATAACAATGATAACGATAATAATAAAAACAACAAAGCTAACAAAAAAAACACAGGAAAAACTCGAGAATGCAGCGAAGCGTCGTTGTCGGCGATACATTCGCGAATGCCCCAAGGCAACGCAGTCGCTTCGAGCTTCAGACTCTTTAGGCCCCAACAATGTCCCCGGAAAAACCCTGTTTATGGCACCCCCAAGCGCGAGGCGCTCCTTGACGACAGGTAAATGACCGCTTGGCATATTAACCGCTCCGTCACTGTGTGCGTGAGCACTCTGAAATGGTGAGTCAAAATTGACCCAGGCCCCGTACTCGGAGGGTTAAGCTGTTATCCTTCCTGACAGCCTCTCGTACGCTACCCAGCCTTCCCTTGGCAGTCATCAACCTATCGATACAATAGGCCAACTCTTTCACTATTTCGTCGTTGTTCATTTCGCTTATCAATCGCTCTGTGGCCATCAGCTCGCTCCTCCTATTCAACGTTCGCTGTCCCCCACTTCTGGCATCTGGCGGTGTCCTCTTCTTTTTCCCCTGCTTACCATCTTTTCCGAAGACAGTTCGTTCCTCCAGATCGCTCTCCGTATCTTCTCCTTGCCTTTTCGTCGGTGTTTCATACACGTCCGACTCACATTCGCTTCCCGTGTCCGAGACACTGGCCCCTGATGTTACGCGACTCCTTGGGCCTATCGACCCAACCGACCCTCTCCTTTTCTTTTTCTCCGCACCCTCCTTCTTATTGGGGGTCATCGTTCTCGCTGAGTCGCTATGCGTACTTAATCTGGGTCCTCTTGCCCTCCAAGAGTCTAGGGTACCCGGGTGTATGAATGGGGCCGACTCTTCTTTATCATGTCCTGTACGTAGTTCCGTGTCGTCAACGTCCTGTGGTAATTCCAAATCAATTAGAGCAATCTCGTTATCCTTTGAAGTATTTCCGGTTTCGGCTGACGCATATTTTGCCGTAAGGCTAACAGTGCTCCGTCGTCTCGAGTCACTGCTGCTAGCACCGTCCGGACCAGACCCGCCGCTAGCTGCGGGTTGGTATGGGCGACCCCCCAAAAGCAACGATTTGTTTTCCAAGGCTGTTACTTTCGTTGTGTCTTCCATTATATTCCTTAAAGGGCGGCGGCCCCACCGCCCAGCGGTCTCCTAACTACAGCCCTGTTGTTTTGGCCACGGTCTGTTTCCGGTCCAAATGCCGGAGGGACCCCGAACGACCGTTGGGTCTAAACCCCTCGAACTGGCCCAGCAGGTGGTCTTGATCCGCAGGACCGGCTGGAAACCCTGTTCCTCTTCTCCTCCCTTCTACCATCCATCGTTATGACAAAACCCCCTCAGGAGGGCCCCACCCGTCCCATCGCAACAGCGATAGGAGGGGAGGGAACCATCAGGGGGCTGCCCAAATTTCATGCAGGTCTTCTAACACTTCCTTCCTCTTCTTTCAGTTTCCATCGCCGGCGACCAGTCACAAACCCGAGGCATCACCACATCATTAGGTAAGTATCAGTAAGATCTTTAACTCCGATTCTTTGTGCCTGTCTTTCTTTTTCATTTTCAGGGCCAGTCGCTTGGAGTTTGGTCGACCCTTAGCCAGGGAAGCAGCATCCCCCAGCGGCCGACATGCCCGGAACTAATTCCGTGCACATCGTCCGAAGGGGAACATAGCCGCTTTCCCAGAGCCCCCTCACCACGCTCAAGGCAGTCGACCCTGGAGGGGGAACCGCACGTGGACCTAACCTAACCTAACCTGACCGCACGTGACCTACTTCAATGTGAACCTAACCGCACGTGGACCATTTTAAGGTGAACCTAACCACACGTGGAACTATCCTAACCTAACCTTACCGCACGTGGCCCACTGCAGACTGAACCTAACCACACGTGGAACTATCCTAACCTAACTTGACCGCACGTGGCTCACTTCAAAGTGAACCTAGTTTAGTTTAGTCCAGTGAAATATCACGGGGGAGGTGCGACGGCCCCAGCTCCTGGCGCTACCCCCTGCGGGGTGTTTCCAATGCATCGACGGTACCACGCTAACGTGGGAATCCCCGGAGTCTGTCTAACCATTCGCCCCCGGCGGTGTGCTCCCCCCTTGCACTGCCTAGGGGCTGGAGGGCGCCGGGTAGAACGGAACGGGATACCGGTTGCATGGTGCGCGTAACCCGCGTACGTTTACCCCCGTTCGCGCACAACTCCGCTTTTTTTTTTTTTTATAGGTCGCGGCCAACTTTCGGAGCCAGTGCCTTACTTGGGGGGTTGGGACCCAGGGAGGAGCCAAAACTACCTGAACGATCGCCCGGGCTTCTACGGAGTTTGTGCCTTTTGTTCGGAGTGCACGTCGGGCGATCCCTCCCCTTGAATTGGTCCCGGGCGGTACCAGTCCGCCTCTGAACCCTTTCATCAGCCGTGCCTCACTGTTCGGAACCAGACCTCCTAAACATCCCCTACTCGGTCTCGCGTGCTCGCCCGGATAAGCCGTGGCGTGTTCGTCCCCGGAAGAGCGGTCGAGGCACTCGCGAGGAGACGAATCTGATTGCCCACTGAGCGAAGAACCACCCCCCTCCCCCCGTACCCCACCCCCTACATTAGTCCTTAGCACTCCCCCCACCCTTGCCCGTCCGGACTCCCAATCCCACCCCTCCCTAAACACCCAGCGACCACTCCTCGGTGGTCGACTCCCAGGGCGGAGAGTCACGAGAACTCACCTCCCACTAGTGACTTTTTTTTTTTTTTTTTTTTTTAGAGAGGGGGAAAATGCTTTATGCATACCTTGGCCGTGATGCCGCGGTTATGTGGGACTCCCCACCCTAATGGCGGGATACCCACTAAAAACCCCCTCTGTTGTGCCTCCTTGCACAGGGCCTCCATGCCGTGGGGGGGACGTGAATGTACTACTTCACCCCACGGCCACCGTATATGGGTGGAGAGCCCTCCTTTACGCCCTTACGTGCGTCCGCCTAGTCCTTGCGTAGGCCCAACCTCCTCCTCATGTAAGGAGGAACTGGGCATGCATTCCGGTACACAAGACAACATATAAATATGTGTGTACCACCACCTCTACACGGTTAAATACGCGCTAAAAAGAAACATGGGGGGATACACCAAAAAAGGGGTGGTCCCAAACCCATCGGAGCGGTTAAATACGCGGCTAAAATAAAAAGATGGGGGGTGCACCAAAAAGAGGTGATCCCATCCCAACGAAGCGGTTAAATACGCGGATAAAAAATTGAGGGCCGTAGAAAAAAGTAAGCCCTACACATAAGGTGGTTAAATACACGCTACTATCGGGATAAGAAAAAAGGTCCCGACACCCGGCGGTTAAATTACGCGCTAAAATAAAAAACGGTGTCTAAAATAGGCGGTATCAGTGACGAGGCCTGCAGGACCTGCTGAGGTCTCATGTGGGACTATCCGCCCCCAGCTTGGGGGGGGGGGGGGCACCCTCCTGGCCCTCTTGTTTGGGAGTCTTCCCCCCTGGGCACCACCACCCCCTTTCCTTTTACCTGCCCGCCTTCGCCTGTATTGTGCCCTTCTAAGGGCCTCCTCCCTGGCCACCGCTGCCTGGGCATCCCGCAACTCCTTCTCCCTTTTCACTTCTCTTTGGGCCTTCCTGTCCATGACCCCTGACGCAAAGGCCCTTAAATGGACCCATTTCTTCTCGCTCGCCATGGCCATGGGGATGATAGCCTCGGGCGTTATCGGGCCACCAATTGCCCCGGCCAGGGTCTGCCGCTCCTCTTCAAAAGCAGGACAGGCCGTGAGGACATGCTCCGCATCGTCTCTACCCGCGCCGCACTCCTCACAAATGTCGCTATCGGCCTTCCCAATCCTATTTCTAAACGCGGCAAAGGAGCCGTGCGATGTCATGAGCTGGGTCAGCCAGAAGTCCGGTTGCCGGGCAATGCCAACCCCCTCCATGAACGTTGTTACCGCGGGAACCAGACGCTTCGTCCAGCTACCCGCGTCGTAGGTGTCCCATATTGCCTGCCACCTTTCCACCGCGGTTGCCAATGCACGTTCCTTGTGGGTGGCCAGTCTGGCCCTTAACGCCGCTGTGTCCCCCTGGAGTAGCGGGTTATCGCGGTCAGCCGCCCTCGCCTCAAATACCTCGCTCCACATGACCGCCTTCAAGTCAAGGGGCATTCTCCCCGCTACAACGCACAGAGCGTGGAAGGACACCGTGCGATAGGCCGTGGTGGTCCTAATCAGGGCCGCCCTCTGGGCCCTGCGCAGGATAGTGCGGCAGACACCCGTACTCATCGCCGGCGCCCACACAGGAGATGCGTACATAACCACTGACTCCCAAACGTTATAGTACAGTCTCCTCGACCCCACAGAGGGGCCTCTAACGTTTGGGAGCAGGGAGGCCAGCGCTCCGACCACGCCATCTCCCCGTCGGACCACCTCTTCCAGGTGGGTTTTAAAACGGCGCCGGCAGTCGAGAGTGACCCCCAAGTATCGCACCGTCTTCGTAGCCGCAATATGGGACCCCATCACCGGGAACCTCCTTTCCTTATCACTGCGGAGGCCTGCAAGGACGATCACCTCGGTCTTTTCGGTGGCAATCCCCAGACCCGACGCTTCAAACCATGCCTTAATCCTGCCGAGCGTACTCGACATCATCGCGTCCGCCTGGGCCGCGTCCCTGGCCGAGAACACGACAGCCAGGTCGTCTGCGTACGCAATGGCCTTCACGAAGCGCCCGGTCCCCACCGTCCTTATGACCCCGTCATAGACCAAATTCCAAAGGAATGGTCCCAGGACGGAGCCCTGGGGGACCCCCGCAGTAATCTCCGCCCTAACCTCCCCGTCTTGTGTGTGGACGGTCACCCAGCGGTCCGAGAAATAGTCTTCAAGGACTCTGATGACCGCCGGGTGCACACCCCTCTTGTGCAGTTCCCCGATGATAAGGTCCCAGCGGATGGTGTTGAAAGCGTTCCGGACGTCAATCAGCACCATCACGCAAACCCTGCGCTTGGTTTTTGCTACACAGCCCTCTGCAAACTTCAGGGCTTCCTGGACCGCCTCGATTGTCCCCACACCTCTGCGGAACCCGAACTGTGTGGGGGCAAATGGGTCCCGGCCAATCCCGCGCTCAATAATGGCCTTTATGGCGTATTCCCATATCTTGCTGAGGGCTGGGAGAACGCTGATCGGGCGGTAAGCACCGGGCGCGGTGGGTTCCTTCCCGGGCTTCGGGATGAGCACCACCCTTGCGTTTTTCCACGCCGCCGGGATGCTCCCCCTGGCCAGGGTGTCGGCAATCGCCTCCCTGAGCTCGCTCCTGAAAGCCTTAGCGATCTCCGCGGCCACCTCTGAGGGGACCGCGTCCAACCCAGGGGCCTTCTTAGATTTTCGGCTCCTGATCGCATCGTCGACCAGGTCCATGCCGACATCCACCACGGCCGGTACCGCCACTGGGGGTGACCCAGGCGGGGGGAAGGGGGCGGGTGGGGTCGGGGCAGGGAGTGGTCCTCCCACTAGTGACTCGATTCCCTCGAGGTCTATCGATTTCCAAGGAGCCGTCCTATCACTCGTCCTAAGCTAGGCTATTCCACCCTACCTCCCCCACTCTACGGAGCTATATTCCACGTTCCTCCTCCTCTGCTACACGCCCGTATGTCCCTTTTCGGAGACGAGGTTTCCAACCTCGAGCTTCGAAACTATATCCCAACCTAACCTGACCGCACGTGGGCCACTTCAAAGTGAACCTAACCACACGTGGAACTATCCTAACCCAACATGAACGCATGTGGAACATTTCAAAGTGAACTTAACCACACGTGGATCTAGCCTAACCTAACCACAAGTGGATCTATCCTAACCTAACCTGACCGCAAGTGGAGCACTTCAAAGTGAACCTAAACACACGTGGCACAATCCTAACCTAACCTGACCGTAAGTGGCACAATTCAATGTGAACCTATCGCACGTGGACCATTTTTTTTTTTAGGGAACCTAACCACATGTGGACCTCTCCACAATGAACCTAACCACTTGTGGACCATTCGAAAGTGAACCTAACCGCACGTGGACTACTCCAAAGTAACCCTGACCGCATGGGGACCACTCCAAAGTGAACATGACCGCATGAGGACCACTCCAATTTGAACCTGGCAGCATGTA